>JAZKLR010000085.1:7380000-8580000 GCA_037103525.1 Ganaspis brasiliensis | reverse complement strand
TGTTTTTCTCTTAGCTAATTAGAAAGTTGTAAGCTTTAAAGGTATTTCTCTTGTGGATGACAGGGTCAAATCGATACTATTATGAAAACACGTTTTACGCAATAAATATGCAATATTTATGTCTCATGCATATTTTTTAATGTTGTTTAGTATTTTCTCTAAACAATAAGCTCACTTTTGATTATTATTGTCTGATTTAAAGGGTAATTATAGTAACATTTAACTTTTCTTATTTTTTCAAAAACTCTTTTTCTAGGCGATTTTTTAAAACTGCTTCAATTTTAATTACTAATAGCTTATTTTATTAAGAAAAAGCTTCTTTACAAATTCACCGTTTAAAATTTTTAGAACAGTTTATACTTTTTAAATATAAATAATTGTTTATAAAAAAAGGACATTTTTTTACATATTTTTTTGTAAACAAATATTTATATTTAAAAAAGTTTAAACTTTTTTAAAAATTTTAAGTGCCTGCAGTTTTCTGATAAATGGAATTCTTATGATTGACTTTAGATCATTGTTAAAATGTCTCACTATTTTAATGTTAAAGTTACATATTATGTGGTTGACTTTAGGCTGCATTGAAACTTTCACCTAAATCATAAGTTAAAATGATTATTCGCTAAACACCCCGTAATTATTCTATTTAATACCACCTATATTTGATAAATAAAAATAAATAATATAAATTAAATATTATAAAATAATATTTAATAAACCAAGTTTCTCCTACGGATCGAATTTCTTTCAATTTAGTTAAACTGTTACATTAAAGTCAATAGAAAAAAGACACGTTTCATTTTGGAATAATAAATACCATAATTACATAAGTAGGGTGAAATGCGAATATCAGATAAAAGAGTACAGAAAAATTTAAATGTTGTAAAAATCGTGGAATTTCTATCAATACTTTGTAAACGATCCCACATTGTTCATTATTCGCACGCAAAAACAGATTGTCTTGTCATATATAGTCGATAAAAGTCAGATTTTCGTCATAATTTCCATAGTCTAAGATCCCACTGCAAGATATCTACCCCCATCTGATTTTTTAATAAAATGTGTTTAAAATGAAAGATCATAGTCAAAATAACACATAACGACCAGGTTGCCTATGAAAATCTGACCGCATATGCCTAAAAGTGTGGGTGTTTCAACTGGCTTTTGGTTAATATTTACCCCCTTATATTTGCGAAAAATTAATAATATAATATGAAAGAGTATTGAATACTGAATCAAAAAATATAGGGTTGCCAGATTTATACCTGCCGCAACCTCGGGTTGCCAGGCGTTTTTTGTGTAGTTTTTTGTTGATCACCTACGCCCATAATATTTTTTAATAATTTTTATACCAAATTAAAGACCATGTTTTTCTCTATTGAATAGATTAGGGTTGCCTGATGAAAAACAGCCGCTATTAGGGGTTGCCAGCGTTTAAAAATATATTAATTTTTTTGTATTAGCAGGAGAAAAAAAATCATTTGGCAACAAAATGGCAAAAATAAAAGAAACAAACCAAATACGTTGCATGTTTGTGGAAGTTGATATATTTCATAAACATTTAACCTAAATGTAGTGAGAATAAAGATTTGTTTTTTGTGTAAAACTGATGATAAAATATTAGAATTTAATAATGAATCTGTTCAAAAAGTTTACTTTATGTCATTATTTCGCCAAAATAAAGGTTATAAATATCATTCGCAAAAAACTGACAAGTGAGTCAATACAGGAACTTGGTTATCAAACAAGTTGTTACAAAATCTTCGTAGTTTGAAAGTAAGAATGCAAGGACGAATTTGATATTTTTTGTGAAAAGAAAATTTTCAGTCAATTTTGTCTTCCATTTTTTATTTATAACTTTCGATTATCAGAGTATTAAAAAAAATTTTAAATGTCTTAACCTAGTTTCTTGTACATCGGGAATAAATTAATTTAAAAACTTGAGAATATTGATTGTTTACAGGCAGGACATAACTCTTTTCTACTAATGTGTATTCAAATACTCTCAATGTTGAGAAATTTAACGAGTTAAATAAGAAATATATTATACGAGAAGAATCAACTACTTTTCTTGGGTTTGATATAAGTAGTGGCTCCTAAACCAAATAAAAAAAGACATGTCAATTCTTAATCAATCTAATTACCCGCATATGAAAAGATGACAAACTTATTTAAAATTGACAATATTGAAGCAGCAGATAGTAGATACCTTTATTTAATAATTTAAATTAACGCTTAAGAAAAATGAGATGTCGTTTCGGAAAGAATTAATTTAAAATTAAATTAAAAGTATGAAAAAAATTAAAGTGTAGACTTTTAAAAGAGGGTAACCTAGCTATTAATATTATTTTTTATAAACAGAAAAAGGATTTTAACTTAACGTATAATAGTACAGTATCAGAAAAATACTGCATAAAATAATTCCGTAATTTTAAGAGGTTGTGTATCGTTTCTGGAATCTGAATTTAATTATAAAAATAAAGAATCAATACTGAATTTATATCTTCTATTGGTAAAATATTTGAATGTTTCTCCGTTAAATCGTTAAATTTCTCAACATTGGAAATATCTGAATGTTCTTCAGAAATAAATAAGTTAGATCCTACCTGTAAATAATCAATATTATCAAGTTTCTAATTTATTTTTTATCGAAACACTAGAAATTACTTTATAACCATTACAATTAAAAGTTATAAACAAAAAAAAAAGTCAAATGTTACTAACAACTTCCTTTTCGCAAAAGTTATTGAATTCTTCCTTATATTTTCCCTTTAAAACTACGAATTTTTAGTAACACTGTGTATGATAACCATGTCTCTTTATAGCCTCACTTGTCAGTTTTTTGCGAATGATATTTATAACCTTTCTTTTGGCGAAATAATGACATAAAGTAAACTTTTTGAACAGATTCATTATTAAATTCTAATGTTTTATCATCAGTTTTACACAAAAAACAAATCTTTATTCTCGCTACATTTAGGTTAAATGTTTATGAAATATATCAACTTCCACAAACATGCAACGTATTTGGTTTGTTTCTTTTATTTTTGCCATTTTGTTGCCAAATGATTTTTTTTCTCCTGCTAATACAAAAAAATTAATACATTTTTAAACGCTGGCAACCCCTAATAGCGGCTGTTTTTCATCAGGCAACCCTAATCTATTCAATAGAGAAAAACATGGTCTTTAATTTGGTATAAAAATTAATAAAAAATATTATGGGCGTAGGTGATCAACAAAAAACTACACAAAAAACGCCTGGCAACCCGAGGTTGCGGCAGGTATAAATCTGGCAACCCTATATTTTTTGATTCAGGATTCAATACTCTTTCATATTATATTATTAATTTTTCGCAAATATATGGGGGTAAATATTAACCAAAAGCCAGTTGAAACACCCACACTTTTAGGCATATGCGGTCAGATTTTCATAGGCAACCTGGTCGTTATGTGTTATTCTGACTATGATCTTTCATTTTAAACACATTTTATTAAAAAATCAGATGGGGATAGATATCTTGCAGTGGGATCTTGTACTACCACTTTTAATGTATTTGATGTATTTTGTTATTTCAATACATAAAAAATAGATCAATAAACAAATGCAGGTATAAGAAAGTGGAAAGAAAAAGAAATATATATATATGTGACGCTCAGCGAGAGAAGGGGCCTATCGCGGAAAAAATCAATTTTCATTTTTTTATGCTAAAAGATCATTTTTGAGTTGTTCTTTTATTTTTATGTTTCAAAAAAAAAAATTTTTTTAATTACACTTTTTGTTATAATGCTTCAAACCTAGGTGTACTAAGTGTATCGCCTTTTTTTGGGTTTTCTTTGAACGACCATCCCGTGAAATTAACAATTAATTATTGTGATTTTTTTAAGGTAATTGATAGTTTTTGAGTTGCTTTTTGAGTTCCAAAAATCAAATTTTGATTCCTGCAATTAGTTTTCTTGTTATGAAGCTTTAAGTATGAGCAATATGTTAAGCGTCTCAATTTTTCTTCCTCCTCTTTGCCGGTTCATCCCTTAAAGTTTGCTTTCTAAGCGATAGGTCTCTTCTCTCGCGGAGCATCACATAGATACAGTAGATAAAATGTAATGTGTATTTCCTATTTTATTTTTACTTGCTTGAAAATAGTCAATAGAAAATTTTAAACATAGATACAATTCTTTACGAGCTTGCCTTTTTTCAAATTCACTTTTGAAATCGTGAGTTCAATAAATATCAGTGTTTGAAAATTTTAGGATGCTTTTATAAATTTCTTTAAATTTGTTATTCTTAAGTTTTATATTTGTATTTTTGTCGATTTCCTATAGATTTCTATGAATGATAGAATCAGTTTTAGTATATTTATTATTGAGAATCATGACATGCTTTTGACTCACGCAATAAGTTGATAATTGCAGAAGATAAAACACTTCCACATACAATGTTTTCTGGTATGAAGAGCTTTAGAGCAATAATTCTGTTTGAAGGGTTTAGTAGTGCTTTTACTATTGAAAGAGAATCATCAGATTTAAAATGAAGTGGCAGTGCAACACTCTAAAAGAAGCAATGTTACCAATTGATATATCAAAGTGGATAACAGGATATGGTATTGCAGAATATCCTGACCTAAAATCAGCAAAAAAATTACTTCAACTTGGTCTAATTTTTATAATGGCATTATTATTTTGGACTATTGAGATCATGAGACACAAAGTGGGATGTGATAGTGATGAAGCATATTGGAAAAAGGAAACTTCATTTTTGGTGTTGAGATTTGTAAACACAGCAGTAGCTACTGTTTTACTAATTATGGGATGGTTAAAGAAAGAAGTAAGTAGGTACAATATACAGTTCTGAAACTTTTTTCGGAACTTTTTAAAACTTTTCTTGTATGAATGTAATATAATGTGTCTAGTAGGGTGTTCTTTAAAAATGAAATTTTCGAATTTTGAAATTTGTTACCCTTTATGTTACAACACACTAAAAAAAAGAAACAGGTTTTTTTAAATTTTGTTCTTATACTTTAATATTTAATAAAACCTCATTGTCCATAAAATTCGGGTTTGTATCATATTGACACAAAACTGTTCGTGAAAATTGTTATATTGTTCAAACTGATATAATGTTATTTTGTACTGCTAATAAAAACAAAGATGTTTAAGTTTTAATTATTGAATAATTAAATTTTCTAGATTAATTAAGTCTTTTAATATTAATTTAATGTATTAAAATCAATTTTTTGATGAATAAGACTTAAAAATCTTTGATTTTAGTGGAAGTACAGAAGATCAGTTTTTTATATGTATTTTGCATGGAAAAAAATATTTTTCGTAAATTTTCAATAAAATCACATAAAACCAACATTTTTTTACTGGATTACTCTGTTTCTCTTTAAAAAATATTTAAAGAATGACATGCAATTATTTCTTTATGGATTTTTTTAAAATAACAATTTTTTAAAGAACCTCCAAAAAACACCATAAAATAAGAAAACAGAGAAAAATCATTCAAAAAATATTTATTAATATTTTTTCTAGTATTTATTACTGGATTTTTTATTTAGAACTAAAGCAAATATAAATTATATTTTCATGAAAATTCTAATTTATTTAAGCAATTTGTTGTAGTTGCTGTTGTTAATCAATTGTTAAATATACGTAGGGAATTTTTTGGATTATTTTACCGCTGATTTTAACGTTGATTTTGCAAAATAATGATTGATTTAAAAAAATTACAAAAATAATTGTTTAAATTGATTAAAGTGAGATTTTTTGTCTTGAAAATGCAACTTGTCGAACAAAGTGTACGAAATTTAAGCTCAAGAACGTAAAAGAATATTAATTACTATAGAAATAATATTTATTTTAGGAAAACATTGAAAATTTAATTATTTTTGTGATATTTTTACTCTTTGAAATATTCTCTACAATAGCAATTATTTTAATATTATTAAAAGTTTGTTGTTAAAAAATTATTAAATAAATAAAATTTGAATTGTTTATATTTTTTTAAAAAACAAACTTCTAATAATATTAAAATAATTACGATTGTAGAGAATATTTCCAAGAGTAAAATAAGCTATTGTTTATCAAAATTTGATAAAAATTGAGATTTTTCTCTGAGCTGAAAAAAAAACACAAAATGTTAAATAATTATTACTTGACAACAAATTTAGGCTAAATCTAGTTTTTTCTGACAATTGTACAAATAGATCTTAAAAAATTGAATAAAATTAAATTTGACTTTATTTTTGTTTACGTTAAAAACCATTTCTTAGTTTGAGATTCTTTTACGGTCACCGCCCTTTTTTTTTTTTGTTTTAGAGTATTTTTTTTCTATTTTTAAAAAGAATATGTACTAATCCATTAGTATTAAATTATTTATAAGCATATGAATATGATTAAAATTAAAACAATTATTATCTATTAATAAATAAATTTCATTCAAATCAAATATCAGTTTTTTATACTAAAAGTGATTTATTCAAAATTAAGGAAAGATTGCAACTTTGTATGTAGGTATATTTAAAGACAAATATTTAAATAGAAACTATAATTTATTGAAACAATTATTTTTATAATTTTTTTAAATTAATAATTATTTTGCATAATCAATGTCAAAATCAGTGGTAAATTTATGCAAATAACCATAATTTTCTACATTTATTTAACAATTTTAACAAAACAACAACAAATTGTTTAAACAAATGGGAATTTACCTGAAAATATAATTAATAATATTTCCTTTAGTTCTAAAAAAAAATCTCGTAATGAATACTAGCAAAAGTAGTTATAAATATTTTTGAATGATTCCTCATTTTATGGTGTTTTCTAGGTCATTTTAAAAACAGTTATTTTTAAAAAATTCATAAAGAAATAATTGGATGTCATTCTTTAAACATTTTTCAAAAGAAACAGAGTGGTCCAGTAAAAAAATGTTGATTTTTCATAACTTTATTGCGAATCTGAGAAGAATAGTTTTTTCCCCGTGCAAAATACATAAGAAATTTCATGGTCGATGAGACACCATTAAAAATTGAAATAAAAAATAGGTGTCTCTTGTTTTTTGATGTATAACAAAATGAGAGGATAACTTTAAAATTCAAATTTTTAATGACCACCTTTGTGTCTAGATTGAAAATTAAGAAAATAAGTATTTGAACCTAATAAAATAGGTTTATCATTGAAAGAATAGATTTAAAATTTTGATAAAAGTAACGGTTCTTCACATTGATTTCTTCACCTTTTTAAGGAAATTCAACTTCTTTGAAGAAGAATGCAGTTAATTCTGCCGTGCTAAGGAAGAACTTACGTATCTCCATTTCATAAGAAACTGAGAAAATTGAGAAAAACCGTTTGCTTCAAGAACTCTGTTTTAAAATTAAAAATGTTAAAATTTAACTTCACTTCACAATGAAAAGTGTATATGCTCTTTCTAATTTTGCAAAAAAAAATTAATTATTTAAACAAACTCTATGCAAAACTGGACATGCGATGTCCACTTTTTAAAAATAAGAAAGAAAAAGTTACAGAAAGTGACATGCGATGTCTCGACCAAACGCATCATCGAGCTCGGGCCGCTGATCAGAAACAAAAACTTACATATATCCATATGCACACTGTGCTAAAATGTCTATAATGTAACCGGAGATGGAGATGCGTGGTGCCTCGGCGAAGTTTCAGAAGGAAGAACTTACGTATGTCCGAGCTCGGTCCGAGTATGAAGATGCGTTGTTTTTATTTCTGACGGAAGGGTCGTGCTCGACTACCTTTCAGAAAAGGGAGACATCGCAAGTTAACTTGCGATGTTTTCCCACTTTTGGCATAGCCAACCTCGCTGACCCGTACGTTTTTACGAGCACGCATAATACTGTGTGTAAGTTTTTATCAAGTATTTCTTCAATTTCCTCACATTTCGTGATTTTTAATTATTGTTTTTCTTGGCCATTAATTAACATTTTTAAATTCTATTAACACAGTTAGATGCAGTTTTTCTTCCTGCGTTTATCGATACCAAAAACTCAATTTTGTCAAAAATGGCACTTACGTAAGTTTTTCCTTAGCACGGCAGCATACTCAAAGTTTTATTCAGTGTTAGTGAAGGAGCTAAAAACTGATTTATTAAGTACTCTGATTTCTTTATAGTTGGAAATGTTTAGTCTTCACCTAATGCAAGCAAACTCTGAGCCAATCACGTGGTTAAATTTAGGATACGACTTTATGATCAAAGTATGCAATGCAATGCATGACCATTTTCTTAATAAAATTGCTTATCAATTTAAATTTGAATTACGATATATTTTACAGTATCTGCACAATATCATCATCTACGTAGCTGCATATGGATTAACCGATATGGTTCGGAGATATTTTGAATCGAATAAGTTTCAATCACTTTTCAATGATGAGGTCAGTATTCTCCGTAAATTATTCTGTATATACAATTCTGCCAAGTTTATAAAAATACTTTCTTGTCAAAATCAATGAAACCCGTTATTTTACGCGTGCACAATGTAAAAGTAAATAATTTTTGGTATATCTTGTTATAAGAATAAAAAAAACTACACATAGCGAAGACAATAAAAAATTACAAATCTATATCAACAAAATAATACATTATCTATCGATTAAAAGAACAGTAGAAAATTTAATTTTCAAAGTGAACTATAATCACCCTTTATTTTCTTCTTTTTTAAAGTTTTAGATGATTTGTTACATGTAAATGTATATTTTTTAATTTTTAGTATGAGAATGTAAATGTCACTGATAACCAATGAAAACAAACGAGCTCGTACTGAAGTTGGATACATACTTCGGAACTTCAAACTTAAGAATTAATTTGCTTAGAATAGAGGTGATGAAATAAAAAGCAACAAGTCTTAAACCTTGATTCAAGACGATAACTCATCTATCGTATCAAATTGTAATTTTACAACTGATATTTTAGTACAAAATTACTAATTCAATTAGTCAAAGCAATTTTTAGGTCATGTTTAATCATTAAAACAGTTAATAGATTTCTGTCGACTGAATCTTTTAGTAATTTTTTACTAATAATTATAGTCAAATCTGATTACTGAATTAATAGTTTTCTACCAATAATCAGTTATAGTTCACTGATTGCAGAAAAGAGAAAAACCTTTCACGATTTTACTATTTAATTAGAAGTTTTTCACTAATTCAGATTTAGAAAACAAATTAATAATGCTTTATTATAATAATATATGTAAATAACAGAATAGTTAAAAATGCGTGTGTGACGGTGTTATTTAAAGTAAATTTTATTTCAAATTATTTAAATTCTATTTAAAATAAAACAAAGAGTGTTGCAGTTTAAGAGCGAGCATCCGATAAATTGACTTTTTATAAATAATTATCAAATTTTAGAGATTTATTACGATTATTATCTTACTCGTGTCTTTAAAATTTTATTTAAGTTTGCCGTACCGTTTTCAAGATAAAAATTAACAAAGTTTCAACTTTTACATGGAAGTGGTAACAAAACGTGCAAAATGACAAAGTTTTATAATTAAAAAAAACGGCTTTAAACACGTATATATTTAAAGAAAAAGTAGAATATTTAAAAACAATTATACTTATTTACCGTCTGTTTCTTGAGAAAATATTGTAGGGAAGAGGGACCCAAAATGGACAGGACACAGTGGGAAAAAAGTGGAATTTACTGTTTAAAACATTCCACAGCCTCTAATTGTTAATCCGTTTTTAACTTTTTTTTTTAAATAATCAGAACAAAATTCTAAACAAATCTGCGATCTTCGATTTTTTTTTAACAAATATTTATTGTTTTTTTACAACATTTAAAAAAAGATGCAATGAAGTTTTATGTTTTTCCAAATTTATCAACATTCTTTACTACTTAATAATGAAGAACACATAAATGATCCAGGGAAGGTAGTGTGAAAAAAAGTCAAAACTTTTTTATCCGTCTAACAATTGCGACGTTTCGTTGGCCTGGGTTTGCTAACCTCGTTAAGCTAAAATTTATTAAAAGGACACACTTCAATAATATATACACTGGTCATATAAAGATTATTATAAACAAAATTATTTAAGAATTATATTTAAAAAAAAACACGAATTAAAATATTAATAAAACAAAATTAATAAATATATTGCGTACCATAATCGATTAAAACATTACAAATTTTTGTTTTATCACGTCGAGAATTAAAATTAACATTTCTAAGTCAAAATTAAAATATAAACATCTTTCAGCGACGACTGTGAGACAACAAAATTAAATTGATTGAAGGTAGTAGGGAATAAACAGAGGTTATAAAAGGTGTCGAAGAATACACAAAGTCAATAAATATAAGAATTTTATAAATTAAAACTTCTCAATATTGAAAAAAAAATCTTTTTAAGAGAAAAACTATCTTCGTTTCTGTTAATAGTAACATTATTCGATTTTATAAGAATCATTTCAGAAATTCTTTTTTTGGTTCAGTTAGATTCAGAATCTAAAATTTTAACATTTTTCCAATCAATTATGTGACCCAGTTCATTTTGATGTTTCGCTACAACAGTATTTTTTCTTTTTTGATGTTTATTAATACGGACATGCAAAGCACGCTTAATTTCACCTACGTAAGTCACTTGTCAATTATTAACACAATAAAATTTATAAACACTATTAATACGGTCACATTCTTAAATGATATCTTTACCTCATCTTACACTGAGAAAAATGGATATTAGTGGATATTAAAATTTAACATCTAGATAATAAATCTTAGTATTTAGATATTTAAACTTAATATCCAGTTATTAAAATTAATATTTTTTAATATCCAGGATAGTAAATTTTAATATATCCATTTCTCTCAGTGTACAATATTATTAAGATTCTTTTTTACAATCGGAATAGCAGTTATACTATATTCTTGTAAGATATTTTTTAATTTAAAAAATTGTTGGTTATAAAAAGGTAAACAAAAATATGGTAGACGATTGTATATATTAATATTATTATGAGAATCAGAATGGTCAGAATTTGTATATATTTGTGTTTGTTCATGCGTATTTTTATGTGTTTGTTAATAAAGTCCTAAGGATATTCATTCTTATTTAAAATATCACAAACAATACTTCAATTTTGCGAATGAAATGTTTTATGCGATAAAAATATTGCTCTATCGATATAAGATTAAAAATAATATTTCTTTTTTTGATGATCAGGATGATTTCAAAAGTAATTAATGACTGTATTTGACGAAGTCGGTTTTCTGTACCAATTAGTGCTAATTAAAGTATTCTCCTTCCTTATAATAGTAAAGTCTAAAAAATTTATACTATTATTAAATTCTGAATTTTTATTCTTTACTTTAAACGATGTTTATAGTGTTGGCCAGAATAATATATAGTCGAGGTTTTTAATTTTCGTGTTTTATAATAAAGACCCTTTTGGATGCTTCTCAAAGAATAAGGATATTATTCCATTTAATTTAAAAACCCATCTGGTTTATAAAATCCCTTGCGAGTGCGGTATGGTATACATAGGACAAACGCAAAATTATATAAAGGATAGAATCAATTGTCATCGACGCGACTGTAAAAACGACAAAAGATCATCTTCTCTTGTTTCTCATTCGCATAAAAACGATCATTGTTTCAAATTTAATGAACCTACAATTGATTGCCATGAGACGAATTGGAGAAAGAGACTTTTTAAAGAAATGTTCTATGTTGTAGATAATTCTGTGAACACAAGAACCTATATAAGAAACCTGAGTAGTCTATATCGTAATTTGATTTCTAACTTATAATTGTAATTTTCAAAAAAGTTTTATTTGGATTATCTGTGTACATGACTTTAGGTTCAGGGGCGTACAATATGTACACTACTTTAGTTTTCATTTTGACATCTCAAGGTTACGATTTCTCTCTAGGTATGTGAATTTGACTTGGAGAAATCATGACAAGCACGATGTATTTTTTCAAAAATCTTATTTATTTAAAAAGAATCAAAACTGCTTCTCCATATTATGTACAATATTGACTAGAACATGTTATGATATAATTGAATATGTTGTTATTTTTATATATTATCGTCAGTTATTTTAGGTAAGAGTAGGAAAATTATAGGTTATCTCTAGCAAATACTATTTTATATATATATATATATTGTTAATCACTGTATTGTTTATATGTCTCGTTTAAATTGATTATGTGCTGTTTTTGTGATATCTGAGGAGGTCTTTCATTGAAAGACGAAAGCTAATGTTTTTATTTTTATAATAAATTTGATATTTGGACCAGTAAAGGAAAACACGAAAATTAAAAACCTCAACTATTATTCTTTACATTTAACATTATGATGAGTATTGTATTAAATTTGCAAATAATAGCATTGTTATTCAATTTATTATTATTTAAATATTAAAGAAAACAATTTTTAATTTATTTAATATTTCTATTTCTGTTTAAGTCAATTTTGAAACGTGCTTTCGACCGGATGTTAAGAAAAATAGTATACTCTACACGGGCAAAAAGTTCTAAAGCCCTGAAGTGAAGTCATAATGTGTAACGAAATATATCAAATATTTGAGCCAGTATCATTTTGACACATGACTTAATTTTAGATTGTTATATTGTACAGAATGGAAATGTTATTTTGTACAACTACTAAATGATATTTTGTACAATTTTGAAAAATGAATTTGTTATTTTGTACAATTCTTTAAAAAAGCTAAAATATTGTACTTCCAATGTTTTATTGCTTTTTTAAAAAATTGTACAAAATAACAAATTCATTTTTCAAAACTGTACAAAATAACATTTAGCAGTTGTACAAAATAACATTTCCATTCTGTACAATATAACAATCTAAAATTAAGTCATGTGTCAAAATGATACTGGCTCAAATATTTCGCTTTCATTGTTGTTAAATATCCGATTGTCTATATCTAATCACTTGAAGTATTTTATACATTCATTATCGTAATTAATTAAATACTAAATAATGGTGTCGACTTGTGTATGGTACGTCTGCATTCTGCAATATTTCTTAGGGCAAAAATGTCGCCCTGTTGAATTTCACACGGAAAATTTACATAAAAAAATCAATTTCTTAATAAAAATGTGGATAAATGAATTTATACTTATATATATTATAATTTACAATTTTCTTTTATACATTCATTCATTTATTCTTTCCACACCTGAAGTTTGTTACTAGATGTCTTTTCTTTTAAATTTTAAATCATTTACCACCTATTTTACATTTTGTCAAGTTTATATAACTTATGACAATTTCAATTTTTTCCAACTTTCATTGATTAAAAATTTAATTAATCCAGACTTTGAGAATAATAAATTTGAAATTATTTAAGAATTTCATTAATTTTTAACAATTCTTTTCTATTAGGGTAAGTCCGGGGGAGATGGCCATACGGGAGAGATGGCCAATTCAAATATTTTGCTGAATTTGTTATTAAATATCAGTTATTATTGGTTATTTTGCTTCATTTGTGTGCGTGAAAGCAAACAACAACAAAAACTTGAAAATTAAAAATGAAAAAGTACTTGAAATCCTGGTGTATTTTTTTGACTAGTGCTCGAAAACATCAATGGGTTGACTTTACTGATTGTTTAAGTGTTCTTTTTTTTAGAATAATGCTTATTTTTGTATTTTTTGGAACTATACATGCGGCAAGCTTTGTAATAACGTCAGAATTATACATGAAAAATTTTTATTTATTTAAATATTAGGGGAAATCTGGGGGGATGTCATAAGGGAGAGATGGCCAATTCAAATATTTTTACAGAAATTGACTCAAAAGGTCACTTATTCTAAACTAAATTTCTTCGTTTTGCATTTAAACATAAAGAAAAGCAAAATTTTGGCGAAAAATAATAAAAAATTAAATATAATACTTCCTTTTTATTTTGTCTATTACTCCAGTACTGAAAAATTTCAACTCGTTTAAATATCTATTTATTGTGGTGCTATTCTTTAAGATAAGACTTATTTTTGTGTTTTGTTTATTCTTTCATGTAATAAACTCAAAATGATATATTAATTATATTTATTTACTTAAATAATAGGTGTGGCCAACTCTCCCTTACACCTATGGCCATCTTACCCTACGATTGGCCATCTCTCCCTGAATGCCACTTTTTACAAAACATTAATTTTATGATTGTTTACATTAAAATATTTTATATTATTTATGGTTGTTTTAAAGTTAAATAGTCAATGTTTAATTAACAATAAACATCAATATATAAATGTTGTTTTTTTTTATTTTTATGGACCTTTATAGAAAGTATGGCCATCTCCCCCGGACTTACCCTATGATTTTAATTACTTGCTACAATTTTCAACTATTTTTATCATTTTTCAAAAATTTTATTCAATTTCTAATTATTATCATTCTTTTTTAATTTTTCCCCTTTTTAAATTCAATTTACGCTAGTTTCAACTATTTTCATTAATTTTTTCAAATAAAACTTTTTCATTTTTATTTATTTTTTTTAATATTAAATTAGTTTCATTGTTTATTATTTAATTTTCAATTTCTTTCGTCATTTTTTAATTATTTTTACAAAATATAATTTTTGCTTTTTAAATTGTAACTTTTTCCTTTAAAGTACAATTAATTTGTTCAATATCGAATTATTAATGTCAATTTATAATGTAAATTTAATAATGAAAGAACATAACTCATCAAATTTGTAAATTCAATAATCAATTTCACTATTTTCCTTGTTTTCCATAATCATTTGACAAATATTTTTCAATAATAAAAAACCAGTTTCATGCTTCATCAATTTTTATTAAATTTATGTATATATTGTTTTTAAATGTTAATTGTATTTTTGAATTCTTATTTAAATTATGTTCTTCAGAGGCGTAGCCAGAAAAAAAATTTCGGGGTGGTTTTGAAAAATAATTGCGTCCAAAGACCTCGTTTTCAATAGAATTTTTCGATTTCGGGGGGTTTTGAACCCCCAAAACCCTCCCCCTGGCTACGCCTCTGATGTTCTTTAATTTTCAATCACTTTATTTTATATCAAATAAATTTTGTAACTTTCTTAATTTGTTTCTTAACCCTTTGACACCCTAACAAACATGAGCAATTAAAAAAACAAATGTAAAGTGGTTCTTATAGTTTTTGGGGTCTCTTATTACGAATCCGGTGTTATTTTTCAAAAATTCAAAATGGTGAATATAATATGGCGGACGAATTTTTAAAACATTTTAGATTAGTCTAAAATTTGTTACTCGGAGGTTTTTGGAGTCGCTGATTACGAAACCGGTGTTAGTTTTTAAAAATACAAAATGGCGGATCCAATATGGCGGACAAAAAATTGAAAAATCTGTTAGATTGATTACGTATCCGGTGTTAGTTTTTGAAAACAAAAAATGAGGGTCCAATATGGCGTACGAAAAATGGAAAAATCCTTTAGATTCGCCTAAAATTAGTTACTCCAGGGTTTTTGGTGTCGCTGATTCCGAATACAGTGGTACTTTTTTAAAATATAAAGTGGCGGACCCAATATGACGGATAAATTGAGTAACTGTTTGTTATATTATTATTATTATTATTATTATTATTATTATTAGTATTCTTTCATTTTTTTGTAATAATTATTTATATATATGTTACAGGCAATGTCCAAAATTAGGCATTGTCGACAATGCCCAGGGTAAGTTGGACAATGTTGATAATGAATGATAAAACCTAATTAATTATTATATTATTGTTGTTGAAAATGATTATTAGTATTAGTATTAGTATTAAAAAATATGTATTTCCTTATTTGTCACATAAAATTTGAAAGAATATTGTAATTGAAAATAATTTTTGAAAATTGTAGGCACAGAATGACAGTCGTCGAAAGTTGAGGAAACGATAATATAAACATAGTTAATATTATTTACTTTGTAATCGATTCTATAAATGTATTGATTACACTTATAGCAGTATAAACAAAGTTTAGTTTGCAATCAATTGTCCATAAATTCGTTTCTTGTGCGTTTCTGGGGCACAAGGGTATGAGAGGTGCAACTGTAAAACCGGATGCGACCATAATAAGTGCAAATGTTTAAGAAAAATAAAAATGCACCTCGAAATGTCACAGTTGCCTGTCTTGTAAAAATAAATAAATTACTTTTTTAAATATTATTTTCTGGTAGTGAATAACATGATAAACAACATTGCCCAAGCATGAGCGTGCATTGTCGACTATTGTCGACATTGCCCGTAACATATACACCGAGAAACCTTTGGGTCATCTGCACGCCCAGTACTGGTGCGACAGAGCTACCACGAACTTGGTACAACTGCTTTCCCACTACTGGGTGCCTGGCAGCCCCACAATTTAGTTCATCTCTCGTCCCTTATTGAAGTGCGTCTGCAGTTCCAAGGAATTTGCGTGCCAACACTATATCCCCACAAACTTGAATTGACTGTTTTGTTTTATCGTTTACAATAATTATTTGCCTAGTTTTTTAAGATAATTACGCATGCGGATTTATGTTCTTATGAAAATTCCGAATGCGGAATTATGTTTTAAGAAAATCCCGCAAGCGGAATGTGTTTTATGGGAATACAGAATACGGAATGATGCTTACCAAAAATACGCATACGGAATAGAGTTTTTCAAAAGTTCCGCATTCCGCATGCGGATTTTTTTGTAAAAATTACGCATTTCGCATGCGGAATATTTTTTTTTTGTAAAAATTACACATTTCGCATGCGGAATAGCGTTTTTCAAAAATTCCGCATACCGCATGCGGAATATTTTTTTTGTAAAAATTACGCATGTCGCATGAGGAATAGCGTTTTTCAAAAATTCCGCATTCCGCATGCGGAATATTTTTTTTTGTAAAAATTACGCATTTCACATGCGGAATAGCGTTTTTAAAAAATTCCGCATGTGGAATATTTTTTTGTAAAAATTACGCATTCCGCATGTGGAATAGTGTTTTTCAAAAGTTCCGCATTCCGCATGCAGAATTCTGCATTTATTTCTCATGCGTAAGTCATAAAACACAATTCCGCATGCGGAATTTCCATAAAACACATGTGCCACATGCGTAATTGTCATAAGCACAATTCTGCATGCGATTTTTTCAAGCAAGATGGTATTAAATAAATAAACCTCAACAGTCAATATGATCATTTACTTTATAATAATTATTTAATAATCATACGAAACACGTTACAAAAAAATGTTTTAACCAAAGCATGTTCAGCTCCCACAAACCGGGCGGACAGACGACCCAGTGCTTTGGTGCTTCTGTTATACCAGTACGGTGCAACCACACGCCCAGAATGGGACGTCAGGCTTCCCGAATTTCGGTCGCACAGTCGTCCCATGAATTTTCACCTACTGGGTGTGCAGACGACCCAAAGGTTTCTCGGTGTACATTGTAATAAATATTTCTGTACTAAAATTTTACTTTACTCAATTACTCAACAAACTCTAAAATAAACTATAGTATATTGTGCACCGGGACGTAAAATACACGTTTCTTGTCCGAGAAAACGAGGACGAGAATAGTTATTTATGACACAAGGACCTGAAATGGCACTTTATAGTACGAGTAAGTATCGTAATACGAGCCTAAGTCCAATCGCAGCCGAGGCGAAGTAGAGGTGGTGACGAGGCTTCACCGAACGTAGCCGAGGCGAAGCCGAGGTGAAGTGAAGATATGAAGCCGAGGCTCCACCGAAAAGTAGCCGAGGCTCTGATGTGGCTGTGGCGAGTTGTACGATACACGAGAACTTAAGTGCCGAAAGGGTCCAAGTGTCATATAACATTTTTTATCACACAAAAAACTGAGAATTCGAACCTAGGAAGAGGTGGTTATCGTAAAAAACGGCCTCAGGGGGCATTTCTAGGTGGGAGTAGGTCGACAGACTTAGAAATGCCCCCGGAGGGAGGCGAAACCCATGAACAGCCGTGACGTTTGGGCCAGTTTGGGCAGCTGTACCATAAAGTAAAGGTCAGCTGACCAGCATCAGCCAATCAGATTGCGAGTTCATTTACTTTACGGCCTAGGCCGTGAAATGAGCTCTTAAAGGTTTCCAAACAAGCCGTAAAATCTAACTTTTGATGTAAGTGTGATAAAAATGCATTTTGAGTCGAGGGCCACACGATGTTTAATGTAAGTGAAGTACGTTTTTCTCGGTTTTTTGGCGAGTTTTTGAGACTTAAGGAGGTTAGTTGAAAATCACTAATTGTCGGTACAAGTTTGAAATTTTCAGCAAAAGTAATTAAAATATTAATGCACATTATTGTTAAACTTGAGATAATTTTACCGTATAGTTTCTGAGATCTTGTCTTCCAAAATTCACTATTTTTCTTAATATTTTGCATTTTTCTAATGTCCGACGCGAAAAAAATTAGTAACTTGAAATATATCATTTAATAACTTTTGATGCACAATTAGGTCTTAATTCAAAATTAAAACAAAAATAATTCAATATTCAAGGATCATATTACTCTTGAAAGACCAAAAGATTTACCGTTTAGTTGTTGAGTATTATTTATCCTAAAATTAAAATGTTTCAAAAAAAATTTTTTATGTTGAAAACACAAAACAAGTGACTAAAAAAGTTGAATGCCGCGAAGATTCGAATAAAACGACAAATTTTAAAACGGATTTTTTGGCGTAAAAGGGGAAGTAACACAAAAGCCTTCTAATAAAATATAAATTTACTTAGTTAAAGTTTTAATAACTGAATTATACTGTATTAATTACTGAACAAAATATTTTTCAAATAATAGTCATAAACTTAAAATCGAAAATTCTGTAACTGTCATTGAAATCATGGTTAGTTTGACAGATTTATAAATCCTCTGCACTACGTTTTTCAAAAAAATTACTATTTTTCTTTAAAATTTTATTACTTACATTTTTAAATGTTGGAACACAAGGAATATTGTTTAAAAATATAAAATTTAGTTTTACATTAACCTTTTTATTTCATATTTGGCATTTTAGAAAAAAAAAGTTTTGACCTTGACTAGCTCATTCAAACTATCCTCCTTAAAGCAGACTATACGTCAGGAAGTAGGTTTGCAGGCAACGGCAAGCAAAACTACTGGCTGACGTAATGGTCTGCTTTGAGTCTCAAAAGCGCGCCAAGAAACCGAGCAAAACGTGCTCCGCTTACATAAAATTAATTCTCTAAACTTGATTCACATATATTATCGGCTCTATTTTGTAACCCGAATTATAAACTCTAAACAATAAACCAAAAATATTCTTAAAACTCTACTTACCACAATTCCGTAACAAACAAAAGAAATCAATCTGCAAATGGCGGTAGCTTATTTTAAACGTAAATCCTTTACCAGTTTCTCAATATTAACTTAATTATAACTTTAATCCCAATAAACTCTAAAGACTCTATCGTTACATGTGCAATCTAGTTCCCTAATAAATTTGTCTAGGCGATCTCCGGAAGGGCGCCAGACAATTTTTGTATCGCTGGTATTATCAACCGGACTAAAATCACAAAATCTCAAAATCTAAACTCAAAATAAACTCAAATAAACTTAAATAAGATTGACTAAACAAAAGGATTAATAACTAGATTTTAAGCACGTGTCAGTGTCGCTCAGTTAGGCAGATTGTGGAGAGAGGGTCGGGATCAGATTCCCGAGAATAGAATGGAGCATTTTATAAGTTCAAAAACACAAAATAACGACTCTAAATTGATCAAAATAAAAATAATATATTATGGATAATAATAAAAAGTAGTTTACAAAAGTAAAAATAGTGATTCTGGTAATTTAATATTTTGAATTAACTTTGTTAAACAAGAATTGTTGATCGGGACTCAATACTTGAGCATTTACGGCCAAATTAATATAATAAAATAAAATAAGACTTACAGAAACTTTATTTCGTCAAGATTCATAGCTGTACTTTGCACACGTCCGTTCGAAACTCACATATTCTATTCACAATTTTAAAATAAAACTCACTAAGTGGAACTTAAAATCTGTATTATAATTGAAATTAGAATATCAAACGATATTCCAAACTGTAGCAATAATTAGAAGACTATAACAAAGCGGAAAGCTGTAGCTTACAAAAGAGACGCTATCGGCGTTCACATGATGGTAGCTCATAAGCCAAAGGTGTTCACTCGATGATGATTTGGAAACAAGAGGGCGATTCTGATTCACACACAAACTCATATATTATTCGGGGGTCACGTGACAATATCTTTCTAGTACTTCTACCAATTAGTTTAGTCAGGAATATTAACAACTTTTTTCTGTCTTATTTTTGTATGTAATGAAGGACTACTACTATCTCCTTTCATTTCTGTAAAGCCGTCATTAGTTTAATAATCTAATTTTCTCTTCTGTGTCGCATCTTTTACATTCCTCACATGTAAATTATTGTTGTTTATTTATTCTATATTGCGAATTCCAAGTTTAAACAAATTTATAAAATTATCTGAAAATGAGATGACACATTTTTTTTAAACATCATATACAAATGAGTTCTCATTAAGGCATGATTATATACAACATTATCAGGGTTAATATTAAAATATAAAGAAACAGCAAACGCAATGGCATATACTCTACAATCAACAAAATTTGGTTGTTGTTGTACTCTTAAAAAACTACATTAGGTTTAAATGGATATAACCTGCATAAATATTCTCTTTGATCATCATTTAAACAACCTTTATTAAGACTATCATAAACAAAAAGTTCATTTCCATTATAGTAAGTGCAAATCCAGTGACCCAAAAGTCGATTTCCACTAAACAATATTTGAATATGTGACTTATTCTTATTAATTACTAGCTTTCGAGCCCGCCTTCGGCGGGCATCGAAATCTAGTGGCGTGCCATCAACAGTATTTTTTGACCAAAAGTATTTTGTGACAGAAAGTATTTTTTGACAGCATGCATTTTCCGACAGAAAGTATTTTTTGCCAAAAATTATTTTCATGCAGAAAGTATTTAAAACAAACTTTTCTAAGCAACATAATTCTCTTCCAAAAATTATTAAATTCTAATATCCTTTATTGGAAACTTTCAATTAGCACATATTTTCGATTTCTTTGAAAATTCGTTACTTACGTATTTTTAAGTGCTAATTACGAATATCATAATGAAAATTGGCACCAATTTTATTATAATGTAAAAAAACAAAAATTTACCATAATTCACAGCTTTTTGCTGTTATCTGATGAAATATTCTTAATTTTAAAAAATATTTTAAACAAAAATTGTAGATCTGATAAAAATACGCACTTTATGCGCTATGAGTTTTTTTTATCAAAATAAATATTCTTCGATAAAAATAGATAAGGTTCTATGACACATATGCATGTACTGCTTTCAGCGCAGGGTATGTATAAACCGGAAGGTAAATTTTTCTATAAAGTTGGGATTGGTTTTACGAAATAAAAAGTATCATAAAAGTTGGAAGTCAAGTTTTCTACATTGATACCATTGGGTCAAAGCGTTATAAAGAGTTGGGTTTTTCATAAACGGATAAGATTAAGAAAAGGTTGGGGTGACATTATAACTGTAAATTTTTTTTAAACGGATAATCATAAAAAGTGTAATTTTTTATACGGATTCAGGGGAGTTGAAATGCTATAAAAAGTGTAACCCCGATTTTGATATAATTTAGAATATCCTTTATTAAACTTCACATCCCAGATAGCACCCGAATTTCTGGATAGTTTCCTGGAACTTTCCTATTTTAATGTCTGAAATTATCAAAGGAAATCTTCAAGAAACTTTCTGCACATAGCGAAACATCCCCCTCCTGGAAAGTTTCCCTTGGAAACATCCCGGAAACCCTTCCTTGGAATCTTACCATAAGCATCCCTTGGAAACTTCCTGGGAACTTCCCGGAAACATTTTTTGAAAACTTATTGGAAATTTCTCGAAAACTTTCCTTGGAAACTTCCTGGAAATTTGCCCGAGACTTAGTTTGGAAACTTCTCTCAAACATCCCTTGTAATCTTCCTGGAAACTTCCTTCGGAAACTCCCCTAAAACATCCCTTGTAAACTTTCTGGAAACTTCCCAGAAACATTCATTGGAAACTTCCTGGAAACATTCCTTAGAAACTTCCTGGAAACTTTATGGGCCCGTATCATTTTGACACAAATTTTTTCAGGCAACTTGTTATATTGTACTCCTGAAGATAAATGTTATATTTTACTCCTACTAAAATCGAAGATTTTTAAGTTTTAATTATTCAATAATTGAATTTATTGCATTAATTAAGTCTTCGAATATTAATTTAATGTATTAAAATCAATTATTTAATAAATTAGACTTAAAAATCTTTGATTTCAGAAGGAGTAAAATATAACATTCATCATTAGGAGTACAATATAACAAGTTGCCCGAAAAAATTTGTGTCAAAATGATACGGACCCAACTTTATGGAAACAATCCTTGGAAACTTATTAGAAACATCTCGGAAATTTCCTTTGGAACCTTTCTGAAAATTTCCCGGAAGTCTTCTTTGGAATTTTCCCAGAGGCTAGCTTTGGAAACTTCCCGGAAACATCCCCTGGAATCTTTCCAGAAACTTCTCTTGGAAATTTCCGGGTAACTTTATGGAAACATTCTTTAGGAACTTCCTAAAATTTTCGCGGAGACTTCCTTTGGAAACTTCCAGGAAACGTCCCTTCGAAACTGCCTAGATACTTCCCGGAAACTTCCTTTGGAAACTTTCAGTTATTTTTTTTAACTTAAATGATAAATAAATTTTTAAAAAAAAGATGCTAATTTTTCTTTAGAACAGAGATGCCAGGGAGCGAGACCAAACGCATCTGCGCATGTCTGCGGAAAGTTCTGCCATTGGTCGAGATGAGCGGGATAGTTTGAAAAGGCTTTAATAAAACAATTTTAAATGAGGCCGCTCAATTCGATCAATGGCTGAACTTTCCGCAGACATGCACAGATGCGTTTAGTCTCGCTCCCTGGCATCTCTGCTTTAGAAAGCTGACAATTTAACAGTGAGGTGTACTATTAAATAATTAACAATTAATTTCATTTAAAGAGATTTGATATGATTGATTTTAAAAATGACAAAATCGTGTATTACCAAAATTATTTATTATTTAAATTAAAAAAAACAATAACTGCAAAGTTTCAACGGAAGTTTCCAAGGGAATTTTTCAAGGGAATCTTTCCCGAAGTTTCTGAGAAGTTTCCAATTGAAGTTTTTGGAAAGTTCCCAAGGGAAGGTTCCTAGAAGTTTCTAATGCAAGGTTCTCAGATGTTTCCAAGGGAAACTTCCTTTCCCTTAGAAGAGGAAGGAGGACATTTCGCTATGTCCAGGAAGTTTCCTGCAGACTTCCGTTGTAAACTTCTGACCTTACTATGAGAAACTTCCCGAAAATTAAGGTTCTATTACCAAAAAGAATATTCTCACATGTAAAAGAATATTTAACTTTTCTATGACTTTTCTATTTTTTTAAAATTACATGTTTAGTCTTTTTTTTTTAACTTAACCTCAATTTAAAGGGATAAAGGATGGGCTGGAGTGCCATAATAAGTTTAATTTTTAATAGGGGTACGGGGGGGCTGGGGTGCTATAATAAACTGAATTCTTTTTAATCTGATACAGGGTTAGGGTGTCATAAAAAGTAGGAACTGTTTTTAAATCAAGATACATAGATATAACATTTGTTTCAATCATCAGATTATTGTTCATTCTTTAGGAACAATATAGCTAACTATAAACAATTTTCATAATCTTTAACACGTTTTTTTATTTTTTTTTAGAAAACTATTAACTATTTGTAAAAAATATATACAACATAAAATGTCTATTTTTATTAGATCTATAACTTTTGTCTAATTAATATTTTTTACAATCCTTATAAATAATATTTTGAATATTTTATGAGATTTAACAAAAAACTGTGAATTATTATAGTATTTTTTACGGCTTTTACCATGAATTTACAAACCTAACTTGGGTCAATACCTAATATACCAAAAAATTTTGTTTAAATCGGTCAACTCGTTTTAATATGATTGGTGTTCAAAGTTTTGTGATATATATATTATATATATATATGTGTATACATGCGGTATAAACATTATTCTTTTACTTGAATGTAAAGTTATATATGTGTGAGTGTGTGTATATGTGAGTATGTGTTTGTGTGTATATGTGTGTGTATGTATATACGTATATATGCGTGTTTATGTGTATGTATGTACGTATATGTGAAAATGTGACTTAGTTGTATATCTCAGCTTCTAATAATATTTTCTGAAATTTTTTTTTTTATAAATCTAAGTTGAGTGACACTCTAAAACTCTGCCAAATTTCACATGAATCGGCCGAGCCGTTTTAAAGTGATGCCCGGACAAAAAATCCTAGACAGACAGACAGAATTTTTTTTTTGCATTTTCGCGATCCTTATCACTCAAAATAAAAAAGTATGTAAAAATTTTTTAGTTTGGCGCAATGTACAGACAAAATGTTGATTTTATTTATATAGATTTATTCATTTTATATCCTTATTACTCAAAACGAATAAATATGTAAAAATTTTTGAGTTTGGTACAATGTTCAGATAAAATGTTGATATTATTTATTAGATAGATATGTTCTAAGGAACATAAAAAAATTAATGCAAAAAAAATTAGAAGTAATCTGACAAAAAGTCGGTAATTTAAAAAGTTTGACTTTTTCAATTTTTTTGAAAAATTCTTATATTTTTCGTTCTAATTAAAATTTTCTAAGATTACAAACCTAACTTGAGTCAATACCTAACATACCACAAAATTTGGTTTAAATCAGTCAACTCGTTTAAATGCAATTGGCGTACAAAATTTCTTGATATATATACTTATACGTATATATATGTATGTGTGTACATGCGGTATAAACATTATTCTTTAACATGGAAGTGAAATTATATATGTGTGTGTTTGTGAGTGTGTGTATATGTGAGTGTGTGTTTGTGTGTATATGTGTGAGTATGTATATATGTATATATGTGTGTTTATGTGTATGTATGTACGTATATGTGAAAATGTGACTTAGTTGTATATCTCAGCTTCTAATAATATTTTCTGAAATTTTTTTTTTATAAATCTAAGTTGAGTGACACCCTAATACTCTGCCAAATTTCACATGAATCGGCCAAGCCGTTTTGAAGTGATGCCCGGACAAAAAATCGTGCACAGACAGACAGAATTTTTTTTTTTTGCATTTTCGCGAAACTTATCACTCAAAACGAAAAAGTATGTAAAAATTTTTGAGTTTGGTGCAATGTACAGACAAAATGTTGATTTTATTTATATAGATTATTAACAACAATATAATAATATTAATTTTTCAAAAGTGCGTAAATATCAATGACCATAATTCGAGAAATAGAGAGGAGCGTATAGTTGAAGAAATTAATGAAGGTAATAAATTAATAAATAATAATAATAATAATATAAAAAAATAATAATAACAATAATAATAATTAATACAACGCTAAGAATATAATGATAATAACTTAAAAATAATAACATAATAATAATAACACAACAATTTTATTTTATTTTTACAGGAATGACAGAATCAGATGAAGAAATTTTAAAAATTGTAAAGCAGTATGAAGAATAAAATAAAAGGAGTCAAAAATAATAAATATATAAATAAATAAAATTAAAAAAATAATATTTGCCTATTTGAAAAAAATTTTGAAATAAAAAATTTAAAAATGTAATTATAAATAAACAAATTTAATGGGTTAAAACATGTATTTTTATATAAAATAAAAAATATTACCTTAGTACAAAAAATATTTGTAAATTCAGTTAATCTTATTAAATTCAGTTAATCTTATTAAATTCAATAATTTTTTTAAAAAATAATTTTGGAGTTTTATTAAAAATGATTAAATTTTATTCATGTATTTAGTTTTGAATATAAAAAAATTAAATTAACTTTTAACTATCTTTAATTTATTCAATATTGATTTCATTCTTTCTTCACTCCTTTAATCTCTTCTAAGTCCTAAGGTTTTCTTCTTAATGACAGATTTAATCAAATAATTTAAATTGTAAGTTTAATATTTTTGCAGGCCGCTTTGTTTTTAAAAATCGCTTCTCTATATTAAATTTAACCTCTATGCTCTTATAATATTTTTTTCTAATTCTTTCTCAAATAATAAAATTGACTGCATTAATACCAGTCGTGCATTTGAATTATTTACCATTTTATTTTATTATATATATATTCGATCTCAATATTTAAAAATTAAAATTTTAAAATTAATTAAAAAGAATTTATGTTCAATCATAATCATAATAACCTATAGCAACGTTGCTAAGGTAAACATTCCCATAACAACCGTTGCTATGGTAACTATTCGTATTTGCCATGAAAACTATTTCAATATAAACCTTGGCTTTGAAAAACATTCCAATAGCAACGGTTGCTATGGAAAACGTGCCCATAGCAACGGTTGCTATGGATCACATTACCATAGCAACCGTTGCTATGAATCACATACCCGTATAGTAACTTTTGATATGTTAGTATACTTTAAAACAGCCTAATCTTGCCTTTTCTGAAATACTATCTATATATATATGTATGTATGTTAAGTGTGTTAATTAAATATCTCAGCTTAAAATAATTTTATGAATTTTTTTTTTTTATAAATCTAAGTTAAGTGAGTCTCTAATTCACTGCCAAGTTTCACTGAAATCGGTCAAGCCGTTCTCGAGTGATACCCGTACAAAATATTGATGACAGACAGACAGACAGACAGACAGACAGACAGAAATTTTTTTTTGCATTTTCGGAATCCTTATCACTTTAAATGAAAAAGTATGTAAAAATGTTTGATTTTGGTGCAATGTACAGACAAAATGTTGATTTTATTTATATAGATTTTTATTTATTTCATCTAACATTTCTAAATATCCTGTAATTTGTTTTTGGAAACTACCACCTGATGCAAGTTCCAATAATTCCTGAAACTTGTACATGTGATTGTCATTTACAGTACCGTCGGAAATCGTCAGTCCACCCATTTTTTAAGGTTTTGGAAAACATCTTTAAACGTACAAAGTAAAAATATTAAAATTTTTCTGTGTTTATTTCCTCAAAGTAGATAAAATTTTGAGGAAAATAAGGCCTGAGTGAAGTGATTTAGTCAATTTTTCTTTGAAATATGTTAAAAAATGTGGAATTTTCAATGTTTTAGAAAAATTGAAATTACTCTTGAAATAATAAAGGTTTTTTAAAGTTTCTATGCTTGTTTTAAAGGAAATTTTCTGGAAAATAAGACTGTTGCTTAGGCATTAATGTGCAATTTATTTCCTAGCATATGCAAGGCTCGAAAGTTGGACCAAAAAATATAAAAAAATTATTGTTTATATCTTGATATCAAATACAGCTATATAAAATATACCAAGGTCATAATTGAGGGGCTGATAGCAAAAATGGTATAATAAAACAGTGGAAGCAAAAGTGGAATAAATAATTCCTTTGGTGGAAAACGAGATAAGTTGAACACTGGGAGCAAAAACGAACTAAAATTTTAACAGAAGAAAAACAAGATAAGATTTCAGTAGGCGCAAAAACGAAATACGAATGTATTCCGTTTTTGCCCGAACTCATTTTTCGATTCCCTTTTGTTTATAAATTAATTTACGAATATTTTCTTTTGATACAATTTAAATAATCGTATGAACAGCAAAATAAAATAAAAAATTCATTAACAAAGATAACCTTATTAAATGTTTGAAAACATTTTTAAAAAACTGTACTTAAATAATTATTAAACACTTTCTATATAAACACATTGATTTTATGGATTCAAAAGTATGACAATTAAGTATAATAACCTGCATTATATTTAAAAGGAAAATTACAAACAAAAAGAAAATTAAAAACGATGAATAAAAAACTAGCATAAAAATATACCTAATAAATGCTTTGAAAAAAATTATAAAATTATCAGATAAAAATTAAAAAATTTTAAAAAAGTGACAAAAAAACTTTTTAATACAAAAAGTAAACTAAAATTTAATAAATTTACAAAATGTTCAAAAATTGATAAAAAATTATAAATGAACTGAAAAATTAAAGGAAAGTAAAACAAATTTCGAACGTCAAAAAGTTTGAAAGAATGAGAAAAACTAAGAACATTTATTAAAAATAATACAGCAATATTTTAAAAAATGTTAAATTGTACCTTTAAAAAAAATGTGAGAAACATCGAAAAATTCAAAAAAAATGTTTATGCTAAGCAAAAATGTAAAAATTATGAAAATAAACTGAAATATTAAAAACAGTACTAATAAAAAAGAAAATATAGGAAGTTAAATATAAAGTAAGATAAAAAAAACTATAAAATAAATGTGACTTTTCTTTTAAAAAAAAAGTTTCAGAACTTATTTAAAATGAAAAAAAAATTATAAGAAAAAAAGTTTTAAACAGAAACAAATTTTAAGACATTAAAAATATTTATTTATTTATTTATTTATTTAGATATCAAACGGGTTATGAAACCCAATTATATAAAGCGTGTACAGATATTTTGCGACAAAATGTGATATATAATGTTACTTATAGCAAAAAAGAAAGAAAGAAAATTATTTGAGGCCAGATTCTTATGACTGCCGAACATTTTTATACAATATGAGATTGCGCAGTCTTGATTTAAATGAGCTCAATGACAATCCTATGAAGTTTACATTAACGTTTGCCTGATTGGCCTCTCTAAGGAGTCTTTGCAAAAAAGCATTAAGTTCAAAATTGCTTCTTGATGTAACCTTTCTAAATAATGGGTAACCTCTCCATAATAAAAATATAGTATAATTGAAAAATAATTTAAACAATTTTTTTTCAAATTATGAAATAATGTTGAATAAATTAATAAAAAACGAGTGGAAATATAAAATAACTCATAAAATTGAACAAAAAATTGTATTTTGATCCAAGGAATAAAAATTAATAATTTTTTATAAATATAAATATATATAAAATCGAGCAAGTACGAGTTACACCCGTACCAAAATCTAGGATTCCGTACATTTACGAAACAAAGATATACCTTATTAACAAACAGAGAGCTCTAATTTGGTACACATATGTATTTTTACGTGAAGATTACAGGAAAATTATAGGGAACATTATCTGGATTGACAGTCAAAACGTTCTCAAAAAAAGAAAAACTGCAAATTTTCGAAAAAAAAAGTTTTTTCCTCATAACTTTGAAACTATTTGAGCTAGAAGGCTAAAATTTGATACATTTGTATATTTTTATGTACAGATTATGAAAATTAATTAGAACGTACAAATTGTGAAAATACTTCTACCTTCAAGTACATGAAACTTTTGCTTCAGGGTACATGTTTGTATTTCATATAAATAACATAAAAATTAAGAATTTTTTTTAAGGGGAGGCCCTGAAATTTTTATAGGGTTTCAGGGCTTATAACAGTCTTGATTATAGGTCCTGTGGCAGCCTTGATCAAGCCTTGTATAAGATTAAAAATTTTTTTTTGTTTTTTTCATAATTTTTCAATTATTTTGAAAAAAAAGTGATAACAATTTTCAATTGCTTTTTATATCGTTTTTTACATTCTGAGTATACAAATAAAAATTTTATTGGTTTGAGGGGTACTGTAGGACAATTAGGGTGAGCTCTAGCATAGGGGTCTAAATCTCTTTTTGGTGATTTTTTGAATTTTTTTTTTGTGACCTCATAATATTCAATTTTATTTCCAAACATAATTTTTCCATAATCTGCATGCAAAAATACACGAGTGTACCAAATTTTAGCCCTCTAGCTCAAATAATAGCAAAGTTAGAGAAAAAAAGCTTTTTTTTTCCAAAATTTGCAGTTTCTCCTTGACAACGCTATGGACATCAATCCAGGTCATGTTCTTTATATTTTTCATGTAATCTACACGTGAAAATACATATGTGTACCAAATTTCAGACCTCTAGGTCAAATAGTTTAGAAGCTAAGGGGGGGGGGGGAATGGTTTTTGGCTACGGACGCACGAGTCTCGCTATAAGGGTTCCGCCGAACACCGAAGGTGTACGGAACCCTAAAAAGTATAAAATAAACTTAAATAATTTGAGTGAAGAAAAAAAAATTTTAAAAAATACTTGTATAATGAAAAAAAAATTAAAAGTATGAAATTTTTAAAGCGAGAAGAAAATTAAGAAATTATATAAGTTTCTAAGAAATAGTAAATTATATACCGTCAAAGGGGGCTTTTTTGTGCACCCTAGTTTTTTAATAAATAAAATCTTATTTATATTAAGTTGCTTAAATTTGCTACTTGGAATAAATATTTTTAAATCTCTAGACTACGCAGATGAAATTACCTAATTCTTCAGCAAAAAAAAAAAATAAAAATTCGTAAATTTGTGAAAATTAAGGTTAAATTCTTCAAAGTTCTCAAAAGTTTGTTCAGATTTTTGGGAGATTAAAAGTGTTGCTGAAAATATTATAAATATAAATGTTATGAATTTAATTGTGAAGTGCGTATACCAGGCCTGAGATTGTATGAAGACCCAAGTACCCGGCCACCCCACTTTTTTTTTAGGGTAGGCCGGGCCTCCTCACTTATTTTTTAAAACATATAAAAATCTTTTCTTAGTTTAAAATAAACAAAATAGTAGATTTGTAAATTCATTTAAACATTTTTGCATTAAATTCCAAAAAATATTTCATTATTTTTATTTTTTATGTTACTAAAAAAAGACTTTAAATTTCTTTAAACTATAAATGCAATTTAGATAATATAGTATAATTTTTTGTTAAACGAATTAACAAACTTAGCAACATAAACATTTTTTAAATAGAACCTACAATTAATTTATAAAACGATTTCCAGAAGATGTTAAAAAATAAGTTTAATTTTTCCTCGATTTTTAATTCAGATTTAAAGTATTAATATTCAGAGAATCTAATAGAAATGTTTAAATTTATAAATTTAGTAAATTAGCAATCGAAAGAGCATTATAAAAAAAGATTCTCAGAAATTATTTAAAATAAAGTTAATTTTTTGGCGATTGTATATTGAGACTTTTAAAAATAACTTTAAATCTGAATTAGTGTTTTTCTACAATATAATGAATTTGCGAAAAGAGAGCCACCATTAAATAGTAAGACTTTTACTAATTTAATGGTAGTTCACTTCTCGCTAATCATTAGTAGAAAACCACTAATTTAGATTTAGACATAAAATTCAGAGAATCTAAAAAAAATATAACAATTCATAATTTTAGTAAAGTAACAATCTACACAGCATAGCGGTGTTCTAAAAAAGTCCTAGGATTTATTAGTAAAACATTTTGAGGAAAATTTTCTAAATTTTTATTAATTTTTCAAAAATTATCAATCCTGATTAAAAAAAAAGCCCAGAGAATCCTAATAAAATTATTGAAATAATAATTTCAATAAATTAACAAATGTAATAACTTACATTTTTTCTAAAAAGAATCCAAGATTAATTTTTTAAACGATTTAAGGCCATGTGATGGATTATGACGTTACTGTGATAGGCAAAATTTCTCCATAAACTTATTCCTAAAATACTGAATATTTTGATATCTAATTTTGTAGAATGGCTTAAAATATAATTAGGATAGTATCTCTGACCCAAGTTTGTTAAAATTTTACTTTAAAATTAATTTTCTTAATTCTCCGAAAATCAGCTAATTTTTTAAAAAGTTAACTTTAAGGCAAAATTGAAACTTGGGCCTGACAGATCATTTTAATGATATTTTAAGTAATTCTACAAAATTTGGTGTAAAAATGTTTATTATTTTAAGAGAAAGTTTACGGACCAATTTTGCCTATACCAGTGACGTAATTCTCCATCACATGTCCTCAAACTTCATTTTCCATCGATTTGTAATTCAGACTTAAAGATAAAATTGAAGGAAGAAAGTAAAACATTAAAATTAATAATTTCACTAAATTGAGAATCTTATTAGCAAAACATAAACTTGAGGGCACTCGGGAACTTTTCAAATTTTTGAATATTTTCTGAAAATCGTTTTTTTTTATCAATCGTGGAATCTGTTCAGAAAACATTTATGTCATTAGATTTGCTAATGTATTAGAATAAAATTATTTATTCAATAATTTTTATGTGATTCTCTGGGTTTTTATTTCAACAAGAATTAAAATTTTTTAAAGAATTAAATAAAATTTTGATAATTACGTTTTAAGAATCAACCCTAAGACTTTTTTTAAAGCATCACGCTCTTTAGATTGTTTATTTACTAAATTTATGAATTTGAAAATTTTTACTAGGTTTTATGAAGTTTAATTTTAAGTCTGAATTTAAAATCGATCAAAAATTAACTTTATTTTGAATAATTTCTCAACATCATCCTAAATATAGTCCTAAAATCATTTAGTCCTGAAATTTGTTCTAAAATGTCCTAAAATTTGCCCCCGCTCCTTAATAATAAATTGTTCAGAGCCTCCTCACTTCTTTTGGTATACAATCTTAGGCCTATTTTCAAGATATTTGCAAAAAAATACATTTTGTTCAAAAGCGTAAAATTTAATTATTTTGTCTTCAACTCAATACCAATAATTTAAGAAAGGTTCAAAGAAGATTTTTGGAGAATTTCAGAAATTTGTTGTTTGAATGTGTTAGTAAACACTGCTGCAAATTTATGTTTGCTACTGGTAATACACCGAAAGCGTGTTGGAGACAGGATGTAGAAATTTTAATTAATTAATTATTAATTAATAATAAATAATAATAGTAATTAATATTCTTTATTTAATTAATTATTGACAGAAAATAATTTTTATTTACGAATTATTTATCTAAATTTAGAAAACGCTGTTGGTTTGTTAAACGAATAGTGCATATTTTCTGAAAATTTTATTGAAGAATTACTATTATTGTAAAAGTTATGACGAGTTTAAGAAAAATAATTAAATATGTAGTTTTTTGCAATTATCTTGAAAACCAATGGAGATAAAAGATATTGTTCTGGAGGAAAAATATGAGCCTTAAAATTTTTTATTAAGATATATAATTCAAATATTCAAATTTTTAATGTAAAAATATCTCTTCCAGAAGCCAACTAAAACGACGAGTTAAACGCGTAAGCTTTTTTGATCGTCGAAGATTCAAATGTAATAGTTTATTTGTTTTAAAACAAATGAAGCGTTGGGTGCAATAAGGGCGTTAGACAAAAAACGACGATCGGAGATATTTGAACTCAAAGTTTTTAAACTTTTATAGTTTAAAAACTCTAAATTCGAATTAAATAAACTTTTTTTTACTTGATTAACCATTTATTAAACTCTCTAATTCATGTGTTTACTTGACTGAAAGTTGTGATTAACTATCAAAAACTCAGTTTTTTCGTAACCAATATTAACGCTCTTTTTGTACCCAACCACTAAATGTTTTAGGCGTTAGTAAAATTTTGAATTTAAACTTAAGATAACTTTAATCTTAAGACATATTTCGTTATATTTCGTTATATTCTATTATATTTTATATATTCTTAACTTTAAAACATAATTTTAAGCCTTAAATAATTTAAAAAATAAAAATTTTAAATGTATTAAAAATCAAAGTTTTTTAAAACTTTTTTGTTACTTTTTGAATGATAGAATAATAATTGTTGATTGGTATAAAAACTTTTATTTTTTCTTTATTATTTTAAAAGTCAGATTCATGACCATTTCAACTTTGTAAACTATTTAAATCTATGCATTCAGTATATCTAAAATTTTGTAACCTTCTTTTAACCATAAAGAACCTGTTATGGTGTTTATATCGTCAATTGTTTTTTTAATACAAATTTATCTAGGAAATACTTTAAGCAATAAAATTATGTGACATACTTCCAGATATTTATTATTAGCATCATAAAGAAGCCTTAGATTGAAATGAATTTTTGTAAATTTAAAAAAAAGTATATTCTTCAAATTATTTTTCCGGGGGTGCTTTCATCCCCTAAAAATACAAAATTAATAATATTTAATTCTTAAAACATATTTTTTAAGTAGGTATTCTAAAAAAATTGCGTTGGCAAAAGTTGAAAAATATTTTTTTAAAAATTTCGTCCGCGCGGAAGTCCGGAATTTCTGGTGCCTTCATTTCTATTGACATAGTAATCAATTAAAAATATGTTAATTTTCAACAAAAAAAATTTATAAATTATAGTTTAAAGACTTTTATTATAATTTAGGATGTCTGCATAAATTATTATTTTGCTCCCAATTAAACGTAATTCGTTTTTCCTCCCAGTATTTATAAAAATCGTTTTTACGAGCAGGAAAACTTATCTCACTTTTGCTCTCACTGCTTTTTTATCCCATTTTTGCTATCAGCCCCTCAATTGTCAATAACTTTCGGAAGGAAGTAATATAATATATATATTGGAATTTTAAAAATTATTTTTATGTTAAAATAATGTCTTCAAAATTTTATAAATTTTTTGGTCCAACTTCCGAGCCTTGCATATGCTAGGAAAAAATTGCACATTAATGCTTAAACAACAATGTTATTCTCCAATAAATTTCCTTTGAAACAAGCGTAGGAACTTCAAAAAACCTTTATTATTTCAAGAGTAATTTCAATTTTTGTAAAACATTAAAAATTCCACATTTTTAACATATTTCAATGAAAAATTGACTAAATCACTTCACTCAGGCCTTATTTTCCTCAAAATTTTATCTACTTTAAGGAAATAAACACAGAAAAATTTTAATAATTATACTTTGTACGTTTAAAGACGTTTTTCAAACCTTAAAAAATAGGTGGACTGACAATTCCCGACGGTACTGTAGCATTTCCCAATTACGAATAATATCCTAATCTTTATTATTTAAATTTAAATTTCTCTTCTTTAACTGAGAACTCATTTTTCAGAAACCACTTTCAAAAAAAAAATTAACAAAAAATGAATTTTTTATGACTCACGATCTAACTCCATATAATGACCTCTTTATCCTACATGTCATCAAAGTATCTTTATTTTTCAAGTCTTAATGTTTTTTTGTTTCTTTATCTCATATGTTTATCTCATATCTATTTATCACATCCCATTATCTCATCTCTTTACCTGATCTCTCTCATTGTTTCACATGTTTATCTCATAAGATTGTCTCATGCTATTATTTCATATTTTTACCTTATTTCTCTCATTGTCTCATCTGTTTATTTCATATTATTGTCTTGTTATTGTCTCATATCTTTATCTCACCTCTTTTATATAATTATATTATTAACACTTCCTTTACACTGTAATGACTCTTTAGAAACATTATGATTACTTTATTATTTATTAAACATTCACAATTAATTTTATTTATTAAACAGTTATCAATCACTCGTTTAATGAATCTACAACCGCAATTTTTGGACACTTTTAGCATTTAATAACAGTAACTTTATTGAAAATAAAAAGGAAATAAAAAATTTAAACACTTTTTAAATATTGTTACTTTAGTCAACACATTTTGCACACTTTCATTTGAATCACTGTAACTTTTCACATTTAATTTTTACTGTATATTTACTATTAGAGTCACTTTATTATTTATCACTTACAGTTCATTTCTTTAATAAACATTTTTTGTTCACCGTATTAAGAACTATTCAACATAAACTCTTAATAAACAATAAGCATATTAATAATATACACTTTCACATTAAACACATTTCTATTATAAACACTTAATAAAAAATACACAATAAGTATTATTTGTCACTTTCACATTATACACACTCAAGTTCTATTCATTGATAACTTTCACTACCGTGTACTTCTATACCACGCACTAATGTATTTATCTCTCTTTTCGTTGCAGCTCGAAAATTTCTTCTCTTTTCCAAAACCAGTTATAATACTCATTGTGCAAGGGTTGGCTTGAAAAACGATTGGCTTATTTAGTCTATTGCTTGTATTTAGAAAGAAAAATTTAAATTTGAAGAATATTTGAATAATGAGTCTCTTTTTTCATTAAAACTCGAAAAATTTTTCTCTTTTCCTTAAGCCATTGACCCTCATTATGCAAGGGCTTGATCGAAGGATAATGACACCCTGCAGGTAGTCTATAGTTTGTATTAAGAAATAAAATTTAAATTTCAAGGTAATTCGTATAATTAGCTGAGAGTTTCCTTTTCCGTAAACTTTTAACAATTACCTTTTCTCTCCAACCAAGGAACCAGGTATAAAAATATCCTTTTTCGTTAACCGTTAACGCTTACCTTCAGTACTCGTTTCTTATATAGGATTTCTTATATAGGATTTAGATACAGTCGAACGCGGATAAGTGAGAACTCAAGGGACCGACAAAATATTCCCACTTAAAGAGGTTTCTCTCTTATCCAGTTTCTCACTTATCCAGGCTCAAAAAACATGTGTCTCACTTAAAGAGGTAATTTTAAAATTGAATATACATTTACACTATAGTAATAAAATAAAGTTTAGACACCATGAAAAATAAAAATAAATAAAATAAGCAATTATAACAGAAGTTTTATTTTACACGAAAGTCAGTTTAGTCTGTTTTCAAGCATACTTTATGTAAAAAACAAATAATAGTTACTTTAAAAAAATTGTCATTTTTTATTGTTTTTTTACATTGTTTCGATTTTCCAAAAATAGTCTAAATCGTCTCATTTTCATCTAAAAAGCGTAAATTTTCATTCCTAAGCAAATGCCCAGATGTATGTGTGTGTATGTGTGTATGTGTGTGTATGTGTGTATGTGTGTGTATGTATGTGTGTGTGTGTATAGCGTTTTTTGTGTACAAGATATCTTGAGAACGCTTAAACGGATTCCAATAAAATTTGGATGACTTATTAAGCTCATGAATATCTAAATTTGGACACAAGGATTTTTGAAAATACCCAACCAAATTTTTTTGAGCACCTTTTTTCATCGAAAAAAATCGTTTTTTGCAAAAAAAATTTGTTATGCTAAAAATACAACTTAATGAATACAAAAATCATATTCCTTATCTCAAAACGAATCGATTGACCTATATAACTTTTATAATTGATCAAGAATTCGTAAAATAATTCATATTTTTACATTTTTTTGCATTTAAAATTCTTCATTTTTAAATGACTTCCCCAATTAACTTATATATTAATAATTTCTTGCTTCCTCTATGAGGAAGCAAATTGTTTTTCTTTCTTGGTAGCGAAATGTCCATGAAATGGAGATAATTCTAACCTAGTTTAGACTCTTGGGATATAAAGTTGTCATTCTATGATGGCATATATTAATAATTTATTGTTATTAATTTAATATTAAACAATCAATTTAAAAAAACGGGATTTTTTACAAATAAATTCGGTTATTTTTAAACGCGTAATGCTACAAGTGTGAGAATTTTTTTTTCTTGTTTTACTTGTAGAAATGTATAAAATATAGAATTTAAGAACTTTTTTACACGCTAGTTTTCTTTTAAGAGCATTTTTTTCTTTTTTTTTTTTGTAAAATAACTCAAGTGAAACAGTCGGCAGACTTTCCGTGGACACTTCGCAGACGTTCAGCAGACTATAGTCTGCAACCCTTTAATCAAGGGTTCATCCGTATTTCTTGCAATATCAACATTTCGTCGCTTGGGAGAAGAACTCTGCCACAGAACATTTCGATAAATCTCTGAAAACAAAACCAACTCGCAAGAGCTCTGAAAACTGCGCCATTCTAATTAACATTTGAAGAAAGTGCCATTTCGGAATTGACAGATTTTGTTTTTAAATTTAGGTTGGCAACGCGAAAGATTTTGTTTAGGTTAAGAATATCTGTATAAAAAAACAAGCTCAGGTGATTTAAAAAATTTAAGAATTAAAATAAATTTACAATTATGTTTTAGTATTGATCACCTGAGCTTGTTTTTTTATACTGGTCATTATTAACCTAATAAAAATCTTTCGGGTTGCCAACCTAAATTTAAAAACAAAATCTATCAATTCCGAAATGGCACTTTCTTCAAATGTTAATTGGAATGGCGCAGTTTTCAGAGCTCTTGCGAGTTGGTTTTGTTTTCAGAGCTTTATCGAAATGGCAGAGTTCTTCTCCCAAGCGACGATTTCTTTTTTCAATAATTTAAATTAAAATAATCAGATAACTGTGTATTTTTTTTAAAATCAAACGATATTTCTTGACTTCCTTGTTTTTGTTGAATAAGTTTGGTTCATTCGGTAAATGCAGCGGTGAACTATGCTATGACTTTTTTTGGATAAATGTATACTTAAAACTCTCCATGCAGCTTCAACTGGACCTACATATCCATTTTCTTCATAATGATTTATTTCATTATGATTAATTGTAGATTCTTCATTACTATTGGTAATGATAATTGATGCGGAATCATGACCCTTTTAAATATTTATTTATATAAATATTTCACCGATTTAATACTTGATACTACTTTAACATTTATTTGACAATTAAATTTATTGACAAATAAGAAAATAAGGTACACCATAACGATTGTGAACAGCATAACCATTTGGCTTCATATAAGTTTTACCTGCATCTCTTAGAAGTTATTCGACATAACAATTATCTTCTACGCTAGTTTCTTCTTGTAAAATTTCAGGAAAATTTTTAGAACATTTTCCATTAACTAAACACCAATCTCCACAAGGACCATAAATATTAATTGCCATTATAATTTCATGCAATGTGAGACTTACATTCTTGTCAGGTATCTCAGCTTAAATGTAACGATCAACAACTTCTGGTGATAATATTTTAGAATAAGTTGCCAAAATCACCAACAAAAGAATATTGAGTAATCCCAATTTTTTTAACAAACAAAATACTGCTATTTATATTAAGTTAATTGTATGCAAATCCATGTAACTAAAAAAATAACTACAATATATAGTTTACAATTTAAAAAGCAATTATTTCAAAATTGCAGAAATATATATTTTAAGAAACATAATAAAAAGCAAATCGATAATATTCAACGATAAAAACATATCCGCACAGCTTTCTATAAACTATGCACCTGCGCAATAGTTTCTTAGGTAGTTACGCATGCGCAGTAGTTATTTCTTAACTCTAGACATGCGCAGTTGTTAAAATTTGGACGATAAATGACAGTTAAACTATGTCCAAGCGAAAGAACATAGAAAAACACATTAACAAAAAAGTCATATACATTGTGTAAAACATACAATTTTTAAGAGTAAATTGCACATACAACATTTTACACATGGAAAACAATGAAATTTTATTTTTCAAAAGACTTAAAAAAAAAAACTGAACCTACGCCTTTGAGCATCTACAGAAATGTCTAGTGTCTCTTTCCATCTTTAAGCTACCTAATGCATTTGTCTCTTTTCCTGTAGGCGTAGCTCCTACAGAAATGTCTAGTGTCTCTCTCAATCTTTAACCTACCTAATGCATTTGTCTCTCTCGCTTGAACAGCGTCTACAGAAAACAGCTAAGTAATTTCTTATATAGGATTACCATGTACTATTTTGTGAATTCTTGGAGAACTTTGGAATACTTTATTCTAAGTTAATAAGTAAATTTCTAAAGGGATTTTATACACAATCATTAAATGGAAGATTTTCTGAGAGTATGTTAATTAAATTTAACCTCCCCCCCCCCGTACCCCCAAAAAATTGTTTATTAAAGTATGAAAGATTAAAAACTTACAGAACAAAATTTGTTATATTTTATAACTATTTTGAAGAATCAAAAAATAAATTTTATAAAATTAAATACATTTTTAACATTTTTATTAGTTCTTATGTTCAATACTTATTCTAAATCACAAATTTAAATAACGTTAACAACTTAAGGAAAAACTGCAACAAAAATTTTTTAGACGAAAAATCAGGTAGTATGTGTAGAACAAAAACAAACTGTTTTTTTCTTTAAATGTGCATCAAAATCTTCGTCTATATAAACAACAAATATGATAGAAAACACAAGGTGCTGTCACCTTGAATGAAAATTTTATACGATATGTCCATCTTGGGGCCCTCTCCCCTACATTTAGAAAATAAACAACCTAGAAGGTTATGTTTAACATGTCATCAAACCTACTTCATTTTATAAGATTAACACTTACCTTATAATTTTACTCATAAATAAACTTCGTACATGACAATCACTTATGCATATGTGCATATATGTATATGCGTTGGTGCATCTAATTACTCAAAACGATATACACATCACACATGCAGAGGTTTGCACATAGGCGCCTCATAATAACAATCTGCATTTCGTCTCCCTCAATTTCGGGGATAAAGGAAATAGAACAAACCAATCAGTACTTGCTTTCCAATATGAGCAATTATCTGATTGGTCTATTCTGGGCGATTTTTCTAAACCCCCTGAACCTACGCCTTTGAGCGTCTACAGAAATGTCTAGTGTCTCTTTCCATCTTTAAGCTACCTAATGCATTTGTCTCTTTTCCTGTAGACGTAGCGCCTACAGAAATGTCTAGTGTCTCTCTCAATCTTTAACCTACCTAATGCATTTGTCTCTCTCGCTTGAACAGCGTCTACAGAAAACAGCCAAGTAATTTCTTATATAGGATACGACAGATTTTTATTATTTGGACATTTATGAACAGAAATATCGTTTACAGTAGTATAGTGGTGCCGCCGAGCGAGATTTTCCGAGACTGATACGATACCGATACGATCCTTGCCTTCCAGTCTCGGTTTTGTCTCGCTCAGTTTAGTATCGTATCGGAGAAATATCGGAAAAACGAGATATCGCTCAGTATCGTATCGGGATTTTGAGATTTAGTGACCACATGTTCACTTTCTCTTCGACGACAATAGAAAACTGAAGTGAAACATAGTATAGGGTTAGGACCTCAGGAATTCTTTTCATTAAAATCTTGGGTTTCAAACATTTTTTTCGGATGTATTTGAAAACTTGCATTCTTAATACACTTATATATTAGAATTAAAAAATTATCTCTTTCTCAAGTTGATACAGCTTTACTTTTTTTATTTGCAATCACTGAGAAAAAAGATTTCTTTTGACAAGAATAAAATTATGTTTACATTGATTGCATTGAAAGAAATCCTTTTTATGCTTGTTCCAAGAATAAGATATTTAGCGTAAACTTTCGTCTGCTTCTGTCATGCGCAAAACAGTTTAACATAACCTCAAATTCTTGAGTCTATAATATTTGATACTAGGACCGATTATAAGCATAATTCATACTTGATCCAATGCACTTTTGCATTGGCACAAGAAAAGTTTTCTCTCAGTGATCAGTCTTTAGTTTTGTTTTTTAGTATGTAATTATTGTTTTTGCTATCTTAAGTATTTGCACTTTTATATTACTTATTATTTTTATTATTTAACCATTGTTAAAACAAATAAAATTTTTTTGTAATTAATTTCTAGTAAAATAATTTTTTATAAGAATTATTACATGCATTTAAAAAACAGAAATTGGTTAAACAAATTCTATTTGTTTAAATAAATTGTTTAAAAAATTGTGAACTTCTTGTAAAATGAATGAAGAATTTTTAGTTATTCAATATAACTGATTATAGTTTACCAAATCAAAAAAAAGTTCAAAATAATTATGATTCAAATGTTTAAACAATCGCAGAAATTTTAATGTTATTTCAAACTACTAAATAGACGTAATTTTTACCTTAATTTGAAGTACCTAAAACAGTTTAAGAAAAAATTGTATAAACAAATGAATTTGTTTAAATAATTGTGGATGTTCTGTAAAATGTGTCTAAATTTGTCAATTATTCAATATAATAATAATAATAATAATAATCGAATCGTGAATCGCCCGGTAAATCATTATTTATAATTAAAAAATCATCACCGGCAAGCATAGAAAACCTTTGCAAATTTAGCGAAAAATGTCAGATACATATTATAAGAAAATTACAATTAATAACAAATGAAATTTGTTTAAACAACTACTTTTTAAAAAAACTCATAAAATTATTTTATTTAAATTCGAGATAAGACATAAATAAGTCTCTTTAGTAAAATTAATATTATTAGAAACATTTTTGTAATTGTTTAAACATGTGATTAACAATAATTTTAACTTTCCACAGGGTCAACTTTTTTATGGAAATCATGTACTACAATGAACTCAATTTTGTGATTTATATAACTAAAAAAATTTTATTCATTTTACAACAAATACACAATTATTTAAACAAATTCTATTTGTTTGAACAATTAATTTTTTTAAGAAGTACGAAACTGGCATATCAAAATTAAGGTAAAAGATATGTTACTTAGTTAAAGTGAATATTATTGCAAATGTTTACAATTGTTTAAACATTTAATTATAATTATTTGTAACTTCCCGTAAAGGAATTATTTGAACAAATTAATTTGCTTAAACAATTACATTTTTCAAAATACAGCACTGTTTTAATTAAATTTGAAATAAAAATTATGTCCTCTAAAAATTTCATAATTATTTAAACAAATTCCGTTTTTTTAAACAATTACCTTTTTTAATAAGTACTAAACTGTATATTTAAAATTAAGATAAAAATAATGTCTTTTGATTACAAAGGTTTATAATTTTTTAAACATTTGATTATAATTATTTATAACATTCCGTAGAGTCTCGCGTAGAGTGAAGATGAACTTATTTTTATAGAAATCATATGTCAACGTAATCAACTCTGTTAAACAACTGAACAGTTTTTGTTCCTTCTACAAAAAATATAAACTTATTTAAACAATATATATATCTTTTTAACAATTTATTACCTACATTTTCAAAAGCTTACAAAACTGTTTTACTTGCGTAGCAAAAGTAAAAATGATATCTATCTAGCTAAATTAAATAATATTCTGCAATTTCTGTAATTTATTTAAATTAATTAATTATAATTCAGTTAAACATTTAATTGTTAATTATTTTATACTTTTTGTAGATTTATCATCCTGTAATCAATTGTATTAAACAACTTAAATATTTTGATACGTTTTACGAAAAATCCATTTTTTTTTTAACAACTTGCATTTGTTTAAACAATTACTTTTTGAAAAAAGTACAAAACGATTTTATTCAAAGTAAAAGTAAAAATTATGTCTTTTGTTAAATTATTATTATTACTAAATTTTGTGATTGTTTAAACATTTGATTGAGAATCCTTTTAAACATTTCGTGTATTTATGAAAATGTAATCAATAGTATTGAATAATAATTAACAATTTTTGATATATTTTACAAAACATCTACAATTATATAAACAATTTTTTTTAAACTGTGTTACTTAAAATTAAGGTAAAAATTACGTCTATTAATTTTCAGTTATTTGAAATAACATTTAAATTTTTGCAATTGCTTAAACATTTGGATCATAATTATTTTGAACTGTCCCTTGATTTAGCATACTGTAATTAATTCTATTGAATAAGCAAAACATTTTCATTCATTTCACAAAAAGTTCACAAATGTTTAAACAATTTGTTTTAACAATTTATTTAAACAATTATTGTTTTTTCAAATGCACGTAATTATTCTTTTAAAAACTTATTTTACTGGAAATTAGTTAGAAAAAAATTTTATTTGTTTAAATAATTGTTATGTAGTAAAAGAGTGCAAATACTTAAGATAGTAAAAACATTAATTACATACTAAAAAACAAAACTAAAGACCGATTGTAACTTGAAAAAACGTGAAGATGCAGCAACTTGAGAAAGAGGTAATTTTTTAATTCTAAAGTATATGTTGCTACGCAAACGATTTTTTATATATAGTTTGTTAGTTTTTCTTACAGAAAAGAATTTTCAGCTTAAAAATAAAAAATTAAAATATTTCTAATTTAAAGACGACGTCATTCAAGATATTTATGAATCTTTATAAATCTAAGTGCTTTCTATTCATGTTATTTAATTGTAAATCATTGCCAAATTTCAAAGCATCTCTCAGATTAGGATTGTACCATTCTACCTTTTCATTTATATTGAAAACGAACAATACTTGTTTACTTTGCCATAAATTAAAGGATAAAATCAAGTCTAAGCATTCAGTACTAGGGATTTTGTTTATTGACACTTTAGAAATTAGGATAAAATCTTGTAGACCCTTGATACGTATTTGAATGAAATGTAATAAAGATAAATTCTTAGAAAGTCCCGTTTCAGACGGATGATTAGTCGTCGAAGGTATGCAAGGGACCTTAATGTAGTAATTAGTTAAACTCCACCTCTCTACCAATGAGAAGAAGACCAATGTACCCCACTTTTCTGTTTTTGCCAACTTTTGCGATGCCTTACGAGAGCGTCATTTTTGACATCAGATACTTTTCCGAAGTTCACGTAGCAACACCTTAATGTAAAATGCTCCAGTATTAATAAACTCAAATAATGTGTATATTTGACTCATTATTTTTAAACACCAAGTGACTCCCCTTTTTTTTAATTAAAGATTGGGAAGATTGAAAAGCATTTATTTTCAATCACATCAAAACATGGTCCTTCGAGCCGGATAGTAATTCAGTGATATATGAGTGCATCAAAAAGTGTAATCGACTTGAACTATCAAACGAAAGTGTAATTTTACTGGAGCATCGTTCGTAATCACTATCATAAAAAAGGTGTGTTATAACAATTCGGACATGAACAGTTATCAGTGACTTGAATCATAAAAATCAATGTTGACTTAAACTATTTTTGAAAAATAACAATTGTAACTGTGAATCAAGTGAATGAAGTGAAAAATCATTCATTGTAATATGAAATTCGTGAGTAAACTGACTTCTATCTTCTGCTGGCAGTAAATCATCGAGATTTCAACTGAATATCATTGAGTTTATCATCGTAGTAACTCAGTATCATTGAAATAATCATCATAGAAGCCGAGTATCATCGGGAGCATCATCGTAGCAGCTGAATATCATTGGCATCCAGATCTTAACAATCAATCAACGGGAAGGAAGAAATCTAAGTAGTAAGTCTCTGGTTGCTCTTTTAGTTGTCACTGTCCTTCATTTATCCCAATTCATTTGTAATCATTGCTTCATTTCTCGTAACTTAAGAAATGGATCCCGAAACAGTAGCCCAAATTAAAGGATTAGTCAGGAAACGTACACCCCTGAAATCTAGATTAACAAATTTTAAAACTTTTCTTGAGAAACCTATAGAAGATATAGATTTGGAACAATTAAAATCAAAATGCACAATCATCGAACTTGCAGCAAAAGACTTTGAACTTATTCAATCAAACATTGAACAATTAGTTTTAGATGAACAATTAGAATCAGAAAATAAACAGCGATCTGATTTTGAGGAGGACGTTTCCGATAGCATTGCTAAGGCGCGAAAAATTATTCGCGATAAAGAAGTTACAATTCAAACGTATAATTTAACAAATTTAGATAACGCACGACCTTCGAACAACGGGCAATTTTTGACTAACACCATCGGTTTGATTGACACAACAAATTCGAATCCTTTAACACAAAATCCTTCACAAATTCAATCAACATCAGCTGTTTTAGGTAATACAGGTACATCACAAGACAACATAGAGTCAAATATTTTAAGAAACGATGTGCATATTAAATTACCTGCTATGCATTTGCCCCAATTCAGTGGTTCTTATGAAAGCTGGCCAGGATTTTCAGATTCCTTTAAGTCAGCTGTTCATGACAATCCCTGTTTCCGCGATACGCAAAAATTAATTTATTTACGGTCATGTTTATCAGGAAAAGCATTAGAAAAAATCGAGTCATTAGAGACAACAGCCGCAAATTATTTAGTTGCATGGAATATTCTCGAAAAATATTATGATGATCCTACGTCGGTAATAAATAATCGTGTTTAAGCTTTTTTCCAATTGAAATCAATTAATAGGGGTACTTCTGAAACTATAGGAGAAATTTTAGACGAAGCAAATAAGCATTATAGGGCATTAAAAGCATTAAATAAGCCGTTTTTAGAAGCCTTTCCAATATATGCAATAATCTCAAAATTAGATGATCAATCGCGCTTGAAATGGAAAGAACAAAGTAAATGTAATGTTTTACCTACAATGGATGAACTTCTAGATTTTTTACACTCACGTCAAAAGATTTTAGAAGCTATGAAATTTGAAAGAAATATTCCGGAAAAATCTACATCTCATAACGGTTTACCATCGCGCGGTCCACCGCGCCAATCGACAGGCTCTAATCGAACTTTTCTAAATTATGCAAATCAAGTAATCAAGCCTTATTGTTATTTATGTAAGGGTAATCATTACACACAAAATTGCGAGAAGCTAACTAGCGTAGATATAGATAAAAGGCACGAAATTGTTAAAAATGCTAAACTGTGCTTTAATTGTTTACGATCTAATCATTTAATCAAAGAGTGTACATCTGCTAATTGTAAAGTTTGCAATGGCAAGCATAATACGATATTACATAGGAAAAATCGAAATTTTAATCAATCTAATCAGGAAGTAGCAAATGTTCAATCGGTTTAGGCAAATGTAGTTAATTTAAAGGTAAACACAGGTACCGAAGTTTTGTTAGCTACTGCTATTGTAAACATTTTTGATAAAAAGGATAATCCTCAAGCTTGTCGAGTTTTTATCGATTCGTGCTCTCAATCAAATTTTATGACTAGACGTATGGCCTCAAAATTAGATCTGGAATCAGTTCCTATCGAAATAGCTATTGGTGGCGTAAACAATGCGAAATCAAGGGTTAAAAATTATTTAAACGCTACAGTAAAATCGCGTTTAAATGATTTCACGATATCAGGAAGATTTTTATTAGTAGACGAAGTTGCCGACCTTCAACCAGCCAGGCATATTAATAAAGATATTTTGAAAATTCCCTCTAACATTCATCTCGCGGATCCGGGATTTCACAGGCCGGCAGAAATCGACGCTCTCATCGGGGCGGAGCATTTTTATAGATTATTATGCGTGGGTCAATTTGAATTAGGCGCAGAATCTACCATTCTGCAAAAAACTCAGTTCGGTTGGATCATTTCTAGAAATGTTCCTACAAAAAATATTCAAAAATTTTCCACATGTAATTTATCATTAAACACTCTAAACGATCGGATAACTAAATTTTGGGAAATTGAAGAAGTGCCGGCAAAGAAAATTTTCTCTAATGAAGAAATCGCCTGCGAACAACATTATAGCGAAAATACTCATCGGAATCCGGAAACTGGGCGATATACGGTTAAACTTCCCTTTAAAAATCGCGAATTAGAACTTGGAGAATCTTATACTACAGCTCTCAAACGTTTTTATGCACTAGAAAGGTCTTTCGAACGCAAACCCGAAGTAAAGAAACAATACGTAGAGTTCATTAAAGAATATGAAGAATTAGGCCATATGTCAGAGGATGTAAATCCTTCCAAAGCAAAGGGTTATTATATGCCTCATCATCCTGTAATCAAAAATGCTAGTTTAACAACTAAATTGCGTACCGTATTTGATGCTTCCGCAAAAACATCAAGTAATATTTCATTGAATGAAAGTCTAATGGTAGGTCCGACAATACAGGAGGATTTGATTTCAATACTTGTTCGCTTTAGATCACACATTTTTGTAGTTATTGCCGATATGGCAAAAATGTATCGGCAAATAGAAATCGATAGCAGTGATAGGGAATTTCAAAAAATCTTATGGCGGGATGACCCAAATAAACCTATCAAAACGTATAACTTAAAAACTGTCACTTATGGTGTATCTTCTTCATCATTCTTAGCAACGCGTACGTTAAAACAATTAGCAGATGATGAATCGAAAAATTACCCAGAAGCTAGTATTATTTTAAAGGAAGATTTTTATGTTGACGATCTTCTCACAGGTACCAGTACCTTTGAAGAAGCAATGACGTTAATCCCTCAATTAGTTAATATATCAGCAGCGGGGGGTTTTCAGCTTAGACAATGGGCTACTAACGAGCCTAAATTACTTAAATCAATAACAGAAACATTAGAAAACCCGTATCTTAGATTAGACAAGGAATCCATGACTAAAACGCTCGGTATTTGCTGGAAGCCAAATACAGACAAAATAATTTTTATTGTCAATAAAAACGAACAAACAAAAAAGATTACGAAAAGGAGCGTACTATCTGAAATTGCGAAGCTGTTCGATCCCTTAGGCTTATCGGGTCCCGTTGTAGTCAAAGCAAAACTTATCATGCAACAATTGTGGCAATTGAAAATTGATTGGGACCAATCTTTGCCCATGTCAATGCACACAGCCTGGACAGATTATCATAATAATTTATCTTTATTAAATAATCTCGAATTTGATCGGGGAGTAATTATAAAAAATTGTGTTGATTTGCAAATGCACTGCTTTAGCGACGCGAGTGAAAAGGCGTACGGTGCAGTTATCTATTTAAGATCAGTTGACGAAAAGGGGCGTTGTCTTTCCCGTCTATTGTGCTCAAAATCGAGAGTCGCTCCTTTAAAGTCCGTATCCCTTCCAAGACTAGAGCTTTGCGCTGCACTTTTAGCAGCAAATTTATTTGAATCTAGTATGCAAGCTCTACGACGTTTAGAGTTTAGTAAAATAATTTTTTGGTCCGATTCCACAATCGTACTACATTGGATAAATACACCGGCGCATGTATTGAAAACATTCGTATCAAATCGCGTCGCGGAAATACAAAACAAAACTACCGATAATGAGTGGCGTCACGTTAAATCGGAACAAAATCCAGCTGATCTTGTTTCTCGGGGTTTAAATGCCAGCGAAATAATTCAAAACCGATTTTGGCAAAGTGGTCCAGAATGGCTGAAGAAAGATGAGAAAGAATGGCCTATCTCCAAGCTCGAAATAATCGAAATACCCGAGCAGCGATCTGTAACTGTAGCCGCAACCGTAAATACTTGCACCTTGCAAGCATTTTTTGAAAGATTCGAGTCATATAGCACTATAAAACGCGTAATGGCATATTGTTTACGGTTTATAAATAGCACTTTCACCTATTCTAGATTCAGAGGGAATTATCAGGGTAGGGGACAGAATTTCTAAGTCCGATTTACCGTATTACCAAAAGCATCCTGTATTGATACCTGCAAAGCACAAATTAACCACCCTAATTATTCGTGAGCATCATGTAAAAAATTATCACGCTGGTGCGCAAGCCACGCTGAATTCAATTCGTAAATCCTTTTGGATTATCGACGGTCGAAATGTCGTAAAAAACGTTATTCGAAGATGCGTTATCTGTCGTAAAGCAAAACCGGAAATACCAAGCTATGTTATGGGAAATCTTCCTAAAAATCGTCTTACTTATAAACGACCGTTTTTGATTTGTGGTGTTGATTATTGTGGCCCTTTTTATATCAAGGAAAAGCGCCACAGAAATCAAAATAAGATCAAAGTCTATGCTGCCGTGTTTGTATGCTTCTCAACTAAAGCCGTGCATATTGAGATTGTTAGCGATTTGAGCACCAATGCCTTTTTAGCAGCATTGAAAAGATTTTTTGCAAGAAGGGGTAAATGTACGGACATTTATTCTGACAATGCTACTAATTTTCAGGGGGCAAAACGTGAAATTGATAAAATTTATAAGTTTTTAAAAACACATAATGATACTATTGTTAATACTCTCTCAGACGACGGTGTAAATTGGCACTTTATTCCGCCTAGCTCGCCACACTTTGGTGGTCTGTGGGAGGCTGCCGTAAAATCACTAAAATATCATATGATTCGTGTAGTCGGTGATTCAATCCTGAATTATGAGGATTTACTTACTTTTGTTACGGAAATTGAAGCAATCCTTAATTCCCGTCCCTTAACATCAATTTCCTCTGATCCGAACGATTTAAGCGCTTTAACACCTGGCCATTTCCTTATTGGTGACACATTAACAAGCATACCAGAGCATGATCTTTGCGAGCTGTCCCCAGGGCGTCTATCATCGTGGCAACATGTTCAACAAATGCGCCAGCATTTTTGGAATCGCTGGTACAAAGAATATCTGCATGAGCAGATAATGAAAGCAAAGTGGTACTCTGGATCTACAAAGGACATTGGCATCGGCACCCTAGTCACCATCAAGGAAGATAATGTTCCACCAATGAGGTGGCCTCTTGGAAGAATCATTGCGATTCACCCTGACGATGAAGGTGTTATTCGAGTGGTAACGGTAAAAACTGCTCGTGGTGAATACAAGAGAAGTGTTAAGAAGATTTCGCCGTTGCCATTAAATGTTAATTAATAGAGACAATCGAGATCTTAATCAAGTGACGTCATGTTAGACGTTATTCTGTACAACGAATTCAATTAACATTAAATTCTGAATTAATGTTTGTTTATGTAAAATGATTGTTCGCAAATTTTGAACCAGTTAGTTCAAGGGGGCCGGTATGTTGCTACGCAAACGATTTTTTATATATAGTTTGTTAGTTTTTCTTACAGAAAAGAATTTTCAGCTTAAAAATAAAAAATTAAAATATTTCTAATTTAAAGACGACGTCATTCAAGATATTTATGAATCTTTATAAATCTAAGTGCTTTCTATTCATGTTATTTAATTGTAAATCATTGCCAAATTTCAAAGCATCTCTCAGATTAGGATTGTACCATTCTACCTTTTCATTTATATTGAAAACGAACAATACTTGTTTACTTTGCCATAAATTAAAGGATAAAATCAAGTCTAAGCATTCAGTACTAGGGATTTTGTTTATTGACACTTTAGAAATTAGGATAAAATCTTGTAGACCCTTGATACGTATTTGAATGAAATGTAATAAAGATAAATTCTTAGAAAGTCCCGTTTCAGACGGATGATTAGTCGTCGAAGGTATGCAAGGGACCTTAATGTAGTAATTAGTTAAACTCCACCTCTCTACCAATGAGAAGAAGACCAATGTACCCCACTTTTCTGTTTTTGCCAACTTTTGCGATGCCTTACGAGAGCGTCATTTTTGACATCAGATACTTTTCCGAAGTTCACGTAGCAACACCTTAATGTAAAATGCTCCAGTATTAATAAACTCAAATAATGTGTATATTTGACTCATTATTTTTAAACACCAAGTGACTCCCCTTTTTTTTAATTAAAGATTGGGAAGATTGAAAAGATTGAAAAGCATTTATTTTCAATCACATCAAAACAGTATAAGCATCTGAAAAATACAAGTTTTCAAACAGATCCACAAGAAATGTTTGCAACCCTAAATTTTAGTGAAAGGAATTCCTGAGCTCTTAACTCCACCGTGTCTCACTTCAGTTTTCTGTTGTTGTCAAAGAGAAAGTGAACATGTGGTCCAGAGATGCCAGCGAGAACCCCCATCGACAACTGCGCATGCTTGACAAACGTAACCTCATTGGTCCAAATGAGCGGTCTAGTTTGAAATGCTTATTATTAAGACTTTTCAAATTAGACCGCTCCTTTGGACCAATGAGGTTACATTTGGCAGGCATGCGCAGTTGTCGATGGGGGTTCTCGCTGGCATCTCTGATGTGGTCACTAAATCTCAGAAGCCCGATACGATACCGATCGATATCTCGGTTTTCCGATATTTTTTCGATCGATACTAAACCGATACTGGAGTCTCAAAAACCGAGACCGATACGATATTTTTCCGAGATTTTTCCGATCGATACCGAGACAGTCTCGTATCAGACGGCATCACTAGTTTACAGAAAGAAAAAGGTCAATTTTTTACGATTTTATGTCAAATTTACGAAAAAGTTCATTTTTCCTATGGTAAGTCAATGGTAATTTTCAACGGCTTTGCGGCACGGGTTAATATTAAAAAATAAAAAAATACGTATCTCATATTTTTCGTCGAAGAACAAAATTGGGGAGTAAGGTTTATGTAAATCGATTTTTTTTGGGCCACCCTAATGTACTTCTTCCTTATTATTTCTTCAAAATTTGACAATGATTGTTTAGCAATTCCTAAACACATTTTTATATTTTTCTTTATATCATTTCCTGGAAATATTTACTGCGCATCCCAAAACGTGAACTTTATAATCTATTACTGTAATAAGCTGTGCTTATTAAATACAGACTTTGTGACATTCTTTACTAATTTTTTCTTTGCAACCTGAATAATGATTTGGCGCGCGCAGCGCTTTTGTAGTTCTAGTAGAACTTTTACTTTACTTTAACAACCAAAATTTATATATCAGTTCAGTTTATACATAATCTACAAAATTGTACATAAGTCTTTGTTAAGATTCTGCGCCTATTACTATGAGCAATTTATCAGAATGTTCATGTGCTTATTAAAAAATAGTTTTTGTTTTTATATGTTGATTCGTTTATCTGTTTTTTTGGGGTAAAAGCGGCTAATAAACCCTGCAGCATAGAGTTCCGGAGCTTTTATAGACTTTGTAGGATGAATCTATTGGTCATAGATGAGAGGGCGTTGACAGTTTTCCAATCCGATGTAAACGGGTCATCTAATAACCAATCAGCACAATTTGGGTAGGTGCAGCTCATCTTATTCCATGTTAGTAGGGGCTAATTATGTGATAATTTCATCTCGGGAGACTTACTTCGTTGATTCAAAGTATTACATAATAATGCAAAATTATAATATTATAATTATAATCATGTTTACAATTAGGACTATAATTATTATCACATAATTATAAATTAATAGTAAAAGTTAAAATCCCAACTACAATACATTCCAACACATTTGCTATAGCTTTGACAATAAGATAATTATAATATTAACAAATTTTTTGAAATTTAATTATATCTAGGGGAGGTGGGGGCAAGACGGGGTTGGGGTCAAGACGGGGTACCTGCCTTAATTAACAAACTAATTAACCAATCATGATCATTTTTTGCATAACATAGCACCGTTACAATAGTTTTTGATTGACCAAGTCAATGATTGATGAAACCGAGTTTTTTATTTGTTACATGAAAAAAACTGTTTTTGACGATTTTCTTGTCATTTTTGCATTTTATTTAGAACGTGTTTGTTATTTTAATAACAACATTTTATATACTATATAATTTTTTCATGTTCAACAATGATTACACTTGAAGTTAAGAACTTATTTATTTCCATTTCGAAACTTAATTTTTAGAAATTAATTTTTTAATGAAATTCCGTATGTGGGGGCAAGACGGGGTATAGGAAGCGAGGGCAGGTTAAGGTACTAAAAACCAATACTTTTCTTATTTTATGGAAAAAAAATGTTCTTTTGGTGATTTTACACAATATTTATAACGTTTTGTTATGTAAATAATACATTTCAAAAACAGGAGCAGATAACCACTTGTTTATTTTTATTATAAAAGTTATTGTTTTTGAGGTTAGCTTTGTAATTGAATTTTACATGGGAGAATTAAAATTACGCATTAAACTGGCTTTTTAGTGTATTTTATAAAATAAATACAGGTGCTTGCGAAGTTTATAGGTAAAAATAGGTTGATTTTTATACTACCCCATCTTACCCCACGTTTTGTAATGTGGAAAATTGGAATTTTTTACTTATTCTTAATTCAATATTTAATTAAGTGACAAATCTTTCAAATAAGACTTTTTCATGGAAGAATGATTGCCAAAGATTATTATTATAGTAAATAAAATATTTTTGAATCGATAATATTATATTTATAGAGCTTCAAACCTTAGGTGCCCCGTCTTGCCCCCACCTCCCCTATATGTGTACATATTTACATACGTATACACGCATACTTACATACATATGTATTTACATAAGTATTCATAATTAGATAAAAAACGTAATTTTTTGTCACAAACTTGTAATTATATCAATATATCACCTGTTTTAAATAAAAAATAGCACTTAAAATTTTCAAATTTGACAATCCATAATTTAAATCATAGATAAGTTCCAGACATAAAAAGGAAACCAAAATTAAAAAATATTATTGTCTTCAAAATTACTAAAGCATAAAAATCTAGTCTTTTCTAACAATATAGAAATAATGAATAGTTATATTTTGTGTAAAGTAATGTTTTTTTTCATAGTAGTATCAAGTACTATATTTATTGTTAGAACTGATGATACACGTGAGTATTTTTTATATTCTAACATCAAATAATATTTAGAAAATGACACAGGATGCCTGAACCAACATTAAATAATAGGGGATAGCCGAATAAATTGTCTTTGTGACTAAATTGGCATTTGTCAATAACTTAATCAAAAGTAAGTAAATATCAGTCATGAAGACAATTTTGAAGTACCCATTACAGTCACTTGGGATACGCTGAAATTGCTTTGTTTTTTTTTTTAATTTAATGCAATATATTTTAATTAACATTAAGATAACCTACTTCTATAATTTAAATATCAATATCTTATCAGCCCAGGAATGTGGCGTGGAGGCATTTTGTGAACCTCGAGAAAAATGCAAGCGCGTAGGAGTAGCCACAAATTTTCCGCCTTGTAAACCAAAAGTCTGTTGCTACCTTGTTAAAAAAAAAGTTGATAGATATTATGAAGAGGGATTAAGAAAATTGATGTCATCAAACAAGAAAGTAATCATTAAAAAAAAAGGATAACAATTTTTAAAGTTAATTTTAAGTGATCTTTCATATTTTTTCAAAGAATTTCTATGTCTTTTTAAATTATATGATATAAATACATGCATTAAAGAACTTGTATGAAGAAAGCAATCTATTTATAAAATGAAAATACAAAACTAAGTCACTTAAACTTGTCAGTAGTTTTTAAAATTTTCACAAGTACAGTCGGGACTCTTATGGATGCGGACACTTCGGTTGCAGTGAGTCGGAAGAGAGGATAGACGAGGAGTTATGGGAAGAAAGAGGGGAGGAAACTTGTGACTCAAAATCCTCGCTTGTCGCATTGTCTCTAGCACAATGTTTACGGTTTTCACGGATGCATACCACTCCCAAAAATTGCAACCATAAGAGTCCCGACTGTACTGTTTTACCCCCCTTCCCTCCCCATCACTCCTTAATAGTGATGTTTTGAAGTATCTCAATATATTTCGACCCTAGGATATCAAAAATGATGTTTAGAAAAATTATTGCACGTTATTGCCATTCCACACAAAATTATTTTAAATTTAATTAAGGATATTCTCCCAATTGAAGCGATTTTTATTCTAAGCGACCATAACGCGCAAAATCTTTTAAACTTATTTTATTCTTATAAATTAATTTTTTAAATAGCATTTTATAATAAATATCATTACCAATTTAAGTTTAACAAATAGTAACTTTTGTAAACAACTATAACACCAAATTTTGATTGTTGGGAAGCATAGAAAATATTTATTATAGTAGAGAGAGAAAAAAACATGAAGATTCTAGACCAACGCAGCGTGTTTTTTGAGTTTCCTCTGACAAGTAGATTTCTAAAGTTTCTTTTACTTTGTTAAATTTTAAGTGTGCTTTTAGAGGAGGCTGATCATCGTGTGTAGTCTCAAAAGTACCGATTTTACTATTAGGATGTAGCTGACTTTATAGTGTTGCATTAAGACAGAGTCAGTGTTTTCTTTTCCGTTAAAGGACTAAATTTATTTCCTAAGCCTACCAAGTGTTTGTAAATGTTACTTTTCATGAAAAGCTAAGGATCTTATCGAATTTATATGTCTGGAATTTAGAGATACTTCTTTAAAAACAAATTTTTAAGAAATCCTAATCAATTTTACATTTTTCTCTAACAATGTGTTTCTATTTAAATATAAGCTTGCTCAATATACGTTTAATAGACTTAGGATATTCTAATAAAAGATATTATTAAGAAAAAAAACAACATGCAATCATTAGCATGACGTTACAAAAATTTGGATGATTTGCTTATGAATATCTAAATTTTGACACGGGGAATTTGAAAATACTCAATCAAATTTTTAAGTAACCTTTTTCCATCGAAAAAAATCGTTTTTTGCCAAAAAAGTTTTCCGTGATAAAAATACAACATGCTTTGTTAGTCAATGCATTACAGAAATTTGGTCCTCTCGGTTACGGATAGCCTTAAAAAGAACACTCAGCAACAAGGAAACCTAACACTTGCGTTAGCAATTATGATTTCAGCCTTTTTCGTAGCTATAACTTCTTAAAAACAGTCCTGGAAACGAGGGGGTATTTTCTTGCGTATTGGAGTGTACACCTCTTTGGTAATAGCCATGTATTACTCGTAATATCACGTAATAGTGCGTAATAGTCAGTAATATTGCGTATTGATAGGTAATAGTTATGTAATAGTAAGTAATATTGTGTAATAGTCCCGTAATAGTGCGTAATAGTAACTGTTCTTTGCATAGCTTAAGTCATTAAATGATTAATTAATTAGAAAAGAATATATTGCACTTCCAATTGCTTATATTTGGATTTGAATTAGGCGCCAATACAAGCTAATAATACTACAGTGTAAAAAAATTCGTTGTATTTTTCTCGTTCGTTTTATACATTTTTATTCTTGTAAATTAAAGAAAATTTTTCATTTCGTTCTATGTGAGTTATTTATTTATTTAAAGTAAATAATAATATGTTCTTATGACTACTGTGTTCATTAGGCTTGATTTTAAATGTTTCGTCAATTGTTTGATAATTTTTAATAAACTGTTCTCGTTCGTTTTATACAACGTGTTAATTCGAGAAAAAAAAACCGAAAATTGGTTCGATTTATCATCTTCCTAAAGAAGGAAATTTTCAGGTATTTAAAAAAAATTATCTAAAATGAAAAGAATTAAGTTTTTTTTATAGTATTAGACTTTAATTTGTCAATTTTTCATCATAGAAATAGTCATTTAAACCAAGGAACAAACCATGTTCTCAGTGCTGTTATTGATTTAAATCACTTTGATTTAAATCGTAATTTAAATCATGATTTAAATCATTGGAAAATTTGCATTAAAATCATGATTTAAATCAAAATTTTACAATTCTCCGGTGCATGTAACACATCACAAACCATAAACAAAACCCACAAATTTGTGGATAAATCTTAAAAATTTTAATATTTTAATCTTTATAAAATTTAAAAAATTGTGCTAATACAGATGATCAAAATACCTACGATTTACAAATCTATGGTATGAAGATAGCAAAAAAAAATATTACATTTTTATATCTTCATGTCCTTATAATTATATAAATTCCAATTAAGTCATATTCCAACTTTTAAATTTCAATTAATTCAAATTTGAATGGATATTAATTAATTCAAAATAATTAAATAATATTAATACTTTTTTATACTCACAATAATCCTTATTTTTTTAATATTCTTACAAGATTTCCAAGAGATTTCAATTTTTTTAAACTATTTATATTAATTTTTATCTTATAATTTCTTATTTTAACAAAATTTTAAGTTTTTTTCTACTTTTACATTTGATATTTTTTATTCGTCTTTTTATTTTTGGATTTTCTTTAATTTTTCTCTTTTTATGCAAATTATTTAATATTATTTTAAACAATTCCGTTATTATAACATTCACTAAACTTTTTATTTCGTTGATTTTCATAATTATTTACATATTTTTAAGTTCCTTTAATCGACTTTCTTTTTATTTATCTTGATATTGTATACATTTTTTAATTTTATTTTTTGTACTTTTTACATTTTTTTAGTTTGTAAGATTAAGGAAAAAAACATTTCTACATTTTCTTCCTATTTATTAAATTTTCTCAAAGTTTCACTATTTTTTAAATTCTTTTTTGCGTTTAATTAATTCTCTAATTTTTGTTATCATTTTTCTATTTCTTAGAAGCATTTTTCCTTCTTTTCAATTGTTTATTTTTTATCTTATATGTAATTACGAATTTTTGAAAACATTTATTTGGTGCTTTTTTTACATTTTTAAATTTCCCAATTTTCTACTTTTTTGATTTTCCATTAAATTTATAAAATAATTTTCTAATTTTTCTAAATTTAAAATTTTGTTCTCTTTAGTAATATATTTTAACGTTTTCTTAATTATCTTCTTATTTATTATTTTAATTTAAAAAAATGTCCGTAAATAGTTTAATTTTTTGAAAAGAGTTTCTACTTTTTTTATATAATTATGTCACTGTTTCATTCTTGTTTTGTTTTTTAATTTTTTCTTTAATTAACTACGTACAAATAAACATTTGGAGATTTTAAATACTGATTATATACTTTTTTTAATAATTTTTTATGAACTGAGAAAAAATGAAAGAAAATTATAACGGCTTCACAAGCCAATGTATATGGATGTTTATTAATATTAAAGTATTTTACAAAAATTCAAAAAAGCTATTCCAACTCTTCCGGACTCACTCTTAATTAGGGGAGAGTGGCCATCAATGTACCAGTTTTTTCAATGAACCATTTCAATTTTCTCAGAAACAATTAAATAAAAATTCTCCTAATTTTAAATATAAATGAAGTTTGCGTAAACACACTACGTCCATAAATTTTAGACGTGTGGATCTATTCTTTACAGAGAAAACTGGAAAAAACTGTTTTTGATGTACTGAAGAAAAAATTTACCTAAAATACAAACACGTTTTTTAATTGAAATAAGGCCATTTAAAAATAAATGTACTTACGATTTATTTTGTTTTGGGCCTTAACTACAATATTCTAATAAGATAATGATTTTGAAATATTGGATTAAGTTATAAAAAACCATTTTTGTTGCAAATGTCATGTTGATTCAATGTACCGGGGAACAATGAACCACCTGGAATTTCAGTGTATTTTCGATTTCCAGAGTGGTATGCTTGATTATAAAACTAGGCATGTGTACAGCATGTTACAGTCATTGTTATCGGTACTTTTCTCAACATAGCAAAACTGAAATGCCATTTTAGCTAGTTAACTTAAATTTGAGGTATATTTATGTTATACATTATCAATTAAAAAGTGTTAAGTAACTATTTTTTATAGTATTTGATAGAAAATAAGTTTTTTTACAAAGTGAAAATTGCAATATTATTATTGTTGAACATTTTTAGTGTTTTTATAGAGGTGGTTCATTGTGTACCCAGGTTGTTGAAAATGAAAATAGCTTGTTACTTTAAAAAAATCCTAAATTTTATTATTTAATCAAAATAAATCGTGTATAATATGTGTGCATTACCTAGATAAGTGTTGTAGTTTTATATTGATGCAAAGAAGTGCTTGAAATTGGTGAAATTCAATAAGTACTATGACCTTGAAAAAAAGCCGGTACATTGATGGCCACTCTCCCCTAAGTTTATTTCGTTCTATATGTGAGTTATTTATTGTAGATTTAAAGAAAATATGTTCTTATGACTGAATTTTTAGTATTTATTTATTTATTTCATTCAAAATATTTAATATTACACCTGTAATATTGTGTAATACTCATGTAATGTACCGTAATATACCGTAATATATCGTATTATTTTGGTAATATAGCGTATTGGCGTAATACTAGCGTAATAGGCGTATTAGATACGTATTAGTCGTAATATACGTAATAGGGATTACTCTGTACGTCTTTTTTTAAAGAAAATACCCCCTCGCCTGGAAACTGCTGCACTAATCTTATGTCTAAAAACCGTACAAATCTATGATAAAAATATATATAATTTTAAATTTTTATTTATATTTAGCACAATAGTAATCAGTACCGCTCCCATATGGGTGATTCTTCTGAAAGTACCTTTTTCGAATATTTTCTCAATTTGAATAATTTTGTACAATCTGTTCTATACTAGTTGCTGTCAATTTTGACAGTCAACATTTACCTTTTATTCAGTACTTTAAGAAATGTCTTTAGCATTTTGGTTCATCCGAATTCATATCGGAGCTGTGTCAATTCAAAAAAGCTTCGCAGATGAATCCAATTTAGCTCGTACACGGAAAAAATTTATTCACGAAAATTTACCGAATTTATCCAAGAGCGGTGGATATGAGAAAAACTCGGCAATATATACAAAAGAATCAATAAGCATCCTCCATTTCTGATATAAAAAGTCAGATATGATTTTACTAATAATTAATTATTTTTAACTAATTCAGATTAAAAGAACAGATAGAATTTTTTAAGTTACTAAACTTTTAATGCAAAAAAATGCAAATTTGTTTCTATTAAAATTATTATATTAAATAACATTTATATTAGTATTTTTATAAATAATATTACATATAATAATATTTTTAATAAATTAATATTATGTTTTTTAAACATTGTAAGAATGAAAATGTTGATAAATGAGAATTTTCTTTTTAGTTTTTAATTTATTTTATTTAAAAATTGTATAATATAGGAGTCTCTGAATTCGAAATTAACACAAGTGAAATTTATCTAAAGTGGATAAAAGATGAAGTCAAAGATTTTGTTAATTATATTTTTGAAATTGTTAAATTTGTACACAATATATATAATAATATTTTTAAAATATCTATACAAGTTATTTTGAAAACAAGACCTTTAAATGTTATTTAATTAATGTACTATGTGTTTATACTCTTTAGTATAAACATTAAATGAATACATTAAATGAAAAATATAATCATCAGAAAGAATTCTGCGAAAATTTGAAACCAAAATTTTGAAACATGATTTATATAAGAAATTGATCATGGAAGGAAGCAATAATTAACACATAATGATAGAACGTCCAAGGCTGCGTACTGCCGGTAGGACGCGCTTTCACACAGTAAACGTCCTTCCGGAAGGACAATTAATTTTTGTGAAAAAATATTTTAATTTCATATAATCATCATCATCGTCATCACCATCATCATTATCATCATAATTCATCATCTTTATCATCAAAGGAATTGAGTTTATTGTTACTTTTGTAAATATTGTTATAACTAACGTAATGGCGGCCGGTGGTAAATGGCTCAGGCGCGAGTCCCTCGGAAAACGCTCTATAAAATCAATATGGAAGCAGATACGTAAAAAATGAATATATGGTTTTTTAGGTAATGAAACAAGCTTTCAGATGACGTAAATATCGATTTTTTAAATTTATGTACAAGGGCTAGGTCGTCTTTTTAAAAAAACGAAAACGTCCTGCCGGCAGTACCGCGCGTCGTCTTCTTGTGACTAAAAATTTTGTGAATTTTTGGAAAATTTAACTTCTTTTAGCTACCAAGCTTCGGGGTTTGAATTTAAAAGTTTCATGTTTACATGCGCTGAAAGCTTGATTCTTTACCTTTCCAACGATATATACTACTTTTTGTTTACCTGAATCCATGTTAATTTTTTAACGCGATTTCGTACGTACTCGCGGAAGGCTTTTTTGTCCTGCCGGAAGGACGTTGGACGTTCTATCAATAACTGTTTTAAATTAAAATTATTTAGTCTAAAGATATAAAAACTAATACCGTTTCTCATAAGGGGATTTTTTCTACTCAGTTAGTATATAAGGAAAGTTTGAATCTCTAATTCTAAGTGTAATCGAGCGTGTTCGGTGTGCGTAAATGTGTATAAATATTTGTATATTGGGGCGTAAGTTTAGTTTAGGTGAATCGCATATTGTATAGTTCAAAAGAATATTAAATTAATCTTAAGGTTAAAACTACTATCGTGATTGTATCGTTAAATGTTATTATAATTAGCGAAATTAGTAATCTTGATATTAAATAAATGTGATATTAATATGAAGGTAATCTTTTTATTATTGGTTTCTTCAACTATGCCAATGTGTGTGAATAGAAAAGTGCATCTATTTGGCAGAACTTTACCATGCTGGTGAGCAGTAGCCTAGACAAGATCATTATCTGAGGTGCGCTCAAATTTATTCAAATTTATTTTTTGTGGTTCATGCCATAGCCACTGACATGTTTTAAGTAATTCTTTGGATTTTTTGTTTTAGACATTTTGAAGCAGAGATATCGTGTCAACCAGTTTTTTTCGGACAATCACTTCAGCCGCCATTTTGTCGCCATGAAGGGCAGAATAAATAAAAAATATTGTTTTCTTAATCCTCAATATGTGTGTTAATATATATATATATGAGAGGAGCCCATTGTTTCGGTACTTTTGACTATGAAAAAATAAATGTTGAACAAATACTCAAAAGTGGTGTACGGTCCCCTTAAGCATATTATGTGCATATACGTTTATGCGTTGGTGCATCCAATTAATCGAAACGATATAGACATCACACATGCAGGAGTTTGCGCATACGCGCCTCATAATAACAATCTGTATTTTGTCTCTCTTAGTTTAGAGGATAAAGGAAATAGAACAAACCCATCAGGACTTGCTTTCCAATATAGGGAATTATCTGATTGATCTATTCTGCTCGATTCTCCTAAGCCCCTGAACATACGCCTTTGAGCGTCTACAGAAATAGCTAACTATCTCTCTTTTAATCTTTAAGCTACCTAAAGCATCTTTCTCTCTTCCTGTAGACGCAGCGTCTACAGAAATGTCTAGTATCTCTCTGAATCTTTAACTTACCCAATGCATTCGTCTCTCTTGCCTTGACAGGGTCTACAGAAAAGAGCTAAGTAATTTCTTTTATAGAAAATTTTATCAATTTTGTCCTGAATAATTATTTATTTTATTTATTTGTTTATATAAATTTATTTTTAAATATCATATTTAAAACATTTATAATTGTTAATAACTAATCGCGAACAAGCGCGTGTTGTTTAATTTAGTCAAACTTTAAATTACTACAATTAGTAAAGTTTTTTGAATTTTTTTTAAAGGTCTATTAGGGTTGATTAAGGGCCACTGTTGGGGTTCTATAATAAGCTGCATTCTTTTTAATCAAAGTCAGGATGGTGAGGATGTCATAAAAGGTAGGAACTGTTTTTAAATCAAAAAACATATGTATAACATTTGTTTTAATTATCAGATTATTTTTTATTGTTCAGGAATAATATAGCTAACTATAGACTATTTTTACCGTCATTAACACGTTTTTGTGAAGTATACCTTTTTCTTGTTTACTGATATATTTATAATATTTTTTGTACATATAATCGTGCAGAAATAATGTTTTTTATTTTAGACCCTCTAATGCCTAATTTCTATTTTCGGACCAAAAGTGAACGTCTTTATTATTCTTAACAAACTTTCTTGTATTTTAAACGATTTTCTGGAATGAACTGTAACAAAACTAAATTTTTTTATTCTGTGCCTTATGAGGCCCAATTTTTATTTCTGATAAATATTTTTACTTAAAAAAAATTCAGATTCAAAAATTGATATTTTCTATTGTTTCATCTAAAATTAATTGATATTTATGTTTTTTAAACTTATAGCCAAACATGTTGTAACCCAATGGGAATATAACGATAGGCCGAAACCTGGTCCAATACTGGTGGCCAAAGCTCCCAATATTGTAACCAATATTGGTCCAAACCTTGGTCAAGTCTTGGTTGGTAAACGCCGTTGCCAATACTTGGCAAAGGCTTGACAATAAGAATTCCGGGAGGATTGAAAACAATTATTTTTCATATTTAAAAGTTTAAAAAATCTTATATTTAAAAATTTAATTAAAGCAATTTATTTTATTTTTAAATTAAATTTTCATATATTTTTGTTAATTTCAAAAACTTATGAATAATAAGGTTATTCATCGTTTTTAATAATAGGTTGTAATGAATAATTGTATTTTTAATAATGATTTTTATAACAATTGTATTTATAGAGAGATATCAATTTTAATGTACACATTGAATGTAATTTAATATCAGATACAAAATTTGCGCTAGTTGCGAATTCATAAAGTCAAGTGTGAGTGTGATGAGAGTAGAGGGATAGAAAGTAAGGGAAAGGGAATTTCGGTAGGCTAGAAGCGTCTGAGGAACTTTAATTGATAATTGGTAGTCGATCAGAAGGGACTAATATTTATATCACGCCGCACTTATACATACGAGAGAGAATTGTAAAGGTATTTATTAATATTTTAATAAAAATTGTTATACATTGTGAAAACGAGTATTATATATTGTTTCCATTTTTCTTATTCGTTATAGTGTGGCGTTTTGCTCTAATATTATATATAAATAAAGAATTATAATTTGATATAATTCTATTTGGAAATTTTCGACTAAAGTCTGATTGAATGCTCTGTGCTTGGACTGGCCTGCGGAGATTTTGGATGGTGCAGATAGAAAATTCACACAAAACTTGTTAATCGTTTGATGCATTTCACGACGAAGGCACCTCACCTCCTAGATCGAGTCTCACGGAGGATAGTCTTGATCATAGAAATCATTTGAGTAAGTTCATCGAAGTTTCTTTCGTATTTTTGTATCTAACTAATTCGATTGAAAGCATTCGAATTTCTGTAAAGTCCCTCTGGAGATAAATTTTAAGGAATCAAACAACTAATTGTCAATTCAAACGTATTTATCATCTTTTGTAATGATTTAGTCATGACTGCCGGATCTTATATGTAATTTTATTTGTCTGATTGTATAAGCGTGGAAAGATAGTAAGTTAAATTTGATTATTCGATCTCTCTATGATTTTCTCAAATATTGATTAATTTAATAAACGAGACTATTCATAGAATATTAAATCAAAAAGTATTTATTTTATGGTAGTATTTCCTTCATTTAAATTTATTAATTAAAGTAAATAAATAATTTTTTATGTGGCAACAAAATCCGTTACAAGGTTGACACCATTTTATTTTTTATTGAAGAAAAGATGTGTTGTATCTTTCCTTTCGAAATGGTAATTTCTTGCTCCTTATATAAAATCTAGGAGTTCGGTTCATTTGCCAGGAGGAATGAAGGCAGCCCTCCAGCGGCAAACCGAAGAAACTACTTAGTGGGATTATTCTGTTTCAAACCCAGCCAACTTCTAAAAGATTGACAATTTTTCGAAAATTTTCAAAAATCAATTTTGAGCCAAAAGAGAGAAGTTACGGACAAATTTTACCTATACTAGTGACGTCATAATCCATCACATGCCTTAACTCGAGATTTAACTAAACTAATTTAAATATTGGCATACACTATTGCAGTAATAGTGCTACAATATTGTTCTAATGTTGCTGCAATATTGCTATAATGTTGCAGAAATTGTATTTGGGTGAATTCAGTTACTTTCTCTAAGTTCGTTAAATTAACAAAGATGCTCATTTTACATAATTGAAAAACATAAAAGAATTTTATGCAATGAATGAATGAATGAAAAACTACGCTTTTTAAAGACTAATTTAACTGAAAGTATATTAAAGTAGAATGATTGCAAACTATGTATAAATGTTTTATTCAATCATAATCAATATGATGGAAATGGAATATAATTCGGCGAGGAGTAAATTGCCATTTGCGAGCAAACGAGCAAAACAAAATGTTTAGTTGATTCACTTCTGCAATTCCGCCCCTCATTCGTCTCACACCAGCGAAAATGGCATTTAGACTAAAAGCAAACGCAGATACTCGCTGGACCAAGTAAGTAATAAATGAAATTGACGGACATTCTCGACCTGTCATGATATATACATGGCATTTTATTTGCTCGTCTCTTATTTCTATTTGACACTTTAATCAAGTTATTTTTCTAATTTCAGCATGAGAAGACGTACAATTTTTATAAAAAAAGAAAAAAATGAAAAAAAAATGGATTCTTTGGATGATAAAGTATTAAAACTTATCTACAATTTAAATAAAATCACCTGTAAAACACGAACGTGGGACAAGGTTTTCCTGCCATGCAAGTATAATAAAACACAAGGGGTGCATAACGAAGCTTTAACCCTTTCGTACCAGTGGTTTAAAATCTATGGTTGCTAAGCAACTTTCATAATGTACAGTTTCAGCGGTACGAGAATTTTTTGATTATCAAAATTTCCGAGATCTTTTATTTAAAAAATTTAAATTCAAATGGTACTAGTAACTATAATAATTACGTATAACATTAATAAATTATGCAAAATCCACTTTATAATTAACTTCCTTGAAGCATACATTGATTCAAAATAATAATAATAATAATAATGTAAAGCTAATCGCAAAATAAACGAATGATGCATTTTCCGTAAGTGAATTGGCGCACAATTATATGATTGAATACAAAAGCAGCATTCATAATTTGATATGACAGTAATCTTTTTATAAACACACATAAACCTCAAAACTCTCATTTCGTGGCTTTGTGAAAATTTTATTCAAATTATAAAGTACATACGTAATTAAAAGTTGTATTTAACAATTTCCCTCGGCAGACAATGCTGTCTGCTTGAAAAATGTATCTCTCTGAGTATTTATGCAAAGAGAAATGCCATTCATTACAATTAAATATTATCCGCATCTGAATAAAAAGATTCACATGAGAATTATAATTTAATTTAAAAAAGGCTTCAATGCAAAATTTCCAACTTTTGTATAAACCACTGTATGAAATCAAAAATAAAATGAGACTTGAAACTAAATTATAATTTAAACAATGAATCTTTCTCCAGAGCGGAAAAAAATCAGAAAAAATAGAGCACTACTGCGGAATGTTGAGGTAGATAAAAAGGGAAAAATTTGGAATGTACTCAGTTGTCTGGACTGATGAGTATAAACTCATAAGCAAATATATAGGATCGGACCTTTTAAAGTGGACTAAAAGGGAGTCTGGTTGCCTAGTTACTGTACAAGAGTTTCAAGGGATTTAGATCTCCTTTCATTTTATAATATTATTCGACTCTAATATCCGAAAAATAAATAAGAAAATTAGAGAATTTTACTTTTCTATTTCTTCATTTTATTTTAAAATACAGTTCCTTTTTCCAGATTCCGGATTCATTATTCTGAATTTTACATTCCAAATCCACATTCCGGATTTTACGTTCCGTATTCGATAAACCAGAATCAACATTGCAAGTTTTACTTATATTCGGGAATTAAGGTTCATATTCTGCATTCCGGAGTCCAAATTTCAGCACGTTCCCGATTCAATATTTTAGATTCCTCGTTCCGTATATTTCAGAATCCATATTCGAGAATCGATATTCGTTATTCTACATTCCGCATACCAAATTCCGATTTTTATATCTCAGATCCACATTCCGGATGACAATTCTAGAATCCAAGTTCCGCATTCCACATTCCAGATTCATTATTTTAAATAAACATTGCGAATTTTAAATCACGGATTCATATTCGGAAATTAAGGTTCATATTCCGCATTCCGGACTCCAAATTTCAGACTCCACGTTCCGGATTTAATATTTCAGATTCTTTGTTCCGTATTTCCGACTCCATATATTCGGGAATCTATATTCCACATTCCGCACACCAAATTCCGAAATTCATATCCCAGATCCACATTCTGGATGACAATTTCAGAATTCACGTTCCGCATTCCACATTCAAGATTCATCATTACAAATAAACATTGCGAATTTTAAGTCCCGGATCCATATTTGGGAATCGAGGTTCATATTCCGCATTCCGAATTCTAAATTTTGGAATCCACGTTCGATATTCATCATGCCGGATTCTTGTTCCGCATTTCGTACTCCAAAAACGAGAATATGTTCGACATTTCACAGTCCGCATATACCATATTTCGAATTTTATATCCCAGATCCACATTCCGGAATTCCTGTTCCACGTTCCGGAACTCATGTTCCATATTCCATATCCCGGATTCAACGCCCCCTATTTTACACTGTAAACATTTTTCGAAATTTTTCTTATAAAGTCGTTATATTTCCCTGAGTTTTTCCTGATTTTCAGACCAATTTTTTTTTTCTCTGACCTTTCTTAAATTTTTAATACTAATTTTTCCAGTGGCGTAACTATTAAGGGGCAAAGTGGGGCAGTGCACTTATTAGGGTTTATTAACCCTAATAAACCATTTTTTTAGGACAAAATTTATAAAATTTTAGAATTAAAAATAATTGCAAAAAATAATTGAAATTAAACAATATAATAGCAAATTTTGCAAAATAATTAAAAAAAAAGAATAAAATCAATTCAAAATTGGGGAAAGTAATTTAAAAAATTATAGAAAAGCTTTAAAAATAAATTGAAAAAAATTGAATAATCTTGGCCTTTATTTGGTTATTTTATTTATATTTATCTGTAATTTTTTTTTTTTGTTCTTATTTTTTTGTTATCTCCTTTTATTATAATTAGTACTTATTGTACGAAAGGGCTCTTTCATATGTTTTGTATTTCGCCCGTTTATGAATGAATAAATAAAATTAAAAAAAAATAATGAAAAATTAGGGAAAATAATTGAAAATTGAAAAAAAATTATTCAAAATCGAGATAAATAATATAAAATTAAAAAAAAAATATTCAAAATTTAAGAAAATAATTTAAAAAATTACCTACATAATATATTTTAAATAAAGGAAAGTTTAAGAAAATTTCAGAACAATACTTAAAACTTTCAGAAGTTCATTGAAAAAAAAAAATTAAAAATTAGAGAAAATAAATGAATGAAGATAAACATAATTTAAAATTAAAGAATAATATTCAATTATAAACAGAAATAATTAAAAACTTTCTGAAAATTACGAAAAAGAACGAAAATAATTGAAAATTGAAGAAAACATAAAAAATCATATAAATAATTAAAATCTCAGATAAATAGTTTAAAATTTTTGAAATTATAGAAGAAATGATAAAAATTGATAATTGAAGGATATACATTTTGGAAAATAATTGAAAAATGATTTTACAATTTGAAACTTGAAAAAAATAATTGAAAAATGACATTTGAGTTAAATAAATCAAAAAATTGCAGAATTAAAAAAAAAAATAATAAAAATTTGAGAACACATGAAAATCTTAGAAATAGATTGAAAAAAATGAAAATAACTAAAAATTGGAGAAAAGAATTGAAGAAAGGTTAAAATAAATTAAATTTATAATAATTAATAAAAAAAATTTGGAAATTATGAAAACAAATGAAAATAATTACAAATTTTAGAAAATAATTGAAATTTTAGAAAAATACTTAAAATTTTAGAAAATCATTTTAGAATATTAGAATAATAATTAACAATCCAGGAAAATAATTGAAAAATGATAAAATTAATTCAAAATTGAAAAAAATAATTTAAATATGCTGAAAATTATTTAATACTGATCACAGTAAATAAAAATTTTAGAGAAATAATTGAAAAGATCAAAGAATATATGTTTAAAAAAAAGAAAATAATTACAAAATTTCTTTAAAATTTTATTTAAGGGCATGTGATGGATTATGACGTCACCGGTATAGGCAAAATTTGTCCGTAACTTTTCTCTTAAAATATTAAATATTTTGCTATGAAACTTGGTAGAATTACTTAAAATTACATTAGGAAGGTCTCTCAGACCCAAGTTTGTTTGAATTTTGACCCAAAATTAATTTTGAGAACTTTTCGAAAAATTGTAATATTTTTTAAAAATCCATTTTGAGCCAAAACTCATACAAACTCGGGTCTGAGAGACCTTCCTAATGACATTTTAAGTAATTCTACCAAGTTTCATGACAAAATATTCAATATTTTAAGAGAAAAGTTACGGACAAATTTCGCCTGTACAAGTGACGTCATACTCCATCACATGCCCTTAAAGAGAAAAATTGAAAAATCGCAGAAATAATCGAAAATTGATGAAAATTAAAATTATAATTTCAGATAAATAATTGAAATTTTTGAAACTTATGAAAAAAGAATAAAAATAATTAAAAATTGGAGAAAATAGAATAAAATTACAGAATTTGTTTTTAAGCAAAAGAAAAAAATTGAAAAATCGTTTAAAAATTTGAAAACAATAATCTAAATTTAAGATAATAACTGAAAATTTAGGAAATTAATTGAAAAATAATGAAAATATTTAAAGAGGGATAAAATAATTGCAAAATAATAAAAAGAAACAAAAATTGAACAAAATAATTGAAAATTGAGATATAAATTTGAAAGTTCAGTAAATTAATGCAGAAATTATGAAAATGATTGAAAATTGAAAATAATAATTATTGCAAAATGACAAAAATAATAGTAAATTAAAAAAATTAATTTAAATTTGCGACGAATAATAAAAAATTTAGGTATGAAAAATAAATTGATTTAATGACAAGGCAAAAATAATTAAAATTTAAAAAGTGATTGAGAAAACTAAACAAAATAATTAAAATTTAACCCTCCTACGGTTTAATTAAAGTGCAAAAATCGATACCAAAACGGTTCATTTTATCCTGCACAGAAAATTTTATAATTCAGTATTGATTAATAGTTTTTTGGGTCACTGATTACGAATCCAAGGCCCGTTTTTGAAAATTCAAAATGGCGGATCCAATACGGCGGATATTTTTGAAAATTTTTTAAAAATTTGGCGTATTTGTTTGAAAATGGTTACTCGGGTGTTTTCGGGGTCGCTCATCACGAATCTCAAGTCAGTTTTCAAAAATTCAAAATGGCGGATCCAATATGGCGAATCATTTTGAAAATTTTTTAAAAAATTCATCGGATTTGATTGAAAATTGTTACTTGGGGGTTTTTGGGGTCGCTGATCATGAATCTGATGTCATTTTTTAAAAATTCAAAATGGCGGATCCAATATGGTGGATATTTTTGAAATTTTTTTTTAATTTATCGGATATGATTGAAAATTGTTACTCAGGGGTTTTTGGGGTCGCTGATTATAAATATGTCATTTTTAAAAAATTCAAAATGGCGGATTTTGAACTCGGGGTAACTAAATACTTTATATCTTGTCAAAAAACCAACGGATTTACATGATCAAAAATGGAAATTGAAGGTCATAGTCTAAGCTTTTCAGAAATATATGACAACAATGATAAAATATTTTTTTAATAATGTTACATAACTTTGAAACTTAGTTAAAAAAAGACTTTTTTAATAAGACAATAATGTTCATTTAATCAGAAAGTTTATGAAATAAGCTTGCGAAAATAGTTACTTGGGGGTTTTCGGGGTCGCTGATCACAAATCTGAAATCAATTTTTAAAAATTCAAAATGGCGGATCCAATATGGCGGATAATTTTGAAGAATTTTTTAAAATTCATCGGATTTAATTGAAAATTATTACTCGGGGGTTTTTGGAGGTTCCTAAGTCCGATTTCGCAACCCATTTTTTATTTTTTTTACATTTTTTGAAATTTTGAAATTTTTTTTTATTTTTTCAGTATTTTAATTTTGTTTTTAATTTTATTATCATTATCAGCGACCTCAAAAACTCCCGAGTAATAATTTTCAATCAAATCCGATGAAAAAAAAAAAATCTTCAAAATTATCCGCCATATTGGATCCGCCATTTTGAATTTTTAAAAATTGTTTTCAGATTCGTGATCAGCGTCCCCGAAAACCCCCGAGTAACCATTTTCAAACAAGTCCGATAAATTTTTAAAAAATTTTCTAAAATATCCGCCATATTGGATCCGCCATTTTGAATTTTTAAAGAACGATATCAAATTCATGATCAGCAACCCCAAAAATCCCTGAGTAACAGATTTCAATCAAATCCGATAAATTAAAAAAAAAGTTCAAAAATATCCGCCATATTGGATCCGCCATTTTGAATTTTTAAAAAATGACATATTTATAATCAGCGACCCCAAAAACCCCTGAGTATTTTCAGCTGCATTTTAAGGTATAATAATTGTCAGTTGAACGCGATCGTTTTACTGGCGATAAATATTACAAAGAGCAAAAGGTGAGACGCCACAGTCCAGGAAACCTGGCAAACATGACTGTATGACTGTTCAGCAATTTCAAGGGGCACCTCAAGTCAGACGTATTTAAACAATTCACGAATTCTGCACAGTTTCTGGTTAAGCTCTATCAAATTTAAGTGCCACTTCCTAATTGTCTTCGTAATTAGAAATGAATTAGGAAATTATATGTCTCAACTTTGCTTTCCCCCAAATTTAAACATTACATATTAGCGAAATGAATGGTAACAAAACAATGATTCAATTTAAATTAAACGTAATTTAATTGCATTTGTTTCTAGCTAGATTAACAACTTTTAAAATATATTATTACATAATTGCTTTTAAAATTGTAAAGTGGCTTAAAAAGTGTGCATAAAAGTTTTTAAAAATAGAAATAAAAATTAAGAAGAATAATATTTAAAACAATTAAAAAATGTCAATGAAAAATTTTGAATAATGATAGAAACTTTTTTAGAAACTTTTCCAAAAAAATCTGATTTTTACAAAATTTTGTAATTTAATGTTCTTACTTTGAGGTACCAAAATCGAAACATAGTGCTAAAATGAAAAAATAAAAAATAGCGAATTCAAGATGGTGGTTTTTAAGTTAACTGAATCCGAATAAGATGCTTAAAAAATTCAAAATTAGGATAAAACATGCCTGTTTTTTAACTCGCCGAATTTAAATATAAAGATTAAAGTTTAAAATAACAGTTTAAGAAATCACTGAATCCAAAAATGAAACTAATATTAAAAAATTCAAAATGGTTCCCAAAAGGCTAATCCAATATTGCTATTTTTTAATTTAAAATCCAAATATAAGATGCTAAATTTTTGTAATTTAAAATGGCGGGTCCAATATGGGACGAAAATAAAAATATCAAAATAGCGAATTCAGTATGGCGGTATTTAAGACCACTCAATTAAAAAACGAGGTTAATATTAAAAATAGTTGATTAAGTAAGACGATTTCTGAGTTTCATTAAATTCAAATATGAAACGTAAATATTAAAAATGGCGGATTCAAGATGGTAATTTTTGAGGCAGCTGAATCCAAATAAGATGCTAAGATTAAAAAATTCAAAATTGAGGATAAAAAATACCTGTTCTTGAACTCGCCGAACATGCAGATTATATTTTAAACTAGCAAAATAAAACGCGCGCAAGCGCGCGATTAGTTTTTCATACATTTAGAAATTATGAAATACAATAATAAATATAACAAATCGGTAAATAATATTTATCTAATAAGAAGAAATATATATTTTAAATATAATATTTAAAAATCAATTGATATAAATAAAATAAATATTTATTTAGGACAAAATTTACAATATTTTAGAATTAAAAAGAATTGTAAAAAAAATTGAAATTAAACAAAAGAATTGCAAATTTTGCAAATTAATTAAAAAAAAAAAAATGAAATCAATTAAAAATTGGGAAAATTAATTTAAACAATCATAAGAATGTTTTAAACATAAAGGAAATAATTTAAATTTGAGAAAAATACTTCATAATCTTAAAAGTAAATTAAAACAAAATTAAATAATGAAAAATTAGAGAAAATAATTGAAAATCAAAAAAATTGGATAAAAATTGAGATAAATAAATTAAAATTTAAAAAAATAATTAAAATTTGTGAAAATAATTAAACAAATTACATAAAATATTCTAAATAAAGGAAAGTTAAACAAAATTTGAAAAAAATACTTAAAACTTTCCGAAATTTATTGAAATAAAAGAAAATAATTAAAAATTAGAGAAAATAGATGAAAAAAAACATAATTTAAAATTGAACAGAACAAGTTTTAATTAAAGAGAAATAAGTAAAAACTTTTTGGCAATTATGAAAATAAACGAAAGTAATTGAAAACTGAAGAAAATAATATAAAAAATAATATAAATAATGAAATAATTGAAAAGTCAGGTAAATAGTTAAAAAATTTTGAAATTATGAAACAAATGTAAAGAATTGAAAATTGAAGGAAATAAATTTTGTAAAATAATTGAAAAATGTTTTTAAATTTTAAAACTTGACAAAAATAATTATAATATGACACAAACAAGGATAAGTTGTAAAAAAATAAATGACATTTAAGGATGATAATTGAAAAAATTACAGAATTTTTTATAAATAAAGAAGAAATAATTGAAATTGAAAAAAAATACATGATGAAGATCTTAGAAATCAATTGAAAAAAAGAAAAGAACTAAAAATTGCAGAAAAGAATTGAAGAAATAAGCTAAAAATAGTTGAAATTTATGATAATTAATAAAAAAAAAAATGTAAATTATGAAACCGAATGAAAATAATTAAAAATTGAAGAAAACAATTGAAAATTTAAGAAGAATTCTTAAAAATCTTAGAAAATAATTTTAGAAAATGAGAATGACTAAAAATTGAAGAAAAGTCTGAAAGAAAGCTAAAAATAAATGAAATTTGCGATAATTAATAAAAAAAAATTAAATTCTGATAACAAATGAAAATAATTAGAAATTGAAGAAAATATTTGAATTTTCAGAAAAATACTTAAAAATTTTAGAAAATATAATATTATTAAATATAATTTTTAACAATTGAGGAAAATAATTGAAAAATGATAAAATTAATTTAAAATTGAAAAAAATAATTGAAATATGCTGAAAATAATTTTAGATTGAGAAAGAAAATTGAATTATGATGAAAAAAATTTAAATATGAAAAATTGAAAACATTCAATAAATTTTGAGAGAAATAACTAAAAAAAAATTATAGAATATATGTTAAAAAAAAAAATAATAATTACAAAACTACTTAAAAAATTTTAATTAAAGAGAATAATTAAAAAATCGCTGAAATAACGAAAATTGATGAAAATAATTGCAATATCGGATAAATAATTGAAATTTTTAAAAGTAATCCCAAAATAATGAATATAATTATAAATTGATGAAAATCAAGAAAAATTGCAGAATTTATTTTTAAGCAAAAGAAAATAATTAAAACATCATTATATAATGGAAAACTAATGACAATAATCTAAATTTGAGATAATGACTGAAAATTTAGGAAATTATAAATGGCAATTAAAAACCAGCACAACTCGACACTAACGAAAAAGGTTACCTTATTCTTTGGGACGCATAAATTTATACCGATTGACATTTGATTGACTGGACATTTGGATGAAGGGCGTTTGGACGAATTGACATTTGGACGAAATGACATTTGGACGAATCGACATTTTGACGAAATGACATTTGGACGAATCGACATTTGGACGAAAGGACATTTGGACGAATCGACATTTTGAAGAAAGGACATTTGGACAAATCGACATTTAATCGAAACGACAATTTGACGAAACGACACTTGGACGAATCTTTTTTGGCATATAAGTTTACTCTCTATGTTGTACTTGTTCATGGTTTCCAATTATCAAATATTCCAAGTGTTGATAGGGTTCAGTGTTTATCCGAGAGATGGAGCTAGAAGTATTAAAATTTAGTTAATCTGTTGGTAAATTACCTAAAAATTATCAACAAATATAAAAATTTCATTTTATACACAATTTTAATACTTCTAGCTCCATCTCTCGGAAACAAACTGAACCCCGTCAAAACTTGGAATAATTAATAATTTAAAAACCATGAACACGTACAACATAGAGAGTAAACTTATATTTCAAAATAGATTCGTCCAAGTGTCGTTTCGTCAAAATGTCGTTTCGTCCAAATGTCTATTCGTCCAAATGTCCTTTCGTCAAAATGTCGATTCGTCCAAATGTCCTTTCGTCAAAATGTCGATTCGTCCAAATGTCCTTTCGTCTAAATATCGATTCGTCCAAATGTCCTTTCGTCAAAATGTCGATTCGTCCAAATGTCATTTCGTCCAAATGTCAATTCGTCCAAACGCCCTTCGTCCAAATGTCCAGTCGATCAAATGTCAATCGGTATCAATTTATGCGTCCCTATTCTTTCAATTCAAATTTCAAAATATTTCCTGATAAAGAGAGTTAAAATCAATAAAATAACAGGAACTAACTTCACTTCATTTTTTAAAACGTGGACAGAAAAAGATGAATAAATATTAATACTAACTAACTTCCCTTCAGACTTTAAAACATGGACAGAAAAAGATGAATAAATATTAATACTAACTAACTTTCCTTCAGACTTTAAAACATAGACAGAAAAAGATGAATAAATATAAATACTAACTAACTTCAGGAGTTTACGGAGATTATTATTATTTAATTTTAAAATGGCGTTTTTAAAATGTCAGTTTTAGAAACCACTGAATCCCAATATGAAACTAACATTTTAAATTTCAAAATGGCGGTTTCAAAAAGGCAGATTCAATAGCGCTGCTTTTTAATTCGCTGAATCCAAACACAATGCTAACCTTTTATAATTAAAAATGGCGTGTCCAATATGGCGGAATTTTAGATCCCTGAATCAAAATATAAGGTGAAAATTAAAATTTCAAAAATGCGAATCTATCATGCCGGTATTTAAGATCGGTGAATTAAAACATAAAGCTCAAATTAAAATTGCGGATTAAATAGAGCGATTTCTGAGATTACTGAATTCAAATATGATTGAAAATAATGTTCCTAAATTCGTTCCTAAATTCGTTGAATCCAAATATGATTCATAATTTTTTTAATTCTACACAGGGTCAATAATAGAAAATACCTAAACATTTTTTGTAAATAAAATCAATTAGAAATTTACTTGTTATACTCCTTTCTCTAATTAAATAAAAAAAAAAAAACTGGATCACCCTCGTCTGTTAAATTTTTTTATTTAATTAATGAAATGTATATTGCGTTCACTTTGAAAAATACAAGCGCTGTTTTAGTTGATTAATCAGCGAAAGTGGAGACGTTTCTGCTTTTTTTTTACGAGGGAGTTGAATTTTCATTCATTTTAAATAACAAGAACGCTGAACGTGAGCCATAAATGTTGCTCTCGTAAAGCTGTCAAGCATACTAAATTCGAAATGGGACGGTGCCAGACTGGTTTTGCAACTGCATAAGCTCTATGCACCTTTACGGCCTCAATTAGTGAGAGTAGAGACAGTCTTTCTGAGACTCAAATCGACTGCATGTTATACAGAATATACATTTAAATGTATATATAGTCATACAGTGATGCAGATATAAATACGGCAAATGAAATAGCTGATCGTTACCAGGATAATAGGTATTCGTTTTATCGGTATCGTTATGTCGGCAGTATGTCTGTGTAATGAAAAAAAAAGCCGATCAGCCACGAGAAATATATAACGGTATAAATCCATAGCAACACTGAAATTAATATTCTATTCTTTTCAATCATGAATCAACTTCAATCTTCAAATCATTATTCTTTATAACCTTCCATTCCACTTCATCATGACTGCAAATATTTTTTAATGAGAGGTCAATCTTTTTACTCATTTATCTTGCTTTAAGACAGTGCTCTTCTTTCAGCCATCAACAATATATTATATATACATCAAATTAATGTATATATTTAATACAGGGAATGTCATGAAATAATAATCTCTGTAAACTCCTGAAGTTAGTTAGTATTTATTATTTATTAATTGTTTTCTGTCCACGTTTTAAAACCTGAAGTGAAGTTAACCTCAGTCCCTGTTATTTTATTGATTTCTACTCTCTCTATCAGGAAATATTTTGAAATTTGAATTGAAAGAATAAGGTAACCTTTTTCGTTAATGTCGTGTTGTGCTGATTTTTAATTGTCATTTCTCTAAAAAAAACGTTTCGAAAAATGCTTTAAAAATTTATTATAGTTTTTGAAGAAGTTTAAAATATATAAACATGCAATTAATTTCCTAAATTTTCAGTTATTATCTCAAATTTAGATTATTATCATCAATTTTCCATTATTTTGACATTACTTTTAAAAATTTCAATTATTTATCTGATATTGCAATTATTTTCATCAATTTTCGTTATTTCTGCGATTTTTTAATTATTCTCTTTAATTAAAAATTTTTAAGTAATTTTGTAATTATTTTTTTTTTTTTAAACATATATTCTATGATTTTTTCATTTGTTTCTCTGAAATTTTATTGAATGTTTTCAATTTTTCATATTTAAATTATTTTCATCATATTTCAATTTTTTTCTCAATCTTAAATTATTTTTAGCATACATCAATTTTTTTTCAATTTTGAATTCATTTGATCATTTTTCAATTATTATCCTCAATATGGTTAATTATTTTTATCGTTTTCTAAAATTATTTTCTACAATTTTTAAGTATTTTTCTAAAATTTCAATTATTTTTCAATTTTTAATTAATTATATAATTTTTTAATTATTATTCTCATTTTCTAAAATTATTATTTTCTAAGAGTTTTAAGTTTTTTCCGAAAATTCAAATATTTTCTTCAATTTCTAATTATGTATTTTAATTTTTTATCAGAATTTCAAATTTTTTTTATTAATTATCGTAAATTTCAATTATTTTTAGCTTTCTTCCAGACATTTCTCCAATTTTTAGTTTTTCTCATTTTATATAAAATAAATTTTTAATTTTTTCAAAGTATTTTTCTCAAATTTCTATTATTTTCGTCAATTTTTCATTATTTTTCTTTGTTTTTATAATTTCCAAAAAATGTTATTAATTATCGTAAATTTCTATTATTTTTAGGATTCTTCCAGTCTTTTCTCCAATTTTTAGTTATTCTCATTTTCTAAAATTATTTTCTAAGATTTTTAAGAATTTTTCTCAAATTTCTATTATTTTCTTAAATTTTTAATTATTTTTCTTTGTTTTCAAAAGATTTTATTAATTATCGTAACTTTCAATTATTTTTAGCATTCTTCAAGTCTTTTCTCCAATTTTTAGTTATTCTCATTTTCTAAAATTATTTTCTATGATTTTTAAGAATTTTTCTAAAATTTCAATTATTTTCTTCAATTTTTAGTTATTTTCTTTTTTTTAAATTGATTTCTAAGATCTTCATGTATTTTTTTTAAATTTCAATTATTTTTTCTTTATTTAAAAAAAAATTCTATAGTTTTTTCAGTTATCACACTTAAATGTCATTTATTTTTTACAGCTTATCATTGTTTGTATCATATTTTAATTATTTTCGTTAAGTTTTGAAATTTAAAAACATTTTTCAATTATTTTCCACAATTTATATTCTTAAATTTTCAATTACTTTCGTTCTTTTTCTCGTTTTTTTTCATAATTGCCAAAAAGTTTTTACCTATTTCTCTTTAATTAAAACTTGTTCTGTTCAATTTTAAATTATGTTTTTTTTTCATCTATTTTCTCTAATTTTTAATTATTTTCTTTTATTTCAATAAATTTCGGAAAGTTTTAAGTATTTTTTTCAAATTTTGTTTAACTTTCCTTTATTTAAAATATTTTATGTAATTTGTTTAATTATTTTCTCAAATTTTAATTATTTTTTTAAATTTTAATTTATTTATCTCAATTTTTATCCAATTTTTTTGATTTTCAACTATTTTCTCTAATTTTTCATTATTTAATTTTGTTTTAATTTACTTTTAAAATTCTGAAGTATTTTTCTCAAATTTAAATTATTTCCTTTATGTTTAAAACATTTTTATGATTGTTTAAATTAATTTTCCCAATTTTTAATTGATTTCATTATTTTTTTTTAATTAATTTGCAAAATTTGCAATTATTTTGTTTAATTTCAATTATTTTTTGCAATTCTTTGTAATTCTAAAATATTATAAATTTTGTCAAAAATAAATATTTATTTTATTTATATATAAATTGATTTTTTAATACTATATTTAAAATATTTATTTCTTCTTATTAAATAAATATTATTTACCGATTTGTTATATTTATTATTGTATTTTATAATTTCTGAAACGCATGAAAAACTAATCGCGCGCTAGCGCGTTATCTTTTGCTAGTCTTTAAATAAAATCTATCGACTTTTTTTACTAAATATTTTGAAAAAACTTGAAAAAGCAAATTAATTTTGTGACTGTCCCTGATTTTAATATATCTATTGTTTTACTATACAATCGTTTCCGGAAACGGAAGGTTTCCGCCGGAATTGGAGGAATATTAATTTAAGGAGGCAAAAGAAGAAATTTTTAAAAATGATTTTAATATTAAATGTAGGCCTCTGACGATTATATAAATTATTTAGAATAAGAAAATATTTAAGTGGATTATTAAATGAAAATCATGATAATTATTAAGAATAATTTACCTCTTTTTGGTTCCAATTAAATAAAGTAAAAATATTAAATTAAAATAATTGCTTTAATATGACATATTAATATTATGAATTAACTTATTTTTATTCTTATTTTAAAAGAAATATTTCATTTTAAGGAGGTTCTCCACATTGACATCACCTTAAACTAGAAAGTGAATTTTTACAAATGGCTGTTTCCATTTCAAACCATACAGACCGAATATGTTCAAAATTCAAAATCATGTTTAACATGATTTTTATTGTTTTTTAGGGCAAATCACGAGACAAGTATTTTCTTGTTTTGCGAAAAAAAAATTTTTCGCAGAATTACAAGCATTTGCAAGTTTTAGGACAAAGAGTGATTTTTGAACGAAAACGCTAACAAATTTTTTTAAAACCACTAGTTTTTTCAAAAATTGATATTATTTAACAAAATCAAACAAATAAAATTGTAGACAATGTTTCAAATAGCAAAATAAGTTATTATTTGTTAAAATTGGATGAAAATTAGAAATTTTAACTAGATTTAAAGGAAGAATATAGAATGTTAAAAAATCGTTATTTAACAACAAATTTTAGCTCAATCCACTTTTTTCTAACAACGGCATCTTTCAAAATTTTATAAAATCAGTTTTAATGTTATTTTTATTTTGCGTGAAAAACCACTTTCTAGTTTTAGGTTCTGTCAATGGAAAGAACTATTTTCTTCAATATTATGTTTTATTTGTAAACTATTTTAAATAATTTTAAAGTTAAAAATAAATAAATAATTTAAAAATAAATAATAGTTTAGTTTATAAATTTATTTTCCTTTTTTGAATAGATTATTAAAATTTAATCTTATATTTAAGTCGTAATTAAATTTTAATTTTTTAGATTTATTCAAAAATAAATTTTATATGAAATAATTTTTAAATTAAATTTTAATGTTACACAGGCCTGGATCTAGGAAAGAGGGGCAAGGGGGCGCCAAAATGGTCACTGAATGAAGAAAAAAAAGGGTTATCGAAAAAAATTTTAATGAGAAAAGAGCGCGAAAGGACATTATCAAAATAAGAAAAAAAAAATTTTTTTAAATTTAATAGTGAATAAACAATAATTGGTAAAATTAAAAAAATTTTAAAATCAAAAGTTAAAAGAATAATTATAATTAAAAATAATTGAATTCAAACGGAGTTAATTTATTACGAATAACTTTATAATGAAATTAAAAAAAAGTATAATACTAGAAATTAATTAATTAAATTATCTCTTATGTACAATTAAAATAATTTAATTTTTTTGTAATATTAATAATTAATATGCTATATATAATAAATACTATTATATTTATTATATAAAAAATAATAATTATATAAATTTTAATTTAATAATTTCATCAATGCATGGAAAGAATATTAATTATAAATTTTATTAAAATGTTTTATAATTTAGGGAAAAAGTGACACACAGCAAAATTTTCAAACAAGGAATTTTAAACTTTAATATATATAGTCTGTAGCAAATTTAATATAATTTTTTTCAAGTTTGAAATTATCGATTCGAAATTTTCTCTTTTTGATCCTATTTCCCTAAATTGTAAAACTCTTTTATAAAATGTTTATAAAATGTGAAAACAATAATTCCAATGATATTAACAAAATGTCAATATCATGCAGATAATTCAAATCCTAAATGATAAAAAGGAAGATATTTGACTTTTGACTAATGGGAATAATGTAATTGTTAAAGAAAATGTGATCATAACCTATAACTCGAAGAAAAATTTTTAAATATAAATTTGCCGCTTCTTTTTCTAACCTCAAAAATAACTTTTAATTACTAAACAGAATATTAAACAAAAGCTCTGATTGATTTGACTCACAGAGATTGATTTCTTCTTATTTCTTATTGAAAGCTTTTTTATGCTGTGAAACAGTTAAATTCTGAAATTAAATGTAAAATTATTTAAGACCGTACAATTTTTTCATATAATTATTATTTTAATGTGATCAAAATCACATATTATATATAATAGTTATACCTAAATTTAAGGATGATGATGTTTGACTCATTAAATTCATTAATAAATGTCTAGCAATAATAACTAGTTTTAACTAGAATAAGTTACTGATATTAGTTTTTGACATCTGATTCGTATACAGCGATCCTAAACCAAATTTAAAGCAAATCTAATCAATTTTCCGAAAATCGTCATTCACATGCTTAGATTACGAAAAGTTGGCACAATTTTTGAAAATGCTTTGCCGAGCTTTGAACTCTCGAGTTTTTTTTTCTGTTGGAGATTATATTGATGATGGATTAAAAAGTCAACGTTTTCCGTCTGCTGAAACAGCTGAACATTAATAAGGCTTCTTCTGTAGCTGTTAAAGAAGTGATATTCTTTTGATTTGGAGCCAACAGAAATGTTGAGAGTTCTGTTTGCACACATCTCGATGTTGCAAATAAATTAATCTTCTTCCTTACCTGTTGCTCGAGAGGACGTTTAGCGGCAATTAATTGCAGCACTGGCCTGCTCAACGTTATTGACTGCAAGTAATGCCAACAGTGCAACGTCCGACGACGACCACCAACTAGCTCAAGGAGAAAGAGCATTGCCTTTGCAACTATGAGTTTTCACGCGCTCAACACTTGACCTCGTACTATGTAAACTGCAAAACGATTATTTTTTTAACATTATTTTTTTTCACTTTTTATAAGGAACTTGGAATTTTATCTTCTCAAACATATCATTTAAAATGATTTCTACCGTAAATTATATAGTAAAATAATTAATTTCTACACATTGTAGATTATAATAACAATTTTAATCAATTTAATCAATTATTACCAAAAAATTCGACATAATTTTAATCATTGCTTGAACACATAAATGAAAATTTATTTTGTTAAAAATCTTCGTAAAAATAAACTATAAAATCCATAAATTACAAAAGCTCACAAGCGTTAATCATTGAGAGTGATATTTCTGAAAATAAACTTTCAATAGGAAACTTCTCTCTCATTCCTAACATTTACAAAACGATTAATTCACTTGTCAATATAAAATATGATTCTCATTCTTTTTTCTTTCCTTTTCGCACAATTTTCATCGGTCAACATTCCCACAATTATCGTGGGAATAATATTTAAATTTAAAAAGGAAATTGTAAAAGTTTTGTTTAAACTCTTATTACCTCGTGTTATTATCGTTGAAAATTTCAGATGCGTCTCGTAAAATTTTATAAGAGGTCATAAAGAGTGCGTGTAAGTAATCATTTAATCAAGTAACAGCTCACTTACAAATTGCTCATAATAATGTGTCTGACGGTGGCTACACTCGGTGCAAAAGAAATTTTTCGCGATTCAAACTTTGAGTTATTTTAATTTAACTTTTATTATCTCACACTTCATTATTAATTCAATGTTATTTCTCGTATTTGCTACATTTATTTTACACAAGTTTAATTAATCCAGTTTTTGTTAATTAATTATTATTATCTTATTTATTTGATTACCATATTAATTATATTATTATATTAACTATTAATCACATTATTATATTTGAATATTATATCATATTATTAATGGCGTCATTCTATTAATCATATTAAATCTTATCATCATATTAAATCATCATATTAAATAGACTATTAGCTTAATTATATCACATTACTTAGTACCTAAATAATCGTTAGTTACGACGACTATAAGATAATTATTGACACACTGTTGTGTCAAAATCAGTGTCTAAAAATTGTAACTATGTGAATCTATATTTTCCGCGGTCGATAAAGAAGGGATTTGAACTCAATTGATCAGTCTGAGTTCTACTTTACTCACTTTAACGATAGCTATTGACAAAAGCCATGTATAAACACGCTTTACCGATTTCTGGTAAAACAGGAATCTGTATTATCGACTGTTAACAAACCAGTTTGATAAAACAGTAATCTACATTGCCGACGGCAAACAAAACATGTATTTGTATTACCTATAGCAAATAACACAGTGTTCTGCATTATCGACCGTAGGTCATGTCGTATTCTGTTTTTATCGACTGTGGATATTATATACATTGTCTTTGAAGTTTGATAAAACAGTAATCTACATTGCCAACGTCGAAAAAACATGCATCTGTATTACCGATAGTAAATAACACACTGTCCTGCATTGTCAACCGTAGGTCATGTCGTATTCTGTTTTACCGACTGTGGATATTGTAGACATTGTTTTTTACGTCTGTTAAAACAGTAATCTACATTGCCGACGGCGAACAAAACATGTATTTGTATTACCGATAGCAAATAACACAGTGATCTGCATTATCGACCGTAGGTCAAGTGGTATTCTGTTTTACCGACTGTGGATATTATATACATTGTGTTTGACGTTTGATAAAACAGTAATCTCCATTGCCGACGGCGAACAAAACATGCATCTGTATTACCGATAGTGAATAACACGTTGTCCTGTATTATCAACCGTAAGTCATGTCGTATCCTGTTTTACCTATTGTGGATATTGTAGACATTGTCTTTGACGTTTGATAAAACAGTAATCTCCATTGCCGACGGCGAACAAAACGTGTATTTGTATTACCGATAGCAAATAACACAGTGTCCTGCATTATCGACTGTAGGTCATGTCGTATTCTGTTTTACCAACTGGGGATATAATAGACATCAATGTCTTTGGCGGCGGGTAAAACAGTAATCTGTATTACATATGAGATTCTGCATTACCGACACTAGGTGTTACAGAAATCTGTGTTATCAACTGCTAATGAGACCGTTGTCTGCATTTTTCGACTATTGACTAATGCTATCAAACAATGAATTATGAATACTTTTTCCACACGGGAAGCCATGCACATGAAATTATTAGGATTATTTTCAATTAGCTGGAATGAATTTGAAATATTTTTAATTGGTTATTCGTCTAAATAGAATTGAAATCACACTTTTAAATCGCATCAAATTGTATATACAAAATTTTGCTGAGGCGATAAATTGGTATTGTAAAAAAGCGATGATTGTGTGCATTTTTAAGTGATAAAATACAAAGACGATAAATTAGAATGTATAAAAATGCAGTGATGATTGTTTGCGTATGAACGGAATCAATTAGCATTCTACATTGATGGAAAATAAATGAAAAATGGCAATCGATCATTGCCCCAGTGACAAAGTGTCCATGGACTGTGCAGTGCTATGATGCCTTTACCTTGAAAATATTCAAGACAAATATAGTCGAGTATAAAACAAGTTTACATATGTATACCTAGAGCGCGCGATTATATACTCTTCATTGACATCTTCGCAATGCAGACACATGTATTGCAAAAAAAAAAAGAAAGAAAAAAACACGAACCGGCACAGCAAACAAATATTCAATATGCCTCCTTGAACTGAATCGAGTTCATGAACCTGTCGTTTACGCCGGTTATGTACATACGGCTGCAAATGAGATTAAGAAGCTATTCTTCGCCCGACATATTGCAATGACAGTTGCGTTCTCTTCAATAGGAAATAGCGATAAAAATAAATGCATTCTTTTGTCATCTCGGGCTTCGAGTTTACTTCACTGACAATAAATTTTTATGTAATGTCTCGGAGTTTTATTTTATTTTTGCGGATTTTCTGTACTCGTCAGTGAAACCTTTCAATTAAAACTGGCTCTTTTTAACACACATTAATTTTTATAAAAAGGGAAATTAATTAAATTACTTTTGTATGAATTGAAAAGCGTCAACTTGCAATCTGGGTCAAGTTGCCTCGGTATGTGTTAAGGTTATATGGTTTCAATGTCCGAAAAACTAAAGTTGGGTTTTCACTACATATGAAGTGATTCTTTTAATGCTTGTACTAAAATAAAAAGAAAAAACGTCCTTTCAACACTCAATCTTTTACCAATCAAAGAAAGGCTTTTCGTGGTATTGGAAAGATTCTTGAATACCATAGGGAATCTGACTCTGACGAAAGAAGCTCAAGGGTTATCGAGGTAGGAAGAAAGAAAAGAGGGAAATCATCCCTCGTTAATACCAAAGTAATGACTGGGGTAGAAACTCTCAAGGACCCTCAATGGTCCATCTATCCAAGAAGAAAAGCGTGCCCACTCTTATAAAGACTCGTGTCAATCATGATCTCGAGAAGTCACGAGGTCAAGCAAAGGATCGACAGTGAATTTATGATATAACTGTATGATCTAATAGCATTAAACCCTCTTTTCAAACTATTTATATGCAAATTTCTCGTATTTTGAATATCGCGTCAATGACAGGGGTTGTTATTAGGCGGACCGATCAATGATTTTTTTTTTTTTTTAGAGGGTGAAGAAACTGCGATGCCACATCCGGACGTTCCCATTTCCTGTCAGGAATTGCCTAACTTACATATTTCCCAAAGAATTGGGGGAAATTTTCAAAGGTACTGGCCAAAAGTCACGCGAACATAATTCCCTGTTTTAGATACAAGTTTCTTAGAAAGGATAACTTTAGGGAGACCCTTTCCTGTTATTAGATATTGACTGCTTCGGGTACCTGCCTGCACGAGATTGACTTTTTTTAATTAAAATTTTTACTACTCGGAAGGAAAATAATACCGATAATCATATCGAGCAATCAAAAAGACAAAGGTATGAAATTGTACATGAATGAGGATAAAGATTTGGAAGCTAATTAATTTTATAGGTAATTGATGAGAAATTGTGCTTAGTATTGTTTATAATTGTGTTATTTTTTTCTTGTACATCTCGATTTCTAAATTCGCGATTCCTGGTCATTTCCCGGTTTCTCCAGGACCAATTTTTTGGAATCCCCGGTCATTTTTTTGATATAATTAGATATAAACTTAAATTTAAAAACGATTAAAACAAAGTAGAAGTTTCTTACGCATGTTACGTGGATTTGGTTATATCTGCAATATACATCAGTGGCGTAACTATTAAGGGGCAAAGTGGGTCAGTGCCCCGGAGCCTTTGAGCTCAGGAGGCCCTCAGTCAATTCTAATTTTCCAATAAACCTTTTTCTTCCGAAAAAATTTATAAAATTTTAGAATTAAGAAAAATTGCAAAAAATAATTGAAATTAAGGATGTTTATCCAAAAAACCATTTTCTACAGATTCTTAAAAAATTTTAATGACATATTAAATACATTACTTTACATGTACTGTTACAATTTTATTGAATTTTACCGTTCTGTTTTTAAGATATAAGTTTATAAAGTTTGGACTTTTACATGGAAAAAGTAACAAAACGAGTAAAATGACTATATTTTAATTAATTAAAAAAACACGGTTCTACAGATTTTTTTAAAAAACTAATATATTTTTAACTGTAATGGAATACAACTTTTACAATAATATTTAATTAATTTACCGTTCCGTTGTTAAGAAAATGTTATTTAAGGGTAGTAATCCTTCACTTTTTTGAAATAATCAGGAAGAACAAATTTTAAAAAGTTGGAATTTTGAACAGAAAATTTTTTTTTTTCAATAAAATTTGTTTGTGTAATGATTTTAACTACAAAATACTATTTAGAAACCAAATTATAAGACGAAATGAAATTAAAAAAATATTTATTAACATGGTCCGATAGAATGAGAACCGCTTGAGGGTATAAGCGTCCTTAAACAAAATAATAGCAAATTTTGCAAATTAATTGAAAAAAAAGATGAATACAATTAAAAATTGGGGAAAGTAATTAAAAAAATCATAGAAATGTTTTAAAAATAAAGAAAATAATTTAAAATTGAGAAAATTACTTGAAAATCTTTAAAATAAATTGAAAAAAAATTGAATAATGAAAAATTAGGGAAAATAATTGGAAATTGAAAAAAATGATTGAATATTGAGATGAATAATATAAAATTAAAAAAAAATATTTTAAATTTGAGAAAATAATTGAAAAAATTAGATAATAAAACATAAAATAAATACATATAAAATAGATAGATAGATAAAATAAAATAAAATAAAAATAATATATTTTAAATTAAGGTAAGTCAAAGAAAATGTCAGAAAAGTACTTAAAACTTTTAGAAGTTGATTAAAAAATAAGGAAATAATTAAAAATTAGAGGAAATAAATAAAACAAGATAAACATTACTTAAAATTTAAGAGAATCATTTTTAATTAAACAGAAATAATTAAAACCTTTTTGAAAATTACGAAAATATTTGAAATTTGAGGAAAATAATATAAAACATTATATAAATAATTGAAAAATAAAATAAATAATTGAAATCTCAGATAAATAGTTAAAATTTTTGAAAATTATAAAAGAAATGAAAAAAATTGAAAATTAAAGGATATAAATTTTAGAAAATAATTGAAAAATAATTTTATAATTTGAAAATTGAAGAAAATAAATTAAATATGATAAATACAAGCAATGATAAATTGTAAAAAATAAATCACAGTTGAGTGAAATAATTGAAAAAATTACAAAATTGTTAGTAGAATTGTAAAATTTTATTAAATTTATAAAGTAAAAATAAATTAATAAATTAAAATGGCTAAAACTAAAAGAAAGAAGACTAAATAGTGCAGTGTAGTGACAGAAGAAAGAAGAAAACTAAAAAAGTGAAATGTATGCTGAAATAAAAAAAATATTAAGTAAAAAATTATAAATTAATTATTAAATAAGTATCTAAATGAAAAATATTATTTATTATTTTGTCAACACTGTAAAACGATTAATATAGTATTTTTGATTGATGTAAATATTGTTAATTTAACTAGATTATTCAAAATAAGATGCGTTTACATTTTTATTTCTAGTTACATTAAATCAGTAAATATTATGTATTTCGAATAAAGAAAATAAATATATATATTATAATATAAAGTACCTACAAAATATTACTTTAGATTTATTAAATAAACCGTAATTTTGAATTAAATTTTCAGATTCTCATTTTTGGAACTAATTCTTATAAATTAAATATTTTATAATTAAGAAAGATTAAAACAATTTATATTCATCATAATATATTTAATACTTATCCTAATCTATCCTCAGTGAATAATTGTAATTTTTACGTGATAAAAACTTTTTTATATGTATTTTTTAAATAGCACAATTTAACTTTATATAAACTTTATTATTTTTTAAATTAATTTATAATTTACAACCATGTAATCTTTTATTTATCAAAATTGTAATCTATTCAATTTTTATTAGGTTACAAATTTAATTAACATTAAAACTTTACAACTTTTAGTATTGATACTAAAACTACTCTAAAAATTAATTTTCTTAAATATACATTTATTCTACCCCATACTGGAAATGTAGTACCGAAATAAAATTTAATAAGATAAAAACTAAAAATATTATATATATAAATTAATAATTATTATTTTTTTTTATATATAAATTAAATTTAAATTCGCCAGAAAACTAATGTTAATAATACCAATAATAATGTGGCCTAATATTATAATGTTTAAAACAAATTCTCTGTATATCTTAAATTAAAAAATGCTGTTTATTCAACAAATAATTTAAAGTAAAATTTTATACTTTATACATATTTTTTTATTTTCTTTATTCAAAGTATATCATATTTATTAATTTAATTTAACTAATCAAAAGAAAATTTTAAATTTAAAGGATAGCTTAAGATAAGTACTAAATATATATTTTTAATCACTTAATTAACCTTTCTTCATGATAAAATATTTAATTTGTGCGAAAAAGTATCAAAGAAAAAGAATTTGAAAGTTAAATTGAAAATTGCGGTTTATTCAAGAAATTTACTATATCATAAATTTATACTTTATATATTTTATATTACTTTCTTTAATCAAAATACATAATATTTATTGATTAAATTTGACTAGGCTGATCAAATGGAAAATGTAAACACTTCTTATTTTGAAGAATCTAGTTAAATTAACAATATTTATATCGATAAAAATATTATTGATCGTTTTACAGTGTTGACAAAATAATTAATAATATTTTTTATTCAATGGCGTAACTAGAAGATCAAGGGCCCTGGGGCAAAAAGGAAAATGGGGCCCCAATTATAAATAATAATTTACTAGCTTAATTCATTCATTCATCATTCTGTCTACACCTGAAAATTATCACTTGATCTTTTTTTCTTTTAAAATTTTAAATCATATTTTACCTTTTCAAAATGTTCTCAAATTTTAAATTTATAGCAATTTTAATTTCTTCAAATTTGAGTTCATGTGAAGTTGCATTGATTAAAAGTTTAATTAATCCACCTTTCAAAAATACTTAATATGAAGTGATTTAAACATTTCTTCAATTTTTAATAATTCTTTTCTATTATGATTTCAATTGCTTAAAATGGCTACAATTTTGTACTATTTTTATCATTTTTCAAATATTTTCTACAATTCTTAATTATTTTAATTGTTTTCAAATTGTTTCCCTAAATCTTAAATTTACCTTCCTCAAATTTCAATTATTTTGTTTAGTTTTGTCAATCACTTTTTAAATTTTAATTATTTTTACCTTGTCATCAAATCAATTTAATTTTTATTCCTAAATTTTATATTATTCGTCGCAAATTTAAATTGATCTTTTTAATTTTTGTCATTTCTCAATTATTATTTTTAATTTTCAATTATTTTCATAATTTCTGGATTAATTTACTGAGCTTTCAAATATATATCTCAATGTTCAATTATTTTGTTCAATTTTAATTTCTTTTTATTATTTTGCAAATATTTTAATTGTCTTCAAATATTTTCATTATTTTTCAATTAATTTCCTAAATTTTCAGTTATTATCTTAAATTTAGATTAATGTTTTCAATTTTTCAATTTTTCAATTTTTTTCTTTTGCTTAAAAACAAATTCTGTAATTTTATTCTATTTTCTCCAATTTTGGATTATTTTAATTCTTTTTTTATAGGTTTAAAAAATTTCAATTATTTTTCTGAAATTTCAATTTTCATTTTCATCAATTTTTTATTATTTCTGCGATTTTTTAATTTTTCTCTTTAAATAAAATTTTAAAGTAATTTTGTAATTATTTTCTTTTTTTAAACATATATTCTTTGATCTTTTCAATTATTTCTCTCAAATTTTATTTACTGTGATCAGCATTAAATTATTTTTTCAATTTTGAACTAATTTTATCATTTTTTAATTATTTTCCTCTATTGTTATTATTATTATTATTCTAATATTCTAAAATGATTTTCTAAAATTTTTAAGTGTTTTTCTAAAATTTCAATTATTTTCATTTGTTTTCATAATTTCCAAACTTTCTTATTAATTATCATAAATTTCATTTATTTTAACCTTTCTTCAATTCTTTTCTCCAACTTTTAGTTATTCTCATTTTTTTCAATCGATTTCTAAGATTTTCAATTTTTCATGTGTTCTCAAATTTCTAATTTTTTTTTTATTTTCTTTTTTTAATTCTGCAAATGTGATTTATTTTTTACTACTTATAATTGTTTTTATCATATTTTAATTACTTTCGTTCTTTTTCGTAATTTCCAGAAAATTTTTAATTATTTCTGTTTATAATTAAAAATTATTCTCTAATTTTAAATTATGTTTATCTTGATTCATTTATTTTCTCTAATTTTTAATTATTTTCCTTTTTTCTCAATGAACTTCTGAAAGTTTTAAGTATTTTTCTGAAATTTTCTTAAACTTTCCTGTATTTAAAATATACTATGTATGTAATTTTTTCAATTATTTTCTCAAATTTTAAATATTTTTTTCAATTTTATATTATTTATCTCAATTTTGAATAATTTTTTTCAATTTTCAATTATTTTCCCTAATTTTTAATTATTCAATTTTTTTCAATTTATTTTAAAGATTTCCATGTAATATTCAAAAATTAAAGTTATTTTCTTTATTTTTAAAACATCTCTATCATTTTTTAAAATACTCTCCCCAATTTTTAATTGATTTCATTTTTTTCAATTAATTTGCAAAATTTGCTATTATTTTGTTTAATTTCAATTATTTTTTGCAATTGTCTTTAATTCTAAAATTTTATAAATTTTATCCTAAAAAATGGTGTTTTTTTAGGAAAAAGCTCAAGGGCCCCGGGGCACTGCCGCACTTTGCCCCTTAATAGTTTCCCCACTGTTTTTATTTATTAATTTAAGCAATATTTTATAATTTTTTACTTAACCTGGTTTTTTTTTATTTTAGACTAAATTTCATTTTTCCAGGTTTTCTTTTTTCTTCTGTCACCAAATGCACTATTTAGGCTTCTTTCTTTTAGTTTTTTCCACTTTAATTTATTAATTTATTTTTCATTTATAAATTTAATAAAATTTAAAATTTCTATTAACCCTTAACACTATCGCGACGATTTCAAAATATAAACAATGATCATAATGATCACAAAGACAAACTGATATTTCACAAAAATGTTTGAAAATCGAACTTGCGTTTTCCTTTTCGTTTTTGATTTTGTTTTCAAAATCATGTAATAGTTGATAGGATCTCTGATCCCGAATTTCACATTCTGGATTGCATACTTAGATTCCACTTCCTGAATATCATATCTCAGATTCTAAATCTAAGATTCCATATCCCGGACATTCCTAAATCCTCATTACCGATTTCCAATTCCTGATTCTGTAGGAATTCTGTAGGAATTCTCAGATTTAGAATCTGAGATGTCGAATCTCGAAGTAAACTTTGTAAAAAATTACCTTATGATCTCCAGATCAAATTTCCGGATAAATGAATCGTTTTTATATTCAATTCAATATAAATTTCCTAAATCAAAAATTGTCAAGTTAAACTAAAATAAATTGAATCGTTTTTAAACTCATCAAAATTGATTGCAACACAATCCAAAAATATATATACATTATTATATTTGTATAGGTTTGACAAATGTGTCAAAAATCCCTTGCTATTCGTGTGCATCACAGTGTAAAAATTGAAAACAAAAGTAGACAAGGTCATGTGAAGTTTCCATGTATGTTGTGAAATTGGAGACACACATTTTCTCAATGACGTGTAAATTTCAATTGACTGTGAATCCGGAATCCCAACAATGGAAATATGACAAAAGAGTAATGTACGAATTGTAAGAAATTGTATATTTCTTAAAAAATGCTCCAATATTTTACATGGTTTTCGTATTTTAAAATTCAAATTAGAAATTGTTTAAATACCCTAATTATCGGTTTTGATATAAAGGGCGATTAAATCCGAGAAGAGGGGCATGAGTATTTTGACAGGTGCGATGGGGAAACTTCATCAGACTTGTCACGGATGGTAATTTCTCATTTATACGTTTACTGTATAAACTCGCAAGTTTATAATTAATTTAGATTCTCAATTCTCCATTTTCTATTTTCGCAAATCAAAACCGAAATCCAATCAAATCAGGAGAATTTCACATTTGATGAAAATGTACAATTATTTCTCTGTTAAATGAAAATCGACTATTTAATAGAATCACGAGACATATATAGAGACAAAACCTGGAGTTTTAAACTCCGTGTTATGAATTTTAAAATAAGCGTTTCGAAAACTAATCCATAATTTCGTAATTACATTTTGAAAGGATTGATAATAATCCTGACATATTTCTTGTAATCATTTACAAATAAAGTATAAAAACATGAAAAACAAAATACAACTAGAGGAGAAAAAAACTACAAAATTTATGATTGTTTTGTATCAGAATATAAAAAATACATTTGCAAGTGAAATCAAAGTCACCACTTTGTATTTTTTGTGAACGACTCAATGCCACAATTTGCATAATCCACTTACAGTTCAAATGTATGATTCAAATCAGATTTATATTCCAAAATAATTTATTGCGAATGCATCAAAATATTGAATTATTTAAATTTCACATTTCCATTTGAAGCCGAATACTTAAACACATTTAGGACACGATCAATCCAAAACTTTCAATCGATTTGAGAAAAGAAATTTATTTTCCTTTTTTATTTATCATACGTTTACTATTTTTTATGAATCCGTATTCAAAAATAAATTCTGAAAAAATTTATAAATAATGTGAGCAGAATGTCACATAGTGGGACTAAATGTAATTTTTTTCTATCCAGATCACTCTACAGGTCTAAATTTTCGCGCCAATTAAACAAATGTTTTTTAAATCTTCGTAATTAAATCCCCTGTCGATTCCTCGATTTGAATTTTTTATTTATTTATATTAATTTTTTTCATAACAATCTATGAAAAATCTGAATTTGGAAAAAAATATATTTTTCTATCCCTTAAAAAGTCAAAGATTGCATCGGAAATCATATATTAATAATATTTTGAAGTATTTTTAATATATGTATAAAAATTTGTATTAAACAGTTTTGTTAATTAAATAATAATTTAATTATATGATTATTTTTAAGAAAATTTAAAATTAACAATCATAGATTATTTAATCAATTTTTAAACATTTAAGATTTTCTTTCATCTTCATTTTTATTACTTCTAGTTATTGTAAACACAAAATGTTGCAAAATTTAAAAAAAATTAGAATTCTGTATCATTATTTATATAAGAATATTTAAAAAATTACATTTTTCATTGACTAGTATATAGTTTCAATACAAAAATAAACTGAACTTATTTAGATTAAATTAATTATACTATCAAATTAAATTTTGTAAATTAATTTTTATTTATTAAAATGTGTTATAAATTAATGAATTTAAAGAAATTTTAGGGAATAACTCCGATTTTCTTCCTAAGTTAAAAATAAAAAGTTTTTATAATACATTACAAAATTCTCAAAAATTTCTATCAATATAAATTTTAATTTTTCTAAATTAAAAAAATATTCAACTTCTACTAATTCAAATTTAAATTATTTCAAACTTCAATTATAGAAAAAATATCAATATAGCTAAAGCAATTTGTAAAAGTGAAAGATTAAAATAATTTTTGTTCCCACCATTAGAAATAAAAATAAGTTCTTTTTATTTTATTTCAATCTTTAACTTTTAAAAATTAAATTAAATTAAAAATTTTAAACTTGATTTAATTAATACTATTTCAAATTGTTTCATTCAAACAATTATGAATTATTCAAATTTGAATAATAATAAACTTTAATTATTATTTAAAACTTTTAATGGTTCAAGTTTTAATCAATTCATGTTGAAAATTATTATAAACTTATAAATATTTTTTAATTTTAACAATGCATATTTAAATTAGGAATTCCAAACTTCATCCAATATTAAAATCTTTAAATTATAAAAAATGTGTATTATAGTATCAAAACTTAAATCAATCTCAACTTTATGATTACAATTTTCACTATTGAAGTCTAAAATTATTTTTAAAAATTGGAAAAAATAGAACCTGAAATCATTTGCAAATTTAAAAACTATTAATTTCAACTTACAGAAATTTGGAAATTTCAAATCAATTCAAATTTGTATTTAATTCAAACTTTAATCAATTTATACTTGAATTTAACGATTCTAAATTTTTTTATTGATGTAAAATTCTCCAAAAAATTATTTGAAAAAATTTAAAATCTTAATTTACAAAAGTCTAAATATCATTCAATTTAAACTTCTACGCTTAAATTTTTAAGGAATTTTTATATCAACAGAATTAAATATATTTCGTTTATAAAATATAAGTCTACCAAAAAATAGGAATAAATTATAAAGACGTCATTTAAAAGCCTTAAAAAATATTGGAAAACTGTGCTCACTTTCTTCAATTAAATTTCATGATATCTCATTTTTATTTTCTTATTTATTTTGTATTTCATAAAATTATAATTAAATCGTCGAATATATTGGAAACATTAAATTATTTCGAATTGTTTATACATATTTTTCCATTAATTTACCTACATATTATGTTTAAAATGTTGTAAATCTTTATTAAAAACTGTAAAGCAGATAAAAGTAAAACACGAATTCATATTTTAATACACTATTGCTAAAAATAAAATATAAATTTATTACTTAATTTAAATTTTAAATTCCTAAGAATTAATAAATAAATAAGTAAAATTAGAAATCATATATAAAATGTATTTTTTCAAAAGTTATTGATTTAAAACAAAATAACATCTATAGGTGTGATTTAATTTTGATTTATTAAAACATAGAAAGAAATTTAAAAAATAAATCAGATTTTCTTCCCCAGTTAAAAATAAAAAATTTTATAGTATGTTACAAAAAGTAAGGATATTTCTTTTTCAATAGTTTTTTGAACAAAATATATTCAAACTTCTATGCAAACTTAATTTATTCCAAACATCTTTTGATAATAAGAATTCTTAAAATTTCTTTACGAAATTCAATTAATAACAAACCATTCTTCAAAATTTCTATCAATATTTTTCATTTTTCCAAATTAAATTAAATTCCAATCTTTTACCTTTAAAAATTAAATTAAATTAAAAATTCTAAACTTGATTTTATTGATACGAATTTAAATTTTAAATTGCTTCAAACTTTAATTAGTATGTATATGAACTATGAATTATTCAAATTTTAGTAATAATAAACTTGTATTATTTAAAACTTTTAATTGTTCGCATTTGATCAATTCATGCTAGAGTAATTAAAAACTTTAAATATTTTCAAATTCTATCAATGCATATTTTAGGCGTTTTAAACTTAAACCCATATATAATTATCAAAATTTATAGAAATTTGGAAAATTTATATCGATTCAAACTTTAATTTAGTTCAAACTTTATTAGTCATCTAATATTTCAATTTATCGATTCTACATTCTTTTATTATTTCAAACTTATCTATTAATAAATAGTTTTTTTTAATTTTATGTAGTTATTTTAAGTATTTGGTTTTTGTGATTAGTGATTTTTTTTGTAAAAATTTTGGGATCCTTGATCTAGATTTTAATGAATTTTTAGCCTGACAGCCTTGACAAAACTGTATTTTAGTGAAAACTATATTTCAGTCAATCTAATTTTAAATCTATAATAAAAATAGAAATTACATAAGTTTAATAATTTACCAATAAAAAATAAGCATTTTGAGATAAAAAATACAACATTTACTTGGAGAAATTTAATTTGGTACGTATTTTTATTTAAAATAGGGAAGAAAGTTTTAAATTAAAAAAAAAAGAAAGAAAATGACTAAAAAAGGAATAAATTATAAAAAAAGTCATTTAAATCTCTTAAAATTTTTTTTTAAACAGTGCTCGCTTTTTTCCAATTACATCATGATATTTCATTCTTTATTCTTATTTATATTGTATTTTTTAGAAGTGATTAAAAGAACGAAATATTATTATGAAAATTATTCATACATTATTATAAATTATAATACAAAATATTCATTAATTTCTATATTATGTTTAAACTTTAAAGTGTTTTGAATCTTTATTAAAATCGTTAAAGTAGATTTAAATAAGACACGTTTCGATTGTAATACATTATTATATTATTGAAAATGAAATATGAATTTGTCAATTGATTCCTAATTTAGATTCAGAAGAATTAATAATTAATAATAATAATCGCAAACTTCATTCTTTCATTCTTTCATTCTGTCCACACCTGAAGTTTGGCACAATAGATGTTTTTTGTTTTAAATTAATAACTTTTGAAAAATGTATTTTAATGTCAATTATAAGATTTCTAATTTTATTTATTTATTAATTCTCCTAAATCTAAATTTGAAATCAATTGACAAACTTATGTATTTTATTTTCAATAATAATAATAATGTATTACAATACAAACGTGTCTTATTTAAAACTTCTTTACAGATTTTAATAATGATTCAAAACACTTTTAACATAATATGAAAATTAATGTATATTTTATAATATAATTTATAATAATATATGAATCATTTTCATAATAATATTTTGTTCTTTTAATTACTTCTAAAAAATATAATATAAATAAGAATAAAGAAGGAAATATCATGATAAAATTTGAAAAAAGCGAGCACTGTTTTCAAATATTTTTTTTAGACTTTTAAATGCCTTTTTTTATAATTTATTCCTCTTTTAATCATTTTTTTTTTAATTTAAAACTTTCTTCCCTATTTTAAATAAAAATACGTACCAAATTAAATTTCTCCAAATAAATGTTGTATTTTTTATCTCAAAATGCTTATTTTTTATTGGTAAATTAATAAGCTTATTTAATTTCTAATTTTATTATAGGTTTCAAATAAGGATCAATTATAATTTTAATTAGTTCAATTGGAAGAACAAAAAATAAGATTGACTGAAATATACTTTTCCCTATATTACAGATTATGAATTTTAAAACTTTAGTTATATTTCAATTTTGATTAATTTAAGTTTGAAATAATTTAATTTGAATAGATAGAAGTTGGAAATTTTTTAATTTGGAAAAATGAAAAATATTGATAGAAATTTTGAAGAATGGTTTATTATCAATTGCATTTTGTAAAGACATTTTAAGACTAAGGAATTCTTATTATCAAAAGATGTTTGGAGTAAATTAAGTTCTTGGTTTGCTTAATAGTTTAAATATATTTTGTTCAAAAAACTATTGAAAAAGAAATATTTTTACTTTGTGTAACATACAATAAATTTTTTTATTTTTAACTAGGGAAGAAAATCTGATTTATTTTTTAAAATTTCTTTCTATTTAATAATTTGCAACAAATTTTAATAGATCAAAATTAATTCACACCTATAAATGTTTTTTTGTTTGTTTTAAATCAATACCTTTTAAAAAAATGTATTTTTATTGTAGAATTTCTAATTTTACCTATTTATTTATTGATTCTCTGTAATTTAAAACTTGAATTAAGTAATAAATTTATATTTTATTTATACAACAGTGTATTAAAATATAAACGCGTATTTTACTGTAATCTACTTTACAGTTCTTAATAAAGATTTACAACACTTTAAACATAATATGTAAATTCATGAAAAAATATGTATAAATAATTCGAAATAATTTAATGTTTTCAATATATTCGACAATTTAATTATAATTTTATGGAATATAACATAAATGCCGTCTTTATAATTTATTCCTATTTTTTGGTAGACTTATGTTTGTTAAATTAAATATATTTAATTCGGTTGATGTAAATTGAATGATATTTAGATTTTTGGAAATTAAGAATTTAAATTGTTTCAAATAATTCTTAGGAAAAGAAGTCTGCATCAATAATAAAATTTAGAATTGGTAAATTTAAGTATTAATTGATCAAAGTTTGAATTAAATATAAGTTTGAATCGATTTGAAATTTCCAATTTCTAGAAGTTGAAATTAATAGTTTTTAAATTTCTAAATTTCTAGAAGTTGAAATTAATAGTTTTTAAATTTGCAAATGATTTCAGGTTACATTGTTTTCAACATTTTAAAATATTTTTAGATAAAGATTGAAATAAAAGAAAATGAACTCATTTTTATTTTAATTCTTAATGTAGGGAATTCAAATAGTTTCAATTTTTCACTTCTACAAATTACATTAAAATAAAAATCTTAAAACTTTGGTTATATTGTAATTTTGATTATAATTGAAGTTTGAAATAATGTAAATTTAAATTAATAGAAGTTTGGAATTTTTTAATTTGGAAAAATTAAATTTTATATTAATAGAAATTTTTGAGAATGGTTTGTTATAGATCGAATTTCGTATTGTTTAAAGAAAAATTAAAAATAAAGATTTCATATCAATAGAGGTTTGAAATAAATAAAATTTGTATAGAAAATTGTATTAATTTTATTATTAAAAATTATTTTGTTCAAAAAACTATTTAAAAAAATCTTTTTGTAACGCACTATAAAAACTTTTTATTTTCAACTTAGAAAGAGAATCAGAGTTATTCTCTAAAACTTCTTTGTATTTAATTATTTATAACACATTTTAATAAATGAAAATTAATTTACAAAATTTAATTTGATAGTATAATTAATTTAATATAAATAAGTTCAGTTTGTTTTTTGTATTGAAATTATACGTGTCAATGAAAAATGCAATTCTCGCGCGCTTTGGCGCGCGTATTTTTGGCTAGTTAAATAAATAAAATTAAAACAAAAAACATCTAGTCTAGTGTGCCAAACTTCAGGTGTGGACAGAATGAAATAATGAAGTTTGCGATTATTATTATTAATTAACAATAAGCGACTGTTTAAACGATTTTTAAACGTCTAAGATTATGTAAGAGAATACAAATTTTAAGAATTTATGGAATTTTTGGTGATAATCTTTAAGAAATATAGAGTGAATTGGATTTTCACAGCTTATTTTGGTTTTTCATAATTTAGTTAAATAAATTATTATTTAATTAACAAAACTTTTAATTATATACATAGTTTTGTATATTCGACATACTCAAAAATTGTTTCAATATGATTTCCGATCTCATCTTTGACTTTTTAAAGGGTAGAAAATACATTTTCTGCAAAATTATAATTTTTCCATACATTTTTTATGAAAAAATTAATATAAATAAATACAAAAAACAATTCGGCTCAAGGGATCAATAGGGAATTTAATTACAAAGATTAAAAAAAAATTTGTTTAGTTTTCGTTAATATTGAGACCTGTAAAGTGATTTGGATAAAAAAAATACATTTTGCCCCACTACGTGTCGTATAGACTGAACAGGATTGAGATTTGATTCAAATGATGAGATCAAAAAATCAATCGCGACCAGAGAAAATGAACATCGTTGTATTGGTAAACGTCAAGGTCAAATTTTATGTCGAGATTAATAATTTAAGCAAAGTTCATTCGCCATCTGGTGAAATTACCAATAACAGAATCCACAAAGTGCCGTACCGTATGCGACATGGTTTTATGTTTTACGCAACGAACGAGTTAGAAAATTGTGGTACGGCTTCCACCTGCTCTCATAATAACGGAAGGGACCCTATTTCTGACCAAGTCTCTTCTTAATCGTAAACAACGATATCGATGATCAAACGCAATTAGCCAACCCCTGAGCATAAAGGGTTGTCGGTATTGTATTTATACCATATTATATATGTGTGTATATATTATACAAGCGAGAAATAATATTATTGGCAGTTTCCTATTATTTAAGCATCATCCGCCGGCAAAATTACATAACACACAAAAAAGACCTATTTGTGCAGGTGTTATTCTCACCAGATGGTATCTCAAATCACCGGTGATGAAATTTTCAGATTTCATCACCGATTGGAAGTTTTTATTAACTTGTTTTAGAGATAAGTGGAATGGTTGGTACAACGCAATTATTTTATTAGATCAACTTTTTTTTAAAAGATAATTGGTACATTGGATGATATAATCAATGATTTAGCTAAACATTCTATGATAGATGAATTAGGATTTCGAAGAATATCTCCTTAATATGGTATAAAAACTATAGTCTTCGGCGTCAAATCTCCCGCTTAGTGTGACTCAACCGCGTTAAAATAAAAGCGGTCAACCAACGAAGTACTAACCACAGTAGAAGATGCTTAACATTTCATACGAATTTTGTCAAATTAATGGCAATTTTTTACTTTTTACGAAATTCGAGAGTTTATTTTAGAGTTTATTAAATTCATTCGTTTTTTATCAATTTTTAATTACGATACTGATAGCGTTTAAGCTAGTTAAATTTTATAACATTAATTACCTACTACATTTAAGGATGAAATTAAATAAAACACTCCTTCCGTGTTTAAAACCTCTAGTTATAAATGTTGATTGAATGTTTATGCTTTAAGGGCATGTGATGGAGTATGACGTCACTGGTATAGGCAAAATTTATCCGTAACTTTTCTCTTAAAATATTAAATATTTTTTCAGGAAACTTGGCAGAATTACTTAAAATGTCATTAAAAAGGTCTCTTAGACCCGAATTTGTTTAAATTTTGGCTCAAAATTAATTTTGGAAAATTTTCGAAAAATTGCAAACTTTTTCAAAAATCAATTTTGAGACAAAATTTAAACAAACTCGGGTCTGAGAGACCTTCTTAATGACATTTTAAGTAATTCTACCAAGTTTCATGAAAAAATATTCAATATTTTAAGAGAAAAGTTGCGGAAAATTTTTGCCTATACTAGTGACGTCATAATCCATCACATGCCCTTAAAAAAAGGAAATTAAATAAAAGTAACTATAATATGTAATTATTATAACATTTAATTTACTATCAAAAGTGCAAAACTACTCTCTAAATCTAAATAAGTAAATATTCACTTACTGTAAGTCCATAAATAAAAATAAGGGCATTTTTAATATAATATAATTTTACAACAATTTATAAAAAAAAGCGTTAATAAATTGGAAAATTATAATCATATTTCATCATTATTTCCATTTCATGTAATTTGCTTAAAAATGAAAATTTACGCTTTTTAGATGAAAAAGAGTCGATTTAGACTATTTTTGGAAAATCGAAAATCTTAACTATCACAAAGTTTCCTCTATGAGAAAGCAAAATAAATGAATGTGATTATTAATGTAGTAATATGAATGAAGATTATTAATTAATAATTAAAATAATGACACTTTTGAACAATCAGAGAGTTCTTTATAATTATTAAGATTCCGACGTTTTGGAAAATATTAAAATAAGAATAAATACTTACTCTATGAAGAAGGAACAAATAAATTAATTATTAATTAATAATATAATAAATTATTATTATACTTTAATCTCTAATGCTGAAAATTGATTAATTTCTGAAAAGTCGGAATCTGAATAAAAAAATGATTCATTGTCTGAAGGTTTCAATTTTTTTATTATTATTAAATTATAACTCGAAAGTAAAAAATTTCATTAATAAAATATGTTTAGTTTACAGTTAATAATATAGCGTCACCAACTTAGAAATTTACATTGATAAAAAAAAATGAAAAGTGAATAATATTAACATTTTACCAGTCACCAACTTTATGAATGATTATGTGATGTAAAAACAAATATCCTAACCTTAAATATATAACAACGATAATTAAAAACAATTAATAAATATTGTTATTTTATAGTAGTTTAATACAATATTATTTTTATTTGCTTGGCACCATATTGACGATTACCATATGGTAAAAATTAAAGATTAGTTTATTATTATATAATAATCATATAATATATATAATAATAATTAAAGATTAATTATTAAAATATTATTTTACAGATATATTATTAAAAAAAGGGTGCATAAATAAGAAATTTACAAATAAAAATAAAATTAAAAAATTATTATTACTCAACTGTCACAAACTCTAATGATAAATTTCACATGTACCATAATGAAAACAAATTTTTAATCTCATAATAAAAACACTATAAGCACACTATAAAAATTAACTTCTATTTCATTTTTTACTTATTTTCACTTATATATTTATTTTATACAATTAAATAAACTAAAATTTAGATTTTAATATGAAATGCTAAAAGTAAGCATTTCAGTTGAAATTTTATTAAAATTTGCGAAAGCTATTAAAATTTTCAAAAAATGACTATCTTTGTAAAAATGTATTTTTCCGAAATTCATAATTTAAAATTATCAAATTAGTGTTAAACACGCAATTTTATATTTTTCTAAAGTACCAAAATTGTATAGCAAAATAATCTAAATAATCAAAGTGGTAATCTGGATTTCTACTGCGCCTCAAAGGGTTAAAAAACATCTGCTACTTTTATTAAATTCGTAGGGAGAGAAAACAAAGATTCTTTTGTTACTTTTTGTAGACGCCACATTCTGGCTATGATTTCAAATTTACAAGAAAAATTTCAAACTAATAATCAATATTTTAACTCGCACGGGTGATTCAGCAGTGACTCACGTGTATAGTGACAATCCAAGTTTTATATTTAACTTCCATTTACACTTTAAAAATAAAGATATCTAATCGAAAATATTCTCTCTACATCTGAATTACTTAAAAATAACTAATTTGAAAGCAAAAACTCAGTTACTAATTCAAATAGTTATATCATTTAGTAAACTAATTATTAGTCAAATTCATTTTTAGGTTATATCAAAATAACTAATATTTTAACAAAATTCTGTTTACTAATTCAACTAGTCAAATTTTAACTATTATTTAGTTATTTATTTACTAATAATTAGTCATATTTTACTAACAAGAGTTACTAACTTTCCTTTTAGACTAATTATATTTTTAATGAATCAAAACATTTAAAAAATCTAGTACAAACTTGTTCAATTAAAATGATTTAAATTCAACTCAACTCTTCTTTGTATACAAAGAAAGCTATATAATCATAAACTTGGTATCAGACAATAACGTTAGTGAGGGGTTGTACCAACGCGTAGTAAAACTAAAATTGAAGGGGTGGCCCTACGCCGTGAACTTAATGGAAAACTGTATCGCTGGAATCCCCGGGTTCGTAAAGTGGGTCGCTGCAAACCATCTGTAACGGAAATTTACGTCACTGTTAAAAAAAAAAAACAAAAGTCCATCATAGTCTAATTACATACATGTATACATATAGGTCATCATGAAATATATACGGCAATAATTGTCCCTTCCCAGATAGAAAAGATAAAACTGACAAGTGCACATCTGGGCTCAAGATTTAATTTGCTTCTTTCTTCCCAAACTGAATCGGAAGATTAGAAAAATTATAATTCTCAATATACATGAAAGAGGATGGTATAAATTATTATAATTTAAAAAACATGCTTTCTTTATTAATCGGAAATGTATGTATTCTATTACTTTTGAACAATCAGGTGATTTTTAACAGGTGCTGAAGGGGAATCTATTCAAAAATGTAGCTATTGAAAAAACTTTTCAGGGCCGAGGTATAGAATTACGTTAGTCATCCTTGGTCATTGATTGTTATTTATAGAAAAACGGCCAAAAAAATTAGTTCGATCATTAATCAACTGGGTATTTGAAATTTACATAAAATATTATGAAATTCTTTCATTTGATTGTATTGATTTTTTGATTTGATTAAATTTTCATTGTCTAAATTAGACTTCACTCTATTCCTTATTTGTAATAATTGTAAATGAAAATGATTTCTTATTTTTCATTATAATTCTGCATATACAGCATAGGGATCTGAAATTATTATCTGAAATTAATTATTAGCATAGGGATCGTCACAAAACAATATGACCGTCAACAACGCGGTCGGATTTCAGAAAACTCATATAAATTGTCAGAATCTTTAAAAAATCGGTTTCAAAAATTGAGTCAGTATCATTTTGAAACAAAATTTATTTTGAAGATTGTTATATGTTGTTCAGGCATAGGTTAATATTATTTTGTACACTGAGAAAATAAGTTGACTAAATACAACCAATTTTTGATTAAATTTAGCAGAAAGAGGTTGTTGATATAGCACCTGCAAAGCACTTAATTGATTTTAGCAGAGCATATGCTCCGGTATCCTAGAAGTTTGATTGTCATCGCCGGTGTTTTGTTTGTTTTGTCCCGAGGAACCCTAACCTAGAAATAAAGCTGCTTGGCTAGAAGCTTATTTTCTCAGTGTACAACTGCTAAAATTAAAAAATCTTTATGAATTAATTCAAGTGTTTATTATTTATTTAATTTATTAATTTAATTGATTAATGTTTAGCTGTTGTATACAAAAACATGAGTAAATATCATTTTGACACAACAATGATCATAAAGATTATTATGTTGCACAGGCATATATGTAATTGTTATTTTATACAACACCTAAAATTAATGGTTTTAATATTATTTAATTAAATAAATAAATTGAATAAATAATACACACTTCAAGTACCTAATTCATAAAAATCGAATAACTAATAATTATAGACCCTAAAAATCATTAAATTCTAGCAGTTGTACAAAATAACATTTACTTATATGCCTGTACAATATAACAATTTTTGTGATAAATTTTGTGTCAAAATGATACTTACTCAATACCATTTATTAATGTCTGTACAATGTAACAATCTTGATTGTAAGTTTTGTGTAAAAATAAAGTATTCCATTAGTCTTCAAAATGTAAAACTTTGTATTTTAATTAAAATTTGTATGCGATCTTTATTAGGTGAAAAAACTGATATAAATTAATGTGTTTATTTTTACAAGTATCATGAACTGTCAAATACCGAAAAGTGCCAATTATTATTATTTTTTTTATTTTTTTTTTTTTTTACAAAACAAGTTTAGGAGAGGAAAAAATGCATTTACGCACTTGTTCGTGTGGGACTCGACCACATGCTGTGGTAATACCTCACTAAAACAACCTCTCCCATTCTTGCCTTACGTATTCTTATCCGCTTTTGCTCCTTCCGTCCTGAAAGGTAAGCAATAGCGCGATTCCTTTGCTCGAGGTGTTTTCAGTTCACTGTTCTGTAGGTGTTCCTGTCCGGTGCCGCTGTTGTTCTTACGCGGTGGCCAGGAACGCTATTGGATGCTTTTTTAGAGCTACCTTCGTGATGTTATATTATGAAGAACAGTGCTGCCTGACCAGATGAAGAGAGCTCAGCAGAACTGCCTTCTGCATTCGACCTGCCAATGCGTCAGCTTGACGCTCGCAGGTTGGAACTCTTTGAAGCTGGCTAACAAATGAAGCTCTCATCCCCCCTAGGCAGCCGAGAATAAGGACAACTAAATGGACTTTATAGCCTCTGTGTATTCTCCTCAATTCGAACAGCAGGTCTTGATACTTTTGCCGTTTCTCATCCTCCTTCTGAGCGATATTGCCCTCGGCAGGAGCCGAAAACTCAATCACGCAGATGATCTTACCTTTATGATCCTGGAGTACTATATCAGGCTTAGTAGCACTGATACGATGAGTGGTAGAAAACGAAAAATTCCAGTAGATTCTGCAATTCTCATTCTCCACAACACCCTCCTGATCCTCTTGGGCGTATGGCAAGACAGGTTCCTTATCTACACCATATTGGTGTCGAAGATGGTAATACAACACCTTAAGTCCAGCATTGTGTCTTTCAATATACCTGGAACATGCATACGTCGGACACGCACTTAGAATGTGAGAAAGTGTTTCCGGATATTGTTTACATGCTCGACAGTTGTAATTGTCGACAGGTATCTGCATGACCTTACTGCGATAATATAAGGTATTGATAACACCATCTTGGCAAGCAAATAAAAATCCCTCAGTCTCCGATCTTAAACCAGCAGATTTCAGAAATCTAAAAGACAGATCCTTAGACAACTCCATCTCCCTAAGAATCTTATAGAATTGCCCATGAAGAGGCTTCCTAACATGTTGCTCCAATAGAAGTACATGTTCAGCCTGCTTCACTTGTCTTTTAAGCATCAAAGGTGTTAATGATGCCAATCCCTGTTCTGTATCGCTGGTATCAAACGGAAGACTAAGTTCATCTGCCGCTCTGTTTGCCGCTTTGTATAAAAATGCCCCATTATCTGCAATTTCATGATGGTGGACAAATTGCATAAGAGGATCATTACTGTTCATCACCGAACACGCCGCAGCCAATACAATACGGCGATGAAGACACTCTACACTAAGTAGACCTCTCCCTCCCTGATCGCGTGGAAGGTAAATTCGAGGTACAGAAGACCTTGGGTGATGACATCGATGTATTGACATCATCTTACGTGTCTCTCTATCTAGTAACTTCAGGTCATCCACATTCCACTTAACAGCTCCAAATGTATAGAGAAGTAAAGGAATGGCTAATGTATTTGTGGCTTGTATCTTATTCTTCCCAGATAATTCAGATGACCAAATTTTTCTAAGAAGACCTCGATATTTCTTTTGGAGATGATCTTTAAGCTTACAAACATCCTGAGTCTCCGATTGTGGAATCCCAAGATATGTGTAAGCATCCTCTACACCAAGATGTTGTATGGTGTTGCCACCGATGAGCTGAAGGTCCTCAGAGTTACTTTGTAAATCCGATGTTTCTCGTCTTCCTCTATTTAGATGAATCACGGCACATTTGTCCAATCCAAAAGACATACCTATAGCTCTGGAATACACAGCTACTGCAAACACTAAGATATTAAGTGCCTCCTTACTGGAGGCATAGAGCTTAAGATCATCCATATAAAAAAGGTGGTTGATCTTATATACTCTATTTTTTGGTTTGCCACACATGTATCCAGAGTGCTTTTCTCGAAGAACAATAGACAGAGGCAAGAGGGAGATGCAAAAAAGTAGAGGACTGAGTGAGTCTCCTTGAAAAACTCCTCTTTTATAAGTGACGATGTTAGTATTCACCTGTTGTTTGTTCGATGTTATAACAAACCTTGTCCTCCACTTGAGCATTAGATCTTTCAAGCATCTCACAATGTTTGGATGTACCTGTAAGCATTCAAGAAGCTTGATAATCAATTCGTGACTCGTAGAGTCGAATGCTTTACGGTAATCAATCCAAGCCATTGACAGGTTGCGCCGATAAAATATCGAATCTTGGGTCACGCACCTATCTATCAGTAGGTTATCCCTACAACCTGCTAGGCCTCTCTTACACCCTCGCTGTTCACCTATTGCACTCCACACTGGCTCTATGGATGTTAATATCCTCTCTTTGAGGATACCAGTGAATAGCTTGTAACAGGTGTTAAGACAAGCTATTGGTCTATAATTCATTGGATTAGACAAATTTCCTGATTTTGGTAGAAGTACCGTTCTTCCTTCAACCAACCACTGAGGTACGTGATCTTCTCCGTTAAGAAAGCTAGAAAATATACGGGCCAAATGTTGGTGGGTAAAAGTGAACTTCTTCCACCATAGATTATTAATCTTGTCTGGACCGGGTGCTGAATAGTTCTTAGTTTTAGCAACTACATTTCTCACTTCCTCCTCAGTGATTCGTGAGCACTCTTCCATAGGGTGTTCAAGCCCCTGCCGATGACAGAAGCTACGAAAGAGTGGTATAGATGCATCTTGATCGTTTAGAGAACATGTGGTTTCGTAGATGTTCTTCCAGAAGTTTTCAACCTCTTCACGACTAGGTGGCTTTTCAACGGTTGGAGAAGGTACTGGGAACAGGCGGGACGGATTGATAGCAAAAGTGTTATTTTGCTCTATCCATTTTACACGCCGTTCTAATTGTTCTCTTATAATTACAAGAGTACGTATCTTCTCAATCCAATGCTGCTTGATATTCTGCAGCTTAGACTTCTTGAGAGTATGATGCAATCTTTTTAGAGATTGGGCTATGCCCAAAACTCTAGGAGTAAATGCTCTATTTGTTGCTAGATATGCAATCACACTCTGCAATTGAGAAGCCATCCGTCTGGCCACCCTAATCTTGAACTGTACCTGTTTAATTCGTTGTTTTGTTCTTGCAATGCGCTCAGAAACAGATTTTCTGTTGCTTTCGCGAAGCAAAGAAACCGCCTTTTCATAAACTGCACAGTTCAATGTCCAGAGGTCTACATTTTCTGAAAGGTCCGAAAGTTCTCTGTTCGCCGCTGCCAATTTGTCCATTTTAATGGAAACCTTGTGATGAATTTTGGTTTCTCTTGCGCCCACATTACTATGCTCGACCATTTGTTGTGTTGTGAGAACTGATCGTCTGTTCTCTACGGGGTCTCGATCTTCTTGAAGGAGAGCTTCATATCCCCTACCCAACAGAGAGGATATCTGATCTCTTAGATTCTGAGATGTTATTTGAGCGTATTGGGGATACATAGTGATCCATCGCTCATAACATCTCTTCATTATTCCTCTACGGTCAGGAGAAGAGTTTCGCCAACATAAGATGGCATCTCTCTTCATCTCCTCAGTCCATCGTATACGCTCACGAGCTTGTCCACGGGCGTAGCCTGGTCGTCGCCTGGGTTCTATCCTATTGCCACTCCCAACTGAACTGAACTGATTATTATTATTATTATTATTATTATTATTATTATTATTATTATTATTATTATTATTAATTAAATAATAATAATCTCCGTAAACACCTGAAGTTAGTTACTATTTATATTTATTCATTTTTTTCTGTCCACATTTTAAAATCCAGAGTGAAGTTAGTCTCTGTTTTTTTTTCATTAATTTTGACTCTCTTAATCAGAAAATTTTAAAATTGTTTTAGTTTACAGACAAAATATGCATATGTGGTAGCCTTAATGACGAGATATTGATTATGACTAACAATAATTTTTATTTTATATACTTAATATGCATTTTAATAATAATGTAGATTAATTTAAAGTGTCGAATAGTCGAATTTATTAAAAATTTAAATGTCGTTATTTTACTTTATTGGAAAAAGTTTGTTTATATTCAAATTACACCATCAATTTGTTAATTAGAATTTACAATACGTAATTTCTACACCTCTTTTCAATTATTTTTGTCACTTTTAAAGTACTTTTCGAGGTACTTTTGTCAATTTTCAAGTATTTTTGCGACTCTGAATTTAATTTTTTCAAATATAAATTATTCTTTAAATTATTGGCATGAATATTTAAATTTATTACACAAGTTTTCATTTACTTCTGTCATTTTTCAATTACTTTCTCAACATTTAAATTATTTTTTTCTATACTTGAATTATTGCCAGGAATATTTAAATTTTCAACACCAGTTTCTATTCTTATCTTAATTTTTAATCATTTTCTTCAAATTTCAATTACTTTTGTCATTATTTAAGTATTTTTGTCATTTCACGATTATTTTCTCCATATTTCTATTATTTTTGCAATTTTAGGATTATTTTGTACAAATTTCAATTATTAGTTTATTCAAATTATTGAATGCGACCTATTAATATTTAATATAGTAATTATTTTTATTGTTATATCAAATTTTAATTTTATTGTTATTCTTGAAAAAAAATTTTAATTTTATGTTGTAATTGGCTTTTGCCCGTAAATAAATAAATTCAATGTTTTTTATTGATGATATTATTATATTAGTTTTCAATTATTTTCTACAAATTTTAATCACTTTCTTTATTATTTTTATTACTGTCATGAGTTTATTAAATTTGTACATTGTTTTTCAATTAATTTTGATAAATTTCAATTATTTTCTTCAAAATTCAATTATTCCTCTATAAATTTTTTATTTATGCACCACTTATTCATTGAATTTTTTGAAATTACAATTATTTTTGTTATTGTTCAATTATCTTCTTGTAATTTCAATTACGTTTGAAACATTTTAATTATTTTTTTTAAATTTCAATTGTGTTCTTCAATCTTTAAATTATTGTCAGGAATATCCACATTTTCTACAGAAATTCAATTCACTTTTGTTATTTTTCAATTTTTTTCTTCAAATTTCAATTATTTTTGTTATTATTCAAGTTTTTTTCATGCTTTTCTTATTTTTGCCACTTTAGAATTATTTTTTACAAATTGCAATTATTTAATTCAATTTTTTTATTGTAATGAACTTTTAAATTTCTTATACCTGTTTTCAATTATTTTTATCATTATTTTTAATTATTGAAGAAAATATCTTCTGTTTAAAGCCAGTGATATTATTTTATAGAAAATACACATATATTTTCATTTTTTCGGCCTAATGGCTTCAAACTTTAATTATTTTTTTCATATTTGAAATTTTTTGACATTTTTTAACTTTACAATTATTGTCTATAATTTTTTAATTTTTACACCAGTTTTGAATTATTTATTTCAATATTTTAATTGTTTTGACAAGTTTTCAAGTATTTTCTTCAAATTTGAATTTTTTTTAAAGTTATCAATTATTTTTGTCATTTCTCAATTATTTTTTCACATTACAACTATTTTTGTCAATATTCAAATATTTTTGACACTTTAGAATTATTTTCTTTAAATGTCATTTTCTTCAATCTTTTTATTATTGTCATTAATTTATTAACTTTTGAAGATCAGTTTTCAATTATTTATTTCAATATTTCAATTGTTTTGTCAAGTTTTCAAGTATTTTCTTTAAATTTAAAGTTTTTTTTAAAATTATCAATTACTTTTGTCATTAATCAATTATTTGTGTTATTATTCAATTATTTATTTCATATTTTTGTAATTTTTCTATTTTAGAATTATTTTTTACAAATTGCAATTATTTAATTCAATTTTTTTTTATTGTAATGAACTATTAAATTTCTTACACCAGTTTTCAATTATTTTTATCATTATTTTTATTATTGTTACGAATTTATTAATTTTTTTACACCTTTTTCAATTATTTTCTTCAAACTTTAATTATTTTTTACATATTTGAATTTTTTTGACATTTTTGAATTATTCTCTTCAAATTGCAATTATTGTCTTTAAACTTCAATTAATTTCATCACTTTTTAATTATTTTCCTCAAACATATAATTTTTCTTTTTACTATACAATTATTGTCTATAATTTTTTAATTTTTACACCAGTTTTGAATTATTTATTTCAATTGTTTTGTCAATTTTTCAAGTATTTTCTTCAAATTTTTAATTTTTTTAATATTATCAATTATTTTTGTCATTTTTAGGGTTCCGTACACCACAAGTGTACGCACGGAACCCTATTGGAAAGACTTTGTCGAAAATCGTATCCCCCCACCCCCCCTAGCCGCCAAACTATTTAACTTAGAAAGTTCAAATTTGGCCCACATATGTATTTTCACGTTTAGACGAAAGGAAAATTATAGAGAACATGATTCTAGGGGTTGATCATAGCGTTGTCATGAAAATAACAAGATTTTTGAGAAATTTTGATATTTTTTGGCTGATAACTTTTGCCATTCCATTGACAGCGCACTATCACCACAACAATCTCTACAATTTTTCTGTAATCTACATATGATACTACATTTTTGTACCAAAGAACTCTCTAAGTCAAATATTTTGGCAGATAAGAGGGGAATACGGTCATTTTTTCGAAAAAATACGTTTAATTTGTACCATTGCTGCCCTTTATCTGACAAATTATTGTACTTAGAGTGCTGAAATTTGGTACACATGTGTAGTTTGACGTGTAGATTACAGAAAAACTATAGAAAACCTTGTTGCAGGCTGTTATCATAGCGTTTTTCAGCAAAAAAAAAACGATTTTTTTTAAAAAATGCTAAAAAATGGTCGTATCCCCGGGCCGGTATCATTTTGACACAAATTTTTTCGGGCAACTTGTTATATTGTACTCCTGAAGATGAATGTTATATTTTACTCCTACTAAAATCAAAGATTTTTAAGTTTTAATTATTCAATAATTGAACTTACGGGATTAAATAAGTCTTTTAATATTAATTTAATGTATTAAAATCAATTATTTAATCAATCAGGCTTAAAAATCTTTGATTTCAGAAGGAGTAAAATATAACATTCATCATTAGGAGTACAATATAACAAGTTGCCCAAAAAAAATTGTGTCAAAATGCTACGGACCCGTATCCCCTCCCCCCTGAACTTCCAAACTATTGGACTTAAGGGGTTAGACCACTGTGAACCTTTCAAGAAATCGAACAATTTTTTTTTAGCTAGAAAGGTGCCATAGGGTCTTAAAAATGAGAAACAATAAACATTAGAGAAAGAAAACACTTTAAAAAGCTAAAATTTTTAATCCGCGCGAAACCCTAATGTGCGCAGTGCATTAGAAACATCCATGTTCTTAAACTTTAAACGCGTTTTCCTCAAAACCACATTTTTCAAACTGGCCGGTAACTTTTCTCGCAAAATTTTTGACCGATTTACTTATAAATTGGTATGCAGCTACATGATAACATTCTTCATGGAAGTACGTAGGGGTTTTTCTCTACTAAAAAAAAAAAAAAAGTTATTAACAATTTTCTATCGATTTTTTACCGAAAAACTTGAAATTTTGATTCAAATGCGTGCCATTTTCACAAAAACCGTTTTATTCAAAATCCCCTACGTACTTCTCTAGCTTTTGAGTTGCAAATTCATAAAAAATTTGGGTTTTGGTTCAAGATCAAAAATTGAAAAAGATTTTCTACCGGCCGTAGACCTCTAGGGGCTGTTCATAAACTACGTCACACGATTTTTACGATTATTTCCACCTCCCCCCCTTCACATCACAGATCGTCACATAATGCCATAACCCCCCTTGTGTGACGTCACTTTAGGAATTACCCCCCCCCCCACAGATAATTTTTTTATAATTATTGGAGTAAATTACTTTAAGTCGATCGCAATCACGATTTATTTTTGTTTAAAATAAACCCATGACTTACAAACTTCTGTTAACACATTTTTGAAATATAAATAACGGTAATAAATATATACATTAAGTTAGTCCAAAATCGAAAAGTTTGAAATGTTATGCTGTCACTCACTAGGACTGTTCTTTACCGAAAAAAAATATTTATTTTATTTTTAATAGTGAAAGTTTACTTTTTCAATTAGTAGATATTTCACTTTCAAATTAGTAGTTTTCTACTAAATAATAGTGATAATTTTCACTATTTAATAATAACCAATTTCTCGCTCATTCATTAGTTAAAAATCACTTATTCAAATTTAGAGAGTATTTTTTATGGGTCCTCCGAGAACTCCGAAAAAAGAAAAAATACAAAAAAGCGTTTAAAAATATTTCTTATTATTTCCTTGACTATTTTTTACACAATTTTTAGTAAATAGCATAAATCTAGACTTAATAATTGTTGCGTGCAATTGATAATTTATTTAAACAAATTATTATTACTTATTTACAACTATTTATTAGTTAATTGCTACAGAGTTGTAACTTTTTCTTAATTTTGCTTCTTTTTAAGCTTAATGGTCGCAAATTACCAACAACAATTTTACAAGTTGTTTAAGCAAATTATTATTGTGCAATTTCTATTTTTTATCAAATGAAACTACAGACAACTTTTTCTACATTTTGCAACTTTTCAAGCTTAATGGTATAAATGACTAACAATAAGAACTAAAAATAACAATTCTACCAATTGTTTAAGCAAATTATTAATGTTCAATTTAAACTTTTTATTAATTTTTAAACAAATTATTATTGCATAATTACAACATTTTATCAAATTAAGCTACAGAGTTAATTTTTTAAAAACTTTTTCTCAAATTTTAAAATTTCCAAGCTGAATGATATTAATTACTAACAACAAACTAATAATAACTATTCTACAAATTGTTTAAACTGATTATTATAATTTAATTTCAACTTTTTATTAAATTAGGCTACAGAGTTGCAACATTTTTTCAATTAAGGTTTTTTTTATATTTGAAGAAGTAAAATTGACTAATAAACCTAATTATTGAGAAAATATTTTTAACAAAAGTTGACAGAAGTAATAATTATAATAAACAAATTTTATCAATTTACAATTATCAATTTACAAATAATAATGTAAAAATAAAAACATGTTTAATTGAGAAAATATTGCAACTCTGTAACTTGAAGGGATGAAAAATTGAAATTAAACAATAATAATTTGTTTAAAAAATTAATACAATTGTTATTTTTAGTTTGTTGTTAGTAAATAGTATATTTTCAGTATGAAAGTTGCTAAATTGAGAAAAAATTACAACTCTATAACTTAATTTGATAAAAAACTAAAATTAAAAAATCATAATTTGTTTAAAGAATTAATACAATTGTTATTTTTAGTTTGTTGTTAGTAACTGGTTACACTCGTCTTGAAAAGTATCAAAATTGACAAAAAGTTCCAACTGTCTAGCCTAATTTTACAGATAATTGTAAATAACCAATAATTATTTATTTAAACAAATTAGCAATTACATGAAATAATTGTTAAAAGGCTGCATTTATGCTATTTATTGAAAATTGTACAAAAAATTGTCAAAAAAATAGTGAGTACCTAATATTTTTTAACACTTTTTCCTATTTTTACATTTTCTTTGCATATACTAGAAGGGTGGTGGGGGGGGGGGGTTGGAGAGAATAACATTTCTAACTCTTTATTCCATATATTTTTGGACCATTCTAATATATCTTTTTTATGTAGAAGCCATGCAGAAGTTAATTTCTTAAATGTGACGTCACATTTTTTTACACCCCTCCCCCCCTAACGTCACAAATCATCACAAATCTCTAATTCCACCCCTCCCCCTTTTGTGTGACGTAGTTTATGAACGGCCCCCTACTTAAAAAAATGAATTTTTTAAATCGACCATCTAGGCCGCCATTTTAATTTTTTCAACATAACAAAATATTTTTTTTATACTTCAATAGTACCTAATAATAATAAATCAACCGCATTCTAATTCATCTTATTTTACGCTTCCATAAATAAATCTTAAAATTAGGTCTAATTTACGTGTTTTACAGTGGTCTTACCCCTTAAAGAATTCAAATTTGGTACACAAATGTATTTTCACGTATAGATTACAGGAAAATTATAGAGAACATGATTGTATGTGTTGAACATAGCGTTGTCAAGGAAATAACAATATTTTTGAGCATTTTTTTAACATATGGACCATAGTTTAGTGTTATAACTTTGACAGCGCTATAATCATCACTTTCTCTATAATTTTCCTGTAATCTACACGTAAATCTACATACGTGTACCAAATTTCAGCATCCTAAGTCAAAGAGTTTGGAAGATAAGGGGGGGGGGATACGGTCATTTTTTTAGCAAAAATGCACTAACAGTGTACAATGCCACCTCCATATCTGCCAAACTATTGTACTTAGAGTGCTGAAATTTGGTATACATATGTAGTTTGCCATATAGATTACAGAAAAACTGTAGAGAACTTTGTTGCAGATCGTTATCATAGTGTTTTTAAGCAAAAACCAACGATTTAAAAAAAATGCTAAAAAATGACCGTATCCCCCCTCCCATAACTTCTAAGCAATTTGACTTAGAGAGTTCAAATTCGGTACACAAATGTATTTTCACGTGTAGATTACAGAAAAATGGTAAAGAACATGCTTGTAGAAGTTGATCATAGCGTTGTTAAGAAAATAAAATGATTTTTAAGTATTTTTTATGGATATTTGCTAAAATCTCTGGATTTTTCGTTGACAGCGCAATCACCATCACGTTCTCTGTAATTTTTATGTAATTTACACCTGAAAATACATTCCTGTACAAAATTTGAACTCTCTAAGTAAAATATTTTGGAAGATAGGGGGGGGGGGGTGGTCCATTTTGTATAAAAAATGCATTATATATTATATTTTATATATTATATTATATATAATATGTATAATATATTTATTTATTTATTTATTTATAAACGGGACATGCCCTTTAATTAATCCTAAAGTTACAAATGGCAACTAAACTTCATAGCAAACAATATATGCTAGGTTTACATTAATGCATTTGATTTCAATAATATTTTCTAAATTAGATTGAGTAAAATTTTTGACAAAAAGATTCGCAATTTCAATTGGAGTTTCAGCTTTATCATTATCCAAAAACATAGAGTTAGGTATACCCTGATCACGTCGATGTAAATTAATGTAATTCCAAAAATATTTAGGGTTTTCAACAATATTAGTTTCAGTATTCGCAATATAATTGTTATAGCAAATTGTTGATAAATTTTTACAATCACTTCGTAAATTCGAGAATAACAAATAGTTTTCCACATTTGGATTTCTTTTATATCTTACATGGGCAATTTTTTTTTCATTTATCAATTTTCTGAGTTCACTAGTAAACCAAGACGGAAAAGTTGAATTACCAACAGATTTTAGTGGAACACAATTATCAAAAACATTATATAAAAAATTATAAAAATTATCAACAGCTTGATTAATATCTTCAACATTCAAAAAATCCATCCAATCAACGGCGTTGAGCGCAGAGATAATTCCAGCAATATTAGCATTTTTAAAATCGTACTTAAAATATAAATTATTATTCTGATCTCCTTTAGAATTACTAATCGATAAACATCATATTCATAAAATCCAAGTTCTTCTGATTTAAAACTTTGATTCAACCAAGTTTCAGTAAGAGCAAAAATGGTAAATAAATTCAAAGAAATCAAGGATTTTAGTGCGTACACCATTTATACATTTAATATAGTATCAAATATATTAAAAATTATTTTGTTTTGTGTACGGAACCCTCGATTTTAGTGCGAGTGTAACTCGAACTTGCCCGATTTTTTTATTTAATTATTTGTTTAAGTTACAACTATTTTTGTCAATATTCAAATATTTTTGACATTTTGGAATTATTTTCTTTAAATGTCATTTTTTCAATATTTTTATTATTGACATGAATTTTTTAAATTTTGAAGGTCAGTTTTCATTTATTTAGGTCATTATTAATAAGTTTCTCCAGATTTTAATTATATCGTTAATTTTTCAATTATTTTATACAATTTTTCAAATAATGTATTAAATATTTTATTTTTTTACTTCATTTTTTAATATATTTCTCATTTTTCATTAATTTTTTTTTTAAATTTTAGTCATTTTTGTCATTATTCAACTATTTACTATTTATATACTTTTTTTTGATAATTTGTTCAAATTTCAATTGTTTTCTTGAAAATTCTATTATTTTTTTCAATTTTTCAACTATTGTCCATAAAGTGTAATTATTACACCAGCTTTTATAATTATTTATGTCATTATATTCAATTAGTTTCTTTACATTTTACTTATTTCTTCAATATCTCAATTATTGTGCGAAAATTTAAATTTTTTACACCAATCTCAAACTTTTGTTTCAAATTTTAATTATTTTTGTCATTCTTTAATTAAATTTTTTGTAACTTCAATAATTTTTGAAACTTTTCAATTATTTACTTCAAATTCCAATAATTTCGTTTCAATTTTTTTCATCATTTTTTAATCTTTAATCAATTTTTCAATTAGTTTTGTCATTTACAACTTTTTTTTCAAATTGGATTATTTTTGTTATTATTTAATTACTATCTACATATTTCAATTATTTTTCCGAATTTAGAATTGTTTTTTTCAAATTTGAATGTCTTTTTCTGCTGGCGTCCCCCAATTTAATATCAGTAATATCAAACGCTATATTGCTTATTCACATTTTTTATATAAAAACTTACTATTTAATCACTTTTTGGTTCCTTATAGAGGAAGCTTTGAGATCGTTAAGATTTTCGATTTTCCAAAAATAGTCTAAATCGACTCATTTTCATCTAAAAATCGTAAATTTTCATTCCTAAGCAAATATACAGATGTATGTGTGTGTATGTGTGTATATATAGCGTTTTTTGTATACAAGATATCTCCAGAACTATTGAACGGATTTTAATAAAATTTGGATGACTTATTAATCTCATGAATATCTCAAGTTGTACACAAGGATTTTTGAAAATACTCAATCAACAATTTTTGAGCACCTTTTTTCATTGAAAAAAATCGTTTTTTGCCCAAATTTTTTTTCATGATAAAAAAACAACTTAATGAATATAAAAATCATATTCCTTACCTCAAAACGAATCGATTGACCTATATAAAGTTTATAATTGATCAAGAATTCGTGAAATAATTGATGCTTTTACAATTTTTTGCATTTAAAATTATTTTTTTTAAATAACTTTTCCAATTAACTTATACACTATTAATTTTTTGCTTTCTCTATGAGGAAGCAAATTATTTTGCTTACTTATTTTATTTAAAAGCTCACTATTAACTCACTTTGTTCTCTTAAAAACTCTTTATTTACTCACTTTTGTAAATTAAAAAGTTTTCTTATTTACTATTTTCAATCTTCAAGTTCACTGGCAGCCCTCCTTATTAGATAAATATTATTTATCGATTTGTTTTATTTATTATTATAGTTTAATTTCTAAAACGCATGGAAAACTAATCGCGAGCTTGCGCGCGTTATATTCTGCTACCTTTTATAATTTATTAAGACTGAATTTGTTTTTCTGAACAGTGTTCCCTTTATTAAAACTGTTTATTTTTTTAATAAACATTCTAAAAGTAATAAATTTTAAAACACAAAATTGCGAAAGTCGAGAGTGACACTTGTAAACAAACGTTAATTTTTTAATCTGACCCCGTTGCTTTAGTTTGAAAATCTGACACAGATAGCGTATAATAGTAATTCAGATTTCTATAAAAGAAAACAAAATTTAAAAATCTGGATGAATTGCAATATAATATACCAATTCAGATTTTAGGAATATAAAGCGTCCTTCAAGTAACACGAGGATTACAAAAAGGCGTGATGAAGTTTATCACAAAATGGCATGATTAGATAAGATAAATGTGAGGATTAGAATCCATTAATCAAACGATTGAAAAAAGCATTTTGCCCAAGTGAAACGCACATGTGAGCTCCCCTCTATATCTTTTTTTACTTGAGAGTGATGTAACTTAGACTTAGATTCTTAATGGACAAGTGGCAATATTTTGTCCTCGAGAGAAACTTGAACAAAGGACGACGACAGCTGTTTTTCAATGGCTGCTCTAGCTTCTAACACGAAAGCAGGAAGAAAGAGTATCTCACTCTTCCGGCGACTATAACTCTCCGTACTTCCTTTTAGTAGCTTTTATACGCTTCGATCGTCGTAGCTCTCTTGTGTTTAGGCAAAAGTCTTTATGCCCATAAACCGTTCATTTCCCTATCAATTCACAGTTCAACGATTATCAATGGCTTTTCCGCATAAATTAAGAACAAGGTCATGGGGAAGCAACTATCCGTCCCATTTGTGGCTAATATTTCCGTAACCAAAATATCACGCGTGTGCAAGTTATCAACTTATTACTACTTCCAATATTTTGCTTCATTTTTCAGTGATTTTTCTTCTATTTCTTTGTCTTTATTTCTACACTGAAAAAATATGTATTCTTCTTTTAAAAATGTTTCTTCTCTCTAAATCTAAATTAGTGAAAAACTACTAATCAAATGATGAACAGTCGTGAACAAAATGGAACTGTAAAAATTTCTACAAAAGTAAAAAACTACAAATTGATAGTAAAGAATTACTAATTCACATTAGTAACTCTTAACAAATATGTATTATAGTAATTTGTACTATTAATTTGTAGTTTTGTACTAACAATTAGTAATTTTTCACTAATTCTTAGTACATCTAGAAAAGTAGTATATATTTGGCTCTTATATAAGTTATTTGCTCCAAATAAAAATATCTTTGCCCCAAAGCCAACTAAATTTTTTATTTATTTTAAATAAAAAAGTTATTTGATACAAATAGAAAAATGAGTGGGCTCTGAGTTAATATATTTTTTCTCTGGGTGTAGAAATTTTTATTAATTAACTTTGTGGACGCCTTTCATCATTTCATTAGTAGTTTTTCACTAATTCAAATTTGGAGAGTAGACTGATTTAAGAATGAAAATAATATCAAGAAGTTTTTCTCCTTACATATTATTCAAGAAATATTCTTAAAAGAAGAATACATTTTTTCGGTGCAGGGGAGACCGCCCAAGAGTAGATAGTAAAAAATTCTAACACGTCAAATGACTTCAGACTAAAATAATTAATAAAATCTGTATTACTAAAATAAAGTTCAGATATTCAATTAAGCAATGCAATAGTCAAACTCACCATAAAAAAAACAAGTATTTACCCGTAATCACATTTCTTCACAAGTATTCTTGCAAATATAATTAATTCGTTAATGATAGAACGTCCAAGGCTGCGTACTGCTGGTAGGACGCACTTTCACACAGTAAACGTCCTTCCGGAAGGACAATTCATTTTTGTGAAAAAATATTTTAATTTCATATAATCATCATCATCATCATCATCACCATCATCATTATCATCATAATTCATCATCTTTATCATCAAAGGAATTGAGTTTATTATTACTTTTGTAAATATTGTTATAACTAACGTAATGGCGGCCGGTGGTAATTGGCTCAGGCGCGAGTCCCTCGGAAATCGCTCTATAAAATCAAGATGGAAGCAGATAAGTATAAAAATGAATATATGGTTTTTTAGGTAATGAAACAAGCTTTCAGATGACGTAAATATCGATTTTTTAAATTTATGTACAAGGGCTAGGTAGTATTTTTAAAAAAACGAAAACGTCCTGCCGGCAGTACCACGCGTCGTCTTTTTGTCACTAAAAATTATGTGAATTTTTGGAAAATTTAACTTCTTTTAGCTACCAAGCTTCGGGGTTTGAATTTACAAGTTCCATGTTTACATGCGCTGAAAGCTTGTTTCTTTACCTTTCCAACCATATATACTACTTTTTGTTTATCTGAATCCATGTTAATTTTATAACGCGATTTCGTACGTACTCGCGGAAGGCTACAAACCCTAAGAAATTGTAATTCTTTATGAAAACCATGATATATAAGGCCAATTTTTTTTCGGTACCGTACATCAGTTTTTTTCATTTTTAAATGTTAATTACGAGTATTTTGTCAATAAAGCAAATTCGGGTTACTTTAGATTAATCCTAAAAACAAATAATAATATAGCAGAAATAAAAATTGGCAATTAACGTTTCAGAAAATTAAAATTATCTACTGTATATATAACATTATCTACGGTTGGGTGGTCTCCCCTATAGATATTTATCCTCTTTGCATTTTTCATCATTTTATACATATATTAGTTACTTTTTAATAAAAAAATACTAATAATTTTTCTTCACTCTAATAATTTAAATTGGTGATTTTTGCAGTGTAGTGACTGAATTTTTATAATTCAAATTAGGAGAACAGTTTATACGTGTACTTTTCCACTTTCTACTTATTATTTTTAATGTTCTACTCTCCAAATCTGAATTACTGAAAAAACTAATTTAATTCCAATTTGGAAAAAAATTAATTAACAGAAAAAAACTACTAAATCAGTAGTCTAATTTGACTTTAATGTTTAAAATTGGCTAAACAAATCAAATTACAGTAGACACAAATCTACTAATTTTTAATTTGTGGCTTAATATAACCTCAAAATAGTGTTGAAAAATTAAATTAATAATTTTTTACTAAAATATTAGTAGCAGAATTACTATTTGATATGGCGAACAAGATTTTACTGTGAAATTAATGGTTTCATTACTAATTAAGATTTGGAGAGCAGGTATAGCTTTTTCAACTTCTAGTAATTCTTTTCGTTTGATGTTTATTATTTATTTACTTAAAGTAAATTCAAGTTTTCTATTTTTATTTTAAATTTTTCTTTTAATTTTCTTTTAATTTTCTTTTAATAATTCTTCTCACTGTTTAATTCTACTTTTTTTTAATAATTTGTTTTTCCTTTTCAGCAACTTTTAAAAATTTCCACATCAAAAGCATCAATTTATAGTTATTCTTTTCATTTTTTTGTTATTTTGTAATTTTCTGGTGATTTTTGCGCTCTTTAGTTATTATTTTCGCTTTATTGACATTTTCAGACTAACCAGAAATTTAAAAAAAAAAATTGTTTTATTTGCTTAGCTTTCAGAAACTTTTTTACTTATTATTAATTTTTTCCAATTTTTAATTTCTTTCCTTTAATTCCTAGCTTTACTTTTGCTTTACAGAAATTTCTGGTTTTCTTCTTGTCAATTTTATTCAACTTCCAGTAATTAATTCTGGCATTTTTTTTAAGGGCATGTGATGGAGTATGACGTCACTTGTATAGGCAAAATTTGTCCGTAACTTTTCTCTTAAAATATTAAATATTTTGTCATGAAACTTGGTAGAATCACTTAAAATGTCATTAGGAATGTCTCTCGGACCCGAGTTTGTTTGAATTTTGACTCAAAATTGATTTTTAAAAAATATTGCATTTTTTCGAAAAGTTCCCAAAATTAATTTTGAGCCAAAATGCAAACAAACTTGGATCTGAGAGACCTTCCTGATGTCATTTGAAGTAATTCTACCAAGTTTCACGACAAAATATTTAATATTCTAAGAGAAAAGTTACGGATAAATTCTGCCTATACCAGTGACGTCATACTCCATCACATGCCCTTAAGTATCTTTTTTTATCAACAAGATTCTTTTTACAATTTTTTTTTCAATTATTATTTATGTATTAATAATTTTTAGTTTCCTTATTCAGTTTCAAGCAAAATTTTCTCATTTTCTAGATGTTTGCCTTTAATTTTAAGTTTTTAACGACTTGTCAGTTTCCTTTTAATTCAAAATTTAAAAAAACATTTTTTTTTATTAAATACCATGGTAGCCTTTGACGTTCATATCTGTATTTTTTTGTTATTTTGTAACTTTTAAACTAATTTTATCTTCGATTTTAATTATTTTTTTATTTTCTATTAGTAATTTTTTAAACTTTTCAATTACCCCTTTCTAATATTAAGATGTTTTTTAACATAAAACTGTTATTTTCTTCTTATTCCCTAAAATTATATTTTAGTTTTAATCAAATTCATTCTAGTTTTTTTTTTCTTTATTTCTAAGATATTTTTTTTTTATTTCCAGTTATTTTCATCATTTTCTCGTTATTTTGTAACTTTGTATAGTAAATTATTCTCATTTTCTTTAGTTGTTTCTTCCCTTTTTTGTTAATTCGTTATTTTTCTATAGTAATTTTTTCATCATTTGTTCAGTTACTTTTTTCAATTTCAGATAATTTTCTTCAACTTTCAATTGTTTTCTTTAACTTTTAATTTTTTTCCTTCATTTTCAATTATTGTCTTCAATTTTAAATAGTTTTTTTAATTTGTCAATTACTTTCTTCAATTTGTAATAATTTCCATCATTCTTCAAATATTTTCTTTAATTTTCAATTATTCTCTCTAATTTTTAATCATTTCTTTAAATTATTTAAATTCTTTTTAAATTTTAATTATTTTTTTCTAATTTTAATTGTGTTGTTTATTTTTTAAAATAAAGTTTTTTCGATGTGAAATTATTTTGTTTATTTTCAGTGTCTTCACTGCAAAAACAGGTGTCTTAAATTGTTCAAAAATGTCTTAAATTAAGACATTTTTCGTGTCTTAGACACCAAAAGTATCTTAATTTAAGACATTTTTGTCCAATTTAAGACACCATGTTTTTGCAGTGTTAGCTCTAAATTTTCAATTTCTCTTCTACTGCAAAACATACTTCTTCTTTATTAATGTATCATATTATTTACTTTAATTTTTCCATTTCTTTTCTCAAATTTTTATTAAAATAATTTCTTTTAATTTCCAGTTATTCTTTCTAACTCCAATTATTGTATTCTTCAATTTTTTTTCAATTATTATTCTCCTCATTTTTAAATTATTATTATTTATTATTATTATTTATTTTAAAATATTATTTCATTCAAGATTGATTCTAAATTATTTAAATACATTTATTATAAGAAACCCAAAAACGCCTCTATTGACCTTACATATTTATTTGGAATTTTATAATAACATATTTTTTTTAATTTAAATAGGCCGTAAAAAATCTAGTAATTAATTTGTAATATTCAAAAATATTATATTAAAAAAATCAAAATTTTCTCACTCTACTTATTAATAAAAAGTTATTATTATGACTTTTAAATGTAAAACATATTTATAAAACTAGGTTTTACATTTTTAGGATCTTATTTTTACTTTTTTTCTAGAATCTATCTGTTTTATTTTTACAAATTTGAATGCTATAAATTAACAAATTTTTACTAAACTATTTGTGTAAGTGATATATCCATGAAATAAACACATTTATTTAATATACTTATTTATTTTTATTTACAATTTACTTCAATTTCAATAACTTCAATCTTTATATCGACACCCCTTTTTGACAAATGTGACCATCTTTAGAAATTTGAAGGTAAAGTAATAGCTACTTTAGTTCGTTATGAAAGCAAGTCCGAGCTCGTTTCTCTTGATTTCGGAGAAGCAATCGAAAGTTCGTAGACGCCTGTGATGGTTCCCAGTTCACCCACTTTTGGGTCTCAAGGGTGGTATAGGAAGTCCCTATATGAGGCGTTCCAATCCTGATACCTTATATACATTGGAGGCCTGATAAATGCGAAGGTTCGCTTTCAGGATGTCTAATTTACCGAGCGTGATTTTCGCTCTAGTGCAAATTACTTTCGAGTAAAGAAACCCCCAATGGACGCAATTTTCTTTGAGCTACAGTTGTATTTACTTCTAACGGTGCATTTGTCTTTGCTTCAACAATAACGAAGACGTACGTTCCATCTTCCTGGAGCATCGGTCATCATTTGCTGGTTATTCTTCAGAAGTAGTCACTCGTATCCTTTACACGAGAACTCCTCAAGATTTATCGTCAAGTGATTGATGCTTTAAGTATTTTGCTTCTTCTGAATTTTTACAACTGCCTTTTCAAAAGCAAATCGAGCCTTGAGAATATGGTTTGATTTTTCATATGCCTTCCAGTTATTCTTACTCTCCAAAAAATATTTAGTCAATTATGACTAATTTTTAGTCACTTTTTGACTAATTTAAATAGGGCGGAATCGTTGATCAATGAGTACACTATGACTGACAAGATTACATCCCCAAAAGATATTAACTTTTGATTTCGAGAAATAAGGTTACTTTACAAAGTAGTAATTAGTTTTTCGGAGTGCCTATATCGCCCGTTTACGGGCGAAATAAGAAGCGATGAATTAGTTCGCCCGCTAGAGATTTATAGAAAGTGAAAACGGGCAAAATAAAAGAAATAAATTATTTCGCCCGTTAAAGAAAAAAGAATTACTAAATATGTGTTTCAAGACTTGTATACACTGAATATTATAACATTTCACAAAAAATCCAGGCACATAACCTCTATTTCTGAAGTTTAACCAGAGTTTAACAAAAACAAAAATGTATCACTATAATAATTTCCTAAATAATCGGGAATTTTTGAAAAATCTAATAAACTACTTTGACTATTGAGTCAGAATTTATGAAGTGGCCCCTTATTTCACCAACATTGACAAAAGATAAAAGTCAATACATTTTTTTGTAGTATTAACTAATACAAATTAGTTGCTAAAAGGGTTTTTGAAAATTTTGAAAATTTAAAAAGTTATAAACAATTATAATTTTATGTACCCTATTTTTGAAAAATTCATAGTTTAAAGAGTTCAAATTAAAAACGAACATTAATACCCGGAGTTTACTGACAATAATTGTAACTTTTAAGTACCATAACTGATGTACCAAAAAAAAAATTTTTTTATGAAAATGTTTTTATTTTTAATAAACAAATTTCATTATTTTTCTGTTCCAAATCGCAAATTAAAGTTTTCTTTGGAGATTACGAAACTCCATACATTCAAGAAGATGTTCATGCAAAAACATTTTGGTATTCTTTAATATTGAAAAAATTACATGGTTTTTTGTTGCGCGCCCAGTTACGCTTGAGTGCAGAGCACCGGCCGCGACGCGACGCCACGGCAGTGGGACAAAACCGCCTTTTCGTGGACAAATTAACTTGTAGGTCAGAATTCTTGACGGATTAACATGTATTTTTTTTTAATTTACAGCTTTTTAAATTGCGCTAAGAACTATTGTGGCCGACTTGTTTAATTGTTGCTTGTGTCAAAATTTATTAACAATTAAGCAATAAATAATTAAATATATTTTTTAAAATTTTTTCTAAAAGCTTTGAAATCCAAAGAAAGTACACTTTCTTACAATTATAGTTCAAAAATAAACAATTTCTGTCATAAGTATTTGTTATAAACAATTTTTATAAATAATTAAGCAACAAACCATAATTTTGTTAAATTAAAGAAATTTCTTTAGAGTAAGTGCCTGAATTCGTTCTTCATAAATGGAAATTTTCTAGAATGTAACTAAATAGCAATAAATTCATTAGTTATAAACAATTACGCAACAATTCATAATTTTTATGAATTAAAAATTATTTTTTAGACTATTTGTCTGAATTTGTTCTTCATAAATGAACATTTAGCAGAATGTGATTAAATGTCAATAAATTTATTTGTTATAAAAATTTTTGATAAACAATTAAGCATCAATCCATACTTTTGATTATTTTTATATTTATAACAAATAAAACTATTGACATTTACTTACATTATGCCAAATGTGCATTTATAAAGAACGTATTCAGGCACTTAGTCTAAAGAAATTTCTTTAATTTAACAAAATTATGGTTTTTTGCTTAATTATTTATAAAAATTGTTTATAACAAATACTTATGACAGAAATTGTTTATTTTTGAACTATAATTGTAAGAAAGTGTACTTTCTTTAGATTTCAAAGCTTTTAGAAAAAATTTTAAAAAATATATTTAATTATTTATTGCTTAATTGTTAATAAATTTTGACACAAGCAACAATTAAACAAGTCAGCCACAATAGTTCTTAGCGCAATTTAATAAGCTGTATATTAAAAAAAAATACATGTTAATCCGTCAAGAATTCTGACCTACAAGTTAATTTGTCCACGAAAAGGCGGTTTTGTCCCACTGCCGTGGCGTCGGGTCGCGGCCGGTGCACTGCATTCAAGCGTAACAGGGCGCGCAACAAAAAACCATGTAATTTTTTCAATATTAAAGAATACCAAAATGTTTTTGCATGAACATCTTCTTGAATGTATGGAGTTTCGTAATCTCAAAAGAAAACTTTAATTTGCGATTTGGAACAGGAAAATAATGTAATTTGTTTATTAAAAATAAAAATTTTTTCATAAAAAAAATTTTTTTTTGGTACATCAGTTATGGTACTTAAAAGTTACAATTATTGTCAGTAAACTCCGGGTATTAATGTTCGTTTTTAATTTGAACTCTTTAAACTATGAATTTTTCAAAAATAGGGTACATAAAATTATAATTGTTTATAACTTTTTAAATTTTCAAAATTTTCAAAAACCCTTTTAGCAACTAATTTGTATTAGTTAATACTACAAAAAAATGTATTGACTTTTATCTTTTGTCAATGTTGGTGAAATAGGGGGCCACTTCATAAATTCTGACTCTATTACATTCGTTAATTTGTATGCACATTTTCTTTAAAATTTACGTAATTCACATTATGAAAATGTATATCTTATTAAACAAGATAATTGAAACATAATGAAGATAAAAGCTTGATCTGTCAAGAAAAGTTGCCTCCTAGAGAAATACAATTTAATTATTACTTGCAAAACAAACTTTGCATTGTTGTTGGTCATTTAAAACTATAAATTTTTACAAATTCAAAAAATGAAAATGACGAAATTGAAGAATATATCTGAAAAATGACGAAAATAGAAAACAAAATTAAAAGAATGGCTACTTAATTAAGCAATTAAAGAAAAATAGTTAAGAAAATTAAACAGTAAATATTAAATTTAAACAAAATAGTTGAAAAATTGTAGGAATAACTGTTTGAAATAATTGCAAAATGAACAACTGGATTGAAAATCGAAAAAAATAATTGAAATTGAAGAAAATAATAAAAATTTAAGGAAATAAATTGAAAATTTAAGAATTACATTAAAATTTGAAAAAATAACTTATAATTGAACAAACAAAAATTACAAAATGACGAACATAATTTACAATTGAAAACAAAATTCAAAAAATGGCTACATTAATACAAAACCGAACAAATTAATTTAAAAAATCAAGTAATAATTGCCAAATTTTAAGATAATTGAAAATTGCGGAAAATAATAAATAACTGAATAAAATAGTTAAACATTCAGTAGAATAATAGGCAATTAAAATAACTAAACAAGAAATACCAAATTTAAAGAAAATAATTGCCTATTGAAAAATTAAGAAAATTATATGAATAATCACATTTATCAACTTGATTCAAAATCGAAAAAAATAATGAAATTTGTAAAAATAAATGAAAAATGTTTTTAAATTTTAAAACTTGACGAAAATAATAAAAATATGATACAAAAAATGATAAGTTGTAAAAATAAATTACATTTAAGTGTGATAATTGAAAAAACTTCAGATTTTTTTTATATAAAGAAAAAATAATTGAAATTTGAAAAAAATACATGAAGATCTTAGAAATCAATTAAAAAAATGAAAATAACTAAAAAAAAAAATAATTTTAGAAAATGAGAATAATAATTAACAATCGAGAAAAATAATTAAAACATGATAAAATTAATTCAAAATTGAAAAAAATAATTAAAATATGCTGATAATAATTTAAGATTGAGAAAGAAAATTAAATTATAATGAAAATAATTTAAATATAAAAAATTGAAAACATTCAATAAAAGTTGAGAAAAATAACTGAAAAAATCATAGAGTATATGTTTAAAAAAATAATAATTACAAAATTACTTTAAAAATTTTAATTAAAAAGAATAATTAAAAAATCGCAGAAATAACGAAAATTGATGAAAATCAAGAAAAATTGCAGAATTTATTTTTAAGCAAAAGAAAAAAATTAAAAAATCGTAATATAATAGAAAATATATGACAATAATGTAAATAAAGGGATAATAACTGAAAAATTAGGAAATTAATTGCATGTGCATACATTTTAAACTTCTTCAAAAACCATAATAAATTTTTAAAGCCTTTTTCGAAAATTTTTTTTTTACACAAATGACAATTAAAAACCAGCACAACAAAATAAAATAACAGGGACTAACTTAACCCTGGATTTTAAAACGTGGACATAAAAAGATGAATAAATATTAATACTAACTAACTTCACTTCAGACTTTAAAACGTGAACAGAAAAAGATGAATAAATATATATACATACTAACTAACTTCAGGAGTTTACGGAGATTATTAATATTTAATAATAATTTTCTTAATTTTCCAATTTGCAATTACTTTCATTAAATTTAGTATTTCTTGTTTAGTTATTTTAATTTTTTTTTTAATTGTCTATTATTCTACTGAATGTTTAACTATTTTTTTCAGTTATTTATTATTTTCCGCAATTATCAATTATCTTAAAATTTGGCAATTATTACTTGATTTTTTAAATTAATTTGTTCGGTTTTGTATTAATGTAGCCATTTTTTAAATTTTGTTTTCAATTGTAAATTATGTTCGTCATTTTGTAATTTTTGTTTGTTCAATTATAAGTTATTTTTTCAAATTTTAATGTAATTCTTAAATTTTCAATTTATTTCCTTAAATTTTTATTATTTTCTTCAATTGCAATTATTTTTTTCGATTTTCAATCCAGTTGTTCATTTTGCAATTATTTCAAACAGTTATTCCTACAATTTTTCAACTATTTTGTTTAAATTTAATATTTACTGTTTAATTTTCTTAACTATTTTTCTTTAATTGCTTAATTAAGTAGCCATTCTTTTAATTTTGTTTTCTATTTTCGTCATTTTTCAGATGTATTCTTCAATTTCGTCATTTTCATTTTTTGAATTTGTAAAAATTTATAGTTTTAAATGACCAACAACAATGCAAAGTTTGTTTTGCAAGTAATAATTAAATTGTATTTCTCTAGGAGACAACTTTTCTTGACAGATCAAGCTTTTATCTTCATTATGTTTAAATTATCTTGTTTAATAAGATGTACATTTTCATAATGTGAATTACGTAAATTTTAAAGAAAATGTGCATACAAATTAACGAATGTAATAGTCAAAGTAGTTTATTAGATTTTTCAAAAATTCCCGCTTATTTAGGAAATTATTATAGTGATACATTTTTGTTTTTGTTAAACTCTGGTTAAACTTCAGAAATAGAGGTTATGTGCCTGGATTTTTTGTGAAATGTTATAATATTCAGTGTATACAAGTCTTGAAACACATATTTAGTAATTCTTTTTTCTTTAACGGGGGAAATAATTTATTTCTTTTATTTTGCCCGTTTTCACTTTCTATAAATCTCTAGCGGGCGAACTAACTAATCGCTCTTATTTCGCCCGTAAACGGGCGATATAGAAACGTTGTTAGTTTTTAGTTTACAATTTATCAATTTTTTACTCTCCTTAATGCAACAATTTTCTCTAAAAAATAGCGCTTAAAGTTGAAATTTGAACATGTTGAAAGTAATTTCTAGGTTAGGTACATATTTTGGAGTTTTATTTTCAAATTTCTTATTCTTCCATTTTTAAAGTACACTGAAAAAAATATTTCCGTGGAACTGCGATAATTATGGGCAGATTGGCAATATTTTATTGCTGTTTTGGGAACTGCCATACGTATTGGTGTTTTAGCTATACGGCTGTGTGAAACCGCGAGTCATATTGTAAGGTTAGGTAAAATGGACAGTGGCGCACCGATGCATTATGTCAAACTTCTATACATAACCTGTCAACCATACTCAAATGTCTATTCTCATCACAGTATTTTTTTCAGGGTATATTTCTATGCAACTGCTATACAAGTTACGTAATTTATTTCTGAATATAAGGTAAAAATTAAATAATAATAATCTCCGTAAACTCCTGAAGTTAGTTACTATTTATATTTATTCTTTTTTTTCTGTCCACGTTTTAAAACTTGAAATGAAGTTAGTTAGTTTTTGTATTTAATTATTTATTCATCTTTTTCTGTCTACATTTTAAAATCCAAAGTGAAGTTAGTCCCTGCCTTTTTTTCATTAATTTTGATTCTCTTAATTAGGAAATTTTAAAATTGTTTTAGTTTACAGACAAAATATGCAGATGAGGTAGCCTTAATGACGAAACATTGATTATGACTAACAATGCAGTTGTATTTTTTCCTTATTGCATTTCCAAAGAATATTTGTGCCGCCAAAGATATTTCAAATCCAAAACTGCGCCATATAAATTGAGTTGAGTCGTGTGCATAAAACTGATATTGAAATGAAAGTCCCCTTTATCTGTAGATTCGACATTTACAAGAATCCCATTTTCAGAAAACGAATGACGCTATTTCGATGGTCCAGATCAGTATAAAGATATTCTTCGCGAATATCATCTTTTGTCTTGAAAAATCGCACGCTTAGAACTGAAATCTCCTACCGAGACTTGCCAAAAGTATGCAATCTCTCTTGTATAAAAATTGCCTTTTCTGAATTACGATTTTCGCTGATTTGAAAACTCGGAACCTTTTACGAATATAGTGTATATAAGGAAACTAAAGTGCGAATAAAATATACTGTTATGCTATTATTAAGGTTTTAAAATGAAAAAAGTATATTTACATTATAACTATACCTGAAAATAATTAAACCACTTTAAAAAACAAGCTTCTTAAAAAGTTTACAAAGCGAAAAAAATAATTGTAATGTATTAAGAATGTTCTCATTTTTTATCTCTGTAAAATATACAATTACGAAACAAATATTAATAATATTAACCGATTTTCGATTTTAAACGCTTAAATTAATCGTTATAAAATTTCAAAAAAGCTGATGAGAGGCGATTTTTGAAAAAAAATTTTGAACCATGTTAACCCTTAACAAATATGTCAAATTTTGCATTTTCTTACTTAATCAACATTGAAAAAGGTTTTTTATGCTTAAAACAGCAATAATTTAGTTCACAAAGATACAAAAAAGAAAAAAAAATTAACACTAACAATTAATTGTTAAATTTGAAATCTTTTCAACAAAGTTGTATCCTTCTATTCATTCGAATCTGTGGGTTGATTAAATAAGTTTATATATCCATGTATAATAAGTTAATTTATCAATAAAAATAAATATACTGCGAATAAGTCGCAATTATAATGAAATTGTAATTAAATTACTTATAATGATCTTAGAGGTTTCTTATTCTATAATTCCACCTACACTTGAAATTAGTAATTAGACGTTTTATTAACTTAGATAATCGTATAGAACTTATTAATACAACTAAGCCTTTAAATTCTAGGAGAAGTAAACCCCGGGAATATTAAATTCGCAAAGTACTAGACACCCTGGTTAGAGCATAAAATATGTTTGAAAGTTTCTAGATTTAATGTTACAAAAAATAATTACAATTTTTTGGAAAGATTTTATCCCCCTCGGGGTTTATTAAATGAGTTTAAATCAATGGAGCAAATAATTTAAACGCTAAATAATAGAAATATCATATAATATAATAAAAAAATTTCTAAAGATTATTTGCACTTGTTTTTCTCTTATACACACATAACTTCTCAAAATAAAGCATAACCCCAATTAAGAACACAAAGCACATGTATCCAAGTGACTAATCGTTAAGCACTTTTAACTCAACCGCGCCTTCTGCGCTTTTTTTTAAAGTTCGACGTAATATTTCCAACGTTGATTAACTCTGATTCATGGTGAAAATTTAGTTTAGAGCCAACTATTCAAGGCAGTGTGTTTTCACGTTTTTTTTTAGATCCATACAAACTCCCAAGGGTTTGTTCAAACGAGAATAGACTTAAATTTTAATCCCAACGACGCCATCCGATGGATCGTATAGGTTCGCTTCGGCGGGTGTTATTCACGATATTTTAAAGGAGGAAGACCGACACATTTTTAACTCCTTTACGATCTTGCAAAATAAAAGAGGTCAGACACGTGTTTCTGAATTCTTGAAATCCCAGAGGTTTGCCGAATCTCGCTCAAGGTCTAAAAAAACAAAATCTAAAAAATAATCATTTCTTTCGTAAAAAGCAAAGCACTCTTCGCGGTTTGACCTACATGCTGTACCCTTCAATGTAACAGTCGAGATGAAAGCACAACGACGCTATTCACACTTATTTACTCAATTTACTGAAAGAGTTACATAAATTTAGTTCCGAGTGTCGTTTACTCATAAAAAAAAGTTTATTAAATGACACAAGACTTTTTTTTAAATACACAAGTATTTTGTTCAGTTTCAATTATTTAAATGTAATAATTAACCTACATCTTGTATAGGAATTAATTTTAATATTAACAATAATGATCTGCAAATTTCTGTATAATCCAAAAAAAAACAAGTATTTTTTATAAATTTAAACGTGGCTTTAAAATTAAATGAAACTAAAAACATCAGGGTGTCTTGATGTTCGAAAAATTGTCGCGAATATAGTAAATTTCTTACAATTTTCACTTTTTCGAAATTGGTTAATTTTATTTTTATTACTTCTTGTTTACCAAAAAAAAAATTTTCAGTAGTTTTACATGTACACGATCACTTTTTTTCAAGTTGTTGACAGTTTTTTGTTTTTTTTTTGTTTTTAATATTCCTTGAAGAGACTCATAAAATATTTACAAATTATTTTATTTAATAATTTCAATTATAAATAATTAAATAATTATTTAATTATTTCACAATTATTGTGCTCAATAATATAATTTGACTTATTTTTCAAAATATGAAAAATGATCAATTTCAAAGATCATTAAATATGTTTTCCTTTTTCATTAATTTTGTTGGGCAGACTCTCAACCCCGGTTTTTTTAAGTAAGTTTTTATTTTGAGGTTAGAATGTCAGTCGGAGCAGAAGACGCTTTTATGCGAAGCGGAAAAAGAAAATATTTTCAAATAAAATTCTCTTTGAATTAAAAAGTTATAACTTTATGATTAAATATAAAACCTATTTAATTAAATGTTTATTAATGTATTTTACTTGTAAATAAATTTGCTTTAATTTACTCGAAAATAAATTTAATTTAATTAACCTGCAATTAAATTAAATTTTTCCATTTAAAGAGACATCGTAATAATTGAATTATTTTTTTAATACACTCAGTTACTTAATTGTTTGCTCAAATAAATAATGAGTAAAGTACTTCATCTTAAGGAGAATCTCAAAGTTGATAATGCAATTAACATGGAAACTTGCTGGAATCTACAAATCTTTGTCGTCAAAAATAATGATTATGATTTAAAGTTTCCTTTGTTTCGACCACTTGTTACCTTGACTTACGTTTATCATTATCGCTGATCGTGTAGTAAAACCTTCGTGACTTTTCTTGTAATTTCCGTAATATGCGGGAAGGCATTAGGCATTTAACATTTAATACAGGTAGGTAGGCAATTTACACACACAAAATTTTTTTATGAATAATTCACAAGTTTTTGCCCTCAGCGATATATTTAATTCGACCTTCGGACATTACTTTTGTTTAAAAAAAAAAAGAACCTCCTCAAGAAACTGACTTATTGCTTTAGAAATTACCACTTTAAAAAGACATGTCTGCTTAAAATGGACGGAAAATAAAAATGCTAGAAAAATTTATATTATTTATAATACGTTCATAATAATGTAATAACAATGTCATTATTATAGAAATTTTTACAATTGTTTATGAATTGTTTCTAAATAAATTAGAGTCGTTTTCCAGCAAAAGGAGGTAATTAAGATGGTAAAAAGTAGTTTTATTTAAAGAACGCAGAAGATGTAACAGGTGTAAAAAGTGGAAGTGAGAAAAATAGTCATCACTTCCTTATTTCCGGGTCTTTTACGCACTTCTCTTAAGGCAGAAGGAGCATGTGTGTAAGAATAAAAGGCAAAACCAAAGGAAGGCCTTGGGCCCCACGTGCTTACTTTCCAGCTGCTCCTCGTGGGTCCTACTTCTTTCTCCCTCAGTCATACATTTACTCCTTTTTCTTCTCCTTTGCAAATTATTGTAACCTTGAAATGTGCTCCCAAACAAAGAATAGCTCCTTCATGCGAGAAGGCGAAAATGCGCTTCACGATCATTCTGCATATTTATTCCGCCACATTTAAACGGAATTTTTAAGATAAAGCCCCTCAAGAATTCATAAATGTGCTTTTTAAATGCATTTGTTTAACTATTATGTTTAATTAGTTTTTTCTATTTAAGGTATTAGTCGCGTAAAATGATTTTCGTCAGATTTTTTTAAAACTTTGTATCTGTATTCATGAGGTATTTATCTATGAAACGAGATCTATCCTATCAATTTTGACCACTTTCTGAACTTTAAAATATAAATTCAAAGTTCATACCTTTTACATGCAATAGCACTAAATGCATATAAAAAATGTCTCTTATATTCATATATATAAAAACAAGTCGTCAGATTTTCAAATAAAACTACTAAGTTACACATTCAGATACAATAAATCCTTTAAAAAAAAATTAACTTTATTGACCACGCCGTATAAAAAATACAACAATTTAAAAATTCACAATTTTTAATTTTTACGTGGTTTCATTGAAAAATGTCGTAAAAGTGTCAGCAATACATCATGACAACTTATAGTACATGAATCAAAATCGTGAAAATTACATATATTACATTAGAAGAGGTCACAAGGAAGCAAGTGAGTTGATATAAAAGTTTATTTAATGTTCTTTTTATTTTGCGGGAGTTTTGCGGGAGCATTTACGCGACTAATACCTTAATTAATTTGTTTAAATACAAATCTTCTGTTTATTTATTTTGTTTACTGAATTGTATGGAGATTTTTCATTGATACTAATTTTAATGGGTATCTTTCTCTCTCACATAAATATAATACAATATAATTATTAAATAAAGCCCAAAACAAAGAAGAACCTTTCATTGATCTTCTTATTTAATAATAAATATAGGTCTCTGGGAAGCACCCCTGCCCCCTCTCCCTCCCCCTGAATCCGCCAATGCTTGTAAGTTTTAATTTAAAAATAAAATTGGAACCTATGATTTCCTTCCTTTAGAAATTTTCTAAAACTTTCTGAAGAAAATTATCAAGGGAAATTTCTAAAAAGTTTTCAGTTGAAATTTGCAAAAAGTTTCCATTTAATATTCACAGGAAGTTATTTAGGAAAACATCCAAAACGTTTTCAAAGAAAATTCTCAATAAGTTTCAAAGAGACACCAAGTTTTCAAGAAAAATTTCCATTAACTTTGCAAGGGAAATTACTAAAAGCTACCCAATTGAAATTCTAAGAAGTTTTTAAAAAAATTTGTTAAGAAGTTACCGCGAAAATTGTCTATGAACTTTCGACGAAAGTTGTTGACAATTTTCCAAAAAGAAAATTTTTAGGAAGTTTCAAATTAAAATTTTCATAATTTCGCAATTAAAAGCTAAAACGAATTCATAAGGGAAATATCCAAGAAGTTTTTAAGGAAAACTTTTAGCAATTGTCTAAAAGAAACATCTAAAAAGTTTTTAAAGAAACTTTTTAAGAAGTATCCAAGAAAGATTTTTAAGAATTTACCATGAGAATTTTTCAAAAATTTCCAAGGATAATTTCTAAAAAGTTTCCAAAGTTAATTTCTATAAAGTTTTCAAGATTAATTTCCAAAAAGTGGTAAAGAGAAATTTCTAAGCAGTTATCAAAGAACAATAATTTTAAGTAAGTTTCTAAAGGAAACACCCAAGGAGATTTTAAAAAGTATTTCAAGAAGTTTCCAAAAACTTCCTAAAGGAAATTTTTTGCTAATTTTCCAGGATAATTTCTAAAAAGTTGTTAAGATAAATTTTTAATTAGTTTCTAATAAAAAAAAACCCAAAAAGTTTATAACTAAAATATCCAGGAAGTTTTGCAAGAAAATTTTTAAGAATTTACCAAAGAAATTTCCCAAAAGCATTCATTAGAAACGTTTAGGATGTTCACAAAGAAAATTCTAAAAAGTTTTCAATCTATATTTTTAAGAAGTTTCAAATTGAAGCCAGGAAGTTTTCGAAGGAAAATTTTATTGCTATTTATAGAATGGGTCAAAATGAAATTTCCCTAAGAATTTTTAAAAAATTCCCAATGGAAATTTCTATAAAATTGTAAAGGAAATTTTCTCGAATTTTCAGTTTATATTTTCAGAAAGATTCAAATTAAAATTTCCAGGAGAATTTAAGAAATTTCGAATGAAAATTTCTAGGAAGTTGTAAAGGAAAATTTTCATGAAGTTCCTAAAGAAAATTTTCAGAGAGTTTCAAAATATAATTTCCAGAAAATTTCAGAGCAAAATTGCACAAGATTTTTCGAAAAATAAATTCCAGGATTTTTTAGTTTAAATTTATAGAAAGTTTTAAATTGAAATATCTATCAATTTATCATTGAAATTTACAATCAGTATTTAAGTGAAATAACCAAGAAGTATTTAAAGGAAATTTTAAGGAAGCTTTAAAGGGAAATTTTACAAGATTTTTCCAAAAATAATTTCGAGGAAGTTTCTAAAGAAAATTTCAGGAGCTTCTTAAAGGAAATTTCCAGGAAGTTTAAGAAGAAAAATGTATATAGACGTTTCAAAGGGAAGTTTCACAGGATTTTTCAAAGAATAATTTTAATCTTTTGTTTATTGTTTTGACAATTTCAGTTTCAAATATTCACGTCACTAGGTATTTTAAATTTTTATTTAACGTCAAATCAAAAATATTAAAATTTTTTCTAAAAACTAAACACGTAAATATATTAATTAATATATTATAATTATCTTTAACGAAAAGGAGTCAATTGCAGAGATGAAAATAGGAAATAATAATAAATATAAACAAGATCAAGTAAGTTAATAAAATTATAATTTTGTAAATATATTTTAATTTTTTGGAACAATAAATAAATTTAATTATATTTAGATTTGTCAATTATTCATAATTTTAATGTATATTAATATATTATTGCATATAATTTGATAAGATTGATATGGTTTATATAATATGGCTCTTGTTATTCTTAACTTTATTAAAATAACCTTCTTATGTTTACACACATGAAAGTATTATTAATTAATAATAATCGTGTCGACAACGAATCTTAATCATATTTTAATTTACAAAATTTACTTTAATAACTATTATTTAAGATAAAAATTCGTTACATTTAAATTAATTGATAACTTTAATTATGTATAATAAGTATTATCAATTGGGAAATTATAATAAATAAGGTAAAATTTAAATTTAAAATCCTTTTTTCAAAACTTAAACGAAAATAACTTGTATTATATAAACTAATTAACAAATTATGACATTGTTTTTTTATTTAAATCAAAAAATAAAACGTTTTATAGCAGTTACAAATGTAAAAGTTTAGCCTCTTTTAATATTGAAACTTAAAAAAGTGATTGTATTAGTTTGTTAAATTATCTCACTATTGAAAAATAGTGATACTTGAAACTTAATAAATTCATTTTGAATTTTAATGAATCTACTTTTAATAACAAATGATTATTGTAATATTTAGAAAAGTACATTTTGAATTTTACATAAAATCATTGTGTTCACTTTTTCTGTTCGTCAGCACAAAATGATATTAGGTTAGCTTATATAAAAAAAGTATTTAAACTTTTTATTACATATTTTATTTACTTAACAATTTATGTCACAAATAAATTAAACTTATTAATTTAATTAAATATAAACATTGACTCGAAATTATTGCTTTCTTTTAATTAATGAACTTTACTGAGTGATAAATTCATCCGATTAATTAAGTACAAAAATTAAAAAGTTTCTATCTTTGGTATTAATTAATAAGTTCGTAATTTCATTCAAATGAAACATGATTTGCATTCTGTAAGTCTACAAAATTAACAATCAATAGGTACCATTTTTCTTTGTAAAGTAAGAAAGGTTATGTTTAATAAAATTAAAAGCAACAAAACCTAATTATTAAATTGTACAAAAATTTGTCAATTTAAATTAAAATTGTTTGAAATCGAAAAAACTAAATACATTTAAATTTATTTATTGTTTTAGAATTAAAACTATGAATCCAAAATTATAATTTTACTAACTTATTTTATCTTATTTACATATTTCTTATTACGTATTTCTTTTTCTTACCTCTAAATTTGTCTGCACTTTGCTGAAGCTAATTTCATTAATTTTTTCATCTAATTAATGTTTAAATAAAAAATTCAATATTTATAATGAGGTTAAAGAAAATTAAAAAATTCCTAACCACGTGAATATATTTGAAACTGAAAAAACAATAAACAAAAGTTTTTTAAATCAGACATATGAGATGAGATGAGAATGAGATCACATTACACAATTGATCCCCTGAATTAGTGATTTTCTACTAATGAATTAAATAAAAATGGGTTACTATTAAAAAGTAAAAAATGTTACCAATTTTTAGTAAAAAAAGCTCCAAATTTGCAAATGAAATATCAACTAACTGAAAAACTAAACTTTCACTATTTTAATTAATATATATTTACTTTTAAATAAGTAGTTTTTCTACTAAAAATTAGTTACATTTTGTTTTATTTAATAGTAACCCATTTGTTTCTAATTCATTAGTAGAAAATCACTAATTTAAAATTCGAGAGATAAATTCTAATTAATTATTTTAAGTGTTAATATATTTAATGTAATCTTTATTGTCACTCTTTTATCACCGATTCATTGGAAAATAATTCACCTTTTATTTATTTCAAAAATAAAACATTTTCTGATGCCCGTACAAGGTGAATAATTTAAAAAATCATCTTTTTTATTAATTATTAATATATACAATACATAAAAATGTGTCTTCTTGGCTCAAAAATTAACACTCTCACAGACGCTCATAAGATAATAATAGAACGTCTGTTTGAAAGATCTTGCGATTCCAACAGGTTTTTATGACACATATAGATTCTTGAACCATCTGCTCAAAGAGATGCAGGGACAATGCTTGTCCTGTAAATTATGAATGTATGGTGATTGAGTCGTCAGGATGAGAACTCACAACCACTAAAATTATGATGATTGGACTACTCAGAATAGTCGATAAAGCAGGTGTCCAAAACAATTTTTGACTTGAATAATTAGGTAAATTGATCCAAAATAATAATCGAAAAAATGAGAAAATAATGGAAAATTATGAGCGATTTATTAAATTATCAATATTTCTAAATTCGACGAAAAGTTGTCATTGACAAAGAAAACAAGATAGAATGAAATTTGACTCTTGGAAAATATTAGAATAATGCTTTTGACGGGAAATGAAAATTCGATGGTCAGCACTTAACGAAATATATATATTCACGCCCTATCGACGATATTACGAATTCACCCTTAATCAGGGTAACTTAGTGGGAAATGAGTCCTCATTTCTGCCCGACAAGCGATGAATTCTGCAAATGTGCGCTTTTACTTATTTCACAAAGTACCAAGCGTAACAGATGCGAGTTGAGAGTTACTTCTGAATCAATTGAAGGGGACTGAGTACAATTGATGTCTCTCTCGATTTTGTGCATCAGAAAATTGAGTTCTTTCACCAAAAATTGCTCCTCAAGAGCCTCTTCAATGTTAAATTAAATTTCTCCCTCAAAAATTATATTAAAAAAATCACAAAAAAAAATTCAATTATTCTCGAAATCTGAATCGGTGATTTTTGAAGTAGAAATGCTAAACTAAAATTTGATTTGCTTTCAGCTTATTTATCTCTTTTATTTATTTTTGCTTCCTGACAGAAAGAGTTTTTATTTTTAAAGTTAATATTCAATTTTAGTTAGGAGAGGTGGGGGCAAAGCGACGCACATTTTTTATTTACAAATATTTCCTAACTGAAAACGAATTTTGAATCGTGTTTAATATCGTACAATCGATCAAGAAATAACGCAACTTTTGTTACTGAACACTTTTGATGTGCGACTAAACTATAAAAAGTTATTTCCGATTTTCTAAGTACTAAAATGAGGCAAAATGACGCACTAGTATTTTTTCTGTATTTCAAGTTAATCTTTTCAAATTCAAGTAAATAAACATCCATTTTTTTTTAAATGTGCTTTTTATTTAAAACAATAGAGATATTTGCTGAAAATTTTTATAGTTGAAATAAAAATAAGAAATATTAACAGTGGCGTAACTGGGAGGGCAAAAGAGAAAATAGGGCCCCAATTATATAATAATAATTTACAAGTTTAAATTATTCATTCATTAATTCTGTCCACACTTGACATTTGTCACTAGAATTTTTTTTTCTTTTAAAATTGTAAATCATATCTCACCTTTATAAAATGCTCTGAAATTTTAAATTAATAGAAATTTTAATTTTTTCAAATTGCAGTTAATGTGAACTTATAATGATTAAAAGTTCAATTAATTCTCGTTTCAAATATACTAAATTAGCAGTGATTTACAAATTTCTTCAATTTTCACCTACTGAAACTACGTATTGTACTTTTTTTATCATTTTTCTATTATTTTCTCCATTTTTTAATTATTTTTTATTTCTTTCTCTAAATCTTAAATTTACCTTTTTAAATTTCAATTAATTTGTTTAGTTTTTTCAATCACTCTTTAAATTTTAATTATTTTTCCCTTGACATTAAATCAATTTAATTATTCATTTCTAAATTCTATATTACGTATTGCAAATTTAAATTAATTTTTATAATTTACTATTATCTTTGTCATTTTGGAATTATTATTTTCAATTTTTAATAACTTTTATAATTTTTTAATTCATTCCCTGAACTTTCGAATATATATCTCAATTTTCAATTATTTTGTTCAATTTTCAATTTTTTAAAAACTATTTTGCAACTATTTTCGCAATCTTTTAATATTTTAATTATTTTCAATTAATTTCCTAAATTTTCAGTAATTATCTTAAATTTTGTAATTATTTTCTTTTTTTAATCTTATCTTCTATACTTTTTTTCAGTTCTTATTATTATTTCTCTCATATTTTATTTAAATTATTATCATCATATTTCAATTTTTTTTCTCAATCTTAAATTATTTTCAACATATTTCAATTATTTTGCTCAATTTTGAATAATTTTTATCACTTTTCGATTATTTTCATCGATTGTTAATTATTACTCGAGATTATTATTCTCATTTTCTAAAATTAATTTTTAAGGTCTTTAAGTATTTTTCTAAAATTTCAATTATTTTCTTTAATTTTTAATTATTATCTTCAAGTTCCAAATTTTAAAATTATTTTTCAATTATTTTCCAAAACTTATTTCCTTCAATTTTTAATTTTTTTTTTCATTTGTTTTAGATTTTCCAAATTTTGAAAATGTAGCTGAAATTTCAATTACCTACTTCATTATATTTTCAATTATTTATATAATTTTCTTCAATTTTCATTTATCTTCGTTTATTTCCATAATTTCCAAAATATTTTTAATTGTCTCTCTTTAATTAAAAATTATTCTCTTCAATTTTAAAATATGTTTCCCTTTTTTCAATTATTTTCTCTAATTTTTAATAATTTTCATCTTTTTTTCAATGAAATTCTGAAAGTTTAAAGTATTTTTCTGAATTATTCTTTACATTTCCTTTATTTAAAATACATTATGCAATTATTTTCTCAAATTTTAATAATTTTTTTCAATTTTAAATTATTTATCGCAATTTTCAATTATTTTTTTTCAATTTTCTATTATTTTCTCTAATTTTTCATCATTCAATGTTTTTCAATTTATTTTTAAGATTTTCAAGTATTTTCGCAAATTTAAATTATTTTCTCTATATTTAAAACATTTCTATGATTTTTAAATGAGTTTTTCCAATTTTTAATTGATTTTTTTCTCAAATTTTAATTATTTACTTTTTTTTTAAATTCTGTAATTTTCTCACACAAATCTCATTATTTTTTACAACTTATCATTGTTTGAATCATATTTTACATATTTTCTTTAAGTTTCAAATTTTTAAATTATTTTTCAATTATTTTCCAAAACTTATTTCCTTCAATTTCCAATTTTGTTCATTTGTTTCAGATTTTCCAAATTTTGAAACTATTTAGCTGAAATTTCAATTACTTCATTCTATTTTCTATTATTTTCGTTCATTTCCATAATTTCCAACATGTTTTTAATTATTTCTCTTTAATTAAAAATTATTCTCTTCAATTTTAAAATATGTTTGTTTTTTTTTATTTATTTTCTCTAATTTTTAATTTAAAAAAATCCTCCCCTATCCATCCATTTTATTTATTCCTTCTAAACGTAATTTTTCTTCAATCCAATTTTTCAGTAAATTTTTAGTCTCATCAACGAACAATGTTATTTCAATTTTAGAAAAGCCCTGTTATGTTATTTAGTTTATAATTTAAGTTTAAACTTTTTATAAATTATATACTAAATTTAATTTAATTTTGCTCAATATTTTGTAACCCATTTATGGCCCTTTTGGGCCGCGGCAAGGATTGTGTGAATAAATAAATAAATAATATTCTCTTTTTTTCAATGAATTTCTGGCAGTTTTAAGTATTTTTCTGAATTTTTCTTTAACTTTCCTTTATTTAAAATATATTATGCAATATTTTCAATTATTTTTTTCAATTTAAAAATTTTAAATTATTTATCGCAATTATCAATGATTTTTTTTCAATTTTCCATTATTTTCTCTAATTTTTCATTATTCAATTTTTTTCAATTTATTTTTAAGAAGTTCAAGTATTTTTCTTAAATTTTAATTATTTTCTTTATTTTTAAAACATTTCTATGATTGTTTAAATGACTTTTTCCAATTTTTAAGTGATTTTTTTTCTCAATTTATTTGTAAAATTTGCAATTATTTTTTGCCAGTTTTTTAATTCTAAAATTTTATAAAGTTTGTCCTGAATAATTAATTCAGGAAAATTAATTTCAGGAAATTAATATTAATAATAATAATAATGATAACTTGAAGAACATAAAAAATAAATTTCAGAAAATTCAATGTCATTTATTGGTGGAAATTCTGTTTTTCGAATTAATACGATACAGGTCACGTGCGTTTGCAATGTGTCTATATATACACGACGGATTACTTTTGTGAATGCTGTGAGAAAGGGGCGAGATGCTCCGACGCGCTCATATTTGAAATTCAGATGCTCGGATTGTTTCGCTAAATCAAGAGAAATGTTACCCCGGTGAGTTTCTGGGAGGGTGTCAGCAGCAGTCTCCGTCTGTTCGTCACACTTTTTCTCTACTTCTCAAAGTAGAAAACATCAGCCGGGTTACGTATTCAGCCAAATCACTTTTGTTTTATTCGTCAACCTTCTTCTTTAACGTTCCCACCCATCTAAAAAGCCTTCATACTTTTTACTTGCGAGGCCTCCTCTTTTTTCTTTGATCTTTGCCTGACTCCAAGTATCAATAAACATTTTAAAGTATAACATTCTTTTCCACCTGTTTAAACTGTTTATATGAAATCAGAGAAAAACAAAAAGTAGAAAATAGATATATAGATAGGTATAATAATTTTAGAGATAGTTTTTTCAAATAGTCTAATAAGAAGAGAATAAAAAATAGGGTGTAAAGTAGTCTGCTCTAGAATCTAGATCAGGAGAATTTCAGCTCGAAAAAGAGTTTACTTAGGACTCAATAAAAATGTCCCCAATGCCCTAAAATCCTTTCGAATTGTAAGCAGGGTTGCAAGCTCCCGAGGGTAAATTAGAAAGGTCCATCTGTACTTTCCTTGCTATTTGTTTGTTATCCTCCTTTCTCTATTTGCCCATTCAAATTCAACAATACCGCAATATTCACATACAAAGACATGTTTATTTTTATTTGAATAAAGTCTTTTGTTATTTTGAATAAAATCCGACTCTAAACAACAATTATTACACGTACAGCAAAATCTAAATTTGAAATATTGTTTCTCTTTATACACTGAAATTCCATTCAATGAGAAAAATGTTGAAATAGATATATGTTATTAGTCTAACTCATTGAGGAATATATTTTTATAAATAAAAAATTCTTTTTATCAACAGAAATACGTATAAAACAAAATTAGCTAAAAATAATTTTTTTTAAACAGCAGCAAAATAAATATTTAAAAAATTAGCTTATCCACTTTAAATTAAACGATTGAAGCGAATAAATATTCCATAAAACTCATTAATTTCCATTTTCATTCTATAGAGTTTCATTAGATAGAATTTTTTATAGCCGAATTTTCATTCTTCGAATTTAATACAATCGACTTTAAATTAACCATAATTTCAATTGAAAAAAATATTTCGATAACCGAATTTTCATTTAACAGAATTTCCATTTTACAGAGTTTCGCTTTAATCTAACTTTTTATTTCAAAAAGTTTTTATACAACTAAATTTTTATTTAGCAGAATTCTCTTTTTAAAGTATTCCTCGTACACCCACCAGATATTCTCATATATTCCATGATATTCCCATCTATTCCAGCATATATTCAATATTCTCAATTATTACTGATATTCCCATATATTCCTAAATATTCTTTAGTATTCCCAAATAACCTTCAAACTTCTAATAAATTCGAAAAATGGCTAGAAAATTACACAATCGAAAAAAAAAATAAATTAAAAAGTTAAACAAAAAATATTAAATTCAAACAAAATAATTCAAAAATTAAGAAAATTATAGGAACAACTGTTGGAAAGAAATGAAAATTGAAAGTCTAGATTGAAAATCAAAGAAAATAATTGCAATTCAAGAAAATAATTCAAAATTGAAGAAAATAATAAAAAAATGAAGAAATAAATTAAATATTTAAAAATTAAATTAAAATTTGAAAAAATAATTAATAATTGAAAAAAAATTACAGAATTAAAGGCAAAAATAATTGACAATTAGATAAACAAAATTCGAAAAATGGCAAGATTAATACACAACTAAAAAAAAAATTTTAAATAAACTAATATAAAATAAATTTCAAGAAAATAATTGCAAAAAGAAAAAATAAAAAATTACAAGAATAATTGTTGAAAATAATTGCAAATTAAATAACTGAATTTAAAATAAAAAAAAACTGACAATGAAGAAAATAATTGAAGATTAACGAAAACAATTAAAAATTTAAGAAAATAATTAAAAAATTAATAATGGAATTGAAATTTAAAGAATATAATAAAAGATTGAAAAAAGTAACTGAAAAAAGGCGAGAATTATTGAATATGAAACCGAATTATTGCAAACTGAAAAATGTAATTGAAATTTGAAAAAAAAATTGAGAATTGCTAAAAATATTTAAACAATTGAATTTAAAATTAAAGAAACTTATTAATAATTGAAAAAAAAATTATTAAATACGAGAAAAAACATTTCGAAATAACGAAAATAATTGGCAATTGAAAACAAAATTCGAGAAAAATGGCTAGAATAATAAACAATTTGAAAAAATAATTTAAAAAATTATAGGAATAATTGAAAATTGAATAAGTGAATTAAAAAAGAAAAAGAATTGAAATTGATTTAAATAATTAATAATTGAAGAATGTAATTGAAATTAAAAAAATATAATAAGAAATTTTGAAAAGTAATTTAAAAAAGCACAAAATTATTAAATACAGAGGAAAATAATTGAAAACTCAAGAATTGAGTTGAAAATTTAAAAAAATAATTAGGAATTTAAAAAAATAGTTGTAGAATTAAACAATTAAATTGATAATTTCCAACAATTTTTATGATTGTTAACAAAATTTTAAAAATCAAATAATTATTGAATATTAAGGGCATGTGATGGAGTATGACGTCATTGATATAGGCAAAAATTGACCGTAACTTTTCTCTTAAAATATTAAATATTTTGTCACAAAACTTGGTAGAATTATTTAAAATATCATTAGGAAGGTCTCTCTGACCCAAATTTGTTTGATTTTTAGGTCAAAAGTAATTTTTAAAAAATTATCTATTTTTCCAAAATTTTTTCAAAAATTATATTTGAGCCAAAATTCAAACAAATTTGGGTCAGAGAGACCTTCCAATAATATTTTAAGGAATTCTGCCAAGTTTCATGACAAAATATTCAATACTTTAAGAGAAATGTTACGGACAAATTTTGCCTATGACGTCATAATCCATCACATGCCCTTAAAAAATTATTTGAAAATTGAAAAAAATTGATTGAATTGGAAATTGAAGTGAATAATTTAAATTTGAAGAATAGAATTGAAAAATACAATTAAAATGTGTAGAATATAATTGAACAACTGTATTTAAAATTAAATAAATTTATTGATGTGGAGAAAAATAATCGATATAAGTCGATAATTTTTTATTATTAAAGAAAATAATTTAAAATTTAAAAATGAAATTGAAATTTAAAGAGAATAATGAAAAATTGAAGAAAATAGTTGTAGAAAATTGAAGAAAGAAGAAAGTTAAAGAAAATTTTTGAAACGAAATTTTAAAACAATTTTTATGATTGAAAAAGTAATTGAAAAAGCTAAGAATTATTTAATATTAAAGAATTAATTGAAAATCGTACAAATAATTAAAAATTGCAAAATGTAATTGAAATTAGAAAAATATAATTAAAAATTAAAAAAGTTATTGATAAAACCCAAGAATTATTGAAAGTAGAAAAAGAAGTTGAAAACTTGAAAAATGGAAATACTAAATTTAAGAAAAAAAAATTGAGAGTTAAAGGAAAATTTTGAACAATTGAATTTAATATTAAATAAACTTATTGACAATTAAAGAAAAAAATTGACCAAAGGCGGAAATTTTTTAATATTAAAGTAATAATTGAAAATTAAAAAATAGAATGTAAATATGAAGAAAGTAATTGAAAATTGAAGAAAATATTTGAGTGTAGAAGAAAATAATTAAAAATTGAAGAAATAAATTGGAAATAAAAGAATTAAATGGAAATTTCAAGAAAATAACTGTCAATAAAAAGAAAAAATTCAATATGACGGAAATAATTAACTAAAAAAAATAATAATAATTATAGCATTTGAAAAAAAAATCAAAAAATGACGAGAATAATCGGAATTCGAACAAACATTTTTTTGTTACCATAAAATTGAAGGAGAATAATAAATTGTCAATTGAAAGCTGATGAAAATTATGGAAAAAATTGTAGAAAATAAATGATAAAATTGAATAAATCAATTGCAAATTGAAGAATTGTATTGGAATTTCAAGACAATAATTGATCATTGAGAAAATGCTAGAATTATTGAATACTGAATAAAATTATTAAAAATTAAGGAAAATAATCGAGAATTGACGATAAAATAAAAAAATAATAAGTTGAAGATTGAAGAATTAAATTTAAATATTAAGAGAATAGATAAATGATAATTGGAAGAAAGATTACAAGGTATAGAAAATAATTGAATATTAAAGAAAGTAATTAAGAAATGGGGAAAATAATTGTAATTTGAAAACTGTTGACAACTACAGAAAAACTTATAGATTTATTAATAATGAAATTAAAATTATTTAAACTGATATTTTTAAATTAAAATTTAAATGAATCTAAATACATTTTTTAAAAAGTGGCTGATTGAAAACAAAAAATATCTAAGTGACAAACTTCAGGTGAGCACAGAAAAATTAATGAAGGAATGAAAGAATATGCGAATTATTAGTATTATACGATACCGGCCAGTAGTATGTGACCAGTTTTGAGTGATTCAGATTAATCAATTTTTCTGCGATCTAATTCTAAAATAAAAATTTTTCTTTGTAATTAATTCAAAACTAACTTAATTTTGAATAAAATGAGCCCAGGATGAAGTCGTTTTTTCCACTTTAAAAAAATTTATTGTAAAAAAAGTGTAAATTACAGCGTTTTTTCAATTTTTAATAACTTTTAAAATAATAAAGATCTCTTTATGTTCTTGGTGTGATTTTATAGATATTTTTCTATAAAATTTAAAAAGTATATCAATATTGCTGCACAATTTTTTTCTTAGATTTTTCCTAAGGCTAAAGTGAGTACAAAAAAATACAAAAAATGTAAATAATATAATTAATGTTATTGTCGCGTAAGGTCCCTTTCACCAGAAATTGTCACATTTTAAAATTATAATGAATTAATTTTTTTATAGTTTTTGCAAAAATCTTTTATATATTTTCATTATAATTTAGAAAAAAAAATTTTCTCACTAATTATATTATTTAAATTTTTTGCATTTTTTTTTATACTCACTTTAGCCTGAGGGGAAATCTAAGAAAAAAATTGTGCAACAATAGTGATGTATTTTTTAAATTCTATAGAAAATTAAATTTTAAATCACACCAAGATCATAAACAGATCTTTATTATTTTAAAAGTTATTAAAAATTAAAAAAAGATGTAATTTACACTTTTTTTACAATAAATTTTTTTAGAGTGGACAGAACGACTTCATCTTGAGCTTATTTTATTCACAATTTAGTTAGTTTTGAACTATAATCAGAGAATTTTTTTTTTTTAGAATTGAATCGAAGAAAAATTAACCTGAATCACTCAAAACAGGTGGCCACATACTACTGGCCGGTACTGTATATATAATATATATTTCTCTTAAATATTCGCTAATATTCTCATTTTCAAGTATTTTGAATATTTCCTATTCCTAAGTATTCCTAAGTATTCCCACATATTCACAAGTATTCTCAAGTATTCCTTTGAGAATATATTCTAAGTACGCTCTAAAGTGGAGTTAACGACCCCTCGCAATTTTCCTTCAAAATAAAAATTATATCAAAAACAGTTCTACTATTTAGAAACTAAATTAAATTATTGTAATTCGGCAAAGATTTTTTTAAATTGTAATTCGTAATATGAGATGTATGTCAAATAGCAATTATTAGGACATCTCTAAAAATATGATTGTGCTAAAAAAAATCCTTATTCTATATTAATACCATTACCAGTTTTTATGTTTTAAAGTAAAGTACAACATAATACCTTTGTAGGCTGTATAGGTATATTATTACGTATATTTGCATGCAGAATTTGGTAAATAAGTGTAAAATATAATATAAACATAAAACAATTTAAATATAAATTGCAAATTTTGATAGTTTTAATAAATAATTGGAAATAACTTTATATGTTGTTTCTAATTAGCATTTAATTGACTGTTTATTATTACTTATACGCTATAGCTTTTGACCTTGTATATTTTGTTATTACTCATAGTATTTATAATGAGTTTGTAATTGTTTTCAAGTAATACACTGCTCAGTTTTAATTCTGACTTCGTACTATAGTGACTTAATAATTTGCTGCTGAAATAAATTCACAATTTGTGATCAAAGAATTATAAGTTTTTATAGGTATGTAACTAATCAAATTGATTTAACTATTACTATTATTGATATAAGAAGTACTATTCATTATATTATTATTTTACAATTATAAAATACTATATTCATGTAAATATTCACTTTGGTTATTTAATTATATTTTAGTTTCTGTCTGTGACTCTCAGTGTCTGCTTTTACGTAATTTCAAAATTTTCATTACAATAATGTGTGGAAATCAAGCTGGATCTAGTCGTGGTAGGAATCGGCAAAGCCGGTTGGTAAATTATAATAACTAACAAATTTTTATGTCAAACTTTCATATCAGTAGACATTTTATATAATTTTACAATTTTAATTTTTTACAGATACACGCGTGACGAAATGAGGAGAATGTTGGAAGAATCAGATTCTGAGGATAATGCAGATTATTCGACGGAAGCGGGATTTTTAGCTGAATAAGAATCTGATATAAATGAAGAATGTATTTCAGAATTTGAGGAAGAATATGACTCTGACGAGTTTATTGGTAGTTGCTACATGTGTCGAAACATCGAAAAAAAGCAACGCAAAACCAGAAAAGGTTGTGAGGCCTGTTCAAGACCGATTTGTGCAGAACATTCTTTATCAACGACGAGATGCATTAGTTGCGCAGAAAACAAATAAGAGTTTTTAAATAATTTTTATAAATATTTAATAATAATTTAATTGAAAATAACTATGTGATAGACAAATTTGTACAAAGCATACTTTAGAAAAGACGATATGCATTAGTTTTGTATCAAACAAATAATTTTAAATATATATTTATTTAACTTTTAATAATTTTTTTAATGATTGATTATCACATGTACAATATAATAGCAAAGTATAAAATAAATTATGTGACTCAATAAGTACAAACAAATTTTTTTTTACATTTTATTATTGTGAAGTATAAGTAGGTACAATTGTACCTATGCCGCTTACAAGTGGTGTAAGTTTATATTATCGAACAAGGGTTAAAAATACAAAATTTTTTATTTTCAGAAGTGATAAAAAACCATTATTTCCCAATGTTTAAGAAAAGCACGACTCAAATCAAAGGGTCACACTGAAAACCCAAAATCAAATTTGACAAAAAAATAAAAATATTCTAGCACAATTGCAACATTAAATTAAAAAATATGACTCTCTAGACAGCACCCCCAATATCAAGTTGCAATAAATTCAACTTATTTTTCCATTTGGGGTATTAGAAAGTGGTGAGCGCGGAATTTCAATTCGAGCGAGTCAATGTACAAGGTCTAATCATTTCTAGACAATAATGAAAGATGGAAAACTGTTTTTGGAGGAGTCATGCGATATGTGGGACACATTTAATCGACCATAACCCACCGCTCCCCATTCTTTTATTGCATATATCTAGGTTAAATTTACTTGGCAGCTAAGGGGGCACATTTTTCCCCCGCATATATGCGCATAATGCCAATATATGTATATATATAGTGACTCGTTTTCGTCCTTCTTTTTATATCGGACCGTGCGAAAAGCGCGATGACGACGTCGGGCCTCGCCCGTGCTTTCGAATTATTTATCCCGCGCAATAACTCAGAGCCCTTTTTAAAAGCGATCGAGAATGATTTAACGCGCATTGTCGCTGCGTTCGCACGCAAAATTTACGATGATCGTGTCCTTTGGCCATAACCGGTATGTGGTAACAAGTCCTATATGTGCTGTAACTATTTTCACGCCCAGGGAGCGTCCCAAGGAAGAGGGAGATCTTTTTATGATCTTAAAAAAAAAGGATGATGGAACCTACTGGACTACCTGATCATTGTCTGCAAGTGGAGCAGTTCTCGAGTTCTCCTCCACTTTATTCGTTCCTCTTCTGAAACTGAATGAAGTACCGCAAATGTCCTTGTATGGACTTTTATAGGATCTGATCCCCTTGGCACCTACCCCAGTTTTTGTCCCCGTATCCTACATATAGTATACATATATACATGTATACTATACATACATACACTATATAGGTATATATTGCGAGGGATCTGTTCGGATGCGGTTCGCAGTTTCGTCGTTTAACAACAAAGAGCTCGTGACATGCACTCGAAATTCTTTCGCTCGTATCTTCTGGCCCCAAATTATTCTTCCGATACGCTTCCTTATTTTGAATTCGATTGATGGGAAATACGCTGGGAATTTTAATAGAGGATGTGCCGATTTCAATGACAAATGATGGAATGTTATATATATAGAGAGAGAAACTTGTAGAAACAGTAGTACGTCAAGAAGTTATTTATCTCTCTCGACTCTCGAGAAATTTATCATCATGTGTGTTAAAATAGGGAAAAGACCCTATCGCATTGACAAATAAAGTTGGGAAGTTTAGAGTTCATGATAATAATAATTAAGCATCGTCTCCCGAGAAGAGAGATGTGTGTTTTGAATCTTTTGATTGAAAATTGAACAAAGAAATATACAGTTGTCGTTAAAATTTAGAAATATGTGTGTTTAAATGATGGACAAATAATTTTTTGTGTGTAACTGATAAAATAAAGTGCTTACTAATTATTACTTGTTGTAACATTAACCCTTAAATGGTAAGGTATTTTTCGGCATCTTTAAATGTGTCTTAAATCTTTAATCGTGTCTTGCGCTACCATAAGCCACCCTGGGTGACCAAACAATATGAATGTACCAATACCTGCTTGAAAATTGTACCAATCGAATCAAAATTTTAAATTTGCATATTAAAAAAAAACATAAGGGGCCATTCACTAATTACGTAAGCATGATCCTCCCCCGTGTAAGCACACTGAGAAAATAAGTTCACTAAATATAACCAATTTTTGATTAAATTTAGCAGAGAGAGGTGGTTAATATAGCACCTGCAAAGCTATTTGTTTATTATTAGCAGATTAAATGCTACTGTTAACCTTGAAGTTTGGTTGTGATCGCCGGTATCTTGTGTGTTTTGTTCAGAGTCTCTTAACCTAGAAATTGTCTAGAGGCTTATTTTCTCAGTGCATACATAAGATTTGTGGGACCCTTCCCTCCCCCATCTTACGTAATATTATCCCATAACTATTCCCTTAAATGCGTCTAATAGTTTGATTTCATCAGAAAAAGTTCAATTGCACTGAAACACGTTATTATTATTTGATATAATTCAAAGATTTTTTTTTAAATAATAATTTAGTCTTTAAAAAATACATAGCATAATTAAACATAATATTTCTAACAATCTTAAAATGGAATACCTGGCGTAATGCGTAATCAGAGGCGTAACTGTTAAGGGCCAAAGTGGGGCTTTGCCCGGGGGCCCATGATCAACCCTAATAGACCCTTTAAAAAAAAATTCCAAAAACCTTACTAATTGTAGTAGTTTATAGTTTCTACATCTTGTATTATCATTATCAACAATTATTAATATTTTAAATATAATATTTAAAAATCAATTTATAAAAATAAAATAAATACTTATTTCGGACAAAATTTATAATATGTTAGAATTAAAAAGAATTGCAAAAAATAATTGAAATTAAACAAAATAATTGTAAATTTTGCAAATTTATTGAAATAAAAAATTAAATCAATTAAAATTTGGGGAAAGTAATTTAAACAATCATAGAAATGTTTAAAAAATAAAGAAAATAATTTAAATTTGAGAAAAATACTTGAAAATTTTAAATTGAAAAAAATTTAATAATGAAATAATTAGAGAAAATAGTTTAAAAAATTACATAAAATAATTCTAATAAAGGAAAGTTAAAGATAATTTTACAAAAATACTTCAAACTTTGAGAAATTCATTGAAATAAAAGAAAATAATTATAAATTAGAGAAAATAAATGAAAAAAAAACAAAAGTAATTTAAAATTTAAGAGAAAAAGTTTTAATTAAAGACAAATAAGTAAAACCTTTTTGGAAATTATAAAAAAGAAGGAGAAAAAGAATAAAAGTAATGGAAAAATGAAGAAAATAATATAAAAAATAATATAAATAATTGAAATGTCAGATAAATAGTTTAAAATTTTAGAAATTATAAAACAAACGTAAAGAATTGAAAAATAGAAGGTAATAAATTTTGGAAAATAAATGAAAATTATTTTCAATTTTGAAACTTGAGGAAAATAATTGAAATATGATACAAACAATGATAAGTTGTAAAAAAGTAAATGACATTTAAGTGAGATAAATTAAAAAATTACTGAATTTTTTTTAAATAAAGAAAAAATAATTGAAATTTAAGAAAAATACATTAATATATTTTAGAAATCGATTGCAAAAAAGAGAATAACTAAAAATTGCAGAAAGGAATTGAAGAAAGCCAAAAGTAATGAAAATTTACGATAATTAATAAAATTTTGTTTGGAATGATAAAAACAAATGGAAATAATTAAAATTTTAAAATTTTAGAAAAAAACCCAAAAATCTTAGAAAATAATTTTAGAAAATGAGAACAATAATTAACAATCGAGGAAAATAATTGAAAAATGATCAAATTAATATAAAATTGAAAAAAATAATTTAAATATGCTGAAAATAATTTAAATATGAAAAATTGAAAACAGTAAATAAAATTCGAGAGAAATAATTGAAAAATCATAGAATATATGTTTAAAAAATAAAATAATTACAAAAAATTATTACTTAAAAATTACTTAAAAATTACTTAAAAATTACTTAAAATTATTACAAAATAATTACTTAAAAAATTTTAATTAAAGAGAATAATTAAAAAATCGCAGAAATAACGAAAATTGATAAAATAATTGATAAAATAATTGAAATTTCGGATAATAAATAAATAATTGAAATTTTTAAAAATAATTCAAAAATAATTAAAATAATTATAAATTGAAGAAAATAATAGAAAAATTGCAGAATTTATTTTTAAGCAGAACAAATAGTTGAAAAATTGTTATATTATCGAAAATTGATGCAACAATCTAAATTTGAGATAATAACAGAAAATTTAAAAAATTAATTGAAAAATAATAAACATATTAAAAGATGGAGAAAATAATGACAAAATAATAAAAAGAAATAAAAAGTGTGCAAAATATGTTAAATATCTTAATTATGTATATTTGTGCCCGTAAAAGATTTAAAGATCTGATGATTGTGGGCACTATTTTTTGTCAAATAAAAATAAAAAAGAATTTTATAGAATTCAATACAATTCTTTAATTATCCTCTTCAATTTCCAATTAATTTGTTCAATTTTCATTTATGTATTTTCTAAAATTAGGTTTACATAATTTTCTTTAGTTTTTAATTGACAACTTAATATTCTCCTTCAATTTTATGATTATTCTTAATTTTTTTCAATAATTTTGTTCTATTATCGATAATTCGCCATTTTTTGAACTTTTCTAACTTTTTTTTCAATTGTCAAGTATTTTTTTTAATTTTTAATTATTTTAGTTATTTAGTAATTTTTCTTTTAATTATCAATTATTTTCTTACAATTTTAATTTAATTTTTTAGTCTTCAATTTATTTCTTCAATTTTTTTCCCGCAATTTTCAATTATTTTCTAGTTTTCTACAAATTTTTTAATTTACAATTAGTTTTCCTAAATTTTATATTTATTCTTTAATTTTTAAAATGATTCGGTTCTGGTGCCGACTTTTTTCGATAGTTTTTTTTCAATTGTCAATTATTTTCTCAAAATTGTAATTCAATTCCTTAATCTTTAATTTAATTCTTCAATATTTAATTATTTTCTTTACTTCTCAATTATTATTTTCAATTTGAAACTGCAGTTTACAAGTTTAAATTATTTTGTTTAATATTCAATAATTCTCACCTTTTTTTAATTTTCAATTATTTTTTCAAACTCAGTTTTTTATATTACTTTTTTCAATTTTTAATCCAGTTGTTCAATTTCTTGTTTAATTTTTTCAATTATTTTTTTCAGTTGTCTATTAATCTAATTATTTTTCGAATTTTGTTTTTAATTGTCAATTTTTCAAATATTTTCTTTAATTTTTTAATTATTCTTGTCATTTTTCAATTATTTCTTACAATTATTAATAATTTTCTTCAATTTCCAATTGTTTTCAGAAATTTTTCAATTATCTCCTACAATTTTTTCAATTCTCAGTTATTCTCTTGAAATTTTATAATTATTCTTTGGTTTTTTCAATTTTTTTGTTCGTTTGTGTATTTATCTAGCCATTTTTTGAATTTGGTTTCCATTGTAGATTATTTTCGTCATTTTTCAGATATTTCCTTTAATTTTGCAATTAATCTCGTAATTTGGCGCGTGTTAATGTTAATACTTATTTTATATTTGGTCATGAAATTTAATGAAAAATGGTCTGGAAAACATGGAAGAGTCGTGGAATTTTGAAATTTTGAAAACGTCACAACCTTGAAATCCTCGCACGGTGCTCTGGAGCGTATTTAAATAAAACTTTTAGGTAAATACAATTTTCATGTGGATTCTATTTCTTAGGCTTGTGTCCGTAAATAGTCTGATTCACTATAAAAGTAAATTCTATAGTGAAGTAGACTATTTACGGACCCAAGCCTGCTATTTCTAGATGATATTAGAAAGAAAATAAACGTAAAATGCAAAAAATACACTTAGCACTTTTTTTTTGGCAGCTTTAAATAAGATTTTTTTCTTCATTTTCAAACTTTGATCTATAGCTTCTTTTGAGAAATAATATTTTCACCCTAGCAATGCATTTTAAGACAAAAGTTTTCTAGTATATTTTGCAAGTAGTAAATGTCAGCTTTAAAAAAAAGCTTCTTTGTAATACTGAAATTATGTTTTTCTGGAAATTTAGAATTTAAATCGTAAAATTTGCAAAAGTTTTATCATTTTTTTCGACTTTTAAGACCAATGTAGTCAAGAAAATGAACTATTAACAGAAACATTAAACTTTTTCTAAAAGACATAAACTATCTATATTATGAACAAGATCTCTTAATGATCAATATTTTTTATTAAAGTTTTTTTTACAATATAATATAATGTAACGCAACGTAAAAGATAAAAATGCAAACAAAATTACATTATTTTTTTTATGTTGCGTCATTAAGAGATTTTGATCATAATACAGATACTTTATGTCTATTAAAAAAAATGTAATGTTTTTGATAATAATACATTTTCTTGACTAAATTGGTCCTATAAAAGTCGAAAAATGATGAAACTTTTGAAAATGTTACGATTTAAATTCTAAATTTCCAGAAAAACATAATTTCAGTATTACACTGCAAAAACATGGTGTCTTAAATTGTCCAAAAATGTCTTAAATTAAGATACTTTTGGTGTCTAAGACACGAAAAATGTCTTATTTTAAGACATTTTTGAACAATTTAAGACACCTGTTTTTGCAGTGTACAAAGAAGCTTTTTTTTAAAGCTGACAGTTACTAATTGCAAAATATACTAAAAACTTTTGTCTTAAAATGCATTGCTAGTGTGATAATATTGTTTCCCAAAAGAAGCTATAGATCAACGTTTGAAAATGAAGCAATAAATCTTATTTTTAGTGTCAAAAAAAGCGCTAAGTGGATTTTTTCATTTTACGTTTATTTTTTTTCTAATATCACCTAGAAACAGAATCCACTTGAAAATTTTATTTACCTAAAAATTGTATTTAAATTCGCTCCAGAGCACCGTGTTTAGTAGCGTGAAGGATATAAACGATTACCCGATTTTAAAGAACGGCCTTGAATTATATGCTTAGAGGAACTGTCCCTTGTATTTATATGTGACTCGCGTGCCCCTTTGCCATTAATACATTTTCGCCCGCGTTTTATACCAAACAGGCGTCAGTCCACACGTAAGTAAGTTTACACTTTATAGCCGGGTTAAAGGCAAAGTTCCAACTCTCGTCGAGGCTTACTACGTCGGACTTGCTGATCCTTTTGTGGGAGTTTGGGAAGCAGAGAACAGCGAGGGTAAGGTCCCTGAAAAGAGCACCCAGGCACGAGAAAGATTCACAGGACTTGCTTACCCTCAAGAACTCTCGAGGGGAATCGTTTTTTTTCTTTCTAGCCAAAGCAAAGAAATTATTGGTAATAGTCCTTCCCCTTAGCCATCTGGATCTTTCGGATATAGATTTTCCAAAGTTATGTTATCATTTCCGAGCATCCCTGTTTTCGTTCTTTATTTATTTCAATATACAAACACACTACACGGGTATCAATTTTGTTATTTTATTTTCCTAGATTTTCATTTCAAGCAACAGTTGTTTCTCATCTTTGTCATAACAGTGATAACAATTTTTGGAAATTTACGAAACTTTTGTGTTATAATTGCAACAGAGTTTTGTAAATAGCGATATAGAAAATAATTTCTGAAGCGGTGACACAACATTTTGTTACCTGTGACCAGAAAAAACTGCTGTCACAAGTGGCAGTAAATTCTTGAAGGAATTTTTAACAGTGATACATTACGGAGCTCTGGCAAAAGTATTGGATTGATTCAATCGGATTCTTCCGGGGCATTCCGAAATTTGTTTCCGGGCCAATCAGTTTTTATCCGAAACTAAAAATAGATGTAACTTGACAAAAAATTCTTCCCGAATCATTCCGAATTAATCCGTTTCATTCCGAAGCTAAATTTTAATCCATTTAAATCCTTTTATTTTATTACGAATCAATCTGGTTCATATTCGAATAAACTCGACTAAAATTGGAACGGATTGAATCGGAATGATTCGGAATGAAATACCGGGATTCAAACGGATTAAAATTTAACTTTGGAATGATTAGGAAAGAATTTTTCATTAAATTAAATTAATTTTTAGATTCGGATAAAAATTGGTTGGCTCGGAAACAAATTTCGGAATACCACGGAAGAATACTGATTGAAACTTATTCAAACTGATTGGAATTCAATCCGATGCTTTCGTCAGGGAGGTTAGTATACTTATATTTCTAGATTTTTCACCTACTCGGAGAAAAATAACTCTTTAAATTTTACTGTATACTTAACAGGTCATTCACTCAGAAAAAAATTTGTTCGTGACAACCAAACTTCAGTTAAAGAAACAAATTTTGGTTGAAACAACCAAATTTTGGTTAAATCAACAAAATTATTCTATTGTTTCAACCAAAATTTGGTTGTTTCAACCAAATTTTGTTTCTTTAACTGAAGTTTGGTTGTCACAAACAATTTTTTTCTGAGTGTGTTACATCTCAACATTATACTGGATATACAGTAAACTTTAAAAAATTATTTATTATTTGTCCCTATGTAGATTTCGAATTGAAAATTCCAAATTCCATGTTCTAAATTTTACATTCTAGATTTTACATTTCACATCCCACACTTGAGATTTTACATTCCAGGTTCAGCATCCCCAATTTTCAGATTCCAGATTCGACAATCTACTCCCTAAATCTCAATAAGTCAAAAGCCTTCCACTTTTTTAATAAGTGTATTGAAAAAGTGAAAGACTTTTGACATTTAATAAACAAATATTCACTTATTCAAATTTAGAGAGTACATTGCAGATTCCACATTTTTCATACTCTCTAGATTTGAATCAGTAAAAAATTAGCTGTAATGAGCTTAAGGGACTGAGACATTCATTTTTAGAGTGATAAACAACAAATTTTTTACATTTTTATTTTTAACATAGAAACCATTTTATAATTTTTGTAATCATACATATTATTCTAGTTTTTAGAAGTAATATTGCTTAAAATTATGTTTAATTTGTACAATTTAATTAAAATTTACAAAAATGGTTTGTTTCTACATGAAGAAGGCTTTGAATTCTTTCAAATATATAAATTTGTCAAAATTTCTTAAATGACCTTTCCTCTGTCTAGAAAGGAGTCATTTAACTTCTTGACTAAATTTTAATATTTATGTAATTGTGTAAGTATGCGCGTGCAATCTTTCTTTTGAACACGATAACTCATAAAAGGTATATCAGATTTTAATAAAATTTGGTATGATTATTTTTACTAAGAAAATCTGAAATCAAGCAAAAGAGTTCTTTAAAATACTGATTAAAACATTTTTAATTAAATTTTAATTCATGAAACATACTGTTTTTTCTACAAACTATTTTTATCCTTTAAATTCTAAAGTTTGAAGAATTATTCGCAATTAAAAAATTAAAAATATAACTTTGTTGATAACATCTTTTCAAATTTTAAAAATTGATTTATAATATTAAACTGTACAATTCTTTATATTAAGAGAAATCTATTCGCCAATTTAAAGTTAATTTTTACAACATTTTCTAAAATACCTAGCAGTATAAAAATTTTTTAAATTCATGTATATTTTCAATTTTTTACCGCATATTTTTTGTCAATTTGTTTTTAAACTGATTCTATTTTATAATTTATTAATTTCACATGCTTTTGAAGTCCGAAATGTGAAATCCGAAATCTAGGAATTAGAAGATGGAATATGGAATGTGGAATACAAAATCAGGAATGTAGAATATAGAATTTTGAAAGTGTATAATCTGGGATATGAAATCTAGAAAATATCGAATCTAGAATGTCAAACCAGGTATCCGAAATCTGGAATTTAGAATCCAGAATGTAGAATTTTGGATATGGAATATGGAAATGGGAATCTGGAATCTAGAATCCAGAATGTGAAATTTTTGATATGGAATCTGGGATATGGAATGTGGAGTATCGAAACTTGTATGTGAAATTTGGAATGTAAAATCCAGAACATGGAATTATGAATATGGAATCTGGAATCTAGAATCCAGAATGTGAAATTTTGGATATGGAATCTGGGATATGGAATGTGGAATATCGAATCTGGTATGTGAAATCTGGAATCTAGAATGCAACATGTGGAATTTTTTATATGGAATCTAGAATAGGGAATCTGGAATCTAGACAGCAGGCTGTGGAATTTCGGATATGGAACATAAGATATGGAATGTGGAATATTAAATGGAATGGGAAATTTACAATTTAGGATTTAAAATCATAATTGTTGCATCCGAAATCTGGAACTTCGGAATATGGAATATCGAATCTGGTATGTGACATTCGAAATCTGGGATATGGTATAAGAAATATAGAAATCGGAATTTGAGATGTGCAATCTGGAATGTGAAATTTGGTGTCTGGGATGCGGAATCTATAATCTTGGAAAGGGATATTAAGATGTGAAATTTTTTCAATGTTGACTTCAGAATAACAATTCTAGAATGTGGAATCTGGGATGTTAAATCTGAATGTGTAATCATATATCTAGGATGTGAAATCTGGAAAATTGAATCCGAAATGTGGATTCCACAATTCGGTATCTGTGATATGGAATGTGGAGTCTAGAATTTCGAATCTAGGATATGAAATCTGAGATATAGGACATAGATCCTAAAGTATAGAATGAAGAATCTAGAATATAGAAAATGGGATAAGTTACACAAAATACCCCTAGAGACTTAAAATTTTTTTAATTCTATCGTTACATACCAAAACTTAGTTTTAATACATAGCTAATTTATTTTTTTCCTATTAAGTCTGTTAGTCTATAAATTTCTTCTGTGTTTGAATCTCATTTCGTGTTTCTTTGTTTAATGCGCGGCAAGGGAGACCAATTTAAAAATTTCCTGTTATTCTTTCGCTAGTTTCCATTTATTTTTCAGAATTAGCCTACCTCGACTGGAGCGAAGCGAGGGTTCCTTTTTTAGAAGAGCTATTTTCCGCGGCAAACATCTTTCTGAAGTGTCGTTTAAGGCCGAGTGTTACCTGCATTTACGTCAAGATCTATCAAGGGACACATTTTCCGAACTCAAACTACATATTTGCACACACCCTTCTTTATATTTCTTTGTTTTAAATTCGCCATTTCGATATTTTCATAAGCCCTTGCCATTATCCAGCAGCAGCAAGGGTCGGCTATTTGCGTTTTCGATTCAACTGCAATCCCCATTTCTGATCGTGGATGGTAAAAAGCACGCGTGCCTGAAACGCAATTCGGAGTGTGCTACTGCTTCTTCCTCCCGTAAGAGGATCCTGTTATGTATTGTGAATTTGTATTTGCTCCGGAACAAAGAACAGACATAAATAATCAAAGTTTTCAGCGACCGTGCCGATAATTAGATTCCGAGGACCGCCTATTTCAACTAAAAGTTACGTTAGAAAAGAATCTCAATCCCGCCATTCCTCCCTCACGATAAAGTTTGCCGGACGGGCAAACAAAGAAGACTCCCCTCAGTAATGCGTCCAGCATATTTATGGCCAAAAACTTCCAAGTTTGCTTACGTCGAAAAGCGTTTCAACAATTCGAAGGAACCACGCAATGGTAAACCACCGCAAATAGAGCCAACAGAGCTCACGAATGTGCAATAAATGAGAATAATGCAGACCTCTGTTGAGCACTCTCAGTTAATAGACAGTGTCTCGACATATTCTCTCGAGATCGCGCTAAATTTCAAATAAAACAAATTACTCGTCGATCTTTGTTATTTCTGGATCTGATTGATTTTAAATAAGCTGTTAGTTGGAAAAGTTTACTAAAAATGTATAGAGGAAACTGGGGAAAATGGATGCATTATAATTAGGGGAGAGTTGGGTAAGTTTCTAAAAAAAAAATTAGAATAAAAAAAATGTTATCTAATGTTCGTTTTTAAATATACTAAGCGTATCACAGTAAACAATTAACCTTTAAAAATAAAGTGAGATAGTTATTTGAAGCATTTATTAATGAAAAGATTAAATAAATTATAATTGAAGTAGCGATGGCAAAACTGACAAATTGGTCTGAGCAGACAAGTTCGATTAAGTATTATGAGCATAAGTTTGTTGCTTTTAAAAAAATAGGTATAAATGTGTGCAATTGTATGAAAACTTTAACTATGTCCTTTCAATAAGCTATTATCTTAATAATATTATAAAAATAATCACCTTTTAATATAATGAAATATACATGGCTGATTCTTCTTCTTAATATTTTGAAAGAATAATGCCAAATAACTTTTATCTTCTCTTATGATTTTAACGTAAAAAGGTCATTTCTATGTTGACGAACAAAAACCAACAAATACTTTTGTATATAATATTATAATTTTTCGTTAAACCGGTTGAAAAGGTTAAAAATGTCATAATTTTACCTGTCCCCACATGAATTTAAAAAGAAAAGTTAATGTTTATATATTATATAATAATAATTTACAAGTTTAAATTATTCATTCATTCATTCTGTCCAGATTTTTTTTCTTTTTAAATTGTAAATCATATATCACCTTTATAAAATGTTCTGGAATTTTAAATTAATAGCAATTTTAATTTCTTTAAATTTCAGTTAATGTGAACTTATAATGATTAAAAGTTGAATTAATCCACGTTTCAAATATACTTAATTTGCAGTGATTTACAAATTTCTTCAATTTTTAATTATTTTTTTCTATTATGATTTTAATTACTGAAACAACAATTTTGTACTATTTTGATCATTTTTCTATTATTTTCTGCAGTTTTTAATTATTTTTAATTTGTTTCTCCAAATCTTAAATATACCTTCTTAAAATGCAATTAATTTTTTAGTTTTTTCAATCAGTCTTTAAATTTTAATTATTTTTCCCTTGACATTAAATCATATCAATTTAATTATTCATTTCTAAATTCTATATTGCACATCGCAAATATAAATTAATTTTTATAGTTTTCCATTATTTTTGTCATTTTGCAATTATTATCTTCAGTTTTTAATCATTTTCATAATTTCTGAATTAATTTCCTGAACTTTCAAATATACTTAATATATCTCAATTGTCAATTATTTTGTTCAATTTTCATTTGTTTTAAATTATTTTGCAACTATTTTCACCACCTTTTAATATTTTCATTATTTTTCAATTAATTTCCTAAATTTTCAGTAATTATCTCAAATTTAGATTATTGTTATCAATTTTCCGTGTTTCAAACGATTGTTCAATTATTTCCTTTTGCATAAAAATAAATTCTGCAATTCTTCTATTCATTTCTTCAATTTATTTATTTATTTATTTATTTTATTTCATAGCCCATTGACAGAGAAGGTAATTATTGGGCACAACAGTGAAAATACAAAAAATATAATATGAAAATATAAACAATAACATGGTATATTAATCTATGTGTAGTATAATTGACTTAGTAACGAGATCAATAAATCTGAGCGGAGAGATAAACAAATCTATAATACGGTTTTTTTTAAACAATTTCAGTTGATTTCATTTGATTATTCTCTTTATTTAAAAAATTTTAAATAATTTTGTAATTCTTTTCTTCTTTTAATCTTATCTTCTATACTTTTTTTCATTTCTTATATTATTATTTCTCTCATATTCTATTTAAATTATTTTCATTATAATTTAATTTTTTTTCTCAATCTTAAATTAATTTCAGCATATTTAAATTATTTTGTTTAATTTTTAATAATTTTTATCATTTTCCTCGATTGTTAATTATTATTCTCATTTTCTAAAATCACTTTTTAAGATTTTTAAGTACTTTTCTAAAATTTCAATTATTTTCTTCAATTTCTAATTATTTTCATTTGTTTTCATAATTTCCAAATTTTTTAAATAATTATCGTTAATTACAAGTATTTTTAGCTTTCTTCAATTTTTTGTTTTTCTCATTTTTTTCAATTAATTTCTAAGATCTTTATATAGTTTTTTCAAACTTTAATTATTTTTTTTATGTCAAAAAAAAATTCTTTAATTTTTACAATTGTTTCACTCGAATATCATAATTTTTTACAACTTATCATTCTGTATCGTATTTTAATGATTTTCTTCAAATTTTGAAAAATTTAAAAACATATTTCAATTATTTCCTTCAATCTGTCATTATTTTCAGTTATTTTCATAATTTCCAAAAAAAAAATATTTATTAATTATGTATCTTAAATTTCAATTTATTTCAGCTTTTTTCAATTCTTTACTTCAATTTTTAATTATTCTCATTTTTTCAATTAAATTCTAAGATTTTTAAGTACTTTTCTGAAATTTCAATTATTTTTGTCTATTTTTTTAAAAATGATGCATTTTTCAACTATTTATTTAAAATTTCATTTGTTTATTTTAATTTTCAACTTTCATTGTTTTATCATATTTCAATTATTTTCTTCAAGTTTTAAATTTTAAAATCATTTTTAATTATGATTATTATATTCTGTAATTTTTTCAATGATTTCTCTCAAATTTCAATTATTTATTATTATTACTATTATATTATTTTTATTATTATTTCTAATTTATAAAACATGCTGCATTTTTTAAATTTTATATTTTAAATTTCATTTATTTATTTCAATTTTGAATAATTTTTATGATTTTTCAATTATTTTCCTCGATTGTTAATTATTATTTTCATTTTCTAAAATTAATTTCTAATGTCTTTAAGTATTTTTCTAAAATTTCAATTATTTTCTTTAATTTGTAATTATTTCATTTTTTGGGCCCGTATCATTTTGACACAAATTGTTTTGGGCAACTTGTTATATTGTACTCCCGAAGATGAATGTTATATTTTACTCCTTCTGAAATCAAAGATTTTTAAGTTTTAATTATTCAATAATTGAACTTAATGGATTGATTAAGTCTTTTAATATTGATTTAATGTATTAAAATCAGTTATTTAATAAGTAAGACTTAAAAATTTTTGATTTCAAAAGGAGTAAAATATAACATTCATCTTCGGGAGTACAATATAACAAGTTGCCCGAAAAAATTTGTGTCAAAATGATACGGGCCCCATTTTTTTCATAATTTCCAAAAAAAATTATTTATTATTGTAAATTTGAATTATTTTTAGCTTTCTTCAATTTTTTTTTACAATTTGTAGTGATTCTCATTTTTTTCAATTAAGTTCTAAAATATTCATTTAGATTTCTTAAATTTTAATTATTATTTTTTTTTAAAGGTCTGTAATTTTTTCACTCAAATCTCATTATTTTTTTACAACTTATCATTGTTTAAATATCATTTTAAATATTTTCTTCAAATATCGAATTTTAAAATTATTTTTCAATTATTTTCCAAAATTTATTTCCTTCAATTTTCAATTTTTTTCATTTGTTTTATATTTTCCAAATTTTGAAACTATTTAGCTGAAACTTCAATTACTTCATTCTATTTTCAATTATTTATATTATTTTCTTCAATTTTTAATTATTTTCGTTCATTTCCATAATTTTCAAAATGTTTTTAATTATCTCTCTTTAATTAAAAATTATTCTCTTCAATTTTAAAATATATTTGTCTTTTTTCATTTACAGTACCGTCGGAAATTGTCAGTCCACCCATTTTTTAAGGTTTGAAAAACATCTTTAAACGTACAAAGTACAAATATTAAAATTTTTCTGTGTTTATTTCCTTAAAGTAGATAAAATTTTGAGGAAAATAAGGCCTGAGTAAAGTGATTTAGTCAATTTTTCATTGAAATATGTTAAAAAATGTGGAATTTTTAATGTTTTACAAAAATTGAAATTACTCGTGAAATAATAAAGGTTTTTTAAAGTTCATATGCTTGTTTTAAAGGGAATTTACTGGAAAATAACATTGTTGTTTAAGCATAATTGTGCAATTTTTTTCCTAGCACCTGCAAGGCTCGGTAGTTGGACCAAAAAATATAAAAAAATTATTGTTTATATCTTGATATCAAATACAGCTATATAAAATATACCAAGGTCATAATTGTCAATAACTTTCGGAAGGAAGTAATATAATATATATATTGGAATTTTAAAAATTATTTTTATGTCAAAATAATGTCTTCAAAATTTTATAAATTTTTTGGTCCAACTTCCGAGCATTGCATATGCTAGGAAAAAAATTGCACATTAATGGTTAAACAACAATGTTATTCTTCAGTAAATTCCCTAAAACAAGCATAGAATATTTAAGAAACCTTTATTATTTCAAGAGTAATTTCAATTTTTGTAAAACATTAAAAATGTCACATTTTTAACATATTTCAATGAAAAATTGACTAAATCAATTCACTCAGGCCTTATTTTCCTCAAAATTTTATCTACTTTAAGGAAATAAACACAGACAAATTTTAGTAATTATACTTTGTACGTTTAAAGACGTTTTTCAAAACTTAAAAAATAGGTGGACTGACAATTTCCGACGGTACTGTATTTTCTCTAATTTTTAATAATATTCTCTTTTTTTTCAATTAAATTCTGGAAGTTTTAAGTATTTTTACGAATTTTTCTTTAACTTTCCTTCATTTAAAATATATTATGCAATATTTTCAATTAATTTCTCAAATTTTAATAATTTTTTTCAATTTTAAATTATTTATCGCAATTTTCAATTTTTTTTTCAATTTTCCATTATTTTCTCTGATTTTTCATTATTCAATGTTTTTCAATGTATTTTTAAGATTTTCAAGTATTTTTCTCAAATTTAAATTATTTTCTTTATTTTTAAAACATTTATATGCTTTTTTAAATGACTTTTTCTAATTTTTAATTGATTTTTTTTCTCAATTTATTTGTAAAATTTTGCAACTATTTTTTGCCAGTTTTTTACTCCTAAAATTTCATAAAGTTTGTCCTGAATAATTAATTATTTTATTTATTTATAATTTTTTTTTTTATATATTTATTTTAAAATATTATATGTGAATTATTTATAATTGTTGATAGCACAAGGTGTAGAACCATTAAATACTTCTTAAGAAACCATCTTGAATTTCGCAAAATGTTTGAATAACATTCCTGGTTACTGATATTAAATATTTATTATGTACTAAAAAATTGTGCAAGTCCCATTCATATTAAAGGGCACTATAGACAATGAAAATACACATCGAAAGTCCTTTTCAAGTTTTTAATTAGAAGCTTAGTTTTTGAGTTATTAACGACTGAAGTTAAATGGAAATGCTTAACCTCGCAGAAAGCGGAATCTTTTGTTTCTTTCCCATGCCAAGTATTTCCATTTAACTTCAGTCGTTTATAACTCAAAAAACAAAGCTGCTAATTAAAAATTAAAAAAAGAACCTTTCGATATGTTGTTTTTTCTTTTGTTTGTGTGATCCTTTCATACAAATACCTGAATCGCAGCGACACCCAATATTCATAAAACCTTAAAACCATTTTTTGAATTATAAATCAAATCCTTATGGAATTATTAACTAAAAATTATTTTTAAAGTTTCTACTGCACTTTTTAATTATGTTTTCTAATGCACAAAGAATTTAGAATAATATTCATTTAAAGCTCTTGTTACTTCTAATACATCTCCAAAGATATATATTTATTCTGAGAGATCTGTTTTTCGTCTTCTGTCAGATGCTAAAAGCGTCTATAATAACTTCCCTTTAATTTTTGGTTGAAGGGTCAGAAAAGTGTTGTTAATTTATCTTCCACTTTGCGCAAGAAATGAAAGCATCAGCTTTAGTTGAAAATATGCAAAGTTAGGCTGCTGCTTCAGCAGTTTAGTTACAAGTCCGCAAATGAGGAATAAGAATAAATTAAACCAAAGCCTCAAATAGATTTCCCTCAAAACTTTTCCAATTACAATCAGCGCTTTTTTACCATCAAAATTTTATTCCTTTGTTGCACGTAACATCGTCACTTTTTATTTCATACAGAATTTTATCACTTTTTACATAAAACTTTGAGCAACCTTCGCATAGGCTTTTATTATTATTCACAATGCTTTTTATTACAATTCGTGTAGAATTTTTTATTGTTCACATCACACTTTCTAACTCTTTGTGTATCAAATTTTAACCTTCGATTTTAAATCGTGTGTCTTTCGATTATTTGAATCTTATACAAAAAATATGCTTTTGTTTAAAAATACTATGAATCATCAATTTAGGTATATTGTTTTTATAAAATCATACCCAAATGTAATAAAATGTTTTTAATTATCGTACTTCATTTCTTACTTTTAATTATGGTCGAGTCCATACCAAGTGATCACACCAATTTCAGTCATATTGAGTAATATTTACGAAATTGATATTTTGGGTTCCTTTAGGAGTAAAAAAATAAATTTTAATTATTTTTAAAAAATTCAAAATATTTTCGAAAATATTCAAATTCGAAATTTTATGTACTATTTTTTTTGTGTTATCATAACTTCTGTAATTTTGAAGCAATTGAGATCATTTTTTTTTTAAATTACTCGTATTTAAATACTCTTTCAAGAAAAATTATAATAATTAAGAAATTGTTTATAATTAAATTTTTATTAAAAAAATTAAATTATTTATTTAAACAAAATCTAAAGTATATCATCGTTCTTTTTCAAAAAATTCATAAACATAGCCTATAATGTGCTTAAAAATTTAAGCCAAAGAAAAAGATGGTATGTATTATAGTTTTTGAGAAAAAAATTATTAAGTTATGCTAGCGCGGCGCGGACCGGTGTCACCGCTACTCAACGCGTAGTTCCGTAGTAACCGAAATGTATGTATATTTTTACATAATGTAAATATAGTTAGTGTATTATATTTAAATTATAAGCTTCAGAAAGTCACACTGATCTTTTCATAGTACATGGACATCAAACTTTAGAATTAAAAAAATCGGAGAAAATAATTAAAGTAAAAAAAAGTAATTAAAAAATTGGTAATTTATAGAAAAATAATAAAAATAACTAAAAATTGGGAAAATTATTAAAATTTAAGAATAATAATTGAAAATTTGTTAAATCAATTGAAAAATAATTAATATAATTAAAAACTGGTAAAAATAAGTGAAAATAAGTGAATAATTAAAATAATTTAAAACTGAAGAAAGAAAAATAATGGACTGGTAAAATTATCAAAATTCGCGATGTTCAGGGGTGTTAATTTATTTTCTTGTGCAATTTTAGACCTAAAATTATGGGGTAATGTCAAAAATAGAGAAACAAATAATTTGCGGAGTTTGAGAAATTTATTCTAAGAAAAACTTAAATTTTAAAAATTAAACCTCTTTCACAATTTTCATTTTTTCCATCGACAATTTTTTTGTGGGATTTTTAAATGATTTTCTACAATCCATCGTATGGATTTTGAAAAATAAAATTTCGAAAATGACCAAAAAAATATTGTTTTTTAATTTTTATGTAATACCATAATTCTACATCTTAATTGATGTAAGAAAAAAAATGACACCTCTGAGCATCAAAAATTTTGTTGAGTTAAAATTTCACCTATCTCTCCCCTTAAAGAATGATAAAAATAGTTTGAAAATAGTTGAAAGAAATGAAAACTATAATAAATTTAAAAGATGACAAAATTTTATAAGGAGAAAAATGATTAAAAATTTGAAACATAAAGTATGAAACATAAAATTTGTCAGTACTGCGAAGTACTGACAAACTTTGCAGGTGTTGACAGATTGAATTAATGAATGAAATTTGAAGATTATTATAAATAACTATTTTTAATCAATGTTTGTAAAAAAAAATTTCAAATCAATCTTATAAGTTCACATAATAGAAAAAATTATATGAATTTGTGTTGATATCTATAATTAAATTCAATATTTAATATTTTAAAGAATTCGAATTTGCCGCTAACATTTGTAGTTCTTAACTTGCCGCTAGGTGCGTGTATTTCTCGAAAGAGAGATCGTTGAGTATTTTCTATATAAGCAAGCAAGCTTTAATTAAAAATTCACTTATATACAGGTTTGTATCCTTTGATTTTTTATCGTTTTGCGTTTGTAGTTGAAGTGATTGAATTTGGGTCATTATTAGTACTAGTCTCACTTTTTTCTAATTTTTTGACCATTAAAGGTACACAAAAATTTCATTCCTTCGTACCCCTTGAGAATAAAATTGAAACAAAAATTTTTTCAAATTCTGTGCACAGCACAATTTGTAAAATAAAAAAATAAACATGACGATTAACTGTATTTATATTATGTAATAATATACATACATTTCGGTTACTATGGAACTACGCGTTGAGTAGCGGTAACACCGGTCCGCGCCGCGCTAGCATAACTTAATAATTTTTTTCTCAAAAACTATAATACATACCATCTTTTTCTTTGGCTTAAATTTTTAAGTACATTATAGGCTATGTTTATGAATTTTTTGAAAAAGATCGATGATATACTTTAGATTTTGTTTAAATAAATAATTTAATTTTTTTAATAAAAATTTAATTATAAACAATTTCTTAATTATTATAATTTTTCTTGAAAGAGTATTTAAATACGAGTAATTTAAAAAAAAATGATCTCAATTGCTTCAAAATTACAGAAGTTATGATAAAACAAAAAAAATAGTACTCAAAATTTTGAATTTGAATATTTTCGAAAATATTTTGAATTTTTTAAAAATAATTAAAATTTATTTTTTTCACTCCTAAAGGAACCCAAAATATCAATTTCGTAAATATTACTCAATATGACTGAAATTGGTGTGATCACTTGGTATGGACTCGACCTTATCTTTTCTTGTTCTTATCATTACGTTTGTTTCTAATTAAAAGAATTCAATTAAATTAAACTCGAAACACCTTTTTGGTGAAAAGTAAAAAAGCGATGGTCTGCCATATTCGTACAAGTGAAAGTTATCGATAAAGTATAAAATCGATGGAGTTCAGGCAACTTTTTCCAATTGAATATCTACTCAATGTGACACATGCGGAAGGTGCAACATTGGAAAGTGCCACATAATGAAATGCTGCTTTTAAATGAATTTCAATTAGGTGGGGTATATTTGATGGGAATAAGGCGAGTGCATCGCATCTGCCCAAAATGTGGGTCAGTTCATACTTGGATTTCCGGCCTTCTGGTTTTATCGCATTGATGATAGCGATTACTTTTGACAATTTGCATAGACCAATCTATAGTCTGGGGTGCAACGAGAATCATCAAAATCCAGTGAATATCGCAGCCTGAAATCGAGATACTCTTTTCATAGGCAAACGCCTGTCGACTGACTATGTTGCAGGGATTTTCCCTTCCCTTTTAATGCACATTGATTCATTGCTCTTATGCCATCGAGAGATTCAATGGAAGACTTTATCGAAGGGTCTTTTTAATCGCGAATTCAATCGCGTAAAATCGAGTTGACTACGCATCTGAAAAATGCAACTTTTCCTCAAAGTTTAATTATTTATTATCCTCCGACTTTTCAGACTTTGAATATTAAAAGTAATTACATTATGATTGTCTAATTACGAAAAATGAAAAATAGTACAGTAATCGTTGAAACAAATGTCCATGTGGACCAAGTAAAAATTTAATTTTCTCCCTAAAAATGTTGTGTAACTGACTTTCAAATTTCGCGACACTGTTTTTTTTTTGACAGGATATCTCAAAAAAGCTTTAAATTTCAATTATTTACCACAAATTTTAATTATTTTTTTCAATTTTTAAATATTTACATTATTTTGCAATTGTTTTCTCAAATTTTTAATTATATTCAATAATTTTTTTCCTAAATTTTTCAATTATCTATCTCAATAATTTCAATAATTTTTATCAATGCTCAATTTGAAAAATTATTATTTTTTGTTTAAATTTTAAATTATTATTTTTCACAAATTTCAGTTATATTTTGTTATTTTAAATTATTTTCATCAATTTGAAATTCTTTTCTCCAATTTGTGAGAATTTTCAATATATTTCAGTCAATTATCTTAATTTACAATTATTTATCTCATATTTTAATAACTTTTATGAATGTTTAATTTTCTATATTATTTTTTAATTATTTTGTTATTTTTTAAATATATTTTTTGTAATTTTAAAAATATACATTTTTCAGAAATTTTAATTATTTCTTAGACATTCAATAACTTTCACCATTTTAAAATTATTTTCTTCAATTTTTTAATATTTTAATTATATTTTAACTAATATCCTAAACATTTATATTATTTTTCAAATAGTTTAAGCCAACTTCAATTATTATTTTTCGACACTTTAATTATTGTCTTCTATTTCTAATTATTATTGTACCTACTATTTATCACCACTTTTAATTAATTCTTTAAATTTCATATATTTTTTACAATTTTTAATTGCTTTTATCATCTTTCAACTATTTTTCTTAAAATTTCTACTACTTTTTCAATTTTTTATTAATTTCCTAAATGTTCAATTATTTCTCTCCTATTTTAATTACTTTTTTTAAATTCAAATTGATTTGGTGATTTTATCACTTTTTTCAAAGTGTGAATTATTTTATTCAATTTCCAATTTATTATTTACCTCAAATTTTAATTATTTTTTTTCAATTTTTAAATACTTTCATTATTTTGCAATTGTTTTCTCAAATTTTAAATTATTTTTTAGTGAATTTTCCAAATTTCTATTTAGTTATCTTAAATTTCAATTTTATCTTCAAATTTCAATTATTTACCTGAAATTTAAATTATTATCTTCAAATTTCAATTATGTTATTCAGTTTTCAAATATTTTCATTATTTTGCAATTGTTCTCTCAAATGTTAAATTATATTAAATATGTTTTTCTTCTAAATTTTTCAATTATTTGTTTCAATAATTTTAATAATTTTTATCAATGCTCAATTATTAACATTATTTTTCTATTATTTTTTTCAATTTTCAATTATTTTTCATAAATTTCAATTATTTTTCAATAATTTTTTAATATTTTTTTTTCTAAATTTTTCAATTATTTATCTCAAATTTCAATAACTTATTAATTTTTATCAATGCTCAATTTTTAAAATTATTTTTCTATTATTTTTTTCAATTTAAAATTATTTTTCACAAATTTCAGTTATAATTTGTTGTTTCAAATTATTTTCATCATTTTGCAATTCTTTTCTCCAATTTGTGAGAATTTTTAATATTTTTTTAGTCAATTACCTTAATTTACAATTATTTATCTCATTATTCAAAAATGTTTATCAATGTTTAATTTTTTATATTATATTTTAATTTTTTGTTATATGCAGGGACTGACACGAAAACCGAATTCTGTTTCTGTTTTGAATTGTTGTGACGAAACAAAAATGTACAATCAATATTGTTTTGTATTGAACCTGAAACGAAAAGGCTCTGACTTACGTTTTCGTCTCATGCCCGAAACGAAAATCAACTCTGAATTTCGATTCAGTCTCATGCCCGAAACGAAAAGATTCTGAATTTCGTTTTCGTCTCCTGCAAGAAAAGAATTGTGTTTAAAATTGTTTTTTTGAAATTTAGAGCCTTTTTTATGAGAAACGAAAACGGAATTCGGAGTGGATTTTCGTTTCGGGCATAAAACGAAAACGTAATTCAGAGCCTTTTCGTTTCAGGTTCAACACAAAACAAAATTAAATTGATATTTTGTTTCAGTTTTTCAAAACCGAAACGAAACAAAAATAAAATATATTTTGTTTCGGTTTTCGTGTCAGTCCCTGGTTATATGTTAAGTATATTTTGTAATTTATAATTTTATAATTACATTTTTCAGAAATTTTAATTATTTCTTAGACTTTTAATTACTTGTAGCATTTTAAAATTGTTTTCTCCATTTTTTTAATATTTTAATTATTTTTTAACTAATTTCCCTAGTGATGCATTTGAGCGACACGATCCGAGAAACGAGCGACATTTTTTGTTTTTCATAAAATTGACAGACGAGCGATCAATTTGTTTAGTCTCGGTAAAGCGAACATCTCGGATAGTCGAACGATCATTCCGAGCATCTCGTTTTTACCAAAAAATTAGGCGTGAAGTTGTAGTCAATTAAAAAATAATGACATTCAAATAAAAAATTCAAGATTTATATGAAACTTTTAAAACTTTCCGAAATGCAAAAATGAAAGAGGTTCAATTCAGACAGGCTATGTATGTTGAAGTCAAAGAATCATTCCCCATTGAAATATATGTTATTTTTCAGACAATTTTAGACGACACTTATTTTCCTGTATTGGTGAAAACAAATTTTTAACGAAGTTATGCGGATTTGAATTTTTTAAGTTGAAAGTGAGATTACAAGAAAATACCGTTAAAATTGTTTAAAGTTTTTATATCTTTTTTACTATTGTGTATATTAAAATGATCCTTCCTGTATCTAATTAGGGCTTTTATGTTCTTTTAAATTCCATACTTTCCCCACTTTTTTTTTTCTCTCGATTTTTTTGCTACTTTCTGGAAGTAAAACGATTATTTTCTATAAGAATTTATTAGAGTCCCGTGTCTTAGAGAAGAATAAAAAAAATTTCTTTTTAAGAAAAGAAATTCTTTTAAACCCTGTTTTAGATATTACAACAAAAGTCCAAATAGAAAAAATGTTCCTCTTAAGAAGTGGAGTAAAAAAGTCTGATAGCTTTTATCTCTAACTTGCGAATCTTTCGAATTATTAATTATAACACGAAATAAATACATAAATTTTGCATTTTTGCAAGTAGAACAAAGTTTCAATATATCACTGAAATGCAATAAATGTTAAATGTGTAAAAACTGACGAATTCTATATAAAATTAATTTAACAAATAATGATTTCTTAAAAATTTGAAATTAGACAGTGTTTCTTTAGATTTTTTAATTTAAATTCCAATTAATTTGCATATTTATTAATCGTTGTTTTATTTTTCTACAAAACAAGTTATAAAATAATTTTTGAGTAACTCTTATTTTATAATTTGTTATACATAACATAAATGTTTCTGAAAAATAACATATTTCAATGGGAAATGATTCCCTGACTTGAACATACATAGCCTGTCTGAATTGAAATGGAAACAACCAAGGCATCCTTTTTTTATTATTATATAATGATTTAATTTCTTTCTCTGTAATGTCTATTTAAATTCAGTGAAAATTTAGGTGTGTGAATGACTTTTTAAAAATTTTGCACATCATTTCTTTAATTTTAAAAATTATTCTTCTATTTAATGAAAAAAATATATATTTTTGATTTTTTACTTTAAAGTAACACGCAATTAATTTAAGTTCAAGAAATAAAAATTTTATGTAAATTAATAGTTATTCTAAAATAGAAAATTGTTTATTTTAAAAACGTAAATAAGGGTGTGATAATTAGGTTATAATGGCTTCTTCGGGACATATTTCAAACTAATGTAAATTAATAAATATATAGGCTTAAATAAAATTTTTCTTAACAAAGTATTAATATGTGTTTTATTGATTCATTCAGATTAATTCTTTCTGATTAAAAATAATAATAATAATAATAAGAACAAGAACAAGAAAATTGGATTTAAAATTGATCATTAAAACTGCCATATTTCAACATAACTACTTTTCTCCAAAATCTTTTAAGAAGCTCAAACTTGGCACATATGTATTTAAGTTTGTACAAAATAGACATTATATTGAAATTTCAGGAGGGTAATTTGTTTAATTTCTAAAATATTGAAGTTTGAAATTTATTACAAAAGGGGTTATTTTTTTAAATTTAGATATATTCAGAAGTTCGTTAGTTTAGCAATTGTCGACTAAAAGCGATTTTATTTAAATTTAAAATCTTAATTAATATTACTTTCTAAGAAATTATAAAAAAATAAAAATATTACTTAAATAAATAATGTATTTCTTTTATAATTATTTAGAAATGAATATTAATTAAGATTTTAAATTTAAATGAAATCGCTTTTAGTTGATAATTGCTAAACTAGCCAACTTCAGAGTAAATCTAAATTCTTAAAAAATAACCCCTTTTGTAATCAATTTCAAACTTTAATATTTTAGAAATTAAACAAATTAGCCTCCTGAAATTTCAATATAATGTCTGTTTTGTACAAACCTTAATATGTGCCAAGTTTGAGCTTCTTAAAAGACTTCAGAAAAAGTCAGAAAGTCAGTGAAATCATCCATCGTGTTTTCATATTTTCATTTGACAGCTGATGATTCTGAAATTATCGTCTGATTGCTCGAAATCGATCGAAAATTGAGACGAAACGATCCGGGAAAAGACAATTGAGAGTCCGAGATGATCGCCCTGAACATAATCAGTAAATCCGAACGACATCGAGCGAAAAAAAAATTTTCTCGTATCGTCGTGCATCACTAAATTTCCCAAACATTTCAATCATATTTCAATTAATTTAAGACATTTTCAATTATTATTTTTACAAATTTTAATTATTTTCTTCTATTTTCAAATATTATTATTTTCCCAACCATTTTTCCCCACTTTTAATTAATTCTTTAAATTTTAAATATTTTTTTCAATTTTTAATTGCTTTCATCATTTTTCACTATTTTTCCTAAAATTTCTACTACTTTTTCAATTTTTTATTAATTTCCCAAATTTTCAATTATTTCTCTTATATTTTAATTACTTCCTTCAATTTCATTAAATTAATTTTAATTTTAATTCAATCGTTTGTTTTTTCTTTTTTATATAGGAAGTAATATCACTTATTTTTCTTAAATTTCAATTATTATCTTCAAATTTCAATTATTGACCTGAAATTTCAATTATGTTATTTAATTATGAAATATTTTCATTATTTTGCAATTTTTTTCTCAAATTTTTAATTATATTCAATAATTTTTTTTCTTAATTTTTAAAATTATTTTTCTATTATTTTTTTTAATTTTAAATTATTTTTCAATAATGATTTGGTGATTTTATTGCAATTGATTATTGATTTTTTAAAATTGCAATTATTTTCTTCAATTTTCAATTTTTTACCTCAGATTTTAATTATTCTTTTCAATTTTTAAATATTTTCATTATTTTGCAATTGTTTTCTCAAATTTTAAATTATTTTGTAGTGAATTTTTCAAATTTCCAATTATTTATCTCAAATTTCAATAATTTCTTTAATGCTTAATTGTTTTTACCATTTTTCAATTATTTGCTTTAATTTTAATTAAATTTTTTGATTTTGCTTTCTTATATAGGAAGTATTAATATTATTTTTTTTCTTAAATTTCAATTATTCTCTTAAAATTCCAATTACTTACCTAAAATTTCAATCATGTTATTCAGTTTTTAAATATTTTTATTATTTAGCAATTGTTTTCTCCAATTTTTAATTATTTTTTTATTAATTTTCTAAATTTCCATTTGTTTAGCACTAATTTCAATTAATTCTTTAAATATCAATTACTTTCTTTATTTTTTCATTGTTTTTACCATTTCCTAAATATTTTCTTAAATTTCTAATAAACTTTTTATTTTGCTTTCTCATATGGGAAGTACTATGACTTTTTTTCAAAATTGTAATTATTTTCTTCCATTTTAAATTATTTATCTTCAATTTAAATTCTAATTATTTTCATTTTTCAATTATTTTCATTATTTTACATTCAATTTCTCAAAATTTTAAAGATTTTAATTGTTTTTCAATTATTTTTCTAAATTTTCTAAATATTTCTCAAAGTGTAATTCTTTTCTTTAGTTTTTCATTATTAGTATAATTTTTCATCATTTTCTAGTGGAAGCTTTGTGATCGTTAGGATTTTCGATTTTGCAAAAATAGTCTAAATTGACTTATTTTCATCTGAAATGGAAACATTTTAATTCTTAAGCCAATGTCCAGATGTGTGTGTGTGTGGTGACGTTTTTTTTTGTTGACAGTTTATTTCGAGAAAGCTTCAACGGATTTCAATAAAATATTTCTTATGAGTATTAAATATTAATTTATTTACCATTTTAAAATAAGAATCCTTCTTTAAGTTATAATTTCTAATAACATAAAAGATCATATTTTTAAAAAAAGTCCACGTGGATATTTAGAGGGGGGGGGGGGAGCAAAAAGTGATTATAAATTGTCCACGTGGTATAGGAACGACCCCTAATACAATTTAATATAATAAATTCTGAAAATAGAAATTAGAATGGATTAAATATTAGCAAACCGAAAATTATTTCAACCAATAAATTAGATAAATAAAAAAAAGGTGGAGATGTCTACAAATGCTAAAACAATTTTTATCAAATAAAATTTCTGAAAAAGAAAAATTAGAGCTAATGCGGATAAACATCAGAATGAAAATTAGACTAAATAATAATTCTGGTAAATTAAAATTATGACAATTACTGGTTGGATACAATATGTTTAGATTAATTGTGTATTATGTGAAATGATATGTGTGGAAGATTTATGCACCCTGGTATTTTAAATATAAACAAAACATTAAAAAGATAATAGAAGAAACGAGAAAAATATTGATTTAAAAGCATTGCTTCATTTGGAGCAGACATAGCTAATTCGAGAACAACTAAGCAGTTGTGTTGTGACAGTTGTGTGAGGATGGTTGATCGATGATCTTAAATGGAAGGCAGGTCGACGCAAAGTGAGTGATCTGAGTATTTTTTTACATACTTAAGGGGAAGATGACATCCTTTTTTTGAAAGTGATCTATTTTCCACCAAATAAAGACATACGGCAAATGGATTCGTTTTTTATGAACACCTGTGCTCATACACGAGAAAACAGTTACAATTATGGGAAAAAAAGGCTTTTTGAGAAATCCCTTCAATTTATTTGGGCTCATATTACATGATATGTTTAGTCGGGAGAAAGAACTGAAAAACCAATGATATAATGTAAATAATATTTAAAAATAATCATTTATTATAAAGTACATTTTTTTAATCATATGCCACAATTACCACACGTAAAGTGCACCCTAATATAAGGGAAGAGAAACATTTTTTATCAGAATTGAAGACTCGCTTTTTTTCGGTTGCCTCATTTTTTTACAAAAGGATCGCAAAAATTGAAGTGACATTTGATGAAAGAAACTTAAATGAAGCGATTATTCACTCTTTTCTGCAATCTCGGTTGAGAGTAACCAATCAGTATCGATGGACCCTTTGAACATGATACTAGTTTTCTCATTTCCCACTAAAAGGTTTCGCCTTTTTATCGTAAAAGAGAGATAGGATTCTACATAGGGGGATATCCCATATATCTGTGACAAATTCTATTACCATAAAAAAGTTGATCTAGAACTGAAAAAAAAAATCCGAGAGATGCTTTTAAAGTAAAAAAAAATTTAAATAGACATTTCAAATTAAAAAAGGAAAATTTAAGAAATTATAAGAAAATTCATAATTAATTACTATTATTGAATATAATTTACTAAAAAAATTAGTTACAAATTTTAAATAATATAGAAAATTTAAAAATATCTGAATAAACGTATATATAAAATATGTTAATGAGATATTATTGCAAGTTTTTTATAGGCATGAACTTTCAGGCTTAGAATTTTACTAAAAATTTTGTTTACTTTCACAACAACAAGCTGAACAAATATTTATCCATAAGAGTCGATATTTTTTCCAGACTATTTTTAGTGGTTCTGATCCATGTTTTTCAGTTACATCAATAAAAATATTGTGCACAGATCAGTTTTAACTGACTTTCAATACATCAATGTGTGATTAATTCAACTTGAGTAAATTTATTGTAACAGTATTTATTTTTTGCGGCTAATAAGTCTGACACACCGAAAGATCTTTATATATATTCAAGTGTCATTAATCGTTATCTTAACGTCCACATAAGACTTATTGCTATTACTCATCGAGCCCACGTAATCGTACTGACTGCATAATATGTTGATATGATAATTGAGGATATATTTTTTCTGCTCGAGCAACCACGAAAATTACCGAGACGTTCCCTTGAATTTGTGCAAGAGGATTAAATTACACTCTTACTATTAATTTACCATTGAAAATTTTTAACATAAGGATTTATGATCTTTATGATAAAAATAACAAATCGAAGCTTCCATCATTTCATTCATGACTTGGGAGGTCAGGTCTATTCTAGACTCCACATTTTAGATTCCGATTTACTTACAGATTTAAGATACCAAATTCCAGACTCCGGATTCCACATTCTGGATTTTACATTCTAGATTCCCCATCCTAGATACCAAGTGCCGAATTTCAAATCCCACTTTCTGTTTTCCGGATTCCATATTTCAGAACCTAAATCCAATTTTCTAGATATCGAATTTCACATCCAAGATTCCACATCGCGGATTACACTTCCCATATTCCACATCCAAGATTTCACATCTCAGAATTTGCATCCCAGATTGCACATTCGAGATTCCAAATCCTGGTTCACACATTTCACTTTTTATGACCGGTATTCTGTATTATTGATTCCTCGTTTAAGATTCCATATTCAGAATTCCTAATAATTCGTTCTAAAATCCGCAATCTATATTACAGATTCCTTATCTAAGATTCCATATCCCGGATTATGCATTCCACTTTGAATATTGCGAGTTTGTGATTACAAATTCTAGATTATAAAATTAATAATCTTTTATTAAAATGATTATAAAAAATCATTCTAGATTCGCATACCTGAATACAGATTCCACGTCTAAAATTCTTAATTTCATATTCCATATTTCCAGCTCCATATTCCAAAATCCACATATTTGATTTAACATCCTAGATGATACATTTTAAATTCTTCATTCGAGATTCCATCTCAGATTCCACATACCCGATTTCAGCTTTCTGCGACCCTTATTTTTTATTTTATTTTTAGGTTCTAAGATTCCACATTCCAGATTTTACATCTCAAAGGCCGCATTCGAAATTCCACATCCTAAATTTCGAGATTCCGCTCTTTGGAGTCCCTAATTCCACAATTTCACTTTCGGGATCCTGAAGTTCTAGATTCCAAAATTCAAGTTGTTGAATTTCGAATCTGGAATGTAGAATCTGGGATACAGAAAGTGAGATAATAAATTCGGGATGTGGACAATCTGACATTAGGAATATGAATTCAAAAACCAGAAATGCATAATCTGAGATGTGGAATTAGAAATGTGAGATATAAAATGTGGGGTGATGATTCTGAAAACTGTAATTCTGTCCATGGAATCTGTACCGTTGAACCTAATAAATAGAAAATTAAATAGATTAGAATTTCGGGTGTGTTCAGGTAATAATTTAGGAAGAGGAATGTGGAATCGGGGCAGCGGAATCCGGAAAGTGGAATCTTAGGTAAGGAATCTAGAATTTGGAATCCGGGATATAAAAAAAAGGATGAGGAATTTTTGTTGTGGAATCCGGGACATAAAAAGTGAAATATGTAAACCAGGAAATAGAATTTGGGATGTGGAATCTTGAAAGTGGAATCTTGGATGTGGAATCCGAGATATAGAAAGTGAGGCATGGAATTCGGAATTTGGAATCTGGAATATATAATGCGACACATAGAAAGTGGGATAAAGAATTTGAGATGCGAAATCTGAGGAGTAGAATCAAAAAGTAAAATCAGGAACTAGAGATACATAATAAATGGGATGTGGATTTTGGAATATGGAATCCGGGATATGCAAAGTGGAATCAGAGTCTAGGATATGGAATTAGGGAATATATAAATTCAAAATTCGGAAGCAAGTGTGATGACAGTATAAAATGTGGAATCCGATATGAGAAATGTCATTTAGAAACTGAAATATGAAACTCGTGATATAGAAAGTGGGACGTGGAATCTGGAATGTATGATACACACTGAGAAAAATTGTTGGTAAAAATTCCTGTGCTGTTCACTATAAAAGCGTCAAAATTGACAGTCCCCGAAATTTTACCGTGCTGTCTTACAATTTTTACTGGATTTTCTGGTAAAAATTGTGGGAAATTCGGTTGTGGGAAATTATCAATTATGACGCTTTTATAGTGAAGGCACAGGAATTTTTACTAAAATTTTTTCTCAGTGCAGGACATAGAAAGTGAGAACCAGAATTTGGAATTTTGAATGTGGAATCTAAGATATGGAATCCGGAATCAGGAATGTCGGAAGAGAATATAGGAAGTGAAACCTGGAAAGTAAATTCTGGTAAGGAGATCTATGATGTAAATTTTGGGATGTGAAATTTGGAATGCGGAATCCGGGATATAGAAAGTAAAATAAGAATTTAGGAAGTGGAAACAAAAATGTGAAATCTGGTATATAGAAAATAGAATGTTAATTCTGGTATGTGGAATCTTGATTTTAGAAATTGAGATATGAAATTCGGGATATAGAAAGTGGGATGTGGAATTCGGGATGCGGAATCCGGAATGTATAATCTGGGTCATAAAAAGTAGAATGTGTAACCCGAGAAATAGAATCTGAAATGTGGAATCTGGGATATGGATTCTGAGATGTGGAATTTTAAATGTAGAATCTTGTAAGTGAATCCGCGATGCAAAATCTTGGAATTGGAATCTGAAATACAGAATCCGGGACATAAAAACTGGGATGTAGAGTCTAAAAAGTTTAATTTAAATGATGAAAACTGGAACAATCTGAAATGTGGAACCCGGGATATAGAAAGTGGAACAAGAATCTAGGATGTAGAATCTAGGATGCAGAATCTCGGATGTAGAAATAAGATTGAGGAATTCGGGATATAGAAAATAGGATGAAAAATTCTTGTTGTGAAATCTGGAATATTTAATCCGAAAAAAGAAAGTGGGATGTGTAAACTGAGAATTAAAATCTGGAATGTGGAATCTGGGATATGAGTTCTGAGATGTGGAATCTTGAATGTAAAATTTCGTAAGTGGATTCCGTAATGCAAAATCTTGGAAGTGAAATTTAAAATGTAGAATCCAGGATATAAAAAGTGGGATGTGATGTCTGAGAAGTTTTATTTGGTTAAATCTGGAACGATCTGGAAAGTGCAATTCGGGACATAGAAATTGGGATAGGAATTTAAGAGGTGGAATCCAGGAGGCAGAATCTTAGATAGATAATCTTGGTTTTAGAAAATACATAGAGAAATTTGGGCTGTGGAATATTGAATATATAATTCATGACATAAAAAGTGAAATATGTAAACGAGGATGTGAAATCTGGAACATGAATTCTAAAATGAGGAATTTTGGATATGGAATCTGGGAAGTGGAATCCGCGGTGTAGAATCCTGAATGTGAAATCCAGAATGTGGAATTTGGGATGTAGAAAGTGGGATTTGGAATTTGGAACATAGAATCTGAAATATACTAATAGTAGAATGAGAAATTCGGTACTGGAACCTGGAGTATGGAATCTGGAATCTTGAAAAGCGTAATCCGGAATGTATATTTCGGAATGTTGAATTATGGATGCGAAATTTGCACTGAAAAAAATTTCATTTAAATTACTTCTTTTGAGAGGAATATACTTTATTTGAGAGGAATTTCTCTGCATTTCAGAGGATTATTCTTATATTAAGAGAAATTTTCTTCATTTGAGAGGAATGCTTTTAATCTTAGAAGATTTATTTTTGATCTCATTTTTAAGAAGTTCCTCTCAAATGAAGAATATATCTCTCAAATGAAGAATAATCCCTTTCAAATTAAGTATTTTCTTCTTCTCAGTTTGAGAGGATAAAATTTTGATACCATATTATAGGGAAAATTCGTTCAAAAGAATATTTTTTTTTGTGCGGGACATAGAAAGTGTGATTTGTAAATCAAGATATGAATTCCGGATATAAATTCTGAGATGAGGAATCTTGGATGTGAAAATCGGGATCTAGAAAATGGGATGTGGAATTCGGAATATGTAACTTATTATGTGTAATCAAGAATGTAGAATGTCATTCGGGATAGGATTAAGATGAAAATTAAATTTGTAAAATCTACTCAACCAACAACTAAACATGTTCCTCATACAACTAAAACTGGACAAAAGCAGCTGAAAATGGCAATAAAAAGTCAAATAATTTCCATTATAAAAAGACGTTAAATGGGGCAAAATAAGAAAGAGACTCGAATCGTATTGACGTCCAGGCGTAAAGATAATCTTGATGGATTTTGGGTAATTCCATTAGTACTATCTCCGAGAGTGAAAGGCAATAATTTTGGGTAAAAAGAGAGATCCATCATCTAAAACGCGGCACGCATGACCGCGCCAAGTTTAACATTCGACCTTTACTTTTCTGTATATGTGATGCTGCGATTGGGACACCCCTCAATGTCGAAAGCATGCACCCTCAAGGCGAGAGATAACCGCGCGTGCATTGGGGTGAATCGGTCCTTTCTTGCACCAGAACGGGACTCGTCATCGTAAATAGAAATCTGGAGAATAAGAGGTTGCGTTCCACTCTTTTGTGTAACAGCAGCGGCAGCAACAACAACAACAACAACAACAACAACAACAACAACAACAACAACAACAACCGGTACAAGCAGGATAAACCGGATGCATTTGAGGATCCCTCATCGAGTCGACGCGAAGCTATACGCGCGCCTCTCGAGTTTTGTGTGATTGTGGGGTGCAGATGTGAATTTTCAAAAGTTTTCTTTGGGGAAATAACCCTCTATCATTTCATATAAAAAGGTCATCGAGAAAAGAAAAACGCGTGGCACATATACTTGTGTAATCCACGTCCCCGAATGGGATTAAAAGAGTTTAACGCCAAAAAATATAGTAACCCAGAAATAAAAAGGGCCAGGGGAGGCACATATGAACGAGGGGGGCATTAGCGACCGTTGTTAAGCTTCCTTTGTGTTTAATACCCTGAATGTGCGCCTGTGCCTGTGTTCCTGTGAATCGGAAGGTCCGTTCTTTTGGAGCTTTATAGGTTCCGGAGTTTTCGTTACGCTATGTATGTGTTATTGTCTACTTTCCGTTCTTCGCGATCGTGAGAAAAGCGCAATATTCCTTTGTGTAGGTCTGCATTTTCATCTCTAGACAATTGACGCATCTAAAATACAACGCTAACCCTTTTAAAAGCCCATTGTAATAGGTATATAATGCAGGAAAATAAAGGATTCACATTTTCGCGATCAGATCCAGATTATTTTATTGATTTCATTTTGTTTTTAAGGGGTTATTACGTAGGTCCTAAAACTTCAAAAAATTAACTTTTGTGGTAATTTTTTATATAGAAATACAAAATGTCAGGAATATTTTCACTAAGTTTCAAGTCTGGAATGATTTTAGTTTTTAGATGCTTTGAACTTGAGATATAATGTCACTATCAGTTCTGCACAGAGGTCACTTCCAGCAGATATATAGCAGCAAGTGTTTCTAACAATAAATAAATAAATCGGTTTTCTCAAACTCCAATACCTCCTTTTTCATTCACAAAACGTTTGAAATCAATCAACTGAATTTTTATATAAAAAAACAATTAATAATTGAAAAAATGAGCAAAGATGTGCCTTAAAACTTACGCGTTTTTCTCAAAACCACTTTTTTGAAATCGGTAATCAAATTTTCTTAACGACTATTGCACAAATCGAGTTTAAATTTTGCACACTTTTTTTAAACATCTTTTTCTAATCCCTGAACAAAGGATTTCTTTTGTTTTAGATTACAACTCATTTTACAAGCCAATACATGGTCTAATTTTATGCAAAAAATGACACTTTTTGTAGAAACCACAACAAAAAATCTAATTTCTTACTTTTTTTTCCTTCTTTCAGGGTCAATGAATCCTCCTTAAATTTTCATGACCTTAGTAATGATTCTTTCGAATCTCTCGCATGGAATATAAAATTTTTTATTTTTTCAAAAAATCTAAAATTAGCCAAAATTAAGATATTTTTTTTGGATCAATCTGCATGTTTTTAGTACCCAAAAAATTCAAAAAATATATAGCTTCGTAAGCTATATGAAAATTTGAAAGGGGGTGCCACCCCTTGAATAAATTCAGCTATTAAGTCTAAACATTCCTTGATTAAAATTTTAATATCATTTAAATTTCAATTCTTTTTAATTAACTATCAATTTAATCAAACCAGAATCTAACTTTTCTCAATTTTAATCTACTTTAATTTTCAATTATTCAAAATTATATTCTATTTAAATTTTCAAATACCATTTTGCCTAATTACAATAAATTTTAATTGGAATTGATAAAAACTTATATTAGATAAAGTGTTAATGAATTTTGTTTATTTAATCCAATTTCAATTTGTGTAAATATATATTACTCGATCTGAAATTCACTTTATTAGTTTCAATTTATAAAAATCTTAATTTTTAATAACAGAGACAAATATCAATTCATCTAAACCTCAATTTAAAAAAAAAATAATTAATGCAAATTTTTAGTAATATAAATCTTCATTTGTTAAAAACTCACCTGATCTATAAATATCAATCGATGCAAACTTCAATTTATTTAAATTTCAATTTATTTAAATATTAAAAATGATTTAAATATCAATTCATCAAAATCTAAATCAATTCAAAATTAAATACTTTTAATCGAATAAAAACTTAGTTTATCAAAATTTTAATCAATTTAGTTTTTCAACTATTCCAGTTTGCAAATCCACTTTTCATATTAAATTGTCATTCTGCTACTAACAATTTAGTTAAAAATTACTAAATGAATTAGTCAAAGTAATTTTAAGGTTCTGTTAAACCACAAAATAAATTAATCGATTTTTGTTTACTAAAACTAATGTTCTTAAAATTATTTTTCTCAATTTTCAATTATTTTTTTCAATTTTCAATCATTTTCGCCATTGTAAAAATTATATTTTCCAATTTTAAGTCATTTTTTAATATTATTTTATTCAAATCATTATATTTCAATTAAGTTCTTAAACTTTAAACTACTTAAAACTATTTTTCAAATTTTTTCTTGAATTTTTAGTTTTTTCATTTTTTTATTACTCTAAATAATTTTTAATCATTTCTTCTATATCATCAATTATTTTTTTTAATTTTAAATTGTTTTAAAGTTTTCATTATTTTTAAATCTTCCTAAATTGCAAATTAGTTCTCACAAATTTTAATTATATTTTTGAATTTTGTCAATTCCTTTTTTCAATTTAAACTATTTTTCTCATTTTTAAATTAATTTCCGCATTTTTTAAGGGCATGTAATGGAGAATGACGTCACTGTTATGAGCAAAATTTGACCGCAAACTTTCTCCTAAAATAATAAATATTTCGACTTCAAACTTTGTGGAATTACTTAAAATATCAATATAGGAAGGTCTCTTTTACCCAAGTTTGTTTTAATTTTGCCATAAAATTAATTTTTACAAAAATTCGCTAATATTTAAAAATGCTAAAACATTAATTTTAAAGCAAAATTCAATTTAACTTGGGTCAGAGAGACCTTCCTATATTGATATTTTAAGTAATTCTGCACAGTTTGGTGTCAAAAAATTTTTCTGCATTTTTCAATTGTTTTCTTCGATTATAAAATATTTTCTTAATAATTTTTAAATAATTTTAATTATACTCTAGTATATTTCTCAAAATTTCCACAATTTTTAATTAAATTACAATTATATTTTACATTTTTTTCAATTATTTTTTTCAAAACTTCATTACTTTTCAATTATATCAAAATTTTCTTCAACTTTAAATTATTTCAATTGTGTTCTTTAAATGCTTCTAATCAATGTTTTCAATTTTGACTTTTTTTCCAGCTTTATATTGATGGCTCCTAAATGAAAACACGCTATTCGTGAGAGCAGATAGAAAACACGTTATTCAAAAAAACAAATAGAAAACGTCTGATTCAAAGTGACATTTTTAAAGGCTATGTTACCATTTTAATTAATGATTGTTTTTTAAGCCTAAAAATATTATGAAAATTTAGATCAATTTAATTGTTTATTTTATGTTAAATTAACTTTATATAATTAAAATACTTTATTTTGACATTTTATATTGACTTAAAATTTAAGAAAATTAGGTTACAAAATTTATCAGATGAGCTGCGTGTTTCCATTTAGAAGCAATCGATATATTTTATTATTGTTTTAAGTATTAAAAAGTAGATCATAAAAAAAATTTATTCTCGACCTTTTAAACCTTAAATTGCACTGAGAGAAAAGGGTTTCCAAATATAGCGCCTGCAATTTTCTTTGTTATAATGTCAAAAAATGTGCTATGATAGTAATTCTTTTTTTTCAGTGTCAGTGTGATTTTTCAAACGTCTATGGACAAAACTAATTTTGAAGTACTTGTCTATTATCTAATTTAATTGAAACACAAAAAAAACCCTTCTGTTTCAATTTGAATCATTTCAAATTCAAATCAGTTCATTTTGAGAAAAAAAAAATTTTTTAATGTGAAATGTAACACTGAGAGAAAAAATTTCTTTTATCAAGATGAAAAATACGCTTGGACTCTATGCTAGGATCAAGAAAGATTATTCCTGGACCAAGAATATTATTATTTTACCAATAATACTTATTCTTGGATTAAGGATAATTATTCTGGAACTAAATATAACTATTCTTGTATCAAAAATAATTATACATAGTTCCAGAACAATCATTCTTAGACCAAGAATAATTATTACTTAGTTCAGGAATAATTATCCTCAATCTAAGTAATGCATTCTTGGTCCAAGAATACATACTTAGGTCAATAATAATAGCTATTCTTGATCCAAGAATAATTATACTATAGATCCGATAGTAAGGATAATTTGAATTTGATCCAATGAAAAAATGCATTGATACAAGAAAACAATTTTCTCACAACCAGTGAACAAAAATCCAGGTTTTTTCTCCGGGATTTTTTTTTCCTTTCCCAGAGCATTTGACGCAAATACCCGTTTCTTTAAACTGCAAAATTTGTCCTCGATGGTATACCCATGCACATATCAAGTTGGGAAAACATTTGTACTGGATTCCCTTGTTTGATCGTGTTACGGTGATACGCAATATGAACCCGATGGTTCCATAAAAGGTGCGAACCGGACGACTGTCCATCCAGCAGTGAACGTATAGTATATACGCATATAAAAGTCCTGCGAATTTCAAAGCATGATGCCTTTATATTATACTTGAGCCATTCTTTTCGGTCATAAAAAGCACACATTCCATACTCCCGTGAGCAAAGGCTTAAAGCACACATAACCCATCGTAAATCACCTCTCTTGGGTTGTTTCGTATCACCCGTTTCATTAAGAGCCCAGAACCAACAGAACATGCACCACCTTTTACTTCTATCATTGCTCTTTGCTCCTCTCTTCAATTTTTCCCACTCCATTTTAACAGAACGATCCATTATTTCAATCGAAAGGGGTGGATTTTAATTAAATTTTCACAATACAATCGAAACGAAATCCATGACGAAATTCTGGGGTGAATGATATAGACAGTCATCATAAAATAATACCGGGAAATAATAAAGAGCTATTAAATCTCAATAATAGCTTCCATTGAAACATTTTGTACGATCTTAATGGAAAACTTATAGATTTATCAAAGGTTTGCAGTTTTATTTTTAAATATAATGTAATTGGTCTTTTAATGCTTTTGTGGGAAGTTGACATTTTGACCGAAACTTCATTGACAGAATGTGTATTAGACCGATTTATCCGAATATTTAAATTCCCAAGACTTTATTTATCAGAATATTTACTCTCTAAATCTGAATTAGTTAAAAACTACTATTTAGGGGTTAAAATCGTGAACGAGTTTTCTCTTTATCAATTAGTAAAAAATAACTATTAGTAGAAAACTACTAATTCGGGATTTAAATTTAACTAATTAAATAGTCAAAAATAACTTAGAGAGTATGTAACTTTCTGAAACTTTATTTGTTGGAATATTTAACTTTCTAAATATAAATTTTCCAGAAATTGTATACAGCAGACTTACATTTTGTTCGAATATTTAAAAAAATAACCCTCTATTTGTCAAAATATTTAACTTGCTTGAAATTCATTTAAAAAAAATTGTGTTTATTAGATTTAACATTTGTTTGAATATTTAATTTCTGAAAACTCTATTTCTCAGAATATTTAACCTCTCGAATTTTCATTTGTCAGAAAGTTTAAATTCTCGAATATACATTTCTCAGAAATTTTATTTACCAGATGCATTATTTGTCCGAACATTTAACTAACCGAAACTTCATTTAAGGTTTTAAATCTCCCGAATAGAAAAACTCCAGAATGTTTCCCTGACACACGGAATGTATAATTTCTAAAAGAGATCGCTGATTCGCCGGTAATATTTCTGGAAAGATTACCAGCCAATTAGATAGCTCCTTAACGAACTCTACATTTTGTGTGTCGGGGTCAATTGCACATTCTGGAATTTTTATATTTGGAAAATTATAGACTCTGATAAATATTATACAGTTTTGATTTGTCAAATGTTGGAAAAAATAATTAATCTAATAAATACAATTTCTGAGAAATATATGTTCGAGAATTTCAAAATTCTGACAAATGAAAATTTGAGAGGTTAAATATTCTGAAAAATGGAGTTTCCAGAGGCTAAATATTTGGACAAATGGTAAATCTGATGAATATACAGTTTCTAAAAACTGAAAAAACGAAAACTTAAGTATTCTGAGAAATGAAGTTCCAAGAAATTAAAAACTCAAACAAACAGTAAGTTTGATAAATACGATATCTGACAAATTCATATTTGGGAAGTAAAATAATCTGAAAAATGAAATTTCGGAAAATTAAATATGAGTACAAATGGAAAATCTGATAAATACGATTACTGACAAATGCATTTTCGGAAAATTAAATATTCTGACAAATAGAGTTTTGGTTTTTTGAACCAAATTTTAATTGTATTAACATTTACAGAAAATGCATAATTCAGGAGGTTAAAAATTTCGACAAATAAAGTTTCGGGAAGTTAAATATTCTGATAAATGAAGTTTTGGGAAATTAAAATATTCGGATAAATAAATTTCTGTTTATTGTCCATTCTATCAATTGAGTTTTTGTCAAAATATCAGCTTCCCGATTTTGTTTACAAAAATAATTCATTTTTTAAAATTTATGTAAATTCGAAATTGTTTTATGGTGATTTTTCATTTCGATATTTTTTTTCTCCTACTACTACAATTTATCTAATAATTAAATATTAAATAATAATACATTAAATAATAGATTTCTGTTCACGTTTTAAAACTTAAAATGAATTTGGTTAGTTTTTATATTTATTCATCTTTTTCTGTCCACGTTCTAAAATCCAAAGTAAAGTTAGTCCCTGTTTTTTTTTTCATTAATTTTGATTCTCTTTATCACAAAATTTTTTAATTGTTTTAGTTTACAGACAAAATATGCAGATGAGGTAGCCTTAATGACGAGATATTGATTATGACTAACAATAATTTATATATTACACACTTATATGAATTTTAATAATAATTTAGATTAATTTAAAGGTCGAATAGTCAAATTCATTAAAAATTCATATGACGTTATTTTACTTTATTCGAAAAAATTAAAATTAAAAAATTAAATACAGTTTAAATTATTCTGTAACTTTTTTAACCATTTTTGAAGTTCCGAAACTTTCATCAAGTTTGCTGCAAGTTTGAAAACTTCCAGAAAGATTGTGATTCTAAATTTAATATTTTTAAATACCAATTATTCTCTTCAGTCTTTAAATTATTCTCATGAATATTTAAATTTATTATACAAGTTTTCATTTACTTTTGTCATTTTTCAATTATTTTCTCAAAAAATTTGAATTTTTTTTTTCTCTATCTTTGAATAATTACCAGGAATATTTAATTTTTCAACATCAGTTTCTATTCTACTTTTGTTTATTAATTTTAAATAATTTTCTTCAAATTTCAATTACTTTTGTCATTATTCAAGTATTTCTGTGATTTTACGATTATTTTTTTTCATATTTCTATTATTTTTTCAATTTTAGAATTATTTTCTACAAACTTCATTTATTATTTTATTCAAATCATTGAATGCGACCTATCAATTTTCAATATAGTAATTATTATTGTTAAAACAAATTCTTATTTTATTGTTACTTAAAATAAATTTTTAAATTTTATATTGTGATGGGCTTTTGCCCGTAAATAAATAAATAATTAAATTTGTATTGTCATGAATTTTTAAATTTATTATATTAGTTTTCAATTATTTTTTACGAATTTAAAACATTTTCTTTATTATTTTTATTATTGTCATGAGTTTATTACATTTGTACATTGTTTTTCTATTAATTTTAACAAATTTCAATTATTTTCTTTAAACTTAAATTATTCTCTATAAATTTTTTATTTACACACCACCTTTCAATTATTTATGTCATTATTCAATCAGTTTCTTAAGATTTTAATTGTTTGGTCAATTTTTTAAGTATTATCTTTAAATTTTATGCACCAGTTATCAATTATTTTTTTCAAATCACAATTATTCTTGTTATTGTTCAATTATCTTCTTGTAATATCAATTATTTTTTAAACTTTTCAATTATTTTTTTCAAACTTATAATTTTTTTTTAACTTTACAATTGTTGTCTATAATTTTTTAATTTTTACACCAGTTTTGAAATATTTATTTCAATATTTCAATTTATTGTCAAGTTTTCAAGTATTTTCTTCAAATTTTTAATTTTTTTAAAGTTATCAAATATTTTTTTAATTTCTCAATTATTTTTTCAAGATTTAATTATTTTTGTCAATATTCAAATATTTTTGACATTTTGGAATTATTTTCATTAAATGTCATTTTCTTCCATTTTTTTATTATTGTAATGAATTTATTAATTTTTGAAGATCAGTTTTCAATTATTTATGTTATTATTCAATTAGTTTCTTCACATTTGAATTATACCGTTAATTTTTCAATTATTTTAAACAATTTTTCAAATAATGTATTAAATTTTTTTACTTCAGTTTTGAATATATTTCTCATTTTTTATTAATGTTTTTTCTAAATTTCAGTTATTTTTGTCATTATTTAACCATTTTCTACACATATACATTTTTTGATATTCTTTCATTATTTTTTTTAAGTTTCAATTATTTTCATGAAAATTCTATTATTTTTTTCAATTTTTCTACTATTGTCTGAAAAAGGTAATTTTTACACCAGCTTTTATAATTATTTGTGTCATTATATTTAATTAGTTTCTTTACATTTTACTTATTTCTTCAATATCTCAATTATTGTGTAAAAATTTTAATTTTTTACACCAGTCTCAAACTTTTGTTTTAAATTTTATATATTTTTGTCATTCTTTAATTATTTTTTTGTAACTTCAATTATTTTTTAAACTTTTCAATTATTTACTTCAAATTACAATTATTTCGTTTCAATTTTTGTCATAATTTTTGGATTTTTAATATATTTTTTAATTAGATTTGTCATTTACAAGTTTTTTTTCAAACTGAATTATTTTTGTCATTATTTAATTATTTTCTACATATTTCAATTATTTTTGCGATTTTCGAATTGTTCTTTTTCAAATTTGAATGGCTTTTCCTGCTGGCGGCTCCCATTTTAATATCAGTAATATCAAATTCTATATTGCTTATTCACTTTTTTTATTTAGAAACTTACTATTTAATCACTTTTTTTTATTTATAGAAGCTCACTATTTACTCACTTTTTTCACCTAAAAACTCATTATTTACTCACTTTTTTTAATTAAAAAGTATTTTTTTCACTATTTTCAATTTGCAAGTCCACTAGCAGCCCTCCTTATTAGATGTATTATTCATCGATTTGTTTTATTTATTATTATAGTTTAATTTCTAAAACACGGAAAACTAATCTCGCGCTTGCGCGCGTTATATTCTGCTAATAAAATAATAAAGATAGTAAAATTTAATGAAAATAATACTTCCAAATTTTCTATTAACCTAAGTTTTATTTAAACAATAAACATGTTTCTTAACAGAATTAAATTTAACCAACCTTTCCAATAAAATAAAATTACGACGGGTTGTATAAAAATTACATTAAAAAAATATTCAGACATGAAAAACTATATTCTCAATGTTTGTTTATCTAATATTGGGTCAATATTATAACTTTTTGACTCCCAATATTCCTACAATATAGTTCGATAATCGTTATAAATTCCCTATTGGGTTTTATTTTTTAAACACCTTACGTGTATATTATTATTTTGTTGTTTATTATTGTACATAACGTAATTATAACAATTGTTAAATTTGATCTAATTGTAGTTACTATTTGGAAATAATTTTAGTTAAATTTCGATTCACCAGGTAATGCTAGAAGGTGGCGCCAGTATTCGATGAACACGAGAAGCTCACAAAGGAGTATACGGGAGGCTGTAATTTCGTCCCTGGTATTCCCTGTAGTCCAGATTACGAGGGGAACAACGTATAGGGTTTGGCCCGTGTCACTCAAACTGAAATACAATTTTAAGTCTCAATTGTAGAGTCGCGAAATACCTTATTTCGATCGATGAAATCCTAGTGGGAATACATTTAAATGCAAAGGCAGTGTTTATTTTACAGCTTAACTTTCACTGAAGTGTATGACAAGGAAAGGGGAATTACTGATAAACTTTTCATTAAAACAAAAATTAAAGTCAAAGCTCAATAATAATTGTAAATTTTCAACAATTATGCATACAATAATAATCCTAGAATTTAATTTAAACTTCAGTTTAAAGCTGCTTCTACATTCACGTTTTTAAATCTCGATTTTATAGTCTAGCTTTCTAAACTAAATTCTTTTTCTAAAAATTAGGTTTAAATACACTCTACCATCAGGAATTGTCGGTACGGCCCTTTTTTCTTGACTGCAAAAAGTCGGTTATTTTTAAAAATATATTTATTAAAATTTGTTTTCTTTAAGAAGTTAACACCTTTTAAAATCCTGCAAATAATTATTCCTAAATATATTTTAAAAAATAACCGATTTTTTAGGAGTAGAGAAATTTTTTTTCTTTTTTTTTTAATAATAAATACCTATATTTTGGAATAGCGAAATTTTGATCAAGTGAAAATTTGTTCACAGAATGAACTGAAATTTAAATAAATCGAAAATTTGAACGAAAGGGAGATTGTATTTTTTGGGGTTAGGGTTACTTGTTACCAAAGGGATAGAAACAACAATTGTGCAAATAATAGAGAAGACTGATCTTAATAAATCAGACGGTCATAAATATTCCGGTTGAAATCTATTCATGAAAAAAATATATCGCAAAATTAATACTACAAGGGCGTGACTACTACGTGTGTCTGAACATAACTGTTATGTCCTTTTGAATTCAGTCACGCAATTTGTACGTAGGACACTTTTTAAACCTGTTTCATGACTCGGTATATCTTTATACAACCGTGTATTTGTGGCGTATAAATTAGTTTAACATTATGTTAATAAGGTGTAAACCATGAACACCAACTTACATACGAAAAACTTTCTTAAATTTTTGTATTTAGTGAAGTTAGAGTGTATAGGCGTTCAATAGAGATATATCTATCCCTGTCGCTAAAAAATTTAATATTTTCAATAATAACTGCATCATTTATGCAGAATTACAGCATCATATATACATCACTGCAGCATAGGGTGGTCCAAAAAAAGTAAACTCGGAATTTTAATTCTCTCACCCCCTAAGATTGTACTATATCGAAAAAAAACCCTGTTTTTTTTAAAATCAAAAAATATTTAAAGGTCGCTCAAACCGCTCAAAGTTTCCCATGTAAAATGCATGGGGGAAAAACACTTTATCGTAGAATTGGTATAGAATCCTTGAAAATGAATATTTTTCAATTCGTAAACTCTGTTTCTCTTCAGGAGACTTTAAAGAATAATGCTTAATTGTTTATTAAATCATGTTTTAATATTAAATATTTTTTATAGGGAACCAAAAAACTCCATAGATTTCAAACTTGCGAAAAATCGTACTATTTTTAAGAAAGTTTTTTCCTAGATTTTGAATTAATAACATTTTAACAATTGTTTAAACAAATTACTATTATTGACCTTCTACTCTTTATCAAATTGAGCTACAGAGTTGTAATTTTTTCTACATTTTGCAAATTTTTAACTGATGTAACCAGTTACTAACAACAATTTAAGAATAACAATTTTACCAATTGTTTAAACAAATTACTATTGTTTAATTTCTACTCTTTATCAAACTGAGATACAGAGTTACATTTTTATACATTTTGCAACTTTTCAAGACAAATGTAACGAGTTAAAAACAATCTAAAAATAACAATTTTACTAATTGTTTAAAAACACTACCATTGTTTAACTTCTACTCTTTATTAAATTGAGCTACAGAGTTTCAATTTCTTCTCAATTTTGCAACTCTTCAAGATGAATGTAACCAGATACTAACAACAATCTAAAATGTCGCGGAGAGAGGTATCAAATTAATTTCCGATTAAGCTCTGTAGCTCAATTTGATAAGAAGTTAAAGTTAAATTTTTTTTAAATTTTTTTTAAAAAAATTGGTAAAATTATTATTCTTAGATTGTTTTTAGTAATCGGTAACATTCGGCCTGAAAAGTTGCAAAATTGAGAAAAAATCGCAACTCTGTAGCTCGATTTGATAAAAAGTTGAAGTTCAACAATAGTAATTTGTTTAAACAATTAGTAAAATTGCTTTTATAGTTTTTTGTTAGTAATTGGTTACATTCGCCTTGAAAGGGGGTTTAAGGGTTTTTGTAAATTTTTTGGATCAAAAATATCAAAAAAATTTTTCTTCTTATTTCTTCATAGGCAGCTATGTCAAGCATATGTAGTTAAATTATTAGATTGTTATTTGTTCAAAAACTTAAGTCATATAACAAAATCAAAAATTTAAACGCGTTTTTGTTAAAACAATATTTTTAAAAATGGTTACCACCAAAACTCAAAAACCGTTTAACCGATTTTAATTTTTCTTGTTGCATTCGATTCTTTGGAAGTTTTTGCAGGTCCTAAACCTTTAATATACTTGCCCCTTAATGAAATTTAAAGTTTTCAGAGTATAAAATCTATTATTTTTCTCGATTTTAGTGTATGTATGCGATTACGTTTTTTAATATTTTCTACGTAAATAAACATTTTAATCAATTTACAATTATAAAACTTTAAAAAGTATATCTACAGATATAGAAATCTGACGTTATCTCAAATTTGATAAAATGGGAGTTGTGCTGTTTTACCTTTCAGCCACAGAATTAGGGGTCACATTTCTGAGTATTTTCCGACATTTTAGAACTTGATTAGAAGTTCCGAAAACCCCCAGGTAACTAGTTTTAAACGAATACGATAGATTTTTAAATTTTTGTCCGCCATCTTAGATCCGCCATTTTGAATTTCTAAAAACCGTAATCATATTCGTTATCAGCGACCCCAGAAACCCCCATGTAATACGATAGGTTTTTAAATTTTGAGTCCGCCATTTTGGATCCGCCATTTTGAATTTTAAAAATCTGACGTCAAATTCGTAATTAGCTACCCCAAAAACCCCTGAGTAACTAGTTTTAAGCAGTTTTAATGATTTTATTGAAAACATCGTTTGCCATATTAGATCCGCCATTTTGAATTTAATAAATCTGACGTCAGATTCGTAATCAGAGACCCCAAAAACAGTAGGTAGCATAATTGAAATTCATAAATTTTATGTACTTTTAGAGATATTCTCCAGGGTTGCCACAAATATCTTATTACAATTTTTCCTGACTTTTCCCTGATTTCCAGACAAATTATTTTATTTTTCCCTGACCTTTTTTGAGTTCTTAAAACTAATTTTTTGTATATTTAATTCACAGGGCTGCCAGAAGATTGGCAGATTAAAAATAGTGAAAAAAATGACTTTTTAATTTAAAAAGTGAGTAAATAGTGAGTTTTTAAGTAAAAAAAAGTGAATAAGCAATAATGAGTATGAAATTACTAATAGTAATTTATTTGGGGCCAGCCAGCAGAAAAAATAATTCAAATTTAAAGAAAATAAATCGAAAATGTCAAAAATAATTGAAAAATGACAAAAATAATTCAACTTTGAATACAAAATTGTAAAATGACAAAACTGATTAAAAAATTAATTAAAAATCAAAAAATGAAGACAAAAATTGAAATTTGAAGAAAATAATTAAAAAGTTTAAAAATAAATTGAAGTTACAATAAAACAATTGGAGAATGATAGAAAATAAATCAAATTAAAAAAAAAATTTGAGACTGGTGTAAAAAATTAAAATTTTTGAGTACAATTATAATTGTGATATTGACGAAATAATTAAAATATGAAGAAACTAATTCAATAATTACATCAAAATTTGAAAGCTGGTTTAAAATTTAAACTTTTCAGACAATAGTTTGAAAAATAAAAAAAGTTATAGAAGTTTCAAGAAAATAATTGAAACTTGAAGAAAATAATTTAAAAATGTCAAAAATTTTTGAAAATTGACAAAAATAATTATAATTTGAAAAAAATAATTTAAAAATGATAAAAATAATTGATAACTGGTGTAAAACTTGAAAAATTGAAGAATACTTGAAAAATTGACAAAACATTGAAATGTTAAGAAACTAATTAAATAATAAAATAAATAATTTAAAGCTGGTGTAAAAATTAAAAATTTATAGACAATAATTTAAAAAATATATTAGGAGTTAAAAATACATAAAGGAGAATAAATGAAATTTGAATAAAATAATGAAAAAGTGGCAAAAAATTTTAAATATGAAGAAAGTAATTGAAGGTTGTAGGAAATAATTGAAATTCGGAAAAAATAACTGAGAAATGACAAAAATAATTGATAACTGCCATAAAAAATTAAAAATTTGACAACAATACTTGAAAAAATGACGACACAATTGAATGTTAAGAAACTAATTGAATAATGACATAAATAATTAAAAAGTGGTGTATAGATAAAAAATTTATAGATAATAATTGAAAAATTGGAAAGAATATTATAAGTTTGAGAAAAATAATTGAAAATTGAAGAGAATAATTCAAAAACGGAAGAAAACCTAAATATGAAGAAAGTAAGTTTGAAGAAAATAATTGAGATGTGACAAAAATAATTTATAACTGGTGTAAAAAATGACTAATTTGAATACAACACTTGAAAAATTGACAAAAAAATTGAAATGTTAAGAAAGTAATTGAATAATGACATAAATAATTGAAAGCTGGTGTAAAAACAAAAAATTTATAGACAATAAATGAAAAATTGAAAAAAAAAGTTTGAGGAAAATAATTGAGGTTTGAAGAAAATAATTCAAAAACGGCAAAAAAAACTTAAATATGAAGAGAGTAATTAAAGGTTGTAGGAAATAATTGAAATTTGTAGAAAATAATTGAAAAATGATGTAAGAAATTTAAAAATTCATGTCAATAAAAAATTTGAATAAAATAATTGAACTTTGTAGAAACTAATTCTAAAATGGCAGAAATAATAGAAAAATAGAAAGAAAATATTGGTAAATGACAAAAAAAATTGAAGTTTGAAGAAAATAATTGAATGAAAACATTTTAAATATGAAGAAAGTAATTGAAGTTTGAAGAAAATAATTGAAAAATAACAAATGTAAAGTGAAACTTGTATAGAAATTTTTTATATTTCTGATAATAATTTAAAGATTGAAGAACATAGTTGAAATTTTAATAAAAAAATTGAAAAATGACAAAAATAAATGAAAACTTGTGTAATAAATTTAAATATTCATGACAATAATTTAAAGACTGAAGTAAATGAAATTGATATTGAAAAAATTATATTAAAAATCGCAAAAATTCTTAAAAATTGATAAAAATACTTTTAAGTTGACAAAAGTACTTTAAAAATGACGAAAATAATTGAAACAAGGTGTAGAAATTATGTATTTATAGACTGTAATTAAAAACAAAAATTTGTAAAAAAATTGTAATTGGGATATGAACAAACTAATTGATTTATAAAGTAAATTATATATAAATTATACCAAAAAAGTTAGAAAAGTGAGTTTTTTTAATAAAGTGAGTAATAGTGAGCGATTTTTTAAAAAAAAGAGTAAAAGTGGAAAAAGTGAGTCATGAAAGCCCTGACTTTAAAATTGTGAAAGATAAATGTTTTTCAGATTGCAAAAATAAATTATTCTTAGAAATGTTTAAAATATGACTTCCAAAAATGTATTTAGTAAATTTTTATCCTTAGTAAATTTTAGAAGAATATAATTTTTTATCCATTTCAAAGATTCTTGCATTTTTCCAGTACTGTTGATAAAAATCCCTGACTTTTCCCTGACTTCCCTGACCCATTTCAGTTTCTCTGACTTTTCCCTGATTTCCCTGAATGCCCTGACCTGTGGCAACCCTGGATATGAATTTTTGCCAGAAATTACCCCTTTCTGGCCCACTGTGCGACCCCGCCTTTTTGTTACCAACGCAGAAAAATAAGTCAAGTCAGGACAATAGAAATCAGCAAAAAAACCTTCAAAAAAGTTGCAGATTTCAAGATATGACACAAGTCCGTTAACTGCATACAGGGTTGCCACAGGTCAGGGAATTCAGGGAAATCAGGGAAAAGCCAGGGAAACTGAAATGTGTCAGGGAAGTCAGGGAAAAATCATGTATTTTCATCAAAAATACTGGAAAAATGCAAAGAATCTCTAAAAAAGATGAAAAATTATATTTTTCTGAAATTTACTAAACAAATTTTTGGAGGTCATATTTTAAACATACTAAAAATAAATAATGTTTGCAATCTGAAAAATAATTATACATATTTCACAATTTACCAATTTCTTCAATTTTTAACAATTCTTTTCTATTATGATTCCAACTAAAATTTTCAACATTTTCATTACTTTTCAATTATTAACTTCTTCAATTTTTAATTATTTTAATTATTTTTCAATTTCTTCGTTAAGGGCATGTGATGAAGAATGACGTCACTAGTATAGGCAAAATTTGTCCGTAAACTTTCTCTTAAAATAATAAATATTTTGACACCAAAATTTGTAGAATTACTTAAAATATCATTAAGAAGGTCTCTCTGACCCAAATTTGTTTAAATTTTACCTCAAAATTAACTTTTTAAAAAATTAGCTGATTTTCGGAAAATTAAAAAAATTAGTTTTAAGACAAAATTTAAACAAATTTGGGTCAGAGAGACCATCTTAATGATATTTTAAGTAATTCTACAAAGTTTGGTGACAAAATATTTATTATTTTAAGAGAAAGTTTACGGACAAATTTTGCCTATACCAGTGACGTCATTCTCCATCACATGCCCTTAAGTCTTAATTTTACTTTACGAAAATTTCAATTATCTTGTTTTTCAATTTACCATTATTTTCATCATAATGCAATTATTTTCTTCCACTGCACTTCAAATATATTTTGTATTTTTTCCAATTATTTTTCTTAAATTAAAATTATTTTCTTCGTTTTCAAATTATGTATATCATCTTAAAATTATTTGTCTCAATTTTTAATTATTTTCATTATACTTCAATTAATTTTCTCAAATTTGAATTTTTAATTAATTACCTCAACTTTGAACTGCATTCTTCAATTTTTAATAATTATTTAAGAATTTCATTTTGCAAGTATTTATTCCAATTTTTCAACATTAATAAAACATTAATAATTAATTAATTATAATAATTAATTTCAACATTAAATAAAAACATATTATTTTTCGATTATTTTCTAAAATTTCAGTTGCCTATTGATTCTAAATTTAAGATAAATTTTAAATTATTTTTTGTTTTTTAAATAAATTTTGTAATTTTTTCAATTATTTCTCACAAATTTTAATTACTTTTAAATGATTTTTCATTAATGTTCTTCAACTTTTAATTAATTTTATTCAGTTCCAATTATTTTCCCATTTTATCGGTAGTGAAAACATTTTCTCCAAATTTTCGATTTTTTTTTCTCATTTTTGAATATACTTCCGAATAGCGCGGACCTCCGATTTTGTTGCCACTAGGTATACCTACGTATTTTGGTGCGCTGATTACGAAAATAATAGTGAAAATTGGCGACTAGCTCATTTTCATGGTGAAAACCATAAAAAACCATTAAAATTATGGTTTTTTGCTTTTTACTCTGTAAATATTGAAAATATGAAAAATTGTTTCATACAAAAGTTTTGATAATTTTTTTAGTATTTATCGTAAAAATGTTGAAATTGACAATTTGGGGGGCTTCGCCCCCTAAAATACAAAATACCAGGGGTTTGGGGTGCCCACTGAACGTGGAATATAGACAACGGTGGAAAACCAATAGTTTTGTTAATTTTTATAGTGTTTATTGTAAAAATGTTGAAATTGACAATTTGGGGGGCTTCGCCCCCCAAAATACAAAATACCGGGGGTTTGGGGTGCCCACTGAACGTGGAATATAGACAACGGTGGAAAACCAATAGTTTTGTTAATTTTTATAGTGTTTATTGTAAAAATGTTGAAATTGACAATTTGGGGGGCTTCGCCCCCCGAAATACAAAATACCGGGGGATTGGGGTGCCCACTGAACGTGGAATATAGACAACGGTCGGAAAACGAATAGTTATTTTTGGTTTTTATAGTATGAATCGTAAAAATGATGAAGTTGTAAATTTTTTTAAAAATGATTTTCGTAATTAGTGCATAAAATTACGTAAGATTTTACGTTATTACATAAGTGTACGTAACTCAACGTAAATACGTAATTTTACGTTATTACGTAATAGTACTGATAGCACATAATGGATGTAATGTTACGTAATTTAATAACGTAATTACGGCTGTAGGTAGTAAAATATTGGTATAAAGCTATTTATAGTCACATTTATGGTGATTTACGTTTTTTGCAATTAGTTCGTAAATTAATTGATTTTAGTAAAAAATGCATTATACATAAAATGTGTATTTTGATAAGGTCTACATTTTTTGTATGAAACTTTTTTTTATATTTGCAATATTTAAAGAGATAAATGCAAAAAACCACATTTTTCATGATTTTTTATACCTCTTTTTTACCATGAAAATGAGCTAGTCGCCAATTTTCACTATTATTTTCGTAATCAGCGCACCAAAATACGTAGGTATACCTAGTGGCAACAAAATCGGAGGTCCGCGCTATTCGGAAGTACACCCATTTTTTCAATTATTTTTGTCAAATTTACATTATGATATTTAATTTTCTATTATTAATATATTTTTCAATTATTTTTCCAAACTTTTAATTATTTTAACTTTTTTTAATTAATCTCTAACATTTCCAATTATTTTCCCCAATTTTTAATTATTCTCATTTCTTCAAATAATTTATAATATTATCAAGTATTTTTCTCAACTTTCAATTAGTTTCTTTAATTTGAGAATATTTCTGTGATTTTTAAATCATTTTTCCCAATTTTTAATTGTTTTAATTATTTTTCAATGAATTTGCAAAATTTGTAATTAATTTAATTTTTCCCAGTATTTGAAGTCAAACTACATAATTATTTTCAAATATGCAATTTTTTAAATTTCAATTATATTATCTTCAATTTCTTTTTCCAATTCTAAAATGTTATTCATAAACAAAACTTGTTTTACTCATATTAAAATTATTTATAATTGACGTTAACACAAGCCTCAGAAACTAATCGCGCGCGTTGTATAATCTAGTTTTATAGTAAATATACGAAAAATTGGTTTTAAAAACTCAATAAAGGTCAGGGAAAAATAAAAAAATAGGTCTGAAAATCAGGGAAAATTATAATAAAATATTTGTGGCAACCCTGTGCATAGTTACCCCTATATTTTTAATTGAATGAAAAAAAAAAAGAAACTTATGGCAAAATTTTGTAACAAGTGCGATAAGTTTCCGAGAATCTAAACGTAGAAAAGTCTCCCAGCTGTGAAACAAAAGCAGTTAAGGATGCACAAAGGGTAGTAAATTTGGGAAAGAGATAGCGATAAAACGAAAAAGCAGGATGAGCAGACCGCAGGGGCGGGAATCTTGAAATAGGCAAGGAGAAAGGAAAAAGGAGAAAGCGGAGAAAGACAAAAGGAAAGAGAGAGAGAGTGGGAGAGAGAAAGAGATTCATGTAGGGAATGCAGACAGGCTAAAAAAGGATAAAATCCTTTGGCGGATTGAGGGGTTGCGACATGGCTTGCCAAAGAGGAATGGCGCCGGCGTTACAACGGAGGGGTTGAACGCGATTATAGACTGAGAAAGGGAGGGGTTGAAATTGCAAGGGGTGAAAACTAGGAGAGGGTGGTTCTCTGCTAGGTGGGTGACGCTGACGTCACGTGCAAGGTGCACCGCGCTGCAGCTATGCAGGGGATGAAGCGAACAAGCCGGAACTGGGCCAGTGGGTCTCTAGCAGCCATCTGCACGATTCGCGTTTCCTTCGTGCTCCACCCTTTACGAAATATATTCCCCTTAAAAATCAAATCTTTCATTCGTAAAAGTCACTAATCGTCATCAATTTGTCTACAATTTTCTATTCTCTCTATTTAAAAACAAATTAATACTGAAATTAACAAATCGGCTAATTGTAAATCATCGATAATAATTGGTTGATGGAAAATAGCATTTTCTCCAAAAATCGCCTTCTTGACGATAGCTAAATAGTTGCTTGTTTATCAGTTCTAAACAATTGCCTAATTGTCATAGAGAACTAAGTAATCGGTAATTAAATACTATTAAGTAAAACTAATATTAAGTCTAAACAATCGCTTAATTAATAGTTTCAATGGTACCCCTCTAAAAAAATTGTTGGGAAAAAAATCTTGTTTCTCAAAAATTTGTGCATCGAAGGAAAACAGTAATTCGTCAATTGAAAAATTTGGTTATCTTTCAATTAAAAAACTCGTGTTAATTTAGAGTTTCAATATTCTCCTTCTTTTTAACGCATAAAATTCATTAACATTTTTCCAAATAAGTAAAATATTCTGAAAATTCGAAAAGTATTTAATGAAAATTGAAATTTATGGATAAACGAAGACAAAAATGAAACTAAAGCATCAAATTATGAGAAAATAGAAACAATAAAGAAAATGAAAAAGGTTAAAATGTGAATTTGATGTAAAAAGAAAAAAATTCAATTAAAATACACACAGTTAAAAATTTTGTGTAAATTTAACACAAATTAAATGTCCCAAACGGTTCACTTAAAATTTGTGTTACTTTTGTGTTAAACTAACATAACCTATATGTTAATTTACACAATCTTCTTCACTGAGAAAAATGGATGTTTACCCTTAACATCTGAATGTTAACAATTAACATATTTATCATTTAACATAGGGACAGCTATCTAGATGTTCAGAGTTAATATCTACATATTAAACTTTAATATCTAGATGTTAAAATTTAATATCTTAGATGTTAACCTTTAATATTTTGAGGTTAAGCGTTACTATCTTGTTTTAAACATCTAATTCTAAACATCCATTTTTCTCAGTGTTGTTAAATTAACCTAATCTTTATGTAAACCTTAACACAAAGATTGTGTGGACCGTTTTTTACACAAAATTTTTAACTGTGCAGAAATAAAATTGGATTAGAGAAATTAAACATTGAAAAAGCAATTGCCTAATTATCAAAATAATTTAAACAATCGTTTAATTTCAAGTATAAACAATCACTTAATATTAATAATTTTAATGGTGCTACTTCACAAAAATGTTGTTAAAAAAATGTTGTTATTAAAAAATGTGTGCAACGTAACAAAGGATTAAAAATCTAGAATTCGTCAATTGCAAAATTTTGGTTATAATCTATCAATTAAAAACCTCGTATTAACTCACAATTTCAATCTCCTCATTATAATGCAAACAATTTCCAAATAAGTAAAGTATTTTGAGAATTTGATAACTTTGTAACGAAAATTGAAATCTATAAGATAAAAAATTATTGGAAAGAAACTTCAAACTACGGAAAAATAAAGGCAAATAAGAAAAATGTTGAAATATGACTTTGGTATAAAAATGTAAAAATTGAAAGTTACAACTTTAAACCTCTAAGAAAATTCGGCATTTTTACATTTAGTGATTTTAAAATAATTTTTTGTGAATGAAAAATCGTACAATGTTTTTCTTATATTTAGTTGTTTTTAAAAAATATTTTTTTTTTAAAAAAGTGTCGACATCAAATCTGGTTTAAAATTTTGTTTTTAAAACTGTTTATTTAAAAATGCATTTTAGTTTCTACTTAAATATTTTTTAAAAATTATTTTTTTCTTCATTTGGCATAAATAATCACAAAAAACGTTTGGTTTAAAAAATGTTCGTTGTGCAGGAAACAGTAATTTTAAAACTACTAACAGTGTCGATTTAATTTAAAGTACAACAAATAAATTGATACTTCTTTCAATTTTGTGCGCAATTAAAAATTAATATACATGGTTCATTTGATAAAGATTTGGAAATGTTAAAAATATTACGTCTTATAATTATTATATTTCTCTCCTTTTTTTTTAGTCATGGTGTTAATATTTGTGTGCGAAAAAATTTTGATTCTTTTTTGCTTGTTTAATAAAATATTGAATCTTTTGGAAAATATTTGAATTTGAAAATGTTTCTATTTAAAAAGTCTCAGTTTTCTAAAAAAGTGCAAGAAAGATTTAAAAAATTGTTATTTATTAATGTAAATAAGTCGATTATTTATCTGTCAGTTAAAAACATCATTATCTAAATTAATATCTATCAAAAAAATTGAAGCAGCGTGTAGAAGAGAGATCCAATCAGTAAAACGTAAATCTTGAAAAAAATTAAAGAAAGTGAAATCACATTTCTTAAATCTAACAATAGTAAAAATATTTCAAACTTAGATAAAAAATATATAATATATTGATTTTTTATAATATTTTAATTGCCTCATGTTAAAAAAAAAACAGAGAAAAACTCACAATGGAAAAAGGATCAACAACGTTTTACTTAGGTCTCTCTTCCTACGATGCAAAATTTTTCAATTTTTAAAAGATCGTTGTGGAAGTTTCATGTATTTAATGTTCCTTGCAATAAAAAGTGAAAAAGTGAAAATGTGCATTTAAAGTTGGAAAATTAAGAGTTGAAACATTAAAATATTAAATACAAACAATTAAAAATCATAAAATATTTGTTCCGATAGATATGTTTTAAATTTTATTATCTTCCATCGGTGAAATTTTAACTCATACAAATTTTTGACGTCTAGAGGTGACAATTTTTTCTAGCACAATTTGGGCATCTAAAATGATCTTATAATGTCAAAAATTAAAATTTGGACTTGCTTAAAAAATTTTTTGTCGCAAAAATGACAATTTTTTAAACTCTATCTCTTTCCACAATTTTTACTATTTTCTATCGCAAATTTTTTTACTGGCCCCTTATACGAACCTGAACAACATTGCGTATGGATATTAAAAAAAAATTTTAATTTAAAAAAAAAGAAATTGTTTTCAATGTAAAAAAATTTCATTTTTCAATTTTTTAAAATATACTGTAACTTCTATAGATTTAAAATTATGCCAAAAAACAAATTGAGACTCTTCAGCAACAAGTTCAAATTTTGTTGGAAAATTTTTGAAAATCTAACTTCTTCCACAATTCTTTCATTATTCTATCGCCAATTTTTTACAGTCCTTTTACAATTTTCAACAAAATTACCCATAAATTTAAAAAACTGTTTATTAAGAAAAAAATTGAAAATTCTAAACCCCATCAAAAGAATTGTTTTTAAATTTTATCACTGTAGGATCATTTTAAACCCAAAATACTGCTAGAAAAAAACTTGACACCTCTGAACAATGCGATTTAAGAAATGTTGAAATTTCACCGATATCTTCCCTTAAAAAAACATAATATAAAATCGGTTAAAAAATGAAGATTCTAGACATTCGTAAATAAATTTCACTTTTTTCAAGACAGAAATCTAACGCCTGCTCATAAACAAAATTAGTTACAAATTTAATAAAAATAGTTCACAATTTAAGGAAAAAGTGTCAAATAATCATACAAGAAATTTGAATCTTTAGAAAAAATACATAAATAACCAATTAAAAAAAAAAAGAAAACTTCCCCTCCGTTAAAAGAAATCCACAAAAATGTTAAGTGTGCCTGTGCAAAAAGCAGTGACGTTCATCGAACAAAAAAAGTTTATAACCTCATTAAAAGTGATCTGTCGACATTTATTCAATATACAAAGAATATAATTGTATATACAGTCTACATGTAAAGAGAATAATACATTTTTTGTAAATACAATAAAAACCCGATTAACCGCCAAGTTGTAAATTCTCCTTGTCAACTGAATGACTTCTAGAAATTTTATACGACTTTCAAAGTAGAGATTAAGGCTCCCTCATTTTTTTCTTTCGCTATTTCAATTCGCATCCGCTCTATCTTTTTCGAAGCAACTTTTTTGTCTGTCGTCGAAGGGAAGCTCTGCATACAAATTCGCGAAAGAAGAAGACGACTCAAGTCGCACCAAGAGAATCTTTTCTCGCTTCGACGATTTCGTGGAGGAAGTATATAGTCTCGTAACGAAAATTTCCTCGGGTGTGAGTATTCCGGAAGATTCCAAGGAACACGGAGCACCTTCCTCGGTTTCCGCCCTCGGATCAATCTCCTGGGATCGTAACTGCACTCGATCCTTTTGTCTCGATTCGATTTTAATGTAAATCGGCGAATTCCAGCGTAACCTACAACCTCCGTTTCTCTGAGGCGCATTTGCATATCCTGCCATTGATCGCATGCATTATATTCGTCCATTGTGCGAGCGAGGCCATAAGTGCCCGAAAAAGAACGTATGAAATGGCGTTCATTGTGATGACGACTAATTTTCGCTTCTTATGCGCGCCACGTAAGTCCGCCTTGCATTCACATATTATTTTTATTTTTTATTTCTTTTTTTCAACAGGGAGTATACGTATATGTGTATAATACACGGATTCTGCCTACGCCGAAAATATAGAAAAGAATCGATGCTTTTAAATAAGCCACACGTGAGAAATTTTATGGTAGGCTTATTCTTGCTGTGTGCGCTTTGACATGAGCAGGCACAGGGTGGAAAGTTTTTATGACATTTTGAATACGCATGTCAAATTAAGATTGTGATTTATTTTTCATCTGACTTTTATAGTTTATTTTTTTTCTTTTTTGCCAAAAGACCTTTTTTCCCACTGCTCACGATTTTACGAGGATTGAGAAAATTTTTATGTCCAAGATTAGGGCGAATACTGCCAAAATCATCAGCAAAAAATTCCCTGTAAATTCGAGATAAGTTCTGTTAAGGGAGATTGTTTCTTGGATTTATAAACGCTGTGAAAATAATTTGGAATTAGAAAAAAGTCAATTTTTTTGTTATTAATAAAAAACTTAAAAATTTCGGGATCGTGTCATTTTAACACAAAATTTTTCGTGGCACATGTTATACTGTTCAAACTAAGAAAATGTTATTTTGTACTCCTACTAAAATCACAAGATTTTTAAATTTTAATTATTGAATAATTGAATTTACAGGATTAATTGAGTCTTTTAATATTAATTTAATGAATATTAAAATCATTTATTTAATAAGACCTAAAAATATATTTGATTTTAGTATAAAGGAGTACAGAGTAAGTATGTCATATCATTTTGACTCAAAACTTAGCATTAAAATTTTTATATTATACAAATATTGGTAAATGTGATTTTGTACAACAGCTAAAATTGAAGGGTTTTCTTAAGTTTCTTAAGTTGAACAATATAACATGTGCTACAAAAATTTTAGTGTAAAAATGATACGGGCCCGAAATTTTCTATAAGTAAGCAGAAATATACTTCAAAAATCCATAATGAATATTTTTATACTTATTATAAAGCATTGTAAATATGACAAATTAATTTTTGTCTTCAGCAAATAAAAAGTTGAGTCACTCTTACTTCGTAACTTTGTTCATTATCATACGCTTTAAAAATAGCGTGCAAAGTACACTGTGTAAATACAATGTAGACAATGCAGAGCCTATTGCATGCATATTTTTTCTGGGAATAATACATGTCTCTCACTGAGACTTCTCTTTTATTTTTGTCACAGTGACACATCTTTTTACCAATATTTTTATCATACTTCGACCAGCAAATAAAATCACGTTTCCACCATTGCAGAAAAAGTGTCAATATACATTCATCTAAAAAGTATTTCACAAAATTCGTGCCGATGAAAAAATCTGAATTTCATGATTTACGGGCATGTGATGGAGAATGACGTCACTAGTATATAGACAAAATTTGTCGTAAACTTTCTCTTAAAATAGAAAATATTTTGACACCAAAGTTTGAGGAATTACTAAAAATATCATTAAGAAAGTTTCTTTGACCCAAGTTTGTTTAAATTTTTCCTTAAACTTAATTTTTTTAATTCTCTGACAATCAGCTAATTTTTTAAAAAGTCAACTTTAAGGTAAAACTTAAACAAACTTGGGTCAGAGCGACCTTTTTAATGATAATTTAAGTAATTCCACAAAGTTTGGTGTCAAAATATTTATTATTTTAAGAGAAAGTTTACGGACCAATTTTGCATATACTAGTGACGTCATACTCTATTACATGTCCTTAAGTGAAAAAAGTTTGAATCAAAAAAAAGAAAAGAAAAAAGGCAAAATTAAACACTAGGGTGGTCCATAAAGACGAAAGTCTAAAATGTTTTGCTCCTCCCCCCCAAAAAGTTTTCAAATCGAAAAAATACGGGTATTTTCAATCAATGGGGAATTTTAAGGGGTTTGTGCCACCCCTAAATATTGTCCGATTTCAAAAAAGGTTTATATAAATAATAGTTGAAAATTAACAATTATAAATTGTTTAAACAATGTAAAAATAATAACTTATAGTCAATAATTTTTCTTACTCCAACCAGAGCTTATTAATTTGTAAAATTAGGAAAAACTTGTGTCTTTCTAGGTGCATTTAAAAGAATTCATTATTATTAACAATAAATTGTTTAAACAATTGCAAATTGTTGCTGTGGTTAATTTCTTGAATACTTTTTTTAATTTTAATTGTAAAAAATAGTTAAGACTGAAAAAACTACAACACGCTAGGTTTATTTGAATAATAGCTGTGAATTAATAATAATAAATTGTTTAAACAAATGAAAAATACATAAAAATATCTATAAACATTCGTAAATTGACAATATGTAACAATTTTGTTGAAAAATCCTAAAGAAACTATTAATTTGTAATTTTAAAAAAATTATCATATTTTATTGCATTTATGGGGGTTGTTTATAACCCTATAAAAAATAGTTAATATTAATAAATTATTAAATAAATTATGGAATATTGTTGTTTGACGACTTTCTAAGATGTGATTGGCTGTATTGCTATTTTGAGTGATTTTTGAGGATTTGGTAGCGAATTTACGAAAAAGTGCGTTTTTCCTATGTAAAATCAATGGGAAATTTCAAGGGGTTTGCGCCACCCCTAAATATGGTACAATTTCAAAAAAAAAATAGTGATATTTTTTTTCGATTTTGAAACTTTTTGGGGGGTAGGAGCAAAACATTTCAAAAAATTAGTTTACTGTACATTTTTGGACCACCCTATTAAACACTTTAATTTTTCGTTTGCGTATGAGGCAATTTCTTTAACTATATTTTTAGCATAAATCAAGAATTACTTTTAGATTTTATCGCTCTGTTATGCTTGCTTTGTATACACTGATAAAATTCCCCACCTCATTTTATTTATAGAACTTTATTAGTTAAATGAGTAATACTGAAAACTAAATGTTTACCTATAAACTGTAGACAAAAATTTTCATGTACTTTAAATCTCAAAATTCGTTTAAATAATTCTGGTTATTATTTTACATTCTATTAGTAATTTTTTTTTAATTTTTAGATATTATTCTATACATTATATTAAAAGTCATCAATATTTAGTTATTTTTAGATTTTATAGTGATTTTTTAACACCCTAATATCTTAATTTCCTTAAAATTAATTTTAATCAACTTATAGGGTAACTGCCCCAGTCGTTGGCACTGCGTCAGTCGTTGTCACCTTTCTTACTTTTCTTTAAATAACAAGAAAAATAAAATACATAACTTGTTTTGCATAAGTTTATCAGATTCTGCACCATTTTTTACATAAATTAAGTATATAACTTATTAAATGCATTTACATACTTAGTTTTAAAAAATTAAATTGAATATCATTCTCAGAGTGTCAAGAATTTTACAGCTTTTCTAAAGAAAATCTTAAGAAAGCTTGAATTTTAAAACTCAATTTACCATTATTATAAGTTACTAAATTCACTTCTTCTTTCGCGAATATGAAATAGGAATGTTTAAATATTGATAATATAAGACGTCAAGTCATGCAAATTATTTATTTATTTATTTTAGGGAGGGTGCCAATGAAATTTTTTACAAAAGACAATTTCACTAGTTATTGGCACCCCAGTGCCAACGACTAGGCAAGCAATTTTTAATCACGTCCTAGTCGTTGGCACTCCTTATTTCCACTTTTTACTGAAATATATTTTAATATTAATGAACATTATTTGAAATAACACTGAAAAAATATAATCCATTTAATAAAACATAAGTGAATTTAATGTTTAAATGAAATATTTATATGTCACTAACTTTTGCCTGTTAGTATGCGCATACTAACAGGTTGGTGCGCACCAACCTAAAAAAGTAACATATTTACATTGAAAAGTACGTTTTATTAATTCCAAAATAGATGAATGTCATTAAAATAAGCATTTATCAATTGTATTGTTACAAAAAAATGCATAAAATTTTCGATTCTTGTAAAATTAATTTTATTAACAGGCATAAATAAACTGCAGAGAGGCAGAGTTTTAAAAGTTTCATTTTTCAAGACTGGCTGCCCTGAACCAACTGTGGTTATTGGTCGAAATACGCGCGTGTATTTGAAATACTTTTTAAACATTTATTATCTATAATTCATTTTAGAATATATATGGGTCATTCCATGTGAAAAGGCAAATGACTTTGTCCACTCGAGGTTTTAAGCTATACATGATTATATTTCTTTCTAAATACTACTTCACTTGACAGAAATATTCATTTGTTTCAGTAATTTTCCTCTACTAGTTATTTTCAAACGTCTATTTTTCTGCTTCTTTAATTAATTTTATTTAATTTATTACTTAATCTTTATTATTATTATTATTGTTGTTATTATTATTAATTTGTTCTCCAAATTTCTAGTTGTTTTTCTTTAATTTAGGTTCTCTTGTACTTCTTAGTATTTTTTCTTCATTTTCTAGTAATTTCACAATGTATTTTATTCAACTTCATAAATTTATAGTTATTATCTTTAATTTCTAGTTGATTTTTTTCAGCTTCAATATAATTCCTTTGCTCCTTTTAGTTTTATTAAATCTCTCATTCTTCTTTTGCTTTAAAATAATGTTTCTTCCTTTTCTAGTTACTTTTAAACAATTGTTAGTTATTATTTCGCTTTCCGGTAATTTTTCTAAATTTTCTAGTAATTTTTAAATACATTTCAGTAATTTTTATCAATGCACACTTTTTTTTAACACTAATAATTTATCTTGGTTTCATAATTATTATTTTTTTCAATTTCTAGAAATTTTGGCCCTCTAGTACCTTGTCCTTATTCTCTAATTTTTTAAAAGAACTTTGTTTTGTAACTTTATAGTAATTTTTTTACTCCTTTATAATTCGATTTCGTATTCTTTAGTTTGATTTTTATCTTCAATTTCTCACATTCTTATTCATTTTATAACAATTTTCCCTCATTTTCAAATTAATATAAATCAACTTCTAGTTATTTTTTCAGTCGCAGAATTTTTTCTCGGGTTGGGCAAAAAGCTATATTGCAATAGTATTAGTTTAATTAAAAAAAAAAAAAGAAATGTTAAAAATACGGGTGCAGAAGACATCGACCTTGAACTAAAACTGAAGAATTTCAGGTGTTCAAATATTTGGGGTGACAATAAAATAAAAAAAAGTGTCAAATATCGTATAGGTATACATATTACTTAATGCATTCAATCTCGTTACGCAAGTCCGGCATTTAAATCGAGTCTCACATATATCGAATGTGCATGAATCATGATCGTTATTTTCATTGGGATTTAACACCAGAAAAACAAGTTGCTGTTGCACAATTTTTTATGTGACAGCTAGTTTTCTGTCTTGGTCTTTTTCTCCAACAGTAGCCAAGATCTTGTATCTTCAAATGCTTTTGTTTTTTCCTCTTTTTGTTTCTCGTAAACAAAACAAAAATGTGATACGCCTACCAAAGCGAAACCTTTTTATCAATGTTTATCGCGCAACGTGTAATAACAATTTTTGATGCCACATTCGGCATGCAAGATACACTTTTGACTGTTCTATACACATTATGTATACATATAATATATATGCATTATGTAGACTCACTGCTTCAGTTCAAAACATAAAAACGTTATCCAATTATAGCTCGACATAAAAGCATCTACGCACAATTTCGATCTTTTCTTTTTTACATAGAAAAAGCACATTTGGGGATTTTCATATGAACTGATCAAAGTGAAAAAAAATTTTCATTATTGACTTTCCAATTCTCAATGATTTAATATTTGAAAGATTATATATTATAATTATCATTACAGAAAGTAGGTAATGATAATTTGGAAAAATTTTAATTAAACTGATGTACTATCTTAGTTTTATTTAATATAATATTAAAGTGACAAATTTCTAGGTATTTAAACTCAATTCAAAAACATAGCAAAATTGATGAAAAGATTCTATTTCGAAAGCAACTGACAGCTTTTGGCAGAAGCATTTTTGAAAGATGAAAATTTATGTGACATATATTAAATTTGAAATCTTGGAGGAATTATAAATCAGTGCTGCGAGAAATGTACATCTCAATTGCAAGTATTTTGTCACTGATGCTCTCATTTATAGTAGATTAATCAAGCAATAAATTACAAGTGATATTATTCGAGTGTAGAAACATAGTTAGAGAATGTTTTTTTGCATAAGAGATCAATCGCTCAGTTTGCAGAAACTTGTTGTATTTAATTAACGTATCTTCTTAACGCTCGATTGAATTCAGATTTATCGTTCGATGTTCTCTTTATTACTTGGAGGAGAGGAGAATAAGTGTAATGCAGTACAATACAGTTAAATCGAGTACATTACTTTGTATTAAACGATCCGATCTCATATTATAGTAAATCTTTCAAATAGATTAACACGCGCTTGAAAATTTATTCTCCTATTCCTGCTTTTACTTCTCACTTTTGTAATTACATATCTGTAAAATGCTTCCGGCTTCTAGTATTAAATAACTTGTCTTTTTACGATTATTATTTCATAATAGTAAATCTATTTCGAGAGTAAAATATCTTCTGTTTAATAATAATTTTATTTATGATTGAGAAAAAATTGAAGAAAATTAAAATTTAATAATTAGTCCTAGTTTTGATAAATCTCCAATTAAATTAGACATTGTTTAAAACTGTAATGGATTTAAATTCACTTTGATTCTATCTATAGAAAGCTTAATTCATCGAAATATCAATTACTCTATCACAGAAAAAACTATCTGCGATTTTTGCTGCATGTAATTTTCAGGTGAATTAAATTCTTAAGATTAACTCTAGAATCTCTAGATCATTGTTAAATGTCTCTTTATTTTGATGTTAAATTTACACATATGGTTGACTTTCTGCTGCATTGAAATTTTCACCCAAATCATATATTAAATTAACAAAATTTTTTTTCAGTGTAAATTTCAAACGATCCGAATTTTATTCAGTTAAGTCGATCCAAACTCAAATTTACCAAAAAAATCAATTGGTTCGGTTAATTTTTAACTAAAACGAAATTTATCAAAATTTCAATTGATTCTGATTTTAACTAAAGCAAATTTCTATATTCCTTCAAATTAAATCAATCTAAATTTCAACTAGTCCAAACTTCAATTTATTCAAATTTAAACAAATCTAAATTTGAATTCATAAAGATTCAAATTTCAGTTAATTTAATTTTGAATTGACTGAAAATGACTTTTATTGGATTTTCAAAAAACCCTAATTTAAAGTCTATCTAATTTTTAACATTTTAAACAATATTCTATATTTTTCTCATTTTGAATTAAATAAATATTTAAATTATTATACTTTTTTTAAAAACTGTATTCATGAATTCTTGATTATTTAAAATTTTAAATAATTCCAATATTTTTCAATTATAGGTATTCTCGACAATCTTTAATTGATTTCTCAACTTTCAATTGCATTCCTCAGCTTCTTAATTTTTTTTAAATTTCATTTATATCCTCTAATTTTTGAAAATATTGTCGTCTCAAATATAAAATTTATTTCTTCATTTATCAATTATTGTCATTAATTTTTTCAATTAATTTCGTCAGTACTTAATTCGGTTTTATTATTTGTCAATTATTTTCTTTAATCAATTATTTTTCTCCTATAGTGTTTTATTTATTTATATCAAGTATTTTTTTATCTAAAGTCTTCTAGTTTGATTTTTTGACATATCCTCATATTTTTTGAACTCAGAAACCCAAAAACTTTTTTTTAGAAAAATATGTTAACAGTTACTATATATCTTTTTAATTTAAAAGATTTTGAAAAACTTTCTTAACCAATATATTTAAAAAAAATACTCTAACACTTATACGTATCTTGTTCTTTCATTTGGAAACTTTTTAAAGTCAATTTTAAGAAATTTTAAAAACTGATCATTTTGAAAAACCGGAATCTTTGTCAATTTTTAGTAATCAATTTTCATCTTACAATATAAATATTCTAATAACCAATCTACAGCCTTTTGAAAACAAATCGATTAACCTATTTTAAAACCTATTACTTAAATTAAAAAAATTACTGGCCAAATTTAAAAATTATCATTTTTAAGAGTTTTAATTTTAATTTTTAGTTGGCTTATTTAAACCATTAATAAACTTGTATCAAACAAAAACAAAAAAGAGTTTCAACTTTTCTATCAACGAAAAATCGACAAAAGTCCAAATTTTTCAAAATTATCAATTTATAAAATGTCTTAAAAATGACTTTTAAATAGTTTCCGAATGATTGTCAGAACTTTTAAATTTTCTGACCTCCAATTGTCAGAACATTCAACTCTCCGAATCTCCAATTGTCAGAACTTTTCCTCCCCATATATTTATTAATCAGAATATTGAACTATCCGAATCTCCATTTCTCATAAATTTTAAATTCCCGAATATCCATTTATCAGAATATTAAATTCTCCGAATCACCATTTGGCACAACTTTTAACTTTCCGAATCTCCATTTATCACGACTTTTAACTTTCCGAATCTTCATTTGACAGAATATTGAACTCTCCGAATTACATGTGTCACAACTTTTAACACTTCGACTACTGAACATACAGATTCATCAAGATTCAGAAAGTTAAAAGTTGTGACAAATGGTGATTCGAAGAGATCAATATTCTGATAATCGGATTTCGGGAATTTAAAATTTATGATAAATGGAGATTCGGAGAGTTAAATATTCTAACAATTGAAGGTTAGGAAATTTAAAACTATCAAATGGTGATTCGGGAAGTTAAAAGTTCAGATAAATGAAGATTCGGAAAGTTAAAAGTTCTGATGAATCGATATTTAGGAAGTTAAAATTTCTGACAAATGGAGATTCGGAAAGTTTAATATTCTGTCATATGGATATTCGGAACTTTAAAAGTTCTGACAAATGGTTACTATTTAAAATAGTAAAATTTACTACCTATAATTGTTGTTAACATTATGTTCTTTTATAATTAACACTTCTTGAACTCTGTAACAAACTTTACATATGAACTTACTGAACTATAAAAAGTAGTAAAATTTACTACAAAATAACAGTTCTCTCCACATGAATACTGTCGTTAAAGCCTATCACATTACTTTAAGTAGTCAAATCTACTACACTGCAAAAACTGCTGTCCTCTAAGTGTCTTATTGTAAGGCATTTTGGTGTCTTTATTGTTTCAAAGACGCCATAAGTGTCTTAAAATGAGACGTTTTATGCGTCTTAGACACCAAAATGTCTTTAAATAAGACACTTAGAAGACAGCAGTTTTTGCAGTGTACTTAACGTAGTAGTTCTAGTGGGAAATTAATAGTTAATGAGGCATAAAAATATTGCTGATGCCTATCAAATCACTTCAAGTAGTAAAATCTACTACTTAATATAATAGCCTTGGTGAAATAATATAAAGGTTAATTCTACTAAAAAAAAAAAATTTTATACCTATCGAATTACTTCACGCTAATGTAACTACTTCTTGTTAATTGCACAAAAGTAGTAACATATACTGTACATAAATGATTCCATTAATAAAAAATGTAGTTATTTTTACCACTTTCTATTTGACTACCAAGCCATATTTAAATTTACTATTCATATTATAATGTTGATTGAACTATTTGCTTAGTTGCTCTTACTGTTTTACTGTAGTCAGTTCTACAACTTACCTGTAGCTACAGTTTTAACTAAATATTTACTTTAATTTGACCACTAATTTTTAACAACATAAAATTCGAATAATATTAAACATAAAATTACTTAAATTAACTACATAAAGATGGTAATACCAACTAAGAAAGTAGTTTCTTATACTACTTTCCAGTCAACTACCCATCGGTAATTGAATTTCTCAGCTACATTTTTTTCAGTGCATTTTCATAGTTAAATTAACCATTTTTATTGGTTAATATAACCAAAATGTAGATAACAATCACTTTTATTTTTTCAGCTCGATAAATCAACTGAATAAACAAATTTAAATTAATTCATCGATTAAATATTACAAGCCTTTAAAATTCCGACTAATCGCTTTTTCTGCAAAATTCTTGTTCATCCTTTGTCCCCTTTGCAAACTCCTCTAACCAGTCGTTATATAAGATTATGCAAAGCCCCAAAAGCAGCTCTTGGTCTAAAAAGTGTTGCATAAAGAAAACGAATGCCTGTTTGGCAGAGGAGGACTCACTCGATGTATTTACACGAAAAAAAAAAGAGGCGAGGGACTCGGTTTTGGTCTGGTGGTTGTTGTAATCATGTGGACATTGGGTGGGTGTGTGGGTGTGGTCACGAGACATAGGACACACGGTGAAGGTTAAATTCGAATTGCGTTTCAGTGAAGCAAAGATTTCAGAGAATTCAACACAAGAGGAAGTGAGTGCGAGGGAGGAAGAACTAAAGGAACGATATGTGACCATGATGCAGTCGAATTTAGTCAAGAGATGTATAGTGAACTCCAGGCCAGGCTCGACCAATCAAGCACATTGATTAAAAAATCTTTACACAAACACACATACACGTACAGAGTCAAACACAAGCAAGAAAAAAACAATTGATATATGAATATCGTTATTTATAGAATTGCATTCGAAGAAAATCGTAAACACACTTGCAATTTTATGCCATTTACTTATCTGCATTTCAGAGACACGAAAATAATTCGCATAATCTACTTAGCGTAATTCACACGTAATTGACATTTTTTTAATGATAATGAGCCAGCTGTTGTTCTTATTTTTTATCACTTTAATTAGCCAGAATTTTAATTGGGATTCTTCTAATTAGTTTGTTTTAATTGTTGTCAATTGATGTTTATAATTAACAACTGAGCAGTTTTAAAACTATATGATAATAACAACTGAAAGAAAACAGTGAGAATGAAAAAATGACTTTGTACATTTTGTAATATTAAAATTCTAATATTTACCTTTTTCAGTATAAAAACTGATTTCGACTCTTTTAAAATTTGGCATTTGTACTGTGTTATAAAATATTATTAAGAATGCTAATTTTTATAAAAACTAAAAAAAGTATCGATGTAAATATAACATTGAATATTTAAATTTATATTTAAGCATGAGAATTTTTTAATCAGACTTTATTTTAAGTATTAAAATTTAATAAATAAAATTCAAAAAAAACGTCAAAATTTCTAACTTTTAAAGTAATATTTTCCCCGCAGTAAAAGTAGGAAAGTAGAGAGTATTTATATTTTTTAATAGATGAACACCTAATACTCATGAAAAAGGTGAATTACTTAAAGATAACTCACCAATGTATTGAAATAAATGTCTTGAATTTTGGAAGATCTACCAAATGGTCATTTTCCTTCATCAAATATCTTCTTAAAAAAAGCAAATAATAAAAATTCCTTTTCTGTTCAATTCCTATGGTTATAGAGAACCATTTATGAGCGTCATTTGACTTTTCATGGGAGCTCGTTTATTTAGTAAATTATACAACTTTTAAAAATGTAAAATTTAATCTATATAAATATGAAATTTTGTTCGATATCTCGACTGAAACTGGTCAGTCTAGAATATCTCATTCTTTCTATAAATTAAATAGATATATCTTTAAAACTAAAAGCTATTCAATAACATAAAACTTCAAATATTAAACAACGTGCCTACAAAAACAATATATTTTAATTACAGATTTATTTCAAATAATGCAGCAAAACCTGATCTAGACGATTATTTTTAGAATCACCCATAATGAATAATTAACTTATTTTTAACATAATGATAATAACAATGAAGGTGCAAATTTAACGATAAAATTTTGTTGACAAAAAAGCTCACGTCTACAGAAATTCTACTTAACGAAGTAAAAGATAAGAGGCAGTGCTTGGAAAAATACAAAGCACTAATAAAAAGTCAAGTATGCTATACTAACGAATAGTTTAAAAACATTAGTCACGCGGCAATAAAATGACGTCAATTTTGCAGTAGAATATTCATGCGACTCGAGTTATGACTTGAGTGTCAACTTGAAACTTATTATCCTTGGTCAAGAACTTATCAACAGTCGTTTAAAATAATTCCTGAATCATGTTCAGTTTAGTGAAATTGTTTTTCCCAGCATCACGCAGAGAAAGAGATATTTATGTAAAGTATCTTTATCCTGTCAGCTTCCACTTATATAACCTATTGCTCCAAATGCAATGCTTATCTCTTCAACTAAAATTAACTGAAAGCCTGAATCACATGTGTTTCAAGTTCCTGTGCTACAAGTATATATATATATGTTAAATCGTTCCTGTGCAGGAAAGGTCGAGAAATAAAAACTAAAAAAAATGAGATGAATTCTCATCAGGGTGTGCAAGTACTATTCTAAAATGTGTGGGTGCTGTTGGCATATTCATGGAGGATGCGAACATGTGCGACGTTGCAGTATGAATGGCGTCATTTAAGAAACAAACTGATATCAACCGCCAGTTAAAATAATGAATCAAATTATTTTTAAACAAGTATTAATTATTTTATGTTTAACCGCTTTGATACCGAGGCAACAGTTATAAATATGCCGGACGTTGAGAATGAAAATATTGCTAATAAAATATGAAATAAATTAGGAATTGAAAAGGTAATAAATAAATAATGATAGCAGTGGTCGGAGGTGATAGAAATGGTTAAAAAAATTACCACTTCCATAACTAGTGGAAAAAGTGACCATTTTATTCGGCTTCTGTTGGCGTCCAGAGTAGCCGGACTTTCATTCTACCTCAGAGTAGAGTTAATTAATGCTAATAATTATGTTTGTGTGTTAAAATATAATTTTACAGTCACTTTAATGATCTCGATATGTCAACAGAGAAATCAGACAAAAATAAAAATTCCTTATCACAGACTAGTTCTCAATAGTAATAATTTTTGTTTTGTTTTTGGCAATCTATAAGTTTTATGTAGTCCTGTGGATATGCGACAGAATAAAGGAACTGGACATACGGGTTTGTCGGTCGATCTTAGTGCAAAAATGCAGTCTGATATGCAAGCTGAGAAAAAGAGAATAAAGACTCGGAAAAGAATGGCTCGAATATTGCTCCTTCTACTTCAAGATTGCCGATAATGTTGGTTTGTAACGAGAGATTTTATCCGCTTTATCCACCCGGTTGACGTTGTATCGTCTAGATTACACAGGATAGATACAAAGTATATGCAAGTCTATAAGATTGGTTTTAGTTTTCGAAAAAGGAAAATTTATCGTGCAATAAAAAGACAATGGGAATTTAGTGCACTGCAAATGTTTTAAATCAGTCCATTTAGTGGCGCAGAAACATTTAAATATGAGTACTTGTGTAGATTAAAATTAAAAAAAAAGAAACAAAAAAAAGTTTACAGTCCTTTGGCATTTTAGAAAAATATTAACGTTTTTAGATTTAAAAGTAAGTAATGACCCTTTTATATGTATAAGAGGAAGCAATAGAGAAGAATCACTAAAAATTGAAAAAATACTTGTAGAAAAAAATTGGGTAAGTGAAATAGCTGTATAAGTGAAACGAAAAATTTTATCCCTTCAGGTTCTACTTATCCAGGTTTAACTGTAATTAAAAAATAGACTAAAAAGTCAAGAAAACAACAATGAAATTTAAAGGAATTAGTAAAAAATTAAAGAAATTACTAGAAAAGAATGTAAAAAAACTAGTAATTAAAGAAATGAAATTAAAAATGAGAAAAAGTCACTAGATATAATATAATAATACATCCAAAGAAAAAATATATTTGTCTCACAGCCAAGTAACTTTCTATTTGATTCAAATAAATTTTTTTTATTTGAAACAAATAAAAAGTTACTTGGCTGTGAGACAAATATATTTTTTCTTTGGCACAAATAACATATCTTTGAGTCAAATATATCACTTCTCTGGGTGTAGATTAAAATATTTAGATACTAAAAACCGTAAACAAAGGGAATATTAGTTAAATGTGAAAAAATAACTAAAAACCAAATAAATGTTAAAACCCCCTAGAAATAGAAAAATGTATATATAAAATAAAGCAAATAGTTCATATTATCAATCAATCCAACTCAGGATTTCAACTATTTATTATAAACTTATATGCGAAATGAAAACTTCATAAAATCCAATGTCTACACTGCAAAAACATGGTGTCTTAAATTGGACAAAAATGTCTTAAATTAAGATACTTTTGGTGTCTAAGACACGAAAAATGTCTCATTTTAAGACATTTTTGAACAATTTAAGACACCTGTTTTTGCAGTGTAAAAATAAAGAAGAAGAACTTATAAATAAAAAAATAAAAAAAGAAATAGGAAAGTAAAAAAATATTTTGTATTGTAAAAAAATAACTAGAAAAAGAGACAAGATTACTAAAAGTATAAGGTAAACATCTAAAAATTAGAAAAAATTATATTCAATAAGATGAATTTATAAGATGAAAAAATTATTGCAAATAAAAAAAGCAATTAAACAACTAATATAATTACTGGAAAATTTTTAAAAAACAGGAAAATGAAAGAAGAAACTGAAAAATAAGAAAAAAAATACTAGTAACTGAAGCAAGTAAAATGAAATTTATGAGAAAGAATCACAAATTTTTAAAAATAATTAGGAAATAATGGAAAAAACAGTAAAAAATATAACTAAATTTTGGAATCAAAAATTAAAAAATGTTTAAAATCACTAGGAGGCGACAAATTCGATAATTTAAAAAAACAACTAGAAAAAAAAGATCACTAGAAGTACAAGATGAACATCTAAAATTGAAAAAATTGTATTACAGGGTTTTTTATAAAAAACGTAATTCCACAACTGAAATAGTTACAAGAAAAATGTAAAAAACTACACTGTACTTGGATTACGGACAATTATTCTTAAACTAAGTATAATTATTCTTGATCCAAGAATAATTATTATTGGCCTGAGTCTAAGAATAATATTGTTGGTTCAAGAATAATTATTCTTGATTTAAGCATATAGTCCAAGCATTCTTTTATTCTTGGTAGAAGAAATTTTTTCTCCTAGTGATAAAGAAGAGCCAAAAGTTTTTTTTTTTAATAATTAGGAAATGATAGAAAAAACTGTAAAAAAAATAACTAAATTTTGGAATCAAAAACTAAAAAAATTTTTCAACTTTCTAGGAGGCGAAAAACACGATAATTTAAAAAAAAATAACTAGAAAGTATTAAAAATTACATAAAGAATAAAATAATGAGAAACGTAAGAAACTACCCAGAAATTCTTGAAACAGCACTAGAAATGAATTGATAATAACTAAAAAATGAGAAAAAGCTATAGGAGAGGAAGAAACTAATTAAAAGTTTGTGAAAATATATAAATGAGAAAAAGTAAATGTACAATGTTAAGAAATCTGATAATATTGAAATAGGATATCTAATTAGAACTAAGTTTAAAAAATCACTAGAAAGTTTAAAAATAACTAGAAAATAAAAAAAATAATCATAAAATATTGTAAAATTACTCGTAGGCGATAAAATAATTAGATAATTGATTCAAGAATTAATTAATTTGCTCGATTTTTTCGCGCCCACACCCAAAAATTAACAAAAGTTTTTAATAACTTGAAACCAGTTTCGAACAGTTTCAAGTAATTTTATAAACAGTTTGAAACAGTTTTAAACTTTTTTTAAATAGTTTAAGTAGTTTTGAAGAAATGCCAAGCAGTTTTGAAAAAGTTTATTATTTATTTATTTGAAAGAAAGAAAGTTCCTAGGGCTATAGAGCCCTTACAAGAATACAAAGTAATATACAAATAAAAAAGACTGCGCAACACGAAGCGGAAAAAATACTATATATTACATACTATAAAATTTATAAATGAACTAAGTAAATTTTAGAATAGATAGACTTTGAAACTAATAGACTATAGGGAAGAATCTCAGGTTATAAGCTGCAAATTGTATTTTTTCTTTTTCTAAAAGTTTATTATATACTTATAGTTTTAAATCAGATTTTAAGATCTTTAAAAAAATATCGAAATTATATTTCAAACAAGTCCTAAGTAGTTTGAAACCAGTTCAAAGAGTTGTAGACAATTTTGAAACAATTTATACTAAGCCCTGTACAGTTTTAAGTATAGTGCTAAAAGTACTAAACAGTTTTGAACTAGTTACAAACAGTTTCAAACAAGTTCTAAACAGTTTTAGGAAACTTTAAACACTTTTGTATTATTTTTTACAAACGTTTAAACCTATTTTGAAAAGTTTGAAACAATTTCCAAATAGTCCAAATAGTTTTAAATTACTTCTAAAGTATTTTCAGTAGTTCTAAACAATTCAAAACAGTTTTGTCCAAGTTCTAAGGATTTTAAAACAATAAGTTATAAATATTTCTAAATATTTTGGAACTATTTCTAAAGTGGTTTAGTTAGTTATAAACAAATTTGAACCAGTTATAAACAGTTTCAAACTAGCTATAGATAGTTTCTAATTATTTTTCAAGAGTATTATAATATTTTTAAAAATAAATTGTTAAAAATTTGTAAAAGTTATTTATTGTCTCATTGTTATGGTTTTGAAAGTATTTTAACATCAAATTTAAATACTAAACTGCATATTTGCATTGTTACCCTTATATATTCAGTTTAATACACATTTTTCTATTAGCGATTTAAAAGTGCAAATATATATACTAACACAGTTTTAAATGAAGTGTAGAAGCAGATACCAATTTATTATGGTATAAAAAGTAGAAAATTTCAGGGATATCGGTTTGAAAGCTACTTTTTGGCAAAGTTGGAATGCAGAGCGGTATTCCAGGACGGAATAAAGTGATGCAACTTGAATTTAAATCAGATAGAAAATCCTTGCCTGTCTCAAATTCGAGCGTTGTAAGAGCCGGGATATATGTTACATAAAACGATAATGTCGTTGGAATACATCAAATCTTAAAAGGTTTTTCGAAGTACGATATCTCTTATCAGAAATGCACATACAATGTTGCAAATGTGCGGCGCGAAATCAGTATCAAAATTCACTTGTATTGACCGTATTTTGAAATTTAAAAACACAGTTTTCAAATCTTGAAATTTGGTTTAATTATGTTTTGCTGATTATTAAAATACAAATATACATATTTTTTGAAGATTTTAATTTCTTAAATTCCCGTTAATTATTCAAACATTTACTCAAATATTATTCTGGAACTGATTTTGAAATCGTTTTCAACTGAAAACCGTTTCGTGTGTTTATAAAAAGTCTTTTAATAAGTGTTTCACTTTTTTTCTGAGACTTGATGAGGACCCTCGGGATATTCTGGAGGACCTTTGTCGACGCTTTGCTGCTCTTCGCACTCACTAATGCGATTATCGCACTTTTATTTCCGTACCCACGCGTACTCTGTTCTCAACGAGCAAAAAATGATATGAAAAAGTCTCGAGAAAAAGAATGGAAAAATACAACATTGCAAATATGTATTAAGGAGTTATAAAGCTTTTATTTACCTCGCTTACATAAATTACACCAAACATAACTAACATTTATAACTATATTTGATTAGCAGTTAAACAAACTTTCTATGTCATTAGCAAATTCACAAAATCTCTCAGAAAAAAAAAAATATATTTAAATTGAGAATATAAAATTAATGAATAATACTACTACTGTCATAATTTTTAAAAATATTTATAACTAATTAATCATAATCATGATTAATTATTTAGAAAAAATAATTATCATTTATTAGTAAATATTAACATCCATAACTTATCTTTAATATTTACTTTATATATTTACCAAGAAAAGAATAATCTTGTTGATGATTCCATGAATAATTAAAAAAACTCTAACGAAGGTCAATTAAATTCCCAGAACGGTACATTAAATTACATTGTTTTCGTCTCTAAAATATTTAAGGCTATTTTAGACTACTTTTTGCCATTTATGCGTGGGAGTAATAAGCGGCCCAAATTTTCAGAAACAATCGAAGTGGCGCCATGAATTAAGGCCGTGTAAACAAGATATGTATTTACTCTCCCACGTAATATAAAGGATAAGATACGTATCTAACTGCCGTATTAACTTAATGTGATTTTCATTCACAATTACATCTTATAATGTTCTGATCACTATAACCGAAAACCTCAATCAAATTTAAGATGAAGTTATTCTGATTGCTAAACAAAACCAACAATAATAATTAAAAACAATTTCTGCAGTATGACAATTGATTCAATTTGAGCATAGATTTCTTATCACTTTACTTCCTATTTCACTGAATTCCAATAATTAACCAGGTCCGACTTAGATTACTCTCTTTAAATTCTCATAAGTCCTAACCTTACAATCCAATTATTTTCTAATGTTTCATTTCAAACACAATGCATTATAAAAGATTTTTTAAACCATAAATGAAAAAAATTCGAAATTTGGACTACAACGAGAAAGTTATGGACAAAACTCTAGGCCAGGTTATATATTGAATCTAGCATTTAAAATGTGGAATACGTTATCCGGAATCTGGGATGTGAAATTTGGAATGTGACATCCAAAATCTGGTATTTAGAATTAGGGATCTAAAATGTAGAATCTGAAATCTGGGATATATATAACAAATTCAAAATTTCGGATATAGAAGCTCGAATGTATATAGAATCTGAAATTTAGAACATGAAATTCACAATCAGGGACTTAAAATCTGAAATGTAGAATCCGAGATTTGAAATCTAGGATTTTGAATGCCGAATCTATGATGTGAAAGATGGAATGTGGAATCTGGATTGTCGAATCCAAAATGTAAAATTTTGAAAGTATAGAATCCAGAAAATAAAGTCCAGAATAAATTCCGTAAATGAGACCCAGCATCATACATGTACTTGTTCTGTTTGTTTTAATTAGAGTGAGGACAATAATAAACATTCATTAAAGGTTGTATGGAGCTCCAATGTCGATTTGCCAGAGGCTTACAGGAGCAAAGGTAATAAAATAAGTCCATTGATCAAGTACGCCTGCACGCGTGGATAGAATTCAATGTCTAAGGTTACTATACGTCATTTGAAAGAGGACCCGTTTACCTGTCCCACGGTGTATTTCAATTAGAAAATCGAGTCCTGCGTTTTGTCTTGCAGGCAAAATGAATTCTACATCGTCATATTCATATACCTACTGGCAAAAAGTTGACCCAGGAGTTACTTTTTTTAAAATTCTAAATTAAAAATCATTAACCCTGACAGATGTCAATCAGGGCACAAAAGTCTCTACACAAAGTTAAAGACATTTTTTCACGATTCATTTGACTCTTCTCTCACTTGTTATTTATTTAAATGTATTCAGAAAGTGAAAGGAGTATTACAATTGCTCTTAAATGGCCTTTACAATAAATGAATCCTGGGAAATTATTATATTATCATTATTATTGAAAAATTATATTACTATTAACCTGAGACTTATGCAAAAGAATGCTATCTTTTTTTTTAAATATATGTGATAATACTTAAAACTTTATAAAATTTTTAATTTTAAAAATAAATTTTAAGTTACTTAAATGCCACACACTATAGTTATTAATTAAAAAATAAACACGGCAATTTTTTTTAAGAATGACAAGTGACATTTCACAGTAATTTATAGACTAAATGACAGTTTAGTGAAGATGAATAGTAAATAAGAAATTAAGTTTAATAAAAGGATTCAACATTAAAACCCACACGCATTAGTTACCTTTTGAAATGAAATTAGCGGAGGAAATGAATAGTCCTGTGAATATGACAAGAGAGTAAAATTGCAATTTTAATTACTCGAGTATTGAATGCACTGCTTGTGTTCCACATATGAAATCATGAATACGACAAACGCTATAGTATACACATTCAAAGAAAATTTGCATATAACGAGTAGCTTTCTTTCTTCGTATTCTCGATAGGATACCCGTAATTAATATTACTTTCTGCTCATATTTCATGCAGTAAAATGTTATTTGAACGTTATTAAGACAGAAAAAATGTCGAAGAAGCCAAATAACATTTCTTAAGATTAATAGATTACTATAATGAATGCTCCTCTCACAGAAATAACCATCAAGAAGTCATTTTAGAGAATTTTTCAGTTATTTTCATATGTTTCAGGAAATCGCAATTTTTGAGTCTCAATTGATTTTTTAAAAGACTTGATGTTAATTGTTACTCACTGTAACTCTGAATTATATTTAATTATAGTTTTATCGTCTATATTGTTCATAAAATGTGTTTTGTAAAATTTACCAAAAATAAAAATCTACGAAAATTTACAGACAAATAAACATCTACAGATTTTGCGTAGAACTTTTGAAAAATTCCCGAAAAACATAAATGAAAATCTATTTGCAACTTGATTAAACAACCAATATTTTCTTTTGCTTTCAAATTTTTTTCTTTCATCCGGCATATATCTTTAAACTTTTTTTATTTTCCCATTTACTTTTTGAATGTAAGTGCACTTTGTTCAGAATAAATATAGGTTTCTGAACTATTTAAAAGTAAATTATGGGAATGATTTATCAAACTATAACCAATATATTATTTGCATACATCGTCGATATAATAAAACAAGCATTTAATCAATTTTAATATCAGAAGATTGCATATTTATAAATTTTGTGCTTTCGTTCCTTAATATGCATAAGTTAGATCTGTAGCCACGACAGAAGCCGGCACTTAATAATAATTATACTATAGGTATATAAAGTGTGTGCGCGCAAATGTATAATTTGAATTTATAAATGTCAAAATGTCTTTTGGATTTTTTTTATATTACTTTGATCAAGTGTAGCTATCATTACATAATATTCATTAAACCTTTTATACCAAAATTATAATATTAATTAATGAGCATTTCATAACCCAATTTGGAATATTTACTATATTGAATCCAAAAATGTCAAGGACACGAAAATTTGTTTAAATTATATTCCGTAACATTGTTTTAAAATAACAAATATAATTATTTTTTGTGTTACGCATAGAAAGATATAGAGTTGCAAAATTCTCGGTAATTTAAAATCCGGTTACATTCTCGAGAATATAACCGAGAATATTTCCCTTCAGGAGAATTTATGAGAATTTTCTATGTTTGAATGAGATCCACTACTTTGAAACAAAAACAATTTATTGAAATAAAAGTGGATAGATGACAAAAATAATTATATCATTAAAAATTAACTATAAGTCAATGAAATGTAAAAATGATTATTAAATATAAATAAATAATGGCAAATTTTGCAAATTAATTGAAAAAAAAATCGTGAAAACGATTAAAATTGTGGAAAATAATTTAAATTTAAAAAAAAAAAAAAAAAAATTATTGAAATTGAGATAAATAATTAAAATTTTAGAAAATTAATTCAGAAATAATGAAAATAATTAAAAATTTAAGAAAATAATAAAAAAATAATATAAATAATTTAAAATTTAAGAAAATAATTGAAAAAATTACATAATATATTTTACATGAAGGAAAATTAAACAGATTTTCAGAAAAATACTTGAAACTTTTAGAAGTTGATTGCAAAAAAAAAGAAAATAATTCAAAATTAGACAAAATAAATGAAAAAAAATCTTAATTTAAAATTGAAAAGAACAATTTTTAATTTACGAGACATAATTGCAAAAAGTAAAGAATATAAAGGTAAGTACCTAAAATACAAGAAAATCGTAGATATAATTGAAAATTGAATAGAAAAATGAAAATTTCAGATAAGTAATTATAAACTTTTTGGAAATTATGAGAAAGAACGTAAGTATAATAATTGAAAATTGAAGAAAATAATAAACAAATAATATAAAAATTAAATTAAATAATTGAAATATCAGATAAATAGTTTAAAATTTGGAAATTCTGAAAAGAATGCAAAATTATTAAAAATTGAAGAACATACCTAATTGAAATTTGAAAAAAACCGTAAAAAATAATTTTACAATATGAGAAATATAATTAAGAATTTAGGGAAATAAATAATAATAATAATAAATTACGCAAAAAGAATGAAAATAATTAGAAATTGGAGAAAATAACAGAAAAATTACAGAATTTATTTTCGAGCAAATGAAAGTAATTGATAAATCGTTTAAAAAGTTGAAAATTGAAGACTATAATCAAAATTTGAGATAATAACTGAAAATTTAGGAAATTAATTGCAAAATAATTAAAAGATGGAGAAAATAATTGCAAACTGACAAAAAAAATGAATATTGAGCAAAATAATTAAAAATGGAGATACGTATTTGAAAGTTTAGGATGTTAATTCAAAAATATTGAAAATGATTAAAAATTGAAGATAATAATTGCAAAATGAAAATAATAATGGTGAATTAAAAAATTAATTTAATTTTGCGATAAATAATATGAAATTTAGCAATAAATAATGAAATTATTTTATTGTTGAAGAGAAAATAATTAAAATTGAAACAAAAAAAAATAATTAAAAAATGCAGCAAGTAATTGAAAAATTGTAGCTTAAGTAATTGAAATCATAAGAGAAAAGAATTATTAAAAATTTCAGAAATCTTTTAATCACTATAAATTTAGTATATTTGCACAATGGATTAATTAAACTTTTAATCAATATAAGTTCAAATTAAGAGAAATGTGAAGAAATTAAAATTGCTATAAATTTAAAATTTGAAAGCATTTTGAAAAGATGAAATATGATGATGTAAAAATTTAAAGCAAAAAACATCTAGTGACAAATTAACATTGAAATTGAAATCATTAGGGTAAGTCCGGGGGAGATGGCCATACGGGAAAGATGGCCAATTCAAATATTTTACTGAATTTGTTATTAAATATCAGTTATTATTGGTTATTTTGCTTCATTTGTGTGCGTGAAAGCAAACAACAACAAAAACTTGAAAATTAAAAATGAAAAAGTACTTGAAATCCTGGTGTATTTTTTTGACTAGTGCTCGAAAACATCAATGGGTTGACTTTACTGATTGTTAAAGTGTTCTTTTTTTTTAGAATAATGCTTATTTTCGTATTTTTTGGAACTATACATGAAGCAAGCTTTGTAATAACGTCAGAATTATACATGAAAAATTTTTATTTATTTAAATATTAGGGTAAATCTGGGGGGATGTCATAAGGGATAGATGGCCAATTCAAATATTTTTACAGAAATTGACTCAAAAGGTCACTTATTCTAAACTAAATTTCTTCGTTTTGCATTTAAACATAAAGAAAAGCAAAATTTTGGCGAAAAATAATAAAAAATTAAATATAATACTTCCTTTTTATTTTGTCTATTACTCCAGTACTGAAAAATTTCAACTTGTTTAAATATCTATTTATTGTGGTGATATTCTTTAAGATAATACTTATTTTTGTGTTTTGTTTATTCTTTCATGTAATAAACTCAAAATGATATATTAATTATATTTATTTACTTAAATAATAGGTGTGGCCAACTCTCCCTTACACCTATGGCCATCTCACACTACGATTGGCCATCTCTCCCTGAATGTCACTTTTTACAAAACATTAATTTTATGATTGTTAACATTAAAATATTTTATATTATTTATGGTTGTTTTAAAGTTAAATAGTCAATGTTTAATTAACAATAAACATCAATATATAAATGTTGTTTTTTTTATTTTTATGGACCTTTATAGAAAGTATGGCCATCTCCCCCGGACTTACCCTACTAATATTAGAATGACACATGAAAATTTGACTAAATTTGATAAATAAATAAAAAAAATAATTCTCAAAAATTCTGGATTAGAATTTTGGTCAGTTATATTCCCGGTTATTTTCTCGTTATCATTACCGTTCTCCAGGTAATATTACTACTTCGCAACTCTAGAAAGATATCTCGGCAAAATGTATGTGGAATTTCTGTAAAATTTACTTTTTCCATAAATTTTACGCATATTAACAATTTTCCAAATTAAAAAAACCATCCCAATTATTGTAATAATTAATTATAAAATAATAAATGTGAAACAATGTAAAAATTTCTTTTAAAAAAAATGTAAAAAATTGTCTACATGAACAATGGTTTTGTCTTTCTCATTATACTTCTAAATAGAAAAATGAGTTTATACAATGTTGCAATCTTGAATGTGTAGGATGACTCATAACCAGTAATCAGTTCGCGGTGAATGAAAGCTCTTTTATCTCTCTCACTAACTTGCTTTAAACGGAACTTAACTGCTGTCTCTTTTTCCTTTTATAAAAGTCTATAAATGTTATGAGAAGAATAACGTACCTTGATTTCTCACGTTATTCCATAAAGAATATAAACAAAAGTATGGAATTATAAAATAGTTCAACAAAAATCTTACCATTTTTCATAGAGATATAGAATCTTTTTAAATATATTTTTCTTTAATAATCATTTTCGAATCGTTTTTCAAATTTTTCTTTTCTATCCTTCAATTTTTTATTTTCTATACTTTTTCAAATCCTTCTTTTTTTTTACATTTTTTCTAATTTTGATCATAAGCCTTTTTCGAATTTCTTCTCTGCAATTTTTTCAAAGCTGTTTTCAATTATTTCTTTACTGAGAAAACAAATTTCTTCTACTAAGGATAAAAATATGCTTGGATCCAGAATATTATTCTTAGACTAATAATAGTTATTTTTGAAATAATAATAAGTAATACTTGATTCAAGAATAATTATCTTTAATCCAAGTACACAGATCCAAGAATGTGTATACTTGAGTCAATAATAAGTTATTCTCGATCCAAGAATAATTATACTAGGTCCGATTCAAAGGATAATTTGCATTTGATCCAGTGCAAAAATGCATTGATACAAGAAAACATTTCTCTGTATTTTCTTTATCTTTTTTCAAATCATTCTCCTCTTTATCTTTTTCTGAATATTTTTTTTCTTTACAGTTTGTGCCAGTCACAAGATGTTTTTTTCATTCCATATTTTCCGTGTATCTTTTAACAAATCTTTTGAAAATGTGCACAACTTATAAAAGGGTCAAAAAATAGAAAATAAATTCTCTTTTTGTGAAATTATCTACGATGGAACTTTAAGCAATTATGAAGTGTTCGACTTAAGATCCATCATTTCTTGTCCACCTATACTATACGCATACTCACATAAATTGTGAGTGAACGAGTTCCACGCACCGGATCACTCAGTTCACATATACGTCGGTAAATTATAGAAGTTATACGTGATACGTGAGACTAGAACGTATCAACTGTCGTGCAAGAAGAGAGAGAGAGAAATAGAAAGGCTAAAATTCGTACAAAAGACAGAGAACGATTTAAAGTGAGAGAATAAGCTGAGCGAGAGCGAAAATGAGAGAAAGAGAGGAGAATTATTACCGGCCAATGAACTGTCGGCCTAGTTTTAAAAACCAAAACAAACCTCAGGCTTGCAAACGTTTGGCTCACGTAGGCTCTAATGAGCTTGCGCGTCAACTATTAGCCAATTGGCAATCCAGCATGGTAACTTGGGTTCAACTCAATTCAAAATGCAAATTATGAATCTCTCTCAATATTTTCTAAATAAGCTCCATTTCGAAATAGACGAAACAAATGTTTTTTTTTTTTTTTAAGAATACATTTGTTTCTAATGGGAACGCATTTGCTTCTTTTAAAAATACAAATGAAAATAATGTACGAAAAAAAAGTTAAAAATAAGGGGAATGTATCTATGAGTGGACCGGCTTCTTAAGTTGACCACACCTTTCTGTTTTCTATTAAACTAAACTCGTTGGATTTGACAGATGTGTAACGCCGCAAAAACAATTTTAATGATCCCTAAGTAAATATACTTTTGTTTTGTGTTTAGTACAGCTGCATGTAAAAATAAATCTATTATTACTTTCTCATCTCTAAATGAGAAGGTATTTTTTGTTTAATTTAATGCGGGAAAATAAATAGTTTATTTTAATTCAAGAAAAAAATGACATTTAATATATTTCTATTTTGTTTCTATTATATAGCTTTTTTTATTAAGCTTGTCCGCATTTTTAAAATGTTTGAAAAAAGATTTCGTAAAATATAGCTATGTAGAAGCAAATTACTCTATAAATCTAAATTAGTTAAAAAGAACTGATTATTAGTAAATTCATCGCTGAGTTTTTGTTCTAGTAATTAATGAAAAATAACTAATTATAAGTAAAAAATAACTAATAAATAATAAAAATTTGACTAATTGAATTAGTAAACAGAATTTTACTAAAATATTAGTTATTTTTCCATAACCTAAAAATGAATTTGACTAATAATTAGTTATTTTGTTTCCTCGTAGAGAATCCTTTGTGATCTCGTTAAGATTTACGATTTTCCAAAAATAGTCTAAACCGACTTATGTTCATCTAAAAGCCTAGATTTCCATTTTTAAGAAAAAGTACGGATTTGTGTGTGTGTATTTGTGTGATAATTGTTTTGTCGCTTGGATATTTCAAGAACGCCTAAACGGATTTAAATAAAATTTTGATTCCGAATTAAGCTCATAAATATCTAAATTTGGACACAGGGATTTTTGAAAATATCCAACCAAATTTTTTTTAAACACCACTTTTTACCAAAAAATATTGTTCTTTTCTAACTATAGTTTCTTTCCAAAAAATATTCTATATGAAAAAAATGAATCAATTTAATTATATGAAGAGATTTTATCCAAAAATTTAAAGAAATAATAGAGATTCTGAATTTTTCATGAAATTTTTATTTTAATTTCTTAAATATTACTTCTTCAATCATCAGTTCTAATTAATGATTCCTTTATAAAAATATTTTACAATGAAAAACGAATTGATTGATATTTATATAGTATATATTTTCTCACAAATTAATATGTGACCTGGACAGTGAAAAGGGGGCTTCGTGTCAAAAAAAAATTTTTTTTTGGTTTACACCACGTGAAAGAGCGTCAAAAAATCTATCAGAATCTGCAAAAAAATGAAAAACGATTTTTTGACACGTAAGCCCCCTTTTCACTGTCCAAGTCACATATATAGTTAATGAGGAAGCAAACTATTTTGCTTACATGGAAGCAAAGTGTTTATACAATGAATATAATTTTCACCTAGATTTACTAAATGATTAGTAAAAATATAACTATTTGAATAACTGACTGAGTATTTGCTTTCAAATGAGATATTTTTTGCTAATTCAGATTTAAAGAGATAAAATAGAAAAATTGTAGCTAATTATTCAAGCTTTTCGATATCTCATTGAATAAAATTTTCTGACTCAATATTCTTAGGATAATTATAGTATTGCCCTACCCTTCTCTAACAAGTAAAAAAAGTAATAATTGAATAATAAATAAAAGAAATAAATAGACACAAAAAAATGACAGATTAGTTTAGTTAATTGAGATAAGTTAAAATTTTCTACTAAAATTAATGGATATATTATCAAAACATATCAAACGCAAATTGAAATAATATTTTCATCAATAATCATTTATTATAAATTATTTTCAAAGAATTATAAAATTCAAAACCATCATTTCTATTGTATTAAAAGAGTGCTATTCGTGTAGCTATTTATGTACAAGTATAATTAATTGATAGTTTAAAAATTATTTATTTTTTTCAAACAAATGCTATATCCGGAACATCAATCAATTGCCGTATAATAAGTACTTTCAATTCCAGGGAATTTTTTAATCGTCCTCTTTAAAGTTCATATCGTGCGTAAACTTCTTTTCTTTATGGAAATAATACGTAATCAAGAGTTTAATAATATATTTCATTAATACCAAGTGATAACAAAGAAATTATAAATAAATAAGTAGACATAAATAGAATTAATGATGATAGGTTAGGTTAAAATTAAATATAAATTATTCATTTCATCATGCGTTGTCACCAAAGTAAAAAATGTATCAAACAACAGAAAAAGTTTAGAAGAAGAAGAATAAGTTAAAGTTCCGTTCAGATCCGGATATTAAAATTTTGTAATCCGAGGTATAAAGTTAGTTTCTTTTTTTTTATTTAATATATTGAGTCACAGTTGGACCGACAAAGGCCTACATCTGGCCAAAAGGAGAATCATTGTTCCCACTGTTCCAGTGGTCCCGATTCGCCCCTGACATGTTTTTCTTTATCTTATTTGCGACCCTATGCTGAATTTTACGAGCTCGTAAAACTTTACTATATCCATGTGAGATCGATCGACGAACGTGTTTCGAAATGATTGAAAATTGTCAATGTTATTTAACGAATATTTCGGAACAAAGATCAATTTTATTTCGCATATAAACCGTCTTTTTCCAATTCAACGAGACAAGGGTCGAGTCAAAATCCTCGGATAGTAAATCCTGAAGAACACCGGTTTCTGTTTTAGACGTAAAATCCGATAAAGAAACGAAATATTTTTAATTTTATTTTATTTCTACCTTAGATAGAGTTCTCAACCTTTATGTTCTATTTACTTTTAAAATATTTCAATTTTTTAAATCAGATAATTAAAAATTGTTGCAAAATTGTGTTTCAATATATTTTTCTACCTCAAGAAAAAAGAAATTTAAATAGCTTCAGCTTGAAAATAAACATTGAGAGTTTCAACTGCTTTGAGAATCATTTAAATTTCTTCTACCTGCGTGGCCTACATTCATCTGAGAATTGGAGCCGCAAAAGGTAAGCTTACACATGAAGAGGCGTTGCGAAAGGCACTGGACTTCTCTTTAAAGTTGGCACTGATGCGGGGTCATTGTTCGCTAATTACAATCCTATCTAATCGTGCCATAAGCAAATGTATATGCGCTTTGAAGTCGTTATTATAGGTGAGAATAACTGTCAAGCTCAGAAATAAAAAATAATATGAGTAACTTAAAAATGCATAAAGATGCCGTGTAAATAACAATTACAAAAAAACACATACTTTCTCTACAAGGAAGCAACATCAAACAAATTAAAATCACTTCAATAAATAATAAACATTTAGTAATCAATAAAAAAACCATATAAACAATAAAAATAAAGACTTTCTCTAAACATAAATAACAACAACAAAAAGCACATCAATAGGAAATTAGTGTATAATAAAATAAACATTTTCATAACAAATGTGAAAAATAACGAAAGAAGTTCAGAATGAATTCTTATCACTTCATTATCATTATCTAAGCATTTACTGGCCAGTAAATTCCTAATATTTTCCAAATAAACAATTATTTAAAAATATTTGCAGTTTTTCTTCTGTTATTAAAAAAAAGAAAATTACACATTTCATCGACATAATTATTGTTAATGTCCACTTTCATATTTTGCTTCGACTCTGAACCCCAGATTTCTTTATTATTCACACAACAAGATAACTTCTCAATGAATATTTCTCCTGAGGCGAAGAATGTTGTCTAAAAAAAGCCCAAGTCTCATAATTAAAGACCAAGGACATAAATACTAAACAAATGTTCAGCTATTTCGTAATAAAATTTAATTGGAATGACTTTTTAAAGTTTAGGAGTGTAAAGTGCTTTAAAATGTGCAAAATAGAAAAAGTTCATGAACCTACATATTATAGATATTATGTTAGTTATCTAATGTTTAAGCAGGACTTGGATATGCAAATTATACAATCGCAATGCATTTTTGACTATATGCCGATGATAATTCAGTGTAACTAATTTACATAGGAGAAAATATATAAATTATTTAAATGGGCTTGTATTTATATCAGATTTATGGCTCTTTTGAGACCGTATTTTATCTTTCTTTTTTTTTTATTGGTGTTAGGTTTTTTATCCGTTATTCAAAATTTTTAATTCAACTATTTTTATCCACAATGGAACAGAGAGGGTTTATAATTAGATATACAAGTTTGAAGGCGTAAACGTATTCTTGGCATCATTGACGAACGTAGACCAGATAAATTTGAATTGGTAAATGGGCCTATCGTTAAGTATAAGAGGATTATGAGAAGGGTGTGAAATTGTATAATCAAAAAGCCAGATCAGCAATGACATGAGATTGAATATTAATATACTTCATGTCAGACTCTGACTATTAAATTCCTATCACTCAACGTTAATTATGTCAAGCAGTTGGATTAAAATTCTTGTATAGTCCTTTGTTGTAATTCACTAAACAGAATTTCTTTAATTTTAAAAAATATTTTACAGTTATTGTGGAAAATTAAAAAATTGTTATCAAGATTTTTCAATTTTTAATGTGATTAAATGAATTTTGACTAATTTTAGATTATTTTAGATTTTACAGGATTTACTAATAGTTTTCTTTAAATTTTGATCATACTTCTATTCGCTCTTTTTTTATTTTTGAAAATAATATGTGGTCAAATTTAAATAATTTCTTATTTTATTGGAAACAAATAGATAGAGAATATTAAAAATGTGTATTTTTTTAAAAATTTAAAGTAAACAAAACATTTGAAAAATTGTCAATCAATTCATATTTTAATTGATTTAAATTGAAGTTAATCTAAATTGCAAAAAATAAAAATTTTAATTCATCTTATTTTTGATTGATTCTGAATATAGAAACTAAAAATCCCGAATTCTAGTAGACAAACTTAAAAAACCGGATCAAAATTTGATATAAATTCCAAAATGATTTTTATTTATTTCGTTATAAAACCAAACTTCAGTTTATTCAAAAATCAATTGATCTTATTGACTTATCTCTTAGTTCAAAAAAGCTAATTATCTACTTAATTTATTCAGTAACCAACCAACTGATAAACCAAACTAAATAATTAAATAACTATAACTGACTAATAAACCAACTAAGCAACTAATAAATTAATTAATTAAGTAACCAATTAACTAATCAGCTATACTCATTAACTAATTAACTAAGTAAACAATCACTAAAAAAAACGGTAGTCTTTATTTGAGAATTACTCTTTTTAAGAATAAAATATTCTTTTATTCAGGATATAATATTCTTCAATTATAAAGCACATTCCTAAATTAAGAACCTTTGCTTTTTTTCATATCTAATTTCTGAATTTTTCTTATTATTTTTGTATTTATATTTAATAAAAAATTTTAAAAATAAGTGTCATATATATACCATATAAAATATACCTTTCTGTAACATTTGTCGATAAGAAAAATATTATTTTTATTTTCGAATTTCTATTATTGAACCTTATAAATTAATGATTATGTTATTTATTAATATCAACTGTTATTTTTTATATCAAAAATAAATAATTTTTATATAAAAAATAAATCATTTTTATTACAAAAATTAATTTTTAAAAACAAAATAAGAAGTTATGGAAAAATTATTGGAGATTATTGATATATATTTTTTTTCTTTGTTCTTATTGGCTGGTATTGATTTTTTGATGTTATATCCTATATTGGTTGATAAGTTGATATATTAAATTTTCTTAAATATTTTAAATGATATTAAGTTTATTATAATTTTTACGTAACTATTCACGGTATTTTTTTCAATTTTAAACATTAATGTTATAAATTTTTATTACTTAAATTCTACAAATTGATACCTAATTCAGAAATTTATGTCAATTTTAATTCATTCAAATATATTATTGCCATTAGTATATTCTTATTATTATTATATTAGTTATATAATTATTATGAATTTTGTAAAGTTCATACAAATAAATATTGATGACAAATGTTCTCGAGATTACTAAACAACTATAGGCGTGCTTTTTTCTATTGATTTTTAACATCGATAACGTTTTGTTTGAAGTTTTCTCAATCCGTTCTAACACATCTCTTTCAACTGTCACGTTTAGAGTTCAGTACTGAAAACAAAATTAGTAAAAATGTCCATGGAAGAAACGATTCTACGTGACTATTTAGGTATATATATGCAAAACGTGTGTTACTGTTAAGTAACACTATCGAAATTCTAAGAAACTTCATGAATATAACTTTTTTTTAAATATACTTCAAAATGTCAGTTAATTTGCCATGAAATCTCTTTTTATTCTCTTTATGTACATTTTCCTATACATTCATCATTTTATCTCTATTTCCTATATACACAATTTTATGAATCAATGACATCGTAAAATAATAAAAATTAAATAACACGGTGATTTATTGGAAAAAGTACGATTACAATATGAAATTTATCAGATGTAAATTAAATTGAATAAAAGTATAGAAAGACAAAATACATAAATATCAAATTATGTATGTATTTGCAATTATTTATTTGTAACTCCTGTTTCGAAATCACTCAATCAAAATAAATATACGAATTAAATTGTTTGTAAGTATAAAAATAATTTTATCGGAACGGATCAATCGTAACAAATATAATTGCAACCGGCAGACTTAATAATACTGGAACAATAACAAGAATTGCAAAACAATTTTTCAATATCTATAAACAGAAGAAGATTGACAGTTTCAGAAACTTACGCCTCGCGCTTTCTCTTACGTAAGAAGCTTAACTTGAGATTAGCATAGGGACAAAACGCGCACAGTGACGTTTCCAGACATGTTTTTTTGCGATTGTAGGATAAGTTTATCATTGATAATGGTTTAGTGCGCAAAAAAATCTACCTTTAAAAGCCAATTCGTCTTTTAAATCAATATCGATTGGAAAGCGAATCAAATGAATCAACATATTTTTCCATAAACTCCATCCACAGAATTTCATTACCATTTTTTTAAATAATATTATTTTACATTATTTAATTTCAGTAGAACCCGACTAATTACTTTCTAAATTTGAATTATTCAAATGTTGACTAATTTAATTAAATACTTGGGTATATTTGACTAATAATAAGAAATTAGTAACTTATTGTGATTTAACTAAAAAAAACTTTGATTTGAACTACAATTTTAAGGAAAATTGGTGCATTCGCTATAGACAAAAAATTTTATAAATTCTAAGTTAAACATAAATTATTTTACTTTTTGAAGTACACTGTTAAAAAAATGGTATATGCGCTTACAACTTTACACCGGTGTTAAGAAATCGGTGCGATTTTGGCCGTGCACTACACCGGCCGAGTGTAAACTTAAAACAAATTGGGATTTACAACCAAGCGGTGTAAACGGACTATCAAATCGCACCAAAAAGTGCGATTGTCAGTTTCTTTGTCTAACTGTCCCTCTCTTCGCCCCCTTTGTCAACATCTGAGAATAGCCATTTTTACGTTTTCTTCTAATTTTCGTTTTCATTGAATCCACTAGCAGACAACTATATATATATGACATGACTAGAAGTTTCCGTAGCGCGAACGCGCGACATGTTTTTCCCACGTTCAAAATTGAAACAGCCCATTACTAGTAAACTAAATGAGTACTAAATATTTAAATATGATAAATCCAGTTTATCAAAAACATAATATACCTAATGTAACTTAATATATAAAGTGAAAAACAATAAAACACAGAAGTAAATAAAAACAAAAAAAGATTACTCGACGACATAAGCTAAACAAAGTATTGAAAATAATGTCATATCAATTTATTCAATTCTCTAGTCTATTCTATGTGGCATATATATTTCCCGAATATTATTTCAGCTTCTTTAAGATATTTTAAATTCAGAATTTTATTTAAAAACAATTGGAATTTATTTTTATAATTTAGAAAAACAGGAACAGGTTTTATAATAGAGAAAAATATCAATTGTTGTAGAATCGAATGTTTTTTACAAAATGTATTCTATGTGGCAAATAAATATCCAAAATATTGTTTTAGTTTTTATAAGATATTCCAAACTCAAAACTGTATTTAAAAAAAATTGGATGATATTTCTATAATTTATTAAAACAAAAACAGGTTTTAGAATAGAGACAAAATATCAATTTTTGTAAAACAGAATATTTTTTCCAAATTTTAATCTATGTGTCATAAATTTCCAAATTATTTTTTTAGATTCTTAAAGATATTTTAAATTTAAAATTGTATGTAAGAAAATTAAATGATATTTTTATAATTTATATAATACATTTCTGAATTTAAAATATCTTAAAGAATCTAAAATAATATTTAGGAAATTTATGTGCTACATAGAATAGAATTCGAAAAAAATATTCGGTTTGACCAAAATTAATATTTTGTCTCTATTCTAAAACCTGTTTTTTATTCCATAAAATAATAGAAATATCATATAATTTTTTTTAAATACAGTATTAAAAATTAAATATCTTAAAAAATAACAATTAAAATTTGGGAAATTTATATGACACATAAAATAGAAATTAGAAAAGATATTCAGTCATACAAAAATTGATATTTGGCCTCTAGTATACAACCTGATTTTGTTCCCATAAATTATAAAAATATCATATATATTTTTTTTAAATACAATTCTGAATTCCGATTTTCTTAAAGATTCTAAAATAATATTTGGTAAATTTATTAGCCATAGAATCGGTAAAAAATATTCGATTCTACAAAAATTGACATTTGCTCTCCAGTCTAAAATCTGATTTTCTTGTCATAAATAATAAAAATATCAACTATTTTTTTTTCTGAATTCCGATTTTCTTAAAGATTCTAAAATTATATTTAGGAAATTTATTTGCCATAAAATGTGTAAAAAATATTCGATTCAACAAAAATTGATATTTGGTCTCTGGTCTAAAACCTTATTTTGTTCTCATAAATTATAAAAATGTCATCTATTTTTTATAAATTCAATTCTGAATTTAGATTTTCTTAAAGATTATAAAATAATATTTGGGAAATTTTTTTTCCATAGAATGTGTACAAAATATTCGATTCTACAAAAATTGACATTTGGTCTCTGGTCTAAAACCTGATTTTCTTCTCATAAATCATAAAAATATCAGCTATTTTTTTTTAAATTCAATGCTGAATTTGGATTTTCTTTAAGATTCTAAAATAATATTTGGGAAATTTATTTGCCATAGAATGTGTACAAAATATTCGATTCTACAAAAATTGACATTTGATCTCTAGTCTAAAACCTGTTTTTCTTCTCATAAATAATAAAAATATCATCTATTTTTTTTTAAATTCAATTCTGAATTTGGATTTTCTTAAAGATTACAAAATAATATTTGGGAAATTTATTTGCCATCGAATGTGTAAAAAATATTCGATTCTACAAAAATTGACATTTGGTCTCTGCTCTAAAACCTGATTTTCTTCTCATAAATAATAAAAATATCAGCTATTTTTTTTAATTCAATTCTGAATTTGGATTTTCTTAAAGATTACAAAATAATATTTGGGAAATTTATTTGCCATAGAATGTGTACAAAATATTCGATTCTACAAAAATTGACATTTCGTCTCTGGTCTAAAACCTGATTTTCATCTCATAAATAATAAAAATATCAGCTATTTTTTTTTAAATTCAATAATGAATTTGGATTTTCTTAAAGATTCTAAAATAATATTTGGGAAATTTATTTGCCATAGAATGTGTACAAAATATTCGATTCAACCAAAATTGATATTTGGTCTCCGGTCTAAAACCTGATTTTGTTCTCATAAATTATAAAAATGTCATCTATTTTTTTTTTATTCAATTTTGAATTTAGATTTTTTTAAAGATTATAAAATAATATTTAGGAAATTTCATTTCCATAGAATGTGTACAAAATATTCGATTCTACAAAAATTGATTTTTGGTCTCTGGTCTAAAACCTGATTTTCTTCTCATAAATAATAAAAATATCAGCTATTTTTTTTTAAATTCAATTTTGAATTTGGATTTTCTTAAAGATTCTAAAATAATATTTGGGAAATTTATTTGCCATAGAATGTGTACAAAATATTCGATTCAACCAAAATTGATATTTGGTCTCCGGTCTAAAACCTGATTTTGTTCTCATAAATTATAAAAATGTCATCTATTTTTTTTTATTTAATTTTGAATTTAGATTTTTTTAAAGATTATAAAATAATATTTAGGAAATTTCATTTCCATAGAATGTGTACAAAATATTCGATTCTACAAAAATTGATTTTTGGTCTCTGGTCTAAAACCTGATTTTCTTCTCATAAATAATAAAAATATCAGCTATTTTTTTTAAATTCAATTCTGAATTTGGATTTTCTTAAAGATTCTAAAATAATATTTGGGAAATTTATTTGCCATTAGAATGTGTACAAAATATTCTATTCTACAAAAATTGACATTTGCTCTCTGGTCTAAAACCTGATTTTCTTCTCATAAATAATAAAAATATCAGCTATTTTTTTTAAAATTCAATTCTGAATTGGATTTTCTTAAAGATTCTAAAATAATATTTGGGACATTTATTTGCCATAGAATGTGTACAAAATATTCGATTCTACAAAAATTGACATTTGGTCTCTGCTCTAAAACCTGATTTTCTTCTCATAAATAATAAAAATATCAGCTATTTTTTTTAATTCAATTCTGAATTTGGATTTTCTTAAAGATTACAAAATAATATTTGGGAAATTTATTTGCCATAGAATGTGTACAAAATATTCGATTCTACAAAAATTGACATTTCGTCTCTGGTCTAAAACCTGATTTTCATCTCATAAATAATAAAAATATCAGCTATTTTTTTTAAATTCAATAATGAATTTGGATTTTCTTAAAGATTCTAAAATAATATTTGGGAAATTTATTTGCCATAGAATGTGTACAAAATATTCGATTCAACCAAAATTGATATTTGGTCTCCGGTCTAAAACCTGATTTTGTTCTCATAAATTATAAAAATGTCATCTATTTTTTTTTATTTAATTTTGAATTTAGATTTTTTTAAAGATTATAAAATAATATTTAGGAAATTTCATTTCCATAGAATGTGTAAAAAATATTCGATTCAACAAAAATTGATATTTGGTCTCTGGTCTAAAACCTTATTTTGTTCTCATAAATTATAAAAATGTCATCTATTTTTTATAAATTCAATTCTGAATTTAGATTTTCTTAAAGATTATAAAATAATATTTGGGAAATTTTTTTTCCATAGAATGTGTACAAAATATTCGATTCTACAAAAATTGACATTTGGTCTCTGGTCTAAAACCTGATTTTCTTCTCATAAATCATAAAAATATCAGCTATTTTTTTTTAAATTCAATGCTGAATTTGGATTTTCTTTAAGATTCTAAAATAATATTTGGGAAATTTATTTGCCATAGAATGTGTACAAAATATTCGATTCTACAAAAATTGACATTTGATCTCTAGTCTAAAACCTGTTTTTCTTCTCATAAATAATAAAAATATCATCTATTTTTTTTTAAATTCAATTCTGAATTTGGATTTTCTTAAAGATTACAAAATAATATTTGGGAAATTTATTTGCCATCGAATGTGTAAAAAATATTCGATTCTACAAAAATTGACATTTGGTCTCTGCTCTAAAACCTGATTTTCTTCTCATAAATAATAAAAATATCAGCTATTTTTTTTAATTCAATTCTGAATTTGGATTTTCTTAAAGATTACAAAATAATATTTGGGAAATTTATTTGCCATAGAATGTGTACAAAATATTCGATTCTACAAAAATTGACATTTCGTCTCTGGTCTAAAACCTGATTTTCATCTCATAAATAATAAAAATATCAGCTATTTTTTTTTAAATTCAATAATGAATTTGGATTTTCTTAAAGATTCTAAAATAATATTTGGGAAATTTATTTGCCATAGAATGTGTACAAAATATTCGATTCAACCAAAATTGATATTTGGTCTCCGGTCTAAAACCTGATTTTGTTCTCATAAATTATAAAAATGTCATCTATTTTTTTTTTATTCAATTTTGAATTTAGATTTTTTTAAAGATTATAAAATAATATTTAGGAAATTTCATTTCCATAGAATGTGTACAAAATATTCGATTCTACAAAAATTGATTTTTGGTCTCTGGTCTAAAACCTGATTTTCTTCTCATAAATAATAAAAATATCAGCTATTTTTTTTTAAATTCAATTTTGAATTTGGATTTTCTTAAAGATTCTAAAATAATATTTGGGAAATTTATTTGCCATAGAATGTGTACAAAATATTCGATTCAACCAAAATTGATATTTGGTCTCCGGTCTAAAACCTGATTTTGTTCTCATAAATTATAAAAATGTCATCTATTTTTTTTTATTTAATTTTGAATTTAGATTTTTTTAAAGATTATAAAATAATATTTAGGAAATTTCATTTCCATAGAATGTGTACAAAATATTCGATTCTACAAAAATTGATTTTTGGTCTCTGGTCTAAAACCTGATTTTCTTCTCATAAATAATAAAAATATCAGCTATTTTTTTTAAATTCAATTCTGAATTTGGATTTTCTTAAAGATTCTAAAATAATATTTGGGAAATTTATTTGCCATTAGAATGTGTACAAAATATTCTATTCTACAAAAATTGACATTTGCTCTCTGGTCTAAAACCTGATTTTCTTCTCATAAATAATAAAAATATCAGCTATTTTTTTTAAAATTCAATTCTGAATTGGATTTTCTTAAAGATTCTAAAATAATATTTGGGACATTTATTTGCCATAGAATGTGTACAAAATATTCGATTCTACAAAAATTGACATTTGGTCTCTGCTCTAAAACCTGATTTTCTTCTCATAAATAATAAAAATATCAGCTATTTTTTTTAATTCAATTCTGAATTTGGATTTTCTTAAAGATTACAAAATAATATTTGGGAAATTTATTTGCCATAGAATGTGTACAAAATATTCGATTCTACAAAAATTGACATTTCGTCTCTGGTCTAAAACCTGATTTTCATCTCATAAATAATAAAAATATCAGCTATTTTTTTTAAATTCAATAATGAATTTGGATTTTCTTAAAGATTCTAAAATAATATTTGGGAAATTTATTTGCCATAGAATGTGTACAAAATATTCGATTCAACCAAAATTGATATTTGGTCTCCGGTCTAAAACCTGATTTTGTTCTCATAAATTATAAAAATGTCATCTATTTTTTTTTATTTAATTTTGAATTTAGATTTTTTTAAAGATTATAAAATAATATTTAGGAAATTTCATTTCCATAGAATGTGTACAAAATATTCGATTCTACAAAAATTGATTTTTGGTCTCTGGTCTAAAACCTGATTTTCTTCTCATAAATAATAAAAATATCAGCTATTTTTTTTAAATTCAATTCTGAATTTCGATTTTCTTAAAGATTCTAAAATAATATTTGGGAAATTTATTTGCCATTAGAATGTGTACAAAATATTCTATTCTACAAAAATTGACATTTGCTCTCTGCTCTAAAACCTGATTTTCTTCTCATAAATAATAAAAATATCAGCTATTTTTTTTAAAATTCAATTCTGAATTGGATTTTCTTAAAGATTCTAAAATAATATTTGGGACATTTATTTGCCATAGAATGTGTACAAAATATTCGATTCTACAAAAATTGACATTTGGTTTCTGGTCTAAAACCTGATTTTCTTCTCATAAATCATAAAAATATCAGCTATTTTTTTTAAATTCAATTTAGAATTTGAATTTTCTCAAAGATTATAAAATAATATTTGGGAAATTTATTTGCCATAGAATGTGTACAAAATATTCGATTCTACAAAAATTGACATTTGGTCTCTGGTTTAAAACCTGTTTTTCTTCTCATAAATAATAAAAATATCAGCTATTTTTTTTTAAATTCAATTTTGAATTTGGATTTTCTTAAAGATTATAAAATAATATTTGGGAAATTTATTTGCCATCGAATGTCTACAAAATATTCGATTCTACAAAAATTGATATTTGGTCTCTGCTCTAAAACCTGATTTTATTCTCATAAATAATAAAAATATCAGCTACTTTTTTTTAATTCAATTCTGAATTTGGATTTTCTTAAAGATTACAAAATAATATTTGGGAAATTTATTTGCCATCGAATGTGTAAAAAATATTCGATTCTACAAAAATTGACATTTGGTCTCTGGTCTAAAACCTGATTTTCTTCTCATAAATCATAAAAATATCAGCTATTTTTTTTTAAATTTAATTTAGAATTTGGATTTTCTCAAAGATTATAAAATAATATTTGGGAAATTTATTTGCCATCGAATGTGTAAAAAATATTCGATTCTACAAAAATTGACATTTGGTCTCTGGTCTAAAACCTGATTTTCTTCTCATAAATAATAAAAATATCAGCTATTTTTTTTAAATTCAATTCTGAATTTGGATTTTCTTAAAGATTCTAAAATAATATTTGGGACATTTATTTGCCATAGAATGTGTACAAAATATTCGATTCTACAAAAATTGACATTTGGTCTCTGCTCTAAAACCTGATTTTCTTCTCATAAATAATAAAAATATCAGCTATTTTTTTTAATTCAATTCTGAATTTGGATTTTCTTAAAGATTACAAAATAATATTTGGGAAATTTATTTGCCATAGAATGTGTACAAAATATTCGATTCTACAAAAATTGACATTTCGTCTCTGGTCTAAAACCTGATTTTCATCTCATAAATAATAAAAATATCAGCTATTTTTTTTTAAATTCAATAATGAATTTGGATTTTCTTAAAGATTCTAAAATAATATTTGGGAAATTTATTTGCCATAGAATGTGTACAAAATATTCGATTCAACCAAAATTGATATTTGGTCTCCGGTCTAAAACCTGATTTTGTTCTCATAAATTATAAAAATGTCATCTATTTTTTTTTATTTAATTTTGAATTTAGATTTTTTTAAAGATTATAAAATAATATTTAGGAAATTTCATTTCCATAGAATGTGTACAAAATATTCGATTCTACAAAAATTGATTTTTGGTCTCTGGTCTAAAACCTGATTTTCTTCTCATAAATAATAAAAATATCAGCTATTTTTTTTAAATTCAATTCTGAATTTGGATTTTCTTAAAGATTCTAAAATAATATTTGGGAAATTTATTTGCCATTAGAATGTGTACAAAATATTCTATTCTACAAAAATTGACATTTGCTCTCTGGTCTAAAACCTGATTTTCTTCTCATAAATAATAAAAATATCAGCTATTTTTTTTAAAATTCAATTCTGAATTGGATTTTCTTAAAGATTCTAAAATAATATTTGGGACATTTATTTGCCATAGAATGTGTACAAAATATTCGATTCTACAAAAATTGACATTTGGTTTCTGGTCTAAAACCTGATTTTCTTCTCATAAATCATAAAAATATCAGCTATTTTTTTTAAATTCAATTTAGAATTTGAATTTTCTCAAAGATTATAAAATAATATTTGGGAAATTTATTTGCCATAGAATGTGTACAAAATATTCGATTCTACAAAAATTGACATTTGGTCTCTGGTCTAAAACCTGTTTTTCTTCTCATAAATAATAAAAATATCAGCTATTTTTTTTTAAATTCAATTTTGAATTTGGATTTTCTTAAAGATTCTAAAATAATATTTGGGAAATTTATTTGCCATAGAATGTGTACAAAATATTCGATTCAACCAAAATTGATATTTGGTCTCCGGTCTAAAACCTGATTTTGTTCTCATAAATTATAAAAATGTCATCTATTTTTTTTTTATTCAATTTTAAATTTAGATTTTTTTAAAGATTATAAAATAATATTTAGGAAATTTCATTTCCATAGAATGTGTACAAAATATTCGATTCTACAAAAATTGATTTTTGGTCTCTGGTCTAAAACCTGATTTTCTTCTCAAAAATAATAAAAATATCAGCTATTTTTTTTAAATTCAATTCTGAATTTGGATTTTCTTAAAGATTAAAAAATAATATTTGGGAAATTTATTTGCCATAGAATGTGTAAAAAATATTCGATTCAACAAAAATTGATATTTGGTCTCCGGTCTAAAACCTGATTTTGTTCTCATAAATAATAAAAATATAAGCTATTTTTTTTAAATTCAATTCTGAATTTGGATTTTTCTAAAGATTCTAAAATAATATTTGGGAAATTTATTTGCCATAGAATGTGTACAAAATATTCGATTCTACAAAAATTGACATTTGGTCTCTGGTCTAAAACCTGATTTTCTTCTCATAAATAATAAAAATGTCATCTATTTTTTTTAAATTCAATTCTGAATATAGATTTTCTTAAAGATTATAAAATAATATTTAGGAAATTTCATTTCCATCGAATGTGTAAAAAATATTCGATTCTACAAAAATTGACATTTGCTCTCTGGTCTAAAACCTGATTTTCTTCTCATAAATAATAAAAATATGAGCTTTTTTTTTTAATTCAATTCTGAATTTGGATTTTCTTAAAGATTAAAAAATAATATTTGGGAAATTTATTTGCCATAGAATGTGTAAAAAATATTCGATTCTACAAAAATTGACATTTGGTTTCTGGTCTAAAACCTGATTTTCTTCTCATAAATCATAAAAATATCAGCTATTTTTTTTTAAATTCAATGCTGAATTTGGATTTTCTTAAAGATTCTAAAATAATATTTGGGAAATTTATTTGTCATCGAATGTCTACAAAATATTCGATTCTACAAAAATTGACATTTGGTCTCTGGTCTAAAACCTGATTTTCTTCTCATAAATAATAAAAATATGTGCTTTTTTTTTTAAATTCAATTCTGAATTTAGATTTTCTTATACATTCTAAAATAATATTTGGGAAATTTATTTGCCATCGAATGTGTAAAAAATATTTGATTCTACAAAAATTGACATTTGGTCTCTGCTCTAAAACCTGATTTTCTTCTTATAAATAATAAAAATATCAGCTATTTTTTTTTAATTCAATTCTGAATTTGGATTTTCTTAAAGATTACAAAATAATATTTGGGAAATTTATTTGCCATCGAATGTGTAAAAAATATTTCAATTCTACAAAAATTGACATTTGGTCTCTGGTCTAAAACCTGATTTTCTTCTCATAAATAATAAAAATATCAGCTATTTTTTTTTAAATTCAATTTAGAATTTGAATTTTCTCAAAGATTATAAAATAATATTTGGGAAATTTATTTGCCATAGAATGTGTACAAAATATTTCAATTCTACAAAAATTGACATTTGGTCTCTGGTCTAAAACCTGATTTTCTTCTCATAAATAATAAAAATATCAGCTATTTTTTTTAAAATTTAACTCTGAATTGGATTTTCTTAAAGATTCTAAAATAATATTTGGGAAATTTATTTGCCATAGACTGTGTAAAAAATATTCGATTCTACAAAAATTGACATTTGGTTTCTGGTCTAAAACCTTATTTTCTTCTCATAAATCATAAAAATATCAGCTATTTTTTTTTCAATTCAATGCTGAATTTGGATTTTCTTAAAGATTCTAAAATAATATTTGGGAAATTTATTTGCCATAGAATGTGTACAAAATATTCGATTCTACAAAAATTGACATTTGGTCTCTGGTCTAAAACCTGTTTTTCTTCTCATAAATAATAAAAATATCAGCTATTTTTTTTTAAATTCAATTTTGAATTTGGATTTTCTTAAAGATTATAAAATAATATTTGGGAAATTTATTTGCCATCGAATGTCTACAAAATTTTCGATTCTACAAAAATTGACATTTGGTCTCTGGTCTAAAACCTGATTTTCTTCTCATAAATAATAAAAATATGAGCTTTTTTTTTTTAAATTCAATTCTGAATTTGGATTTTCTTATACATTCTAAAATAATATTTGGGAAATTTATTTGCCATAGAATGTGTACAAAATATTCGATTCTACAAAAATTGATTTTTGGTCTCTGGTCTAAAACCTGATTTTCTTCTCATAAATAATAAAAATATCAGCTATTTTTTTTAAATTCAATTCTGAAATTGGATTTTCTTAAAGATTCTAAAATTATATTTGGGAAATTTATTTGCCTTCGAATGTCTACAAAATTTTCGATTCTACAAAAATTGACATTTGGTCTCTGGTCTAAAACCTGATTTTCTTCTCATAAATAATAAAAATATCAGCTATTTTTTTTTAAATTTAATTTAGAATTTGAATTTTCTCAAAGATTATAAAATAATATTTGGGAAATTTATTTGCCATAGAATGTGTACAAAATATTTCAATTCTACAAAAATTGACATTTGGTCTCTGGTCTAAAACCTGATTTTCTTCTCATAAATAATAAAAATATCAGCTATTTTTTTTAAAATTTAACTCTGAATTGGATTTTCTTAAAGATTCTAAAATAATATTTGGGAAATTTATTTGCCATAGACTGTGTAAAAAATATTCGATTCTACAAAAATTGACATTTGGTTTCTGGTCTAAAACCTTATTTTCTTCTCATAAATCATAAAAATATCAGCTATTTTTTTTTAAATTCAATGCTGAATTTGGATTTTCTTAAAGATTCTAAAATAATATTTGGGAAATTTATTTGCCATAGAATGTGTACAAAATATTCGATTCAACCAAAATTGATATTTGGTCTCCGGTCTAAAACCTGATTTTGTTCTCATAAATTATAAAAATGTCATCTATTTTTTTTTATTTAATTTTGAATTTAGATTTTTTTAAAGATTATAAAATAATATTTAGGAAATTTCATTTCCATAGAATGTGTACAAAATATTCGATTCTACAAAAATTGATTTTTGGTCTCTGGTCTAAAACCTGATTTTCTTCTCATAAATAATAAAAATATCAGCTATTTTTTTTAAATTCAATTCTGAATTTGGATTTTCTTAAAGATTCTAAAATAATATTTGGGAAATTTATTTGCCATTAGAATGTGTACAAAATATTCTATTCTACAAAAATTGACATTTGCTCTCTGGTCTAAAACCTGATTTTCTTCTCATAAATAATAAAAATATCAGCTATTTTTTTTAAAATTCAATTCTGAATTGGATTTTCTTAAAGATTCTAAAATAATATTTGGGACATTTATTTGCCATAGAATGTGTACAAAATATTCGATTCTACAAAAATTGACATTTGGTTTCTGGTCTAAAACCTGATTTTCTTCTCATAAATCATAAAAATATCAGCTATTTTTTTTAAATTCAATTTAGAATTTGAATTTTCTCAAAGATTATAAAATAATATTTGGGAAATTTATTTGCCATAGAATGTGTACAAAATATTCGATTCTACAAAAATTGACATTTGGTCTCTGGTCTAAAACCTGTTTTTCTTCTCATAAATAATAAAAATATCAGCTATTTTTTTTTAAATTCAATTTTGAATTTGGATTTTCTTAAAGATTCTAAAATAATATTTGGGAAATTTATTTGCCATAGAATGTGTACAAAATATTCGATTCAACCAAAATTGATATTTGGTCTCCGGTCTAAAACCTGATTTTGTTCTCATAAATTATAAAAATGTCATCTATTTTTTTTTTATTCAATTTTAAATTTAGATTTTTTTAAAGATTATAAAATAATATTTAGGAAATTTCATTTCCATAGAATGTGTACAAAATATTCGATTCTACAAAAATTGATTTTTGGTCTCTGGTCTAAAACCTGATTTTCTTCTCAAAAATAATAAAAATATCAGCTATTTTTTTTAAATTCAATTCTGAATTTGGATTTTTCTAAAGATTCTAAAATAATATTTGGGAAATTTATTTGCCATAGAATGTGTACAAAATATTCGATTCTACAAAAATTGACATTTGGTCTCTGGTCTAAAACCTGATTTTCTTCTCATAAATAATAAAAATGTCATCTATTTTTTTTAAATTCAATTCTGAATATAGATTTTCTTAAAGATTATAAAATAATATTTAGGAAATTTCATTTCCATCGAATGTGTAAAAAATATTCGATTCTACAAAAATTGACATTTGCTCTCTGGTCTAAAACCTGATTTTCTTCTCATAAATAATAAAAATATGAGCTTTTTTTTTTAATTCAATTCTGAATTTGGATTTTCTTAAAGATTAAAAAATAATATTTGGGAAATTTATTTGCCATAGAATGTGTACAAAATATTTCAATTCTACAAAAATTGACATTTGGTCTCTGGTCTAAAACCTGATTTTCTTCTCATAAATAATAAAAATATCAGCTATTTTTTTTAAAATTTAACTCTGAATTGGATTTTCTTAAAGATTCTAAAATAATATTTGGGAAATTTATTTGCCATCGAATGTCTACAAAATATTCGATTCTACAAAAATTGACATTTGGTCTCTGGTCTAAAACCTGATTTTCTTCTCATAAATAATAAAAATATGTGCTTTTTTTTTTAAATTCAATTCTGAATTTAGATTTTCTTATACATTCTAAAATAATATTTGGGAAATTTATTTGCCATCGAATGTGTAAAAAATATTTGATTCTACAAAAATTGACATTTGGTCTCTGCTCTAAAACCTGATTTTCTTCTTATAAATAATAAAAATATCAGCTATTTTTTTTTAATTCAATTCTGAATTTGGATTTTCTTAAAGATTACAAAATAATATTTGGGAAATTTATTTGCCATCGAATGTGTAAAAAATATTTCAATTCTACAAAAATTGACATTTGGTCTCTGGTCTAAAACCTGATTTTCTTCTCATAAATAATAAAAATATCAGCTATTTTTTTTTAAATTCAATTTAGAATTTGAATTTTCTCAAAGATTATAAAATAATATTTGGGAAATTTATTTGCCATAGAATGTGTACAAAATATTTCAATTCTACAAAAATTGACATTTGGTCTCTGGTCTAAAACCTGATTTTCTTCTCATAAATAATAAAAATATCAGCTATTTTTTTTAAAATTTAACTCTGAATTGGATTTTCTTAAAGATTCTAAAATAATATTTGGGAAATTTATTTGCCATAGACTGTGTAAAAAATATTCGATTCTACAAAAATTGACATTTGGTTTCTGGTCTAAAACCTTATTTTCTTCTCATAAATCATAAAAATATCAGCTATTTTTTTTTCAATTCAATGCTGAATTTGGATTTTCTTAAAGATTCTAAAATAATATTTGGAAAATTTATTTGCCATAGAATGTGTACAAAATATTCGATTCTACAAAAATTGACATTTGGTCTCTGGTCTAAAACCTGTTTTTCTTCTCATAAATAATAAAAATATCAGCTATTTTTTTTTAAATTCAATTTTGAATTTGGATTTTCTTAAAGATTATAAAATAATATTTGGGAAATTTATTTGCCATCGAATGTCTACAAAATTTTCGATTCTACAAAAATTGACATTTGGTCTCTGGTCTAAAACCTGATTTTCTTCTCATAAATAATAAAAATATGAGCTTTTTTTTTTTAAATTCAATTCTGAATTTGGATTTTCTTATACATTCTAAAATAATATTTGGGAAATTTATTTGCCATAGAATGTGTACAAAATATTCGATTCTACAAAAATTGATTTTTGGTCTCTGGTCTAAAACCTGATTTTCTTCTCATAAATAATAAAAATATCAGCTATTTTTTTTAAATTCAATTCTGAAATTGGATTTTCTTAAAGATTCTAAAATTATATTTGGGAAATTTATTTGCCTTCGAATGTCTACAAAATTTTCGATTCTACAAAAATTGACATTTGGTCTCTGGTCTAAAACCTGATTTTCTTCTCATAAATAATAAAAATATCAGCTATTTTTTTTTAAATTTAATTTAGAATTTGAATTTTCTCAAAGATTATAAAATAATATTTGGGAAATTTATTTGCCATAGAATGTGTACAAAATATTTCAATTCTACAAAAATTGACATTTGGTCTCTGGTCTAAAACCTGATTTTCTTCTCATAAATAATAAAAATATCAGCTATTTTTTTTAAAATTTAACTCTGAATTGGATTTTCTTAAAGATTCTAAAATAATATTTGGGAAATTTATTTGCCATAGACTGTGTAAAAAATATTCGATTCTACAAAAATTGACATTTGGTTTCTGGTCTAAAACCTTATTTTCTTCTCATAAATCATAAAAATATCAGCTATTTTTTTTTAAATTCAATGCTGAATTTGGATTTTCTTAAAGATTCTAAAATAATATTTGGGAAATTTATTTGCCATAGAATGTGTACAAAATATTCGATTCTACAAAAATTGACATTTGGTTTCTGGTCTAAAACCTTATTTTCTTCTCATAAATCATAAAAATATCAGCTATTTTTTTTTAAATTCAATGCTGAATTTGGATTTTCTTAAAGATTCTAAAATAATATTTGGGAAATTTATTTGCCATAGAATGTGTACAAAATATTCGATTCTACAAAAATTGACATTTGGTCTCTGGTCTAAAACCTGTTTTTCTTCTCATAAATAATAAAAATATCAGCTATTTTTTTTAAATTCAATTTTGAATTTGGATTTTCTTAAAGATTATAAAATAATATTTGGGAAATTTATTTGCCATCGAATGTCTACAAAATTTTCGATTCTACAAAAATTGACATTTGGTCTCTGGTCTAAAACCTGATTTTCTTCTCATAAATAATAAAAATATGAGCTTTTTTTTTTTAAATTCAATTCTGAATTTGGATTTTCTTATACATTCTAAAATAATATTTGGGAAATTTATTTGCCATAGAATGTGTACAAAATATTCGATTCTACAAAAATTGATTTTTGGTCTCTGGTCTAAAACATGATTTTCTTCTCATAAATAATAAAAATATCAGCTATTTTTTTTAAATTCAATTCTGAAATTGGATTTTCTTAAAGATTCTAAAATTATATTTGGGAAATTTATTTGCCTTCGAATGTCTACAAAATTTTCGATTCTACAAAAATTGACATTTGGTCTCTGGTCTAAAACCTGATTTTCTTCTCATAAATAATAAAAATATCAGCTATTTTTTTTTAAATTTAATTTAGAATTTGAATTTTCTCAAAGATTATAAAATAATATTTGGGAAATTTATTTGCCATAGAATGTGTACAAAATATTTCAATTCTACAAAAATTGACATTTGGTCTCTGGTCTAAAACCTGATTTTCTTCTCATAAATAATAAAAATATCAGCTATTTTTTTTAAAATTTAACTCTGAATTGGATTTTCTTAAAGATTCTAAAATAATATTTGGGAAATTTATTTGCCATAGACTGTGTAAAAAATATTCGATTCTACAAAAATTGACATTTGGTTTCTGGTCTAAAACCTTATTTTCTTCTCATAAATCATAAAAATATCAGCTATTTTTTTTTAAATTCAATGCTGAATTTGGATTTTCTTAAAGATTCTAAAATAATATTTGGGAAATTTATTTGCCATAGAATGTGTACAAAATATTCGATTCTACAAAAATTGACATTTGGTTTCTGGTCTAAAACCTTATTTTCTTCTCATAAATCATAAAAATATCAGCTATTTTTTTTTAAATTCAATGCTGAATTTGGATTTTCTTAAAGATTCTAAAATAATATTTGGGAAATTTATTTGCCATAGAATGTGTACAAAATATTCGATTCTACAAAAATTGACATTTGGTCTCTGGTCTAAAACCTGTTTTTCTTCTCATAAATAATAAAAATATCAGCTATTTTTTTTAAATTCAATTTTGAATTTGGATTTTCTTAAAGATTATAAAATAATATTTGGGAAATTTATTTGCCATCGAATGTCTACAAAATTTTCGATTCTACAAAAATTGACATTTGGTCTCTGGTCTAAAACCTGATTTTCTTCTCATAAATAATAAAAATATGAGCTTTTTTTTTTTAAATTCAATTCTGAATTTGGATTTTCTTATACATTCTAAAATAATATTTGGGAAATTTATTTGCCATAGAATGTGTACAAAATATTCGATTCTACAAAAATTGATTTTTGGTCTCTGGTCTAAAACCTGATTTTCTTCTCATAAATAATAAAAATATCAGCTATTTTTTTTAAATTCAATTCTGAAATTGGATTTTCTTAAAGATTCTAAAATTATATTTGGGAAATTTATTTGCCTTCGAATGTCTACAAAATTTTCGATTCTACAAAAATTGACATTTGGTCTCTGGTCTAAAACCTGATTTTCTTCTCATTTATTTTTAAATATATCATCTATTTTTTTAAATACAATTCTAATTTTGGATTTTCTTAAAGAGTCTAAAATATTATTTGGAAAACTTATTTGCCATAGAATGTTTAAAAAATATTCAATTCTACAAAAATTTTTATTTGTTCTGTATTCTAAAACCTGATTGTGTTCCCATAAATGATAAAAATATCTTCTTTTTTTTTTAAATACAGGTTCGAATACAAATATCTTAAAGAATTTAAAACAATATTTCAGAAATTTAGTTGCCACATAGAATAGATTTTGGAAAGAGTATTCGGATTTACAAAAATTTATATTTTGTCTTTATTCTAAAACCTGATTTTGTTTCCATAATTTATAAGAATATCATTAAATAGAGTTTGGAATTTAGAAAATTAGAATATCTTAAAGAATGTTTAAAAAATTTTTAGCAACTTTATGTGCCATGTTAAATAGAATTTCAAGTAAATATTGTGCTTTAAAAAAATTGATATGTTGCCTCTAGTCTTAATACCGTTTTTGTTTCCATAAATTCTGAATATATTTTTGTTAATTTCTTCTTAAATTTTGTTGTTATTTGAACATATGTTCAAGAATTTAAAAAATATTTAGGATCTTTAAGTGCCACATAGAATAGAACTTGAAAAATATGTTCTCTTTTACAAAAAATTGGTATGTCACATGGTCATATGTTATGTTTGCGTTGTCAATTCTGTTGAGCATAACCATTAAAACGTTTGTGGCTTTGTTGTTTAGCTGTGTGTAATATCATTTGTGCTCTTGACAATTTTAAATATTAACTTGAGTGTATGACTTTTGAGTAAAAATGTGTATTGATAGTTTAGAATTTGTGTTTTTATGGATGTGATTGTAGGTTATGTGTAATCGCGAGTGGCACTCGCACCAATCAGTGTTGATGTCTCATGTGTCATAACAACTTCGCACCGTAACACTGGCTTTGCAATTTAAAAATGTAACTTACAAAAAATCAACACTTTTAAGGATGCATTGCATTTTCTTCGCACTTTTTGGTGTAAAGTGCGTTTCTTTTTTTTAACAGTGTAATCTTATTTCTTAAAATAAAAAGTAAATACTTTCTGATTTTCTCACAATGAATCCTTTTATCACTCAGATTTATACTAATTGAATTTGTAGTTTCTGTTTAATTTATATATTTAGAGAGTGTACCAATTATTTTCCTTAACACCGTACCTATTAGGTTGCAATTTAATTACACACATTGAAAGTTAATTTTAGGTCATTAGGCACAAATCAACTATTAATCAAATTAGTCAAAAGAATAATTTAAATGTAGAGAGCAAGTAGACAAAAACTTTTATAAATTTGAAGTTAAAAAAATAAATTTATGTACTTTTTAAAGTAACTTTATTTGTGACGCGATATGAACACGGAGAAAAAAAAATAGCAGCCAAAGCTAAGACTTAGCTACCTTAGCTAACTTTAATTGCTATTATATGGATAGCTAATTTTTTAGCTAACACAACTATTAATTAGCTTTCACAGCTCATTTTGTTTGCTGAAACAGCTAAATATTAGCTATCCATATAGTAGCTAACTCATTTCTCTCAGTGAAGAAAGGGACAATAACAATTTTACTAAATATTTAAACAAATTATTATTGTTTATTTACAACTGTTTATCAAATTGGGCTAGATAATTGCAGCTTTTTCTTAATGTTGCAACTCATTAAACCGATTATAAGCCGTTACTAACAATAAACGAACAATTACAATTGTACTAATTGTTGAAACTAATTATTACTGTTTATTTACAATTATTTATCAAATTAAGCTACAGAGTTGCACCTTTTTCTCAAATTCGCAACTTTACAAGCTGATTGTTATAGTTAATCAATATTTTATTATTAATAACAATTATTTGTTAACAAAGTTGTATAAGAACTTGATTTCAAAATAACTGTTATTCTGCTATTTCTATCATTTAGATATATTCAAAACAGAGTACAATCATAACTCTTATAACAAATATTAATGTTCATTAAAATATTGATAGTTTATTAATTTTTATATACGCGTATGAGAAGCAAAATGCATTTACTTGTGTATAAAGCTTCTAACGGATTTTCTTAAAAGTGTATGTACGAGAAATATAATTAAACATTGATTTTTGCAAAATGGATGTAATAGAAGAATAACGGCTATTCTGTAATAAACTACAATTTTCAAATCTGTTAACAAAGAACTTTTACAATTAATAAATAACAATTTCTTTTTAATTATACAAATTATCTTACTGTTACATGCTTTTTCATTCCCATTTTGGTTTGAAAAAAGGTATTCACATCTATTTAAATGAAGATTGTTCATGTGTTAATAGTAATTGTTTATAAGAATTAATGTGACAGCATCCAAATTATTTATAAGTTCAATAAGACTGAACGGTCAACCCATTTTAGAGCGTACGAAGAATATATTGTTCAAAGGAATACTTGAGAATACTTGTGAATATGTGGGAAAACTTTGAAATACTTAGGAATAGGGAATATTCGGAATACTTGAAAATCCGAGAATATTAGCTAATATTTAGGAGAATCTATATATACTAATAATTCGCAAATTCTTTTTTTCCTTCATGCATTTTGTCTGTTCACACCTTAAGTTTGGCACTTAGATATTTTTTGTTTTAAACCATCTACTTTTTAAAAAGTGTATTTACATTCATTAAAGTTTTAATTTAAATATATTAGTTTTAGAATTTTTTTTCAATATTTTCAATTAATTTCCTCATTTCTCAATTACTTTCTTTCATATTTAATTATTTTTGTCATTTTGTAATCTTTCTTTCAATTATCAATTACCTATTTTCTTAATATTTAAATTTAATTCTTTAATCTTCAATATTTTGTTTTTAATTTTAAATTTTTTACGTTAATTCTCAATTATTTCCCTTTATTTTTAATTATTTTATTCTATATACAATAATTCTAGCCTCTTTTAAATTATCAATTATTTGTTTGGAATTTCAATACATTTCTAAAATTTTCAGTTGATTTCTTCAATTTTGACTTTTTTCTCACAATTTTTTCTTTAATTATCTACAGTTTTCAATTGATAATTTATACTTATCCCTCAATTTTATAGTTGTTCTTTAATCTTTAAAATTATTTCTTTCTGATGCCCATTAATCTCGCCATTTATCGAATTTTTTATCAATTGACAATTATTTTCCATAATATTTAATTATTTTCGTCGTTTTGTAATTTTTCGCACAATTATCAATTATTATCATACAACTTTAATTTAATACTTTAGTTTTCAATTTATTTCTAAAATTTTAATGATTTTCCTCAATTTTCAATTATTTTCTTATTTCAATTGTTTTCATCGATTATCAATTAATTCTACAATATTTAATTAACTCTCGGATTTTTTCAATTATTATTTGCTTTACTTATAAAAATTGTTTTACAATTTCAATTCAACTGTTCAATTTTACAACTATTTTCTTCATCACTCAATTACTTTCTTCAAATTTCCATTCCATTTTTTAATTTTAAATTATTAATTTAATATTAAAAATTTTTCGCCTTTGGTCAATTATTTTTTTTCAATTATCAATAAGTTTATTCAATTATCAATAAGTTTATTCAATAATAAATTCAATTGTTCAAATATTTCCTTCAATTCTCAAATTTTTTTGTAAATTTAGAGATTCCATTTTGCAGTTCTCAACTTTTTCTTCTACATTTAATAATTCTCGAGTTTTATTAATAACTTTTTCAATTTTTAATTATATTCTACTAATTTCAATTACATTCTTCAATTTTCAATTGTTTGTAAGATTTTCAACTAACTTATCAATATTAAAAAATTCTCGGCTTTTTCAATTATAAAAATTGTTTTAACATTTCGTTTCAACAAAAATTTTATTTAATTTTCTTCTTTCTTCAATTTTCTACAACTATTTTCTTCAATTCCTCATTATTCTCTTTAAATTTCAATTCAATTTTTCTATTAAACTTTTCAATTATTTTCTTTAATAATAACAAATTCTCGACTTATATCTATTATTTTTCTCTGCATCAATTTTCTATAATTTTAGATACAGTTGTTCAATTATATTCTACAAATTTTAATTCCATTCTTAAATTTTCATTTTTTTTCCATTTTCAATCAATTCTTCAATATTCAATAATTATCTGATTTTAAAATTTTTTTAACAATCAAAAAAATTGTTTTAAATGATCTATTGAATTGTTTAATTCTATAACTATTTTTTTTTAAATTCTTAATTATTTTTTTTAATTTTCAATTTAATTATTCAGTTTTCAATTATTTTCTTCTGTATTGAATAATTATGTGCTTTTTTCAATTACTTTTTGAACTTTTTTAGTATATTTTTCAAATTTCAATAAAATTCTTCAATTATCAATTATTTTCATTAATTACAATTTTTTCCCCTTTTTCAATTTATTTGTTTAATTTACAATAATTCCTATAATTTTACTAATTTTTCAATTATTTAATTTAAATTTTATGTTTATTGTTTAATTTTTTAAATTATTTTTTCATATTGTTTATTATTTTAGCCATTTTTTGAATTTTATTTTTAATTGTCAATTATTTTCGTCATTTTTCAAATATTTTTTCCCATTTTGCAATTATTTCTTTCAATTATTTCCTACAATTTTTTCAATTTTCATTTACTTTCGTAAAATTTTAGAATTATTCTTTAATTCTTTTTTTTTGTTATTTTTCTCTCTTGTCGATTATTCTTGTCAGTTTGGGATTTTTTTTCAATTATCAATTATTTTCGTCATTTTTACATGTTTTTTCAATTATTTTTCTAAAATTTTAAATTACTTTCTTCAATTTTTCATCATTTTCATTAATATTTTTAAATTCTCGTATTTGGTTAATTTTTTTGGATTGATAATAAGTTTCTTTAATTTTAAATTCAATTGTTCAAATATTTTCTGTAATTCTGAATTTTTTTTTAAATTTCAATTCCATTTTTCAGTTTGCAATAATTCTCTTCCAGGTTCAGTAATTCTCTCCTTTTTTCAATTACTTTTTTCAATCTTTTATTATATTCTTTAAATTTCGATTCCATTCTTAAATTTTTAATTATTTTCTTAAATTTTTAATTGTTTTCTTTAATTTTCAAATATTTTCTTCAATTTCAGTTTTTTTTACTTTTAATCCAGTTGTTCAAATTACAATTAGTTTCAACAATTATTCCCATATTTTTTTAATTTTTCTTTTTGCAATTATTTTCTTAAAATTTAATTTTTAAACATTTTTTTTTGAACATTTTTTTAGTTGTGTATTAATCTAGCCATTTTTCGAAATTTGTTTTCAATTTGCAATTATTTTCGCCTTTGTTTTTATAATTTTGTTTTTAATTCGTAATTATTTTTTCGAAGTTTAATTTAATTTTTAAATTTTAAAATTTATTTCTTTATAATTTTATTACTTTCTTCAATTTCAATTATTTTCTGTTTGTCTCACAGCTAAGTAACTTTTTATTTGTTTCAAATAAATTTTTATTTGTGTCAAATAAAATTTTATTTGATTCAAATAAATTTTTTTATTTGAAACAAATAAAAAGTTACTAGGCTGTGAGACAAATACACCACTTCTCTGGTTGTATAATTGTTAAGAGTTATCGTACTATTACATGTTTTGGCATTCCATTTTTTGTTTAAAAAAAGCTACTTACTACTTTATAAATGAAAGTTATTTATTTGTTAATAATAATTGTTTATAACATTTAAATGGGACAATAACTTGAATATTACAGCAAGATGGGAAATTACCCAGGCAACTTTAAAAAAGTTTTAATTTTGAATAATTAATTTCAATTAATTAGATAATTAATTAATTATTTATTTTAACTAATTTTAAATTTTAGTTTTAAAAAAAGTTATACACGTTTGTGAGGTTTTTGGTCAAGTTATTAACGAATGACAATTTACCCAAATAGGCATTTTACCCGGTTCTCCCCTATAATAGTAAACTAATGTGCACTGCACAGTCGGTCTCAGTGAATATCAAACAAATAGCAATTTCCTGATTTTGAAAAAATAATAATTTTAAAATGATTGAATGGTAAAACATTATCGTAGATCTATCAGCTGCACTAGAATAGAGGGATGAATCAATGTGTGAGTGAGAATAATCGCGAACAACATTATCATAGGAGTCAGTGGACGCAGTCAAATGATAAGTTTCACGAGATCATACTCATAGACACTTTTAATGCGTGAATGTATGCATTTGTGTTTGCATATATATAAGTGCAAAACGCATTTAGTTATCGCACTATTCAACTATTAAGCGGTAGTTATCGTTTCGATGATAGCAGGAGACGCAAGTTACGTAACGCTTAGGGTCAATGTATCCACTATAGTTTTATGCAACTGCATGCTATGAATAGTATTAGTCTGTATAGGTAGCGATGGCTATGTTCTAGCCTCGAGCAGAATGACGCGATTCCATTCCACAAATTTGCCAATCTACGAGTTCAATATATTTACATTTTTCACTGTAGATAATTATAGAATACGAAAGTTTACACAAACAGTTTTAATTAGTTTGTCATAACTTCTCCAATGAAAAATGCCGATTAGCACTTCTTAACAAAATATGTTTATTTATTCATTTCTTTTATTTTCATTATTATCAAGATTATTATTTAAAAAAATAATCTTTGTCACAAATCTTTTTTAATTCAGAGAACATTTTAATATGTTTGTTTAAAAAAACGGAACTGAAAAATTTGTAATTTTTTTTTTTTTTTTAGATGAATATAGAATTATAGATGATAAAAGTGTTTTGCAAATGTAGAAAGAAATAAATTGAATAAAAAAATTTTTTCCGCAATGAAAAAGTTGGTAACATGATGAATGAATATTTCAAGACTATCATTTTGAAATGAATGAGAAAATTTAAAATGTCGATTGTTCCCTTCATCATAAAGATAAATAAACAAAAGAATTTTTATCAATGTATATTTATGATACAATGTATAAGAACAAAGTTGAAAATAAGGTCAAAGCTTTACTATTGATAAATAACTATGTACATTAATTTTGTTGATAAAAGGTATATTGATCATAATTATCGTTATATTTATATTATAAATATTGTTGAATTATTATCGAAGTAAATTCTATTAGATAATGGTAATATTTTAAGAAATTATTAAATTTTTAATCAACATTAGTATAATTATAAGAGCTTTTTAAGTATGGTAATATTTAGAGACATTAAAAAGTAAAATTCTTAAAAAAAAAAGAACACAAAAAGTAAATAAAGCTTAAAAAAGAGAATACAAGAAATAAAATGAAAAATAAATTCTTCCTGAAGGTAAAAAAGTACATTATAAATGAAACACTTTTACATTTTTTTATTTTAAAAAATAATGAAGAATCTCCCTATGTTTTTGAGTCAGAACTCTTCTTAGTAATACAATAATAATTTATGACCAGCTTTCAACAAAAACTTCATCAAAAATTAATTTACGCATGTAAAGAAATAAAACCTGTAATTTATGACATCCTTCGCGTTTTCCAATTAGTCGATAATGATAGCTTCACCTAATGGTTTTGATAAAAAAAATTTAGGATAAATTGTTGCAAAAATAATAATTGATTATTCAAAACTCGAGTTATAAACCCAAAAACAAAATCTGCACGATATTAGCAATCTTTTCTACAGTGCTATAATTTATTAATAATTTAACAAATATATAGTCAAAATTAAAAGTATTACCAAATCGGATAAAACAAAAAAGGCTGAATCAAATATCGTTAGGATAAATATAAATCTAAAATTGAATTATCAAATACTGTTTACTTTTATTTTAACATCAGAAACCGGTTCACTAGATATGTTTTGGTTGTTTTCGAACATGAAAATCACATTTAATTTCATTCATTTAAACAGTCTCTCAATCTCCTGGCAAAATAAAAAGTTTTATTTGACATTTTGCAAATGTATAACCGATAATAAAATACCTGCTTTTGCAAATTTAATTACAAAGTATATGTAGGAACATTTTAAAATGTTTTTGGTTATTGCATTATTAATGATTTGTGATTAATGTGCAAGTGGACTTCTGGTAAATGTAATGCTAATTTGTAAATTGTGTGAAATTAAAATACCGTGTATTTTTTTAGTGTCAACAATATATAATCGAGTGTAAAGTTACTTTCCCTTGCGAACTCTAACCTTGTATCGTTCAACATTCATTCTCTTTCTCAATAGTCTCAATAAAGAATGTTGTGTGTAATGCAGGTGAGAGAACGTCGTTAAGAATATCGTCACAGCGGCACAGTCGACTTTTACTTGACTCTACAATGTCTACAACATGCCATTTAAATTCACATTTTTACACAAAGTTTATCGACGTACAGAAATTGCAATGACCTTTCAATATATATATACTCACTTATTGAGAAAAAATAAATGAAGATAAAACATGCTATAGAAACGGTTTTGACATATTGGTATGACAAAAATTGGGACGCTACTATTATAGATTTTTCTAAACGAGTTAAATCATTTCAGAAAATTATCTTTCTCGCAAGTAAGATGAGTTAGTGAATGTCATAAGAGAGGATTTTGCTATAACTACCGGCCAAGTATACGCTTTTTTTTAAGTATTTTAAAATAATTTTAATTTTGTCTTTAATTATTTTAAAATAATATTTTTTATCTGTAATTGGTTTAAAACTATTTAAATTCTGAATACCTAAAATAAGTGCAGAATGAAGTCATTTTATTGATTTTGCTTCCTCATAAAATTTTAAAGGCTTATTATGAGCTTATAATAAGCTTATAAATATCTAAATTTGGACACAGGGATTTATAAAAATGTCTAATCAAAATTTTTGGCACCTTTTTTTTATAGAAAAAATTCATTTTTTGCTACAATTTTTTTCCATGCTAAAAATACAACTCAAAGAATACAAAAATCATATTCCTTGTCTCAAAACGAATCGATTGACCTATACAAAGTATGAATAATTCACCAAAAATTCGCATGATATTTCTGTTTTTTTTTACATTAAAAATTTTTTTCCTTCTATAACTTTTTTAATTTTTATTTTTTACCCATAGTAAAAAAATTCTAAAATGGTAAAAGTATATTCTAGATTAAGAAACGAACGAATTGGTTTACATAAAATATATATTTACCCAGAAATTGAATTTCCCACAGAATTAAAAAAATTGATATTGTTACAAATAGGGAGACCATGGGGGCATGCACTCCCCCCCCCCCAAAGCATTATATTTATGTGAGAGAGAAAGAGATAACAAACCAAATAACTCTAACTTTTTAAGAACTTTTTGTAATCACGTCAGTTTTGTCATTTGTGTATGAAAAAAGATGTGTATAAACGTCATTGATAAAAAGGTCAAATTATATGGAAATTATCTTTAAAATTCGACCAAGAAAATAAAAAAATCTTTATTATTTAATAAGTTATTTAAAAGTTAATAAAACATTGTGATCTTTACTATTTACAGAATATAAGGGAGACCGGGTCTGGTTGGGTCATTTTGCACTCTTCGTTATTTAACTTCGTTAATATCCAATTTATGAAAACATTATCTCACAGAAAACTTGCTCTAATATTTCAGCTTTCATTTAAAAAAGAAAAAACCTGTTATTACTTTTAATTTTTTTTTTTTGGGAACATTGTTTTTGGAGTAATTCAAAGTAACTCAAAATTAAAATTTTTCCATGTTTAAAATGTTATTGTTTAACTGTTAAAACATTACCTTATATAATTTCAGTTTTTATGATTATTTTATAATAAAAGAAATTAAAAAATAAATATATTATCAAGGTTGCTACAGAAGTTTGGATTAAAAATTCCATGACTTTTCTAGGTTTTCCAGAACCAAACTTGGGACAATTCTAGGACAATTTGCAAACAAAACACATTGTTTTCGTATAAATCTAAAAATTATTTAAAAATCGCAAATTAATTATTAATTTTAGTTAATTTAATTAACTAATTAAATAATGACATAAATAAATGAAGTGGTAAAAATTAAAAATTTATAGACAATAATATTGAAAAATTGAGAAAAGTATTAGAAGTTTCAAAAAAAAAAAATAATCATAATAATCTCTCTAAATCTGAATTAGTAGTTTTCTACTATGGATTAGTCAAATTCATGGCTCATTTTTCTCTAATTCATATAGTAGAAAACTACTAATTCTTAGTAGAAAACTACTAATTGAAATACCGTCAACCGGGGCTATTTTGTGCACAAAACCGCTCTTTTTTCACTCTATGCTTTGTTAAAATTCAGAATTTGAAAAAATAAAGAATTGAACTTTTCAGTTATGTTGTAGACATCATTCTGAAGGTGTCCTATATGAGTTAGCCGACAAGAAAAAATTTTTTGTCTGAGTTATAGAAACTCAAAGTTGTGCACAAAATAGCCCCACGGATGGGGTTATTTTGTGCATGAAAGTTTGTTTATTTATAAAGATGGGTAAAAAATTTTTTTTACTGTTTTTACTGTATGAAGTATTTTTTCTAGATATTCTAGAGTGTAAAAAATAAAAACAAAGTTAAAAATATTTTTTTTTGTAGTAATTATTTAACTAATTTGAAAGTAAAACTTTAAAATTTTATAAAAATGGAGATTTACAAAAAAAGTTATTTTTTCAAGTAAATCTTACTTAATAAAACTTCTACTACATTTCTTGAGTTATTTTAAGAAAAAAAGTTACAAAATTAACTTGAAAAGCATGTAATTATTAAAGTTACATTTTTGAGGTTTTTAAGGCACCGTGTGTAAATTTTAAATTTTATGCTTATTTCTCGGTTTTTATAACAAAAATATGACAAATATGTTCTAAAACTATACTAAATTCTAAAGTATTTTTTATTAACTACAAAACCAATTTTTGAAAAATAATTGATTTTAAAGGATGCACAAAATAACCCACCAAATTCTGATTTTTTAGTTTTTTACACTTTTTTCTTAAAATATGCAATAAAAAGTTAGCGCATCACGTATACACCATCACAACTAAATTGTCAACAAGTATTATTAATAGTTTTAAAAACACTTTTAAACTTCCGGAGATTTAAACAGAATTTTGAGACCTTTGAAAATTTTCAGCTCGATTTTCACGACTTTACGATTTTTTTTCTGATTTGTGATAAAGAATTAAGTAATTTCATTTAGTACTCTCTGTAGTCTATATATCAGAAAATATTTATACCAAATAGCAAACTTAAACAACTATATATAAAGGTTTTATTCATTAAAAACCTCGCGTGCACAAAATTGCCCCATGGCGCACAAAATAGCCCCACTTGACGGTAGTGAAACTTTACTTTTAAAAAAAGTAGATTTTTTTACTAATTTAATTAGTAGTTTTCTACTAATTCTTAGTAGTTTTCTACTATGAATTAGTCAAATTCTTACTATTTTAATAGAAGCTCACTTTTCGCTAATTCATTAGTAGAAAACCACTAATTCAGATTTAGAGAGATTGCAACTTGAAGACAAGAATTAAAAAATGTTAAAAATACCTGAAATTTGGAAAAAAAATCCATGAAAAATGAGAAAAAAGAGAAATATTATTCAAAAATGGAGTAAAAAATAAACATTTTAATACATTAATTGAAAAATTGTATACAATAATTGAAAAAATAACAATATAATGAAAGTGTAGAGAAACTGATTGAATAATGACACAAATAATTGAAATCTGGTGTAAAAGTTATGACAATAATAAAATGATTGAAGATTAAAAGTTTGAAGCTAAGAATTGAAATTTGTAGAAAATTTAAAAATTCATGGCAATAAATAAATTCCATGAAAATTTTCAAAATTTCAAAATTTAAATACGATAATTGAAAAATGAAAAAAAATATTCGAAGTTTGAGGAAAATAATTGAAATTTGAAGAAAATAATTCAAAAATGTCAAAAAAATTTAATTATGCGTAGAAAGTAATTCAAGTTTCAGAATCATCATTGAACATTGTAAAAAATAATTGAAAAAGGTGTAAAAATGAATAAATTTATGACAATAATAAAACGAATGACGAAAATGATTGAAATTTGAAGAAAATAATTTGAAAATGGTGTAAAAAATTTAAAAATTCGTGACAATAAAAAAATTGAATAAAATAATTGAAATTTGGAGAAAACAATTTTAAAATGGCAAAAATAGAAAAAATACGTAGAAAATAATTGAAAAATAGCAAAAATACTTAAACAATGACAAAAGTAATTTAAGTTTGAAGAAAATAATTGAAAAATGACAAAAATAAATTGAAACTTGTGTACAAAATTTAAATTCTCATGACAATAATTACATGGTTGCTACAGAAGTCTGGATTAAAAAATCCATGACTTTTACAGGTTTTCTAAAAAAATTTTTGGAAAAATTCCAGGACAATTGAAAAAAATTCATGGTTTTCGTATAAATGAATTAAATTCCAGGTTGGATTTGTAAATTCCTTGACATTTGCAGGTTTTCCAGGTTCTGTAGCAATAACCATATATTATATTTAACATAAAACAGTGAAAGTATAATAAGACAATAAAATAGAAAAAATACTCCTATTGAAAAGATGTATTCTTTCATTCCAAATTAATATAAGAAGTATTATCATTAGTGTTAATTAATTGAAATAAATGACTGATAGTTAAATTTAATTAAATTAATGTAGTTTTTTTTAATGTTATATAAGTATATATTTTACATGCAAAATGATAAAAATTGAAATTTCGAACATGAATAACTCAATTTTTAGACGGTAAAGGGTCCTGATAAATTTTAACCAGATAGAAGGCACTTATAAAATAACGTTTCCTTACAATTTAAAGAAAAATTCATAGAAAATCGATTTTTTCAAGTATAACTTATACAGCAAAAGAAATACCTTAAAGTTTAACTTTTAGAAAAAATATTTAGTTCATCATGTCAGTAACTTTATATATTAGCTCACCTCACATGCGAGAATGGTAATTTTCCGACAAATACTGAACCAAATGATTCAAATTTAAACTGCTTTTATACAAACCCAATCAATATTAAAGAATCTTAATCCGCATCAATTTATGATTGATGAATAATCGAATTACTCAACAATTTCCGTTTTATTCATTCAAAAAAATATTATTAAAAACTTTTGTAAATTTTTACTTTTGTTCGTTAAAAAAAATCATGAGAAGTGTCGGAATATTGTAAAATTTTTGTGTTGAAAGTACTACTTTCAATGAAAAATATATACTTGGTTTTCGTTAACCTCGTAAAATTCCTATTACCATAAAAATAATACATTGAAAATTGTATACTGTGTATAGATCAATGCGCTTTTAGTTTGACCATAATGGTATATTCGTCGTTTAAACGAAATACGTAGATACCATATTATTGTCAGGCCATTTGGGCGACATGTTACGGCAGTGAATTATGTTATATATGTATATATTTATGATGCTGCGCACTGGAGCAGAGAATCATGCTTTAAAAAACAATTATTTATCCGAGCCAGAAAAAGAGATTCTCCAGAATTGGTTGATAGAATTGTATAACCAAAATCGGTTGTGAAAGAATCAACGAAAACATGGACGCTGCTTTCATTTATTTTCACAAAAGAATTAGATTCTTTTGTATCGTGCTTCCCATCAAGCACGCAGATTCAATAAAAAGAGCTTCATCTCTAAATTTCACAATGTTAAAAATAATTTTTAAACTTTGCTCGGTACATGTTTTGGATGAAAAGCCAGCAGGAGAATTTGTATGGAAAAAAGAGTTTGGCTGAAATCACAGCAGCGTGTTCTGCGCAAAAATGCAGTGATGTGGCAAGAGAAGGTCTACCATTTCAAGGTAAATGTTACAGGACCCTTGTTGGCAAAGTGTAGTAAAGGGAAAGGGGTTGGTTGGCTGGTTCGCTTGAACCATCAGCTACGCCCTGTAATTTTCGATCCCATGAAGGCTCGCATTGCGTTAGGAGTGCGATGGTGGATAAAGCTGCGGAAAATTCATGAAAGTGGGCTCTGAGTAAAAGCCAGGAACAGAAGGCATGCGCAAACTGAAACCGAAAGTGCACGCCCACTTGGCATTGCCGCCCCTGAACCTAGACCTCAACCCTCGTTTTCCACTCCCACCCTCATGGTCAACCCGGTGCTTTCAACCTTCAGAAACCATCCCTCTATACTAGTCTATCTCTATCCCATGCCACCCACCGCACACGAGGGTTTCGACATGCAACCCTCGTCGACTCTCGTGATTTTTCTCTCTCGCTTGGCCGCTCTGGACGACATTTTGGAACGCTTCAATTCTGCAGAAATATTCCTCTGAGGATCACAGAATCAATTAAATCAACAACAACAAATTGTATATTGCAGATTATTGAATATTTTCTTGATCATGTTTATGGTTGATACTAAAAAGTATCTTCTTATTGATTTTTACATCAATAAAAAAGTATTTCACGATTTATTATTTAATAATGTTTACTAAATCTATATTTCCTTTATTCGTATACAAAAACATTCGTGATATTATCCCGTGAGGAAAAAATTTCTGGCAAGCCTGAATCCAGAAACGGGCCTGATCTGGAACTATCTGATCTGGAAGGCCGAATCTGGTCCAGATCTGGCCCTGATCTGGATAGCTAGAATAGAAATTTGGAAACCTTTGGATTGACCTGATATGGAAGGCCGAATTTGGCCCAGCTCTGGCCCTGATCAGATTTGCCAAAATAAAAATTCGGAAACCCTTGGAAGGATCTGATCTGGAAGGCCTAGTCTGGACCAGCTTTGGCCCTGATCAGGTAGACCAGAAATAATTTTCTTTTAAGAAAATCTTTTTTAAAAGTGTTTAAAAAATACTAATTTAACTTTTTTAAGATAAATATAGTTTTCCCAGAAATACAACAAGATAAAACATATAGACTGGACATATAGTAAAAACAATCTTTTTAAAATATCTATGTAGAAAAAATAATTTTGAACATAAAGTTATTTGAAAAGAAATGTCGAATTTTCCCTAGGATGAAGTAATATAAATAAAAATTTAAATTAAGTCTTCAAAAGTTTTTAATGATTTTAACTCAAAAGTTATAATGGGTCATCTGAATTAGAATGATTTATGTTAATCAGTCTTAAATAATTTTTAGGAAAATAAAAATTGCATTTTTTTTAGTTCAAAATCGTGAAAACTTTATGTTTGTTTAATATCTAATAGGAAACATTAATTTACAAAATTATTAATTATTGTTTATAAAAAAAAAAAAAAAAACTTTTTTTGGGTTTTTTTTTATGTAATGCCGAGAAAACGACTTTTTTGTACCTTAAAGTCGATCCGATTCTAAGGGTTATCCAAGAAACTTAAAAATGTTTTTTTTTCATAACATAACAAATTCTAGAAAATTTAGGCAATTTTCAGGAAAAAAACATTAGAATTCTAATTTGGGCCAAGCCTGGTGTAGCCAGAAATAAAATTAGTCAAACTAGTCTGGGCCAGGCCTGGCCCAGTTCAGGAAAATTTGTTGATTCTATGGAAAAAAACGTTACACTACTGGTCTGGGCCAAGACTAGTTTTGCCAAAACTAGTCTCAGGAAAACTGGTCAGGGCCAGGTCTGGGCCATGTTCAATTTTCCTCACGGGATAAAATGTAATATTAAAAAAGGTATAAATTGCAAAGCTTAAAAAAGATTTTGATATTTGCTCTACATGTTTAAGAGTGATACTAAAAAGTATCTTCTTATTGATTTTTACATCAATAAAAAAGTATTTCACGATTTATTATTTAATAATGTTTATTAAATCTGTATTTCCTTTATTCGTACAAAAACATTTGTAATTAAGGTTTTTGTACAACACTGATAAAACAATAACAGTGTTAGAATTAGGTATTTTGATTAGGGTTACCAGTTTTATTAAAAGCTGTACGGATGAATCTTGCATAATGCGCCACTGTTGATATTACCTAACCTATAAGAATGTCACTAGCAGAAATTTTACGAATATTAAGGAGGTTCTCTCCATTTTAGGCTTCACAGTGGCAATAAAGAATATTTTAGGGGAAATAGGGGACTTTCAAAGTACTTTAAAAAGTTAATAAATAAAGATAAATAAATTATATATCCTAATTAATTTGCAAGACAAAAACATTTTCAGGGATCACAGTACCTATTGCTACTGAAAAAGGTGAATAGGTGCGAATTTTTTCAAAAATAGGGGACAAAAAGGGGACAAAAAATTTGATTCAACTTATGTACTTGAAGATTTTATAGGACTTTTTTATTCACAAATTTTAAATAAGGAAACATTATACAGGGCTGCCAGCGGACTTGTAGATTGAAAATAGTACAAAAAAGTGACTTTTTATTTTAAAAAGGTGAATAAATAGGGAGTTTTCAAGTGAGAAAAGTGAATAAACAATAATTTGCAGTAATAAACAAAATATTACTGATATTAATTTGGGGCCCGCCAGCAGGCAAATAATTAATCAGGGCTCCCCAATATCAAATTAAAAAAAAAATTTGTTAAATGAGAAAACTAATTGGAAAATGAATTAAAAAATTAAGAAATAAAGACAAAAAATTTTAATTAAAACAAAATAATTGAAATTTAAAGAAAATAATTGAAAAATGTAAAGAATACTTGTAATTACAAGAAAATAATTGAAGCATGATAAAAATAAGTAAAATTTGACGAAAAATGATTCACATTTAAAAGAAAATAAAAAAAATTTACATATGTAGAAAATATGTAGAAAACAGTTGAAAAATTACCATAAAAAACTGAAATTTGGAAAAAAAAATTAATGAGAAATATAACTCAAAAAACGAAGTAAAAAATAAAAAATTTATTACTTTAATTGAAAAATTAAGGACATAATTGAAACGTGAAGAAACTAATTGAATAATGTCATAAATAATTAAAAGCAAGTGTAAAAATTAAAAATTTATAGACAACAACAATAAAAAGATTGAAGAAAATGACATTTAAAGAAAATAATTCCAAAATGTCAAAAATATTTGAATAATAACAAAAATAATAGTTGTTTGAAAAAAATAGATGAGAAATGACAAAAATACTTGATAACTGATGTAAGTAATTGATAATTTATAGATAATAATCATTGAAAAATTGAAAAAAGTATTAGAAGTTTGAGGAAAATAATTAAAAGTTGAAGATATTAATTGACGTTTGAAGAAAATAATTGAAATTTAAAGAGAATAATTCAAAAATGCCAAAAAAATTAAATATGAGAAAAGGAATTGAAATTGGTAGAAAATAATTGGAAAAAGTGTAAAAAATTATAAATTTGAAGACAATACTTGAAAAATTGACGAAAAAATTGAAAAATTAAGAAACTAGTTGAATAATGAGATAAATAATTGAAAGCTGGTTTAAAAATTAAAAATTTATAGACAATAATTGAACCTTTGAAAAAAATATTGGAAGTTTGAGGGAAATAATTGAAAGTTTTAGAAATTAATTGAAGTCTAAAGGAAAAAATTGAAATTTGAAGACAATAATTGCAAAATGTCATAAAATTTAAATATAAGGAAAGTAATTGAAATTTGTAGAAATAATTGAAAAAAAATTGAAAAAGTTGTAAAAAATTAATAAATTTATGAGAATAATAAAAAGGATTAAAAAAATGATTGAAATTTTTTTTAACTTTTTTTTAATTTCTTGACAATAAACAAAATTGAATAAAATAATTGAAATTTGATCAAAATAATTTTAAAATGCCAAAAATAATAAAAATATGAAGAAAATAATTGGAAAATGACAGAAATAATTGAATAATGACAAAAGTAATTGAAATTTGAAGAAAATAATTTAAAAAATAACAAAACTAAATTGAAATTTGTGTAGAAAATTTAAATACTTCTGACAATAAAATAAGGATTAAAAACATAATTGAAATTTTAAGAAAATACTTGAAATATTACAAAAATAAATGAAAATTTGTGTAATAAATTAAAAAATTTATGCCAATAATTTAAAGTTTAAAGAAAATAATTTAAATTAGAAGAAAGTAATTGAAGTTTAAAAAAAATAATTGTAATTTAATAGACTAATTAAAAAAAGTCAAAAAATTTAAATATGAAGAAAGTAATTAAAGTTTCTAGAAAATAATTAAAATGTGTAGAAAATAATTGAAAAAGTTGTAAAAAATTAATAAATTCATGACAATAATAAAAAGAATAAAGACAATTTTTAAAATTTGAAGAAAATAAATTAAAATTGGTGTAAAATTTAAAAATTCATGACAAAAAAAAATTGAATATAATAACTGAAATTTGTAGAAAATAATTCTAATATGCCAAAAATAATAGAAATATGAAGAAAATAATTTGAAAATGACAAAAATACTAAGAAATATGACAAAAGTAATTGAAATTTTTAAGCAAATAATTAAAAAATGACGAAAGTAAATTGAAAATTGTGTAGAAAATTTGAATATTCTTGGCAATAATTTATAGATTTTAGAATATAAGTGAAATTTTAAAAAAATAATATAAAAATGACAAAAATAAATGAAAACTTGTGTAATAAATTTAAATATTCCTGACAATAAGTTAAAGACAGAAAAAAATAATTGATATACGAAAAAATGAAGTTCAAAATCTTAGAATTATTTGAAAATTGAAAAAAGGACTTTAAAAATGAATAAAAATGAAAAAGATAATTGAAAAGAGATGTAAAAATTAAATATTTGTAGACTGTATTAAAAAAATTGATGATGTAAGGTCATGTTTTTGAAAACTGAGTTTTTTACACGAGAATGTATATTCAAAATTTTTAAAAATTAATTTTTGACTTCGGAATCTTTATTTGCGACCTCAAAAATCTCCAAATAAGACTTGTTGAATTTCCTTGAATATTTATGTGATAAAAGATTGCACATATTGCAATGTATTATTTCTACATATTTTTTATAACACCCGACATTTTGAAAATTTAATTTCTTTAAACATTATATCTTAAAATATGGCTAAAAATGAAGAAATTTATGACCTAAAATATTTTTAACTTATGAATTAAAAAAGTTGGGAATTTATTTTTAAAAGTTTATTTTTCCCCATGTATTTTTAATAAGGATTTTCTATTGACTGATGCAGATTAATGTAAATTAATTGGGCTGGGTTTTTATAAATTTTTTTTCTTTATATTGAACTGCTAAAATTTTTGGCTATAACTATAAACTTTAATACTGAAAATTAGAAAAAGGGGAAATAGGGGACAATTCTTTAAAATAGGGGAAATAGGTGCAAAATTTTAAAATAGGGGAAAAAAGGTGAATAGGGGACAACCTGTGATCCCTGCATTTTCTAGTCCAAATTTTAAAAGAGTTGCGATATTTCTTCTTATATTATTAAATTATTAACATTTATGATAAAAAATATTGTATTTATAAATACGTGCATGAAACAATAAGACTGCATAGTCAGAATTGTGGTTTACTAAGTGTAAAACGAATAAAAACATCTTTAAACATAAGAAGTATGAAATAGTATATTAAGCAACAAGGGGTTAAAGGCAGCCATTTGTTTACCATGATGTTTGTGGTTAATTCTTGAATTTTAACTGTTAAATTTTGAAATAATTGTAATTTAAAATTTTGAATAAACTAAAGTCTGGTATCAAAAGTTTTTTTATAAATTCCCAGTTTTCGTGAAAAATAGAGAATATTAGTAGGGGAGAAGGCCCCAAGTTGAACACCCTATCGATTTATTGCTGTAGAATCCAAACCGAATAAAATATATTAAAATGTTTTATACCGGATGAAAGTACAATTTAGAAGGTAACTTATGGCCACAGAGATAAAATTTTATTTTGAACATAAACATTTTTTAAAGCATTTTTTCTAATTGTTAAAATTTTCGATCTAAAAAAAAGTGGCCCCAAGATGGACACCTTCTTAAAAGTCTCTGAAAATGGTAGTAAATAAAAAATTAACATCGTGTAACAATTCTTGAACGAAGTTTTAATCATTTTACGGAATTTATCAAGAAATACAATTTCTAAAAACTTCAATTTAATAGCTTAACAGTAAAAAGTAATGAAATATCAAAAAATATCAATATAATAAATTCTCTAACGATAAAATCACATTTTATGGTGGAAAATAAAAAATTTTAATTAATTGGCTCAAAAAATTATTGAAAAAAGTATAAAATCGAAAATATGCAAAAAAATACATTGAGATTTTAGGCCTGTCCATCTTAGGGTACATGACACCATTTTTTAATCCCCAGTAAAAATATATATATGAATACTGAATTAGTAAAATCATTTTAGAATATTATTATACGATAAATAAAGAATATTATAACGTTCAGTACTCATTCTAAATCATAAATTTAAATAACTTTACCAACTTGAGAAAAAACTGTTACAAAACTTTTTTAGACACAAAATTACGTGGTATGTGTAGAAGAAAAACCAACTGGTTTTTTTTCTTCAAATGTGCATCAAAATGTTCGTCTATACAAACAACAAAAATGACAGAAAGCATAAGGCGCTGTCAGCTTAAACAAAAATTTTATACGGAATGTCCATCTTGGGGCCCACTCCCCTAACAAATTTTCAAAATAGGGTACACCCAGAGAAATAATATATTTGACACAAAAATATGTTATTTGTGCCAAATAAAAATATATTTGTCTCGCAGCCAAGTAATTTTTTATCTGTTTCAAATAAAAATTTTTTTGAACCAAATAAAAAGTTAGTTGGCTGTGAGACAAATATATTTTTTCTCTGGGTGTAGTTTTAGAGACTATAATTGCAAAATTTTAGGGGAAATAGAGGACACCGATTAAGCTTGTCATTTACATAACCTCAAACTGAAAAGTCGTTTCTCACCCCAAATAAAAATAATATTCAAATTAATTTCACTAAATTTTGAAAGATCCAGCTATACATTTCTCAGAAAAAAATAGGTTTAGCTACAATTTGTTGTCAAGTAATAATTATTATTTAACATTATACATTGTTTCTTTAAATTTAATGAACAACTGCAATTCTCATCCAATTCTGACAAATATAATTATTTTATTTTTCTCGCTGAAACATTCTTCACAATTTTATTCGTTAGATTTTGTTAAATAATATTCTGCTTAAAAAATACGTCAAGAACAAATTTTATTTGTTTCATAACTTTTAAACAAAATATTATTTAACAAAACCTAACAAATAAAATTGTAGATAAAGTTTCAACGAGAAAAATGAGGTATTATTTATCAGAATTTAATGAAAACTACACTTGTTTATTACATTTGAAGAAAAAACATAAAATGTTAAATAATTATTATTGGACAACAAATTTTAGGTAAATATAATTTTTTCTAGAAAATGAACAACTGTGGATCTTTCAAAATTTAGTGAAATTAATTTTAATCATAGTTTTATTTGATGGGAACAGTCATTTTTTAGTTTTTCAATGGAGAGAACCTCCTTAGGGGGTTATCGCATGTCAAATAGTAATTTTTTCCTAATAATTTAGTAAAAACTACTAATTTAATTAGTCAAAGTAATTTTTAGGTTGTGTTAAACTACTTAAAAAATTAGTAGATTTCTATTTACTAATTACATTAGTTATTTTTTACTATTTAATTAGTTAAATTTAACTACTGACTTTCTGATTTGTATTAAGAGAACAAACGTCCTCCATTTTTAAAAAGCGTCCTGAAAAATGCCCATGATATCCTCGAAAAATCGCATGATCTTAAAGTTCTGAACGTTCAAATGAACGAAATTATTATATTAATATTTTCTAAATTCAAGGGATCACAGCAGTTTCTTTGTTCAATTTTAGGTAAAAAAGGGGATTTTTAAAATTGGTAGAAAATAACTATACATCATTTTAATATTTCAAATTTTCTTTTGCAAAATTTTATTGTTTCTTTATAAGTTTAAAGCACAAATGAAGTTTTATTGTTTTTTTAGAAGTTTAGAGCACAGATCATGGTGTGAGGTTTTATTAAGTTTATAAACTTTTTTGATACATCATCATATTAGTTTACTGATAACTTCAGAAGATATTAAGCATAAAATGAAATAAATGGCTAAGGTAACTAAGCCAATATTCGATCAGGCCCCAATTGTCGATAATTTAACATAATGTGCTAAATTTAACCTTTCATGAATTAAAAATTGATATAGTAGAAGAGCGCACAATATTCAAACACCGTTGAAAATTTTGTGAATATGTGTTACAATCTGTCGTTGTTAAATATTTTGTGTAAAAATTTAACATTTTTCGTGTGTTGGTTTAATACGCCCTTTATAAGTTATAACTGTCATTCGATTCTTGAACATAACCTTCAATTTCTTAGTAATAATACTGTAATGTACATTAAAATTTATCTTTTAAAACGTAAATTTCATATTGAAAATTCATTTTAATAATCAAAAGGTAAAGTTCAATACTAATTAAATAAAATTTACTGCTTAACTCAACATGATTATATTTTACTTCTGTCAAGCAGACGATAAACAAAACAACACAAATCCCTGTGTTAAAAATTAACACAAATTTTGAATGGACCGTTTGGGACATGTGATTTATGTTAAATTTAACACAAAATTTTTAACTGTGTATATATTTTATTTATACATTATTCTGTACAGTATACACAAAAATTAAAATTAACATTTCTCCATGGGCAGAAAAACTATGCGAAATGGACTATTCAATAAACTTCACTCCAATACCAAAAATGCAAAATAAGGTATGTGAAGCTTATTGAATTGTGAATTACGCATAAATTTTCCACCTCGATTGCTTTAATTCAGAACCTTTAAAATATAATATATATGTATTTGAGAAAATAAGTAAGATGTTTATGTACAATCTTTACGTAAAAAAATTTTATCAACATAACTTTAGAAACTTAAACCAGATTGTGTTAAAATATACTCCTAAAATGAAAACTTTCAGTATATTTTTAGGTTAATTTCCAAGACCGTGAGATATAAAAAATCCAAATATATGATTTTAATATTTTTCTCTCTTTAAATTCGGAGCTTCTATCAAATTTGTTCTGTGTAATAATATACAAGACAGGAGTACAATATTATAAATTGCGAACATTCGTTCAGCATACGCATGAACGCCATTTGACGGTTCCAGCACATCTGGTTTTCTAACCCTACACCATAGAAACGGTTCATTCATCCTAGAAACCCGAAACGATCAAAACAACTTTTTTATCCGGACCCTCTCAAGGACCTCGGATTATCCATCCGAGGCTCGTTTCGCCAACGGGGGTTTCCCAAATTTACTCCCCTAGAAGATTCGTGTTACCTTCGATATAAATTCTGCAACCGACTGACCTGCATTCCGTTTTAGTTTGGCTCCCATTTCGATGTTTACTTTTACAGTTTATATAAACACTTAATATTTTTCGTAAAAGTATAAGCTAAAAAAACAAAAACTAGTGGTTACTATAATTAAATGTTGGAAGTAAAATTAAAGACGTGAGAAACAGAGTGACGTTAGTTAACAAGTTAAAACGATTTTTTATTTCCTCTAGGAAAAGAAGAGTATTCATTTTGTTTCTTAAAAAAAATACTGTCAACCACTTTTAAGATACTTTTTGTTGAATTGGTAATTGTTAGGAATTACATTAAATTAATTCAAGACACAATCACTTTATTTAACCAGGGTGTCTACTAATTTCGTCCCACAAAATTCCCGGTCATTTCCCGGTTTTTGTTCCTATTTTTCCCGGTTTTTTTTTCTTGTTAACTTAAAATTTATTTTAAGTATAATTAGACCTACAAATCGCTACAAAAATTAAAGATAACAGTTGATAATTGAAGAAAATAATTGAGAATTGAAGAATTAAATAATAAACTTTATAAAAAATAATAATTAAGAATTAAAAGAAACAATTAATAATGAAAAGAAATAATTAATAATGGAAAGAAATAATTAAACAATGACAAAGATATTTGACAATTAGAAATAAAATTTAAAAACAAGTAAATATTAATCTACAATTGAATAATAATTGAAAAAATTGAACAATGGTTATTAAATTCAAAGAATATAATTAAAAATTGGTCAACTAGATAGAAAATAAAAAAAAATAATTTAAAATTTAAGTTAATAATTCAAAACTAAAGAAATAAATTGAAAATTAAATAATGAAATTGAAATCAGAAAAACCCAGAATTGTTAAATATTAAAAAAAACAATTGAAAATTGAGAAATAAAATTGAAATTCGAATACAATAATTGAGAATTAAGAAAATTACTGAATGATTGTATTGAAAATATCGGACAAGTACGAGTTACACTCGTACCAAGTCGAAGGGTTCCGTACCGCTCTAATTTTTTTCAATTATATGAGTCGGAGATTACTTGAATAATAATTTAAATAATGATAAATTAAAATAATTTTTTTTATTTTTAAAGAAATTTAAGTATAAACTTAATGATTTTTATAAGATTAAAAATTTCCAATTAAATAGACTAAACTTTTTTATATAATTTTAAATTTTAAAGCCAAAAGAATTTTTTTTTAAATTTTTTTAAATTTTTTAACTATTAAAGTAATTTAAACATAAACATAAACATTTTGTACAAAAAAAAATAATCTGAAACTATAAAATATTGTAGCTGTTTAGAAGAAAAAAATTTTTTTTGGTAAAATTTCAGTTTATTGGAAAAAATGTTATGATAATAAATTTAAACCACAATTTGTATGGTTTTATAAAAAATTCTGCATAAAATTACACATTTTTAACCAATTCCCAACCTTTCAGGATAAATACGCTGAGCGCTAGCATAGGGGTTTTTTGTCATTTTTCAACTTTTCATTAATAACTTTTGAAAATTAAGTCCAGCAACGTTCGCTATATTTTTCCTGTAAACTACACGTAAAAATACCTAGGTATACCAAATTTCAAACCTCTAGGTCAAATGGTTTGGAAGATAAGGGGGAGGGGGGACACGTTTTTTTTAAAAAAAAAAGTTTTTCCTTGACAACGCTATGACCATCACCTCCAATCATGTTCTCTATATTTTTCCTGAACTCTACTCGCGAAAATACATATATGTACCAAATTTCAATACTCTAGGTCAAATAGTTTAGGAGATAAGGGGGGGGGGGGGGGTAAATAGGCATTTTAATGCATTTTTTGACAAAAATCTTGTTATTTCCTTGACAACGCTATGAACATCACGTTCAATCATGTTCGATATATTTTTCCTGTAATCTACACGTGAAAATACATAAGTGTACCAAATTTCAACTCTCTATCTCAAATAGTTTGGCCGCTAGGGGGGGGGGGGGGGGTAATGGTTTTGGGCGACGGACAAACGAGTGAAAACATAAGGGTTCCGTTTGGACACTTTGTGTACGGAACCCTAAAAATAAACAAATAATATAAATAATTGAAAATTAAATTAAATAATTGAAAATGATTAAATATTAAAGAAAATAATGGGAAATTTGAGAAAAATATTTAAAAATTTTAGAAAATAATTTAAAAAAATAAGAATAATTAAAACTTGTGGTAAATAATTAGAAAATGATTTTAAATTTTTAAACTTGAAGACAATAATTAAAATACGATAAAAACAATAATAAGTTGGAAAAAATTTTGTTATTTTTCTTTCAATTATCAACTATTTTTTTAAAATTTAAATTTAAATCTTTAATCTTCAAACTAATTTCTTAATCTTCCATTAATTTCTTTAATTTTTAATCATTTTCTTCAATTTTCAATTGCATTCTACGTTTTCAATTACTTTATTCAAAATTCAATAATTCTCGCATTTTCTCAATTATCAAATAAACGTGAAAACATAAGGGTTCCGTTTGGACACTTTGTGTACGGAACCCTAAAAAGAAGAAAATAATTTATTGAAAATTGAAGGAGGTTTTAAAACTTGAAATAAATAACTGACAATTGAAAAAAAAAATGGAAAAAAGTCGAGATTACTGAATATTGAAACAAACAATTGAAATTTGAACAAAATAATTAATTAAAGAAAATAATTGGAAATTGAAGAAAGTACTTAAAAATTAACGACAATATTTTAAAACAGGAGAAAAATTTAGAAATTGACGGAAATAATTTCGAATTGATGAAAATAATTGAAAAATTATCAATTTAAATAAAAATTGAAAGAAAAACATAATGTAAAAAAGCTGAGAATTGTTGAATATTGAAGAAAATTAATGACAAATTGTAAAATTGAAAGGAATTGAGAAAGTGAAAGAAATATGAAAAAATAATTGAAAATTGAAGAAAATACAGTAATCCCTCGATAGTCGTACGCCGCAGAAGTCACGCCTCTTTGGCGATTTCAGGAACGTATGCATTATAAATGTCCCCCGGAGGCTTATTATTTGTTTGGCTTATAAAATTTGTATGATTTAAAATTTTGATGTAACTTTTAGTTTAAATTTTTTCAGTGATTTTTCAGTAAACAGTTTACTTTACTTTAAAAGTAAATTCTATTTATTTTTTAAAAACTTTTAAATTTATGTTAAAAATTTATTTTAATTATATTTTTTATTTTTTAACAAAGATAAAATTAAGTTGAGAACAGGCTTCCGATCGACTTTTAGGCTTAAAAAAAGTCGAAAAGTCGCATAAAATAATAATTTTAAAGAGTTTAAATTTAGAATTAATAAAAACTGAAGATCAATTTAAATTCGAATAGTTTGAAATCTGAATCAATTAAATCAAATTTGTTCTTAAAATTCAAACATGTTATCAAATATCTATACTTTTCATTTTAAGAAATTAATTTTTCGAACGACTATATTAAGGATTGTCACCGGCAATTGAAGGAAATGAGCTAGAAGTCTGAAATTTTGACATATTGTTCCTCAAATCAATTCAGGAAGCCATGATTTTTTTCAAAATTTTTCACCACGTAGTTTTTGTTTAAAAAATTAAAATAAATGTGCAATTTAACACAGGTTCTTATAGAAACTAACCTAAATCTTCGAAAAAAATGTGATGGAAATGAGCTTAAATTCTGAAATTTAGATATTAGGAAGAAAATATCGTTAAATTTCAATTAGAAAAGTTTAGAAAAAACTGACCATGGATTTACTGAATAAATAATTATCAAAGTTGTTTTTTACCAAAAGTGAATGATGACCTTGAAACTAGCACTTGCGCGGTAACATTACTCTTAATTCAAATGTAGTAATATAAAAGCCATAAATTTTTCTTCTACACTAAAAAATGTTAATTGTTTTTGTTAATAAAACAAGTTGTACATCTCTACCTTTATAATATTAAAGTCACTTTTATATTTCAAAACTTCTAGACTCTCTGATTTCAAGAAATGGGGGATTATTTCTCAAGTGTCACAGGTCCGAAAAGCAAGTTTATTCTATCGGGCTGAAACTTGGACAAAATGTTGTCCTATTGAATAGTAATGAATAAAAAAAAACCTTGACTATAGAAGAAATATTAAGATTGGGGGAGGGGATGAAATTTTTGATTTTTTTAAAAAACTGTTTACTTTGATAAAATTTTTGTTCTTATAATTAAAATTGAAAAAATTCTTGTAATACCAGTTTCGATAGATTTTTTCACGCTCTTTCGATCGGTCATATTGTTTTTTACGAGAAAAAATTTTTTGATCCCTAAAAATGGAAAATAAAAATAAAAATGACTTTTTCTTCAAAAAGGACAATTTTTAATTTTTTTTTATTTCTTTAAATGAAAGCCCTACTTTTTTCCTATAAAAAATCTTTGGAGTAAAATGTTGGATGAGAACTCCTAATCATCGAAAATAAATGTTGAATAGAACCTAACGCCTGTGACGCTCGCTGCCACTAGCACACACTGTGGCCAAAAGCACTATTTTTGATAAAAATCAGCCGACAACTCAAAAATGAACCGATTTTAATTATTTTTTTTAAATACTCAAGAATGTTTGTACTATAACGCTTAACTGCTACAAAATCAAGATTTTTTTTATAAACTAAAATAAATGTTAATAACTTTTAAAAAGTAAAAAATTGATTTTTGAGAAAGTGATTTCCAGATACTTTGATGCAAGAAACTATATAAACTTATATATTTTACACACAAATTTTGTCTAAAATATTTTTAAATGGTTCCAGTTATAACACAACAATTTTTAATTTGTTTAAACAACCTTAGTTAACAAATAAATAACTTCCAAACTTTTCTTACCTTAGACTTCGTTTCTTTTGTAAAACTAATTAATTACTATTGGCCTAGAGTTCTAATACAGTTGGGGATAATTTCTAACAATTTTTAAATTGTTTAAACAATCTTAGTTAACAAATAAATTACTTTTAAAGTTTTCTTTATTTAGATCTTGTTTTTTTGTGAAATTAATTAATTACTATTGGTCTAATATTCTAATACAATTCAGGTTGTTTATTAACAAATTGTAAATTGTTTAAACAATCTTAGTTAACAAGTAAATTACTTTGAAAGTTTTCTTTACTTAGATTTCCTTTGTTTTGCAAATTTAATTATTAAGTATTGGCCTAGATTTATAATACAGTTTGAGATGTTTTCTAACAATTATTCTATTGTTTAAACTATATCTTAGTTAATTATTAATTATTACTGAACATCTCAAACTGTATTATAAATCTAGGCCAATACTTAATAATTAAATTTGCAAAACAAAGGAAATCTAAGTAAAGAAAACTTTCAAAGTAATTTACTTGTTAACTAAGATTGTTTAAACAATTTACAATTTGTTAATAAACAACCTGAACTGTATTAGAATATTAGACCAATAGTAATTAATTAATTTCACAAAAAAACAAGATCTAAATAAAGAAAACTTTAAAAGTAATTTATTTGTTAACTAAGATTGTTTAAACAATTTAAAAATTGTTAGAAATTATCCCCAACTGTATTAGAACTTTAGGCCAATAGTTATTAATTAGTTTTACAAAAGAAACGAAGTCTAAGGTAGGAAAAGTTTGGAAGTTATTTATTTGTTAACTAAGGTTGTTTAAACAAATTAAAAATTGCTGTGTTATAACTGGAACCATTTAAAAATATTTTAGACAAAATTTGTGTGTAAAATATATAAGTTTATATAGTTTCTTGCATCAAAGTATCTGGAAATCACTTTCTCAAAAATCAATTTTTTACTTTTTAAAAGTTATTAACATTTATTTTAGTTTATAAAAAAAATCTTGATTTTGTAGCAGTTAAGCGTTATAGTACACCGAGAGAAATAGATGGTAAGAACTTTACTATATTTGATGGTAGAGAGGTTATGTTACACTCTACCATTAGAGATGCTACACCGTATCATCTAGATGCTACATCGTACCATCCAGATGCTATCAGATGCTAACCAGTACCATCCAGATGCTATCCCGTACCATCTAGATTCTTGTCCGTATATTTATGATCAGATATGGTATCTGCTATCATCTAGATGGTACCCCGTAGCATCTATTTCTCTCAGTGTACAAACATTCTTGAGTATTTAAAAAAAATAATTAAAATCGGTTCATTTTTGAGTTGTCGGCTGATTTTTATCAAAAATAGAGCTTTTGGCCACAGTGTGTGCTAGTGGCAGCGAGCGTCACAGGCGTTAGGTTCTATTCAACATTTATTTTCAATGATTAGGAGTTCTCATCCAACATTTTACTCCAAAGATTTTTTATAGGAAAAAAGTAGGGCTTTCATTTAAAAAAATAAAAAAAAAATTAAAAATTGTCCTTTTTGAAGAAAAAGTCATTTTTATTTTTATTTTCCATTTTTAGGGATCAAAAAATTTTTTCTCGTAAAAAACAATATGACCGATCGAAAGAGCGTGAAAAAATCTATCGAAACTGGTATTACAAGAATTTTTTCAATCTAAATTATAAGAACAAAAATTTTATCGAAGTAAACAGTTTTTTAAAAAAATCAAAAATTTCATCCCCTCCCCCAATCTTAATATTTCTTCTATAGTCAAGATTTTTTTTTTATTCATTACTATTCAATAGGACAACATTTTGTCCAAGTTTCAGCTCGATAGAATAAACTTGCTTTTCGGACCTGTGACACTTGAGAAATAATCCCCCAAATACACAAAATTTGAGGTTAGGATTACATAAACACTACGTCTGCGCACAACAAATCTAAAGTGGATATTGTCAACATAATTTCTACTAATTTTTGCAGGAAGCTTATTTAGCAGAATTTGTAACATTTAAATAAAAAAAAATATGCATTATGTATTTCTTCAACTTTTTCAAATAAATTAGTCGATAAATATTATATATTAATATTTTTCACCAAGTTTGAGAAACAAATATTTTACTTTCTTTAAGTTGAAACCCTGCGTGATAATGGAGCTAATACACGGGAATTGGGAAACAATCCCCTTACCGCGCATCTCGCCATTGACAATCCTTAAGTTTATGAATATTATAGTAATTATGTTTCTTATTTGACGTTTGAGGATATTGAATTTGTAAATCCTAAAGTTTTTTTGAATTTTACTTAATCTTATTTAATTACATTTTCAGAGTTCTTTAAACAGATAATTAATTATTTGTAAAACAGAAATTTCTATTGCACCCAATTTTCACAAATGTATATAATTCTCCTGCACTGACTAGTGACGCGCGCACGTTGGAAAGCGTACGACTATCGCGGTTGGGGCCCGCCTACATTGGTTACGACTATCGAGGGTCACGACTATCGAGTGTCACGACTATCGAGGGATTACTGTAATTGAAATTTAAGAAAAAAAATTTGAAATTGAAGAAAATAATTGAGAATTTAAAAAAATCATTGTAAAAAGCCTAAAGTTATTGAATATTAAAAAAAAAAAAACAATTAAAAATTAAAGAATGGAATTGAATGTCGAAAATTATAATTGAGAATTAAATAAAATAATTCAAGAATTGAACAATGGAATTAAAAGTAGAAGAAAATAAAAAATAATTGAAGAAAAAAGAAATTGAACAACTCAGGAATTATAGAATTTGAAGAAAACAATAAAAAATGAAGAATGTAATTGTAATTTGAAGTAGTTAATTAAAATTTGTAAAAAATAATTTGAAAATTTGATTTCATGAAAATTGTTGAATAATAATTGATTAATTGGATTGAAGTTTCAAAAACATAATTGATAATTGAAAAAAAATTGAAAAAAGCCGAGAATTATTGATTTTAGAAGAAAATAATTTAAAATTAGAGAAGTTATTGAGATGTGAAATAAATAAATAATAATTGAAAAAAATAGTTGAAAAAAGTCGAAAATTATTGAATATTAAATTAAATGATTAAAAATTGAAGGAAATAATTGAGATCTGAAGAAAATAATTAAAAATTGATGAAAATAATTGAAAATTAAATCAAATAATTGTCAATTGAAAAAAACAATTTAAAGTTGAGGAAAATAATTAAAAATTGATTAAAATAATTGAAAATCGTAGAAAATATTCCAGAATTGAACAGATTAATTAGAAATTGATGAAAATAATTGAAAATTGAAGAAAATAGTAGAAAATCGAAGAAAATAATTGAGAAATGAAGAAATAATTTGAAATTAATTAAAATAATTCAAAATGGATGAAAATAAATGAGAATTGTAGAAAATAATTAAAGAAAATAATTGAAAATTGAAAAGAATAATTGTCAGTTGAAGAAAATAATGGTGAATTTCTGAAAATACATGAATAATTGAAGAATTGAATTGAAGCTTCAAGAACATAATCGATAATAGAAAAAAAAATAATAAAAAAAGCCGAGAATTATTGAATATCGAAGAAAATAATTGAAATATGATGAAAATAATTGATAATTGAAAGCACACAATATAATTATTGCCCATAACTATATAAACTATTATGGAATGTACGGTCTAATAAAAAAACTGAAGTTCTATCTACATTTTTTCATAATAATTTGACTTTTTCATGTTTAATGTCTTTTATTGTTTCTGCGGTTTTGTTAGTGCTAAGAAAAAAAGATAGTAGACAAACATCTATATTTCATGAGAATATATTATATTATATTTTAATTTTTAATGTATATTTTTTTACTTTTCAATTGCATAATTGTAGCATAATTACACAAAATTTAAACGCATAATCAGATTGGTTAAAAATGCATAAAGTTATTATCTTTATTTATAAAACAAATTGATATATATTAGTCACATTTAGTAGCCCAGAAAGAAAATTCCCGGTTATTTTCCGGTTTTCCCGGTTAATAGACACCCTGATTTAACACATATGGTAGTTTATTTTTAAACATAATAAATGTATATTAGTTATGAAAAGATAACAAAACAAACACTCATAAAAGTTTTGATGACATCACATAATAAATGATTATAGAATATTTTTACACTTATTGTCAATTCCATCGTTCAAGATTAAAGATTCTTATTAAATTTTAGATTAAATTTGTAGTCTTTAAAGACTCTTAAATTATAGCTTTTGATAAATAATTATAAGAAACTTCAAAAATAGATGTGAAACTTCAAGAAAGAATATGGAAACTTAAAAAATAGATGATATGAAATTCTGGAAATGTTTGTAAGATAACCATGAACAAACTAATAACTCTGCTTTAAAGTTTCTTAAGATAGAAAAAAAACCGAACCTTACAAACGATTGATTTACTTGTCCAAAATTTCCCATGAGATTGATTTTGAATTTTAATTAAAAAATTGAAGCAACTTATTAGATCATTTTAGATAACGTAATAATTTGATTTAGATCACGATTCACAATGATGTGTAGCAATTTTTTTGTTAATGTCAGTAGCAGTTCCTAAAAGTAGGCAGCCCAATTGCAAGGATGCACTTGTAATTAGAGGTGTGAATGGAAGGGATGAGTGGGCGAATGCTTAGGAATGCGGAAGACAGGAGTCAGTACGAAAACTACCGATAGCCTGTATCGACGTTGTATTTGTTTTTGGATTTTATCATTCATTAAAGTTATTAATATTTATAGAATTTGACGGTGTATTTAATTTAATTGTCCACATCCAAGCCCTAATTAAGTTACTACAAATTTTCAGAAGTGGGATAGTGGACAAAAGTGCAATTTAAGAGAATTAAGCAAATAAAATCGAAAGGACGCCACCGGTTAGCGTCGCGTCGCGTCGGTACAAAACGGTTCGTACTCAAAGAAAGCGTTAGAGAGATTCGTGAGTGGACAGAACTACGTTTCATTGATAGCTCTAACTTTATTTATTAAAAGAATAAATAATTCTATTGAAAGTGTCAGTGATTGTTTAGTGTGATGATTGATTGTTGAATGTAATGAACACGAGACAAAAAGCAAGGCAAGAGTTGGAAAGAAGTGCGCCAAAAAGTGAAACTATCGAATCAAGAGACGGACAAAGTGATAAAACTGATTCGATATTAGATGAGAGTGATAGTGAAATTTACATAGATACAGAAGATTTCCAAACTGACGCGAGTTCTGGTGAAAGTGACTCAACAGTTTGTGGTGGGGATAGTTTGTCGGACAGAGACAGTGTGGTTCTCTCAGGAGCTGAGAGTGACGCGAAGAAAGGCTCGAAGAGAGACTCGGGAGAGAGAGTGATAGTGGAAGGGGAAGAGCCAGCCGAAAGCGGAGAAAAGACTACAATGTCCAAAGAGGAGAAAATCAAATTTTATAAAGAAATGGACAACGTGTTACCTGTTTTCGATCCTGTGAAGGACGAAATAAGTATTACAGAGTGGATTGACAAAATTGACATTTTTGAGGAACTTTATGGATGGGATGAAGTTGCAAAAACCCATTATGCTTTGTCAAAATTAACAGGGGTCGCGAAATCGTGGAGAGACAGTCTACCAGCCGTCAAGCGCACGTGGGCAGAATGGAAAAAAACTTTTGGAAGAAGCGTTCCCTTGCGAAGACAGTGAATTAAAGAAGCGAAAAGAGGCTCAAAATTATAGGAGAAAACCGGGCCAAGATATGACTGAATATTTTTATGAAAAACTCGCAAGATGTAATAAAGCAAGTATGTCGCCAAAAGAAAGCATCGAGTGGATTGTCGACGGGTTAAATAATAGTCGAATTAGAGACTATTTAGGACCCTTATCGAGGTATACAACAGCAAGCAAGCTTTTACCTGATTTAAAAAGTGCAACTCATCACCATCATGAAGAAAAACCAAAACCAAAATTTAATAACCGAGATCAGAGAAACGAGCAAAAATCTGAAAGGAAGAAATTCACATGCTTTAATTGCAAGGAAGAAGGTCATGCAGCGAATACTTGTACGAAGCCAAAAAGCAATAATTGCTTTTTATGTGACAAACCTGGTCATCGGGCAAAGGATTGCAGTAACAAAGGTGGAAAAGAATCGTCTTCAAGCAACGAAAATCCGAAGAAAGTGATGCACATTAATAAGGGTAGAAGAAGATTAAAATATTTCAAGGAAGCATATATAGATGGGAAGTTTTTAAAGTGTTACGTGGATCCTGGAAGTGAAGCAATTGCGGTACGAGAAGATGCTGCGAAGGAGTTAGGACTTCAATACAGTGATTCGTGTGATTATTTGAAGGGTTACGGAAATGGAGAGGTTCAAACGTTGGGAGAATTTGATGGTAATCTCTCGATTGACGGAGTTGGATTACGGGTAAAAATTCATGTGGTGCCAAATAATATTCAAAGTATTCCTTTGATAGTTGGTCAGCCGTACACTGATGGAGTTGTGTTCGAAAGTAAACCTTACGAAATTATTTTCAAGCACGCAAGTGATGACATGAATGAAATCACTCCTGAACAAGAAGCAAAAACGCCGATTTGGGCAAAGGAAGCAGTAGTGATACCAAACAATTATGTCGGATTTGTTTCGGTGCGTACCAGTTTACCGAATAAGGATCTATGTCTCGAAGGAGGGATTCGTGAGGATGGAAGAATGATGCCAAGATGCTTCATTAATACCGACGAGAAAGGATTGTCAGAAGTTCCTATTCTTAATCTGACAGGAAAGAATGTAAATATTAAAGAAGGTGTAGTTTTAACCAGAGGCGAGGTTATAGAAAATGATTTAGATGTCATCAGACATGAAATTAATAATGTTTTAATTACAAAGGAAGAAATTAACACGGAATTACCGGAAGAAGAAGCTCAAACAGTTCTGGAAGTTATCAATGAGTATAAAGATCTTGTTGCCAGGAATATGCGTCAAATTGGATGCACAAATATGGCAGAAATGAAAATTTCGTTGAACGATGCTACACCATATAGTCGTCGTCCAAATCGTGTATCATACCCAGAGAGAAAACAGTTGCAGTGTATGATTCGAGACTTGGAACAAGCAGACATGATAGAAGATAGTGAATCTCCATTTTCCAGTCCAGTGTTACTTGTGAAAAAGAAGACAGGTGATGTACGTATGTGCATCGATTACAGAGGTGTGAATAAAGCAACTATTAAACAACAGTTTCCGTTGCCGCTGATAGACGACCAATTGGATAGGATGCAGGGAATGAAATACTTCACAACTTTAGATTTGAGTAGTGGGTACTACCAAGTACCAGTGGCAAAAGATTCGAGGCACATCACGGCGTTCAGCACTCCTGATGGGCACTACCAATTCAAGAGGATGCCTTTTGGTTTGTGCAATGCTCCGGCTGTGTTCCAACGTCTGATCAACCGAGTTCTAGGCAAGTTAAGGTATACAATAGCAATGGCCTATTTAGATGATATTATAATACCTTCTACGACTGTTGCAGAGGGAATTGAAAAACTTAGATTAGTATTAGATGCTTTGAGAGTTGCTAATTTAACATTGCGGTTAGATAAATGTTATTTTTTAAGTGAGAAAATTGAATATTTAGGATTTGAAATATCAATAGAAGGGATTGCGCCAGGCCGCAGAAAATTAAGAGCGATAGAGGAATTTCCGGTTCCTGTAGATATTTCTAATATTAGGAGTTTTATAGGATTAACAGGTTATTTTCGACGATTTGTAAAAGGGTACTCGATAATAACAAAACCGTTAACTGATTTAATGGGGAAGAATGTAAAATTTTTTTGGGGTAAAGAGCAACAGGAATCCTTTAATTTATTGAAAGAAAAATTATCAAACTTTCCAATTTTAAAAGTATTTGATCCAGAGGCTAGGACAGAGGTCCATACGGATGCGAGTTCAATAGGATTGGGTGGGATTTTGTTGCAAGAAGGGGACGATGGTAAATTACGTGCAGTTTCCTATTTTAGTAGAAAAACTACGAAAGATGAGTCAAAATATCACTCATATGAATTAGAAACGTTAGCTATTGTATGTACACTAGAGAGATTTAGACCTTACTTGATAGGTATACCATTTGTAGTAAAAACAGATTGTAACAGTTTAAAGTTGTTATCCACGAAAGTAGATTTAACACCGAGAATAGGTAGATGGTTTGTTAAGTTGTCCGAGTACAATTATATAATTGAGTATTTAAAGGGAGAAAATAACAAAGTAGCCGATGCTCTTAGCAGACAACCTGTTGAAGAAGCGTCAGAAGTAGAATTGACAGGTTTGCCTATGCTGGGAATAACAATAACGACTGATTGGGTAGCAGCTATGCAAAGAGCTAGTAGTGAGATCATGGAAATTAGAGATAATTTAGAATTAGGTGATGCAAAAACACACGAAAAGTTTACAATGATCAATGCTCGTGTTTATAGATCGACAAAAGGTAGATTGCGATTATATGTTCCGGAAGAATTGCGTCAAGAAATCGTGTCAGAAACACATAAAAATTTATGTCATATGGGTATAGATAAAACTTTGTCAGCTTTGAAAGAAACTTACTACTTTCCGAAAATGCGAGAAGCAGTAACTACACATGTAAATCGATGTATAAATTGCTTGTTTTATAAAAATCAATGTGGAAAGAAACCGGGATTTTTGCATCCATTAGATAAAGGTAGCGAGCCGTTTGTTGTTTTGCATATTGATCATTTAGGGCCTTTTGTTAAGACAAAAAGAGAGAATATTTATGTGATAGCAATTATCTGTGGTTTTAGCAAATATTCAGTATTGAAGGCTGTAAATTCTACTAATGCCGAAGAAGTTTTGTTATTTTTAAAAGAATTTATTGCGAATTACGGAAAGCCAAAGAAATTAATATCGGATAGAGGTACTGCGTATACTTCTCATTTATTCGAAGATTTTTGTCGGGATTCAAATATTCAACATGTAAAAGTTGCGACTTCAACACCGAGAGCAAACGGTCAGGTAGAAAGATTGAATAGATTATTATTGACTTGTATGGCAACGACTTCAAATGAAGAAGGGAGTGATTGGGATGAGAAATTGTTTGAAGTGCAATGGGCTATTAATAATGGCGAACACAGAGTGACAAAAAGAACTCCTTATGAGTTAATTTTTAAGAAGAAAGGTGTAGGTATTAGAACTAATCCTTTAACAGAAGAATTGATTGAATTGAATAAAACTTTAAATTTAGAGGAGGAAAAAGAGTCTGTTAGAGATTTACTAAACAAAAATAGAAAGAAATTGAAGGTACAATTTGATAAACGCCGTAAGGAAGCTAAAATTTATAAAGAGGGTGAAATTGTTTTAGTTGAGCGTCAAAAACCTTCTACGGGCACAAGTAGGAAATTAGATCGCGCCTACAATGGTCCTTATGAGATAAAAAAATGTTAAGGTAAAGATAGGTATATTGTACAGGACATTGAAGGAGAGCAACAAAGTGCCAGGCCCTATGAGGCCGTCGTAGCAGTAGATAAGTTAAAGTCTGTAGCGAAGTTAGATAAGGATAAATGAATTTAAAAAGAAAGAAAATTGTCAACATAAATCATTAGTGGTAGGCTAAATAAGGATTTGTAACAAATTAGTGCTTTTGAGACGAGGACGTCTCAATTTGTAGGACGGCCGAGCTGTAGCAATTTTTTTGTTAATGTCAGTAGCAGTTCCTAAAAGTAGGCAGCCCAATTGCAAGGATGCACTTGTAATTAGAGGTGTGAATGGAAGGGATGAGTGGGCGAATGCTTAGGAATGCGGAAGACAGGAGTCAGTACGAAAACTACCGATAGCCTGTATCGACGTTGTATTTGTTTTTGGATTTTATCATTCATTAAAGTTATTAATATTTATAGAATTTGACGGTGTATTTAATTTAATTGTCCACATCCAAGCCCTAATTAAGTTACTACAGATGTTTATTCGTTAGATAACAAATCAGCGCACATTCTTATTCGTTTTTAAAGAAAGTTTGTTGGACCAAAAAAATAGCATGAATTTTTGACTCAAAAAGTCAACGAAAAACTGACTTCGATGACCTCTTGGTAACAAAGAATACAAAGAAAAGGTCTTTTCATTAGAAAACTAGAGCCATGTGTTTTAGATTCTTTTGCAGTTTTGTTTAGAAATCTGACACTCGGTAGATGCAGTCGCTGCGCTCAGAATGAATAAAACTCTGAGTAAAATAAAAGAAAGAAATTTTTTTAAAGAAACTCTTATACTTAACTTTGACTTTAAAAAAAACTAGGAAATTCTGCAAAAATCGTTCAATTTTAAATTAATAGTTTCCTACTAAACATTAGCGAAATTTTTCACTATTTAATAGTAACCAATTTGTCGCTAATTAGTAGAAAATCACTAATTCAAATTTAGAGAGTGCACCAAAATATTAGAGGACAACAGTTTTGTGAAACATGATTCATGTAACACACACTGACCAGTAAATCATTTAATTAAAAAGCAAAAAAGTGTAGAAAATGTAACCCGGTTTGTTACCGGAATCAGTATATCTTAAGCCGAATTAATTTATAGACTTACAATGAATTATTTTCTTGTGAGTATATATCAAGATAAATGGTTAACTGGAATTTTGAACAGGCAATAAAACTGCAAAACCTACAGAAATTTGATTTAACTTACTATTTCCTTATCAAAATACCTCATCGTAAATCGTCTCGTTAAAAAAATCTTATCTAATATGTTTTCTCACTTTGATCCTTTATATTTATGCCATTATCTTATTGCACGAAGTGATCTTGATGATCCTCCTGTACTGATAAGACCACGTGAAATAACTACTTTTCGATGTTATTGCAAATAATGTATTCATTTCACTTTATCACGATTTAATTTCACGATTACCCTTTCCAATTAAGAATCACGTGAATTTATAATTTACCTGGATTTTCAATTTAGAAAATATATATAATGATTAAGTTAAAATTCCATGTGAAAAGGTTTTTTTTTCCTTCATAAACAATATTTTCTTAAAACAAAAATTTGTAGAATTAACCGAGTTTTTCATTATTATTTTAATATATTGTACCCTTTCACATAAATTGTGAAAAAATACAAAACTTATCCTACTTTATAATTGGTTTAAAGTAATTATCTAAAGATTGAGTACTTTATCATTATTATTATTCATTTTGAACATAAAAGAACCTTGATGATATTAATTACTATGGGAAAGAAAAGAGGTGAGTTGTCGTCCACGAAAAAGGAAATGAAAAAAAGTTTACACTTGGTGACATTTAGTTTGTCCTTATATGAGTGCTTTACATTTTTGTTGACTTCCAGTCTCTTCTCACTGAAAGTTATATATGGCGACGAAAAAATAAATGATCCCATTTTCATTAATTATCGCATACACGCATCTTTCGACAAGTATTCCTTTTGTAAATGCTAAGCGATTTACTTCATGACTTTGAGTGTCTAATTAGATTACCAAAACAAGTTTTACGACACTTTATATCGTACGAGAAAAATGTTTTATTTACGGGCGCTATTTATATACAAGTCGCTATACTTGCGTCACTAAATTTTATTAAAAAGGGGAAATGAAATAATGCCAAGCATGAAACAGTGATTCATGTATTATCAAATAATCGAAAATGTTTCAAAATTAAATCACTTATACGCACATGGTGCGTTAATCCTTTCACAACCATATGATATACGTCCAATGGTCCCATCTCATCAAAAAACAACTTTTTAGAAGTCTTTTTTAACAAACAAAAAAAAACTAAAGCAAATTTTTTTCCAAATTTTAAAATAACATATGGATCTTATTAAACGTTTTCTTGCAAGAAAAATACATTTGGAACATCTGCTTTTCTTTTGACCTTCGCATCTATCAAATAGCAACCAAAATACTTGATACGAGCTTATAAAAAGAATTACACAGCGAGGAATGGTTTGATAGCACTGCTTGTGTATAAAGATAACAACACACTGGATAAGAAATGACGCAAGAATGAGATACAAGATGTTTAGTTTGTGTAAGTTTTTGCACCGTGAATAAGAATTCTCGACTTTTGCCTAGTGTCCAAATTTTAGATAACTTGCATTAGTTCAGAAAAAATATGAAGAACACAATTATCAATATAAATGGGTAATGGGCACATGATTATTGTACCTATAAAATTTGTTAATTTGAATTTTTAGTGTTTTCGAACTGTTACTATAAAATTAAAATAAATTAATTTGAGTTAAATTATAGACTGATTTTTATCACATGGGATTTCTATAACCGAATATTCATTTATTTAAATTTTAATTCAGTCGTCTTTTTACTTGTGTAATAATAATAATAATAATTAGTGAGGTGTTTTATTGTCTTTAGGGTCCATGAAAAAAGACACTTTAAATCTTTATTCCAAACGTTTCGGCATCAAGTGTGTGCAAGATTCAACTCACAATAATAATAATAATAATTTGATAGAATTCCATTTTTGCCTGAAAAATTTTTATTTAGCATTTTATTTTATTAATTTATTAAACTTGTAGAAAAATTATTTGAACGCAATTTTTCATTAGAAGAATAATATTTTAACAGAATTTAGAGGATGTACAATATATTGTCATTGGTCATTGTCGGACTTTTAAATGTTACCAATTTTTAAAAAATCAAATTTACACTTGACAGAATTTCAATTTAGTCGGATATTAACATACAGTCGAGTTTCTAAGTGAATCAAAATTTTATTATTATAATTTTTATGTAACTAAACTAGCATTTTTATGAATTTCTGTTTTACTGACATTTTACGAAATGTCTGCCATTTTAAAATTCCCATTCTTAATATGTTGGTAAAATTAAAATTTGTAAAAGTGACAGTTCAGTTACATAAACATTCTAATAATAAAAATGTGTTCAATTATAAATTCGGCTATGCCAATATTAAACTAAATTAAATTTTGAAAGTTCGACTAAATTTTATTCGACTAAATTAAAATTCTGTCAAGTGTAAATGCGATTTATTAACATTTTTGCAAATATTTCGATATTATGAACAAAAAACAAATAAGTACAAATTCAACTCTATGTAAATTCTTTTAATTATCAATTATGTTTACTTCCAGTTCCATTAAATTAATTTAGAACCAATGATTGTTACACTCTCTAAATCTGAATTGGTGATTTTCTACTAATGAATTGGAGAAAAATCGGTTACTATTAAATAGTAAAAAATTTGTTAATTTTTAGTCGAAAACTATTTTTAGTAGTACAAATTAATAAATAAATTAAATAATTAAAAGTTTAATTAGTAGTGTTCTACTAATAATTAGAAAATATTTTTTAGTAATTTTTTACTATTTAATAGCAACCGATTTTAATTAATTAAAAATTATGGTTCAGTAAATTTTTACAAAAATAGGGAACTTTTAGGGTTCTTTAAAAACTTCATAAAGAAAAATGATTTATATACAGTAGAACTTCGATTATTTTATTTGGGTATTAGGACAAAAATACAAAGTTGTAGAATAAGAAAAATAAAATTAAAATTTATAATTACAGAATTTTCAAATTAATAAAAAAAAAGGAATATAACTACAAATTGGGGAAAGTAATTTAAAACTGATAAATAATAATTCACAATTATAGAAAATAAATGCAGAACATTAGTAATAATTGAGGAATATAGTTGAAAAATCATTTGACAGAGTACGGAAATCTATATATGAACAAAGAGAAAATACATAATTGAAAAAAAAATAATGGCAAATTAAAAAAAAAATTGAAATTTTAGGAAATTAATTGAAAAATGATGAGCATGATTCTGTGGCTGAAAGGCAGAATAACATAACTGCATTTTCATAGTTTTGAGAAAAACCTGTTTTTGTTTATTTTCTTGGTTTTGTAAAATTGAAAAATCAACCAATATTTTTGGTGTTTGGCATTGTATCCTATTTTCTAGTGTAGTTTTTACATCTGTTTATCAATTTTAATAAAATATAAACGCTTTAAAAAAGAATATCAATTCTTTTTTTCGATTTGAATACAGTTATGCTGTTGTGTTATTAATTATTTTCTACGTAAATAAACATTTAAATCACTTTACTGTTATGAAACTTTAAAAAGCATTACTAAATTAACTCAAATCTGATGTTATCTCAAATTCGATAAAATGTTAGTTATGATGTTATGCCTTTCAGCCACAGAATTAAAAATTGGAAAAAAACAATTAAAAAAGATTATAAAATTAAATTAAATTAAAAGAAAAAATTTTAATTTGAGATAAATAATTGAAGATTTAATAAATCAAATTAAAAAAAATTTAAAACATTAATAATAATTCTGTAATTCCAAACTTATAAAAACAACTAAAAATTGAGAAAATGATTGAAAATGATTGAAAATTGAAAAAATTAATTTAAAAATGATGAGAATAGTTGGAAAAAAATTCAAAATTAATGAAAACAATCGAGAATTAAGAAAAATAATTGAAAATTTAGGAAACTAATTAAAAAAATTAAGAAGGTAATTTAAAATCCAGAAATCTATGAGAAGGTTATAAAACAAATTAAACATTGAAAAAAATAATTGAAATTTAAGATTAATAAATGGAGATTAAGTAAATCAAATTGAAAAGAATTTTAAAAATTAAAAATTTGAGAAAAAAATTGCAAAATTAAAACTATAACTAGGTGAGAATAGTGATGCATTTGAGCAACACGATCCGAGAAACGAGCGACATTTTTTGTTATTAGTCTAACGCACAATGAATCGTAATCGCTAATCCTTAATCGTAAGAATGAGAGGAAGTAGGACAGACATATATCTGTGTCCTGCTTCCTCTCATTATTACGATGAAGGATTAATGATTACGATTCATTGTGCTTTAGGCTTTTCATAAAATTGACAGACGAGCGATCAATTTGTTTAGTCTCGGTAAAGCGAACATCTCGGATAGTCGAACGATCATTCCGAGCATATCTCGTTTTTACCATAAAATTAGGCGTGAAGTTGTAGTCAATTAAAAAATAATGACATTCAAATAAAAAATTCAAGATTTATATGAAACTTTTAAAACTTTCCGAAATGCAAAAATGAAAGAGGTTCAATTCAGACAGGCTATGTATGTTGAAGTCAAAGAATCATTCCCCATTGAAATATATGTTATTTTTCAGACAATTTTAGACGACACTTATTTTCCTGTATTGGTGAAAACAAATTTTTAACGAAGTTATGCGGATTTGAATTTTTTAAGTTGAAAGTGAGATTACAAGAAAATACCGTTAAAATTGTTTAAAGTTTTTATATCTTTTTTACTATTGTATATATTAAAATGATCCTTCCTGTATCTAATTAGGGCTTTTATGTTCTTTTAAATTCCATACTTTCCCCACTTTTTTTTTTCTCTCGATTTTTTTGCTACTTTCTGGAAGTAAAACGATTATTTTCTATTAGAATTTATTAGAGTCCCGTGTCTTAGAGAAGAATAAAAAAAATTTCTTTTTAAGAAAAGAAGTTCTTTTAAACCCTGTTTTAGATATTACAACAAAAGTCCAAATAGAAAAAATGTTCCTCTTAAGAAGTGGAGTAAAAAAGTCTGGTAGCTTTTATCTCTAACTTGCGAATCTTTCGAATTATTAATTATAACACGAAATAAATACATAAATTTTGCATTTTTGCAAGTAGAACAAAGTTTCAATATATCACTGAAATGCAATAAATGTTAAATGTGTAAAAACTGACGAATTCTATATAAAATTAATTTAACAAATAATGATTTCTTAAAAATTTGAAATTAGACAGTGTTTCTTTAGATTTTTTAATTTAAATTCCAATTAATTTGCATATTTATTAATCGTTGTTTTATTTTTCTACAAAACAAGCTATAAAATAATTTTTGAGTAACTCTTATTTTATAATTTGTTATACATAACATAAATGTTTCTGAAAAATAACATATTTCAATGGGAAATGATTCTCTGACTTGAACATACATAGCCTGTCTGAATTGAAATGGAAACAACCAAGGCATCCTTTTTTTATTATTATATAATGATTTAATTTCTTTCTCTGTAATGTCTATTTAAATTCAGTGAAAATTTAGGTGTGTGAATGACTTTTTAAAAATTTTGCACATCATTTCTTTAATTTTAAAAATTATTCTTCTATTTAATGAAAAAAATATATATTTTTTATTTTTTACTTTGAAGTAACACGCAATTAATTTAAGTTCAAGAAATAAAAATTTTATGTAAATTAATAGTTATTCTAAAATAGAAAATTGTTTATTTTAAAAACGTAAATAAGGGTGTGATAATTAGGTTATAATGGCTTCTTCGGGACATATTTCAAACTAATGTAAATTAATAAATATATAGGCTTAAATAAAATTTTTCTTAACAAAGTATTAATATGTGTTTTATTGATTCATTCAGATTAATTCTTTCTGATTAAAAATAATAATAATAATAATAATAAGAACAAGAACAAGAAAATTGGATTTAAAATTGATCATTAAAACTGCCATATTTCAACATAACTACTTTTCTCCAAAATCTTTTAAGAAGCTCAAACTTGGCACATATGTATTTAAGTTTGTACAAAATAGACATTATATTGAAATTTCAGGAGGGTAATTTGTTTAATTTCTAAAATATTGAAGTTTGAAATTTATTACAAAAGGGGTTATTTTTTTAAATTTAGATATATTCAGAAGTTCGTTAGTTTAGCAATTGTCGACTAAAAGCGATTTTATTTAAATTTAAAATCTTAATTAATATTACTTTCTAAGAAATTATAAAAAAATAAAAATATTACTTAAATAAATAATGTATTTCTTTTATAATTATTTAGAAATGAATATTAATTAAGATTTTAAATTTAAATGAAATCGCTTTTAGTTGATAATTGCTAAACTAACCAACTTCAGAGTAAATCTAAATTCTTAAAAAATAACCCCTTTTGTAATCAATTTCAAACTTTAATATTTTAGAAATTAAACAAATTAGCCTCCTGAAATTTCAATATAATGTCTGTTTTGTACAAACCTTAATATGTGCCAAGTTTGAGCTTCTTAAAAGACTTCAGAAAAAGTCAGAAAGTCAGTGAAATCATCCATCGTGTTTTCATATTTTCATTTGACAGCTGATGATTCTGAAATTATCGTCTGATTGCTCGAAATCGATCGAAAATTGAGACGAAACGATCCGGGAAAAGACAATTGAGAGTCCGAGATGATCGCCCTGAACATAATCAGTAAATCCGAACGACATCGAGCGAAAAAAAAATTTTCTCGTATCGTTGTGCATCACTAGGTGAGAATTATGTCCATTTCATGGACATTTCGGTTCCAAGTAAGCAAAATAATTTGCTTCCTCATAGAGGAAGCAAGAAATTAATAATATATAAGTTAATTGGGGAAATTGTTAAAAAAAAAATTGTAATGCAAAAAATGTCAAAATATGAATTATTTTACGAATTCTTGATCAATTATAAAAGTTATATAGGTCAATCGATTCGTTTTGAGATAAGGAATATGATTTTTGTATTCATTAAGTTCTATTTTTAGCATAAAAAAATTTTTTGGCAAAAAACGATTTTTTTCGATGAAAAAAGGTGCTCAAAAAAATTTGGTTGGGTATTTTCAAAAATCCTTGTGTCCAAATTTAGATATTCATGAGCTTAATAAGTCATCCAAATTTTATTGAAATCCGTTAAAGCGTTCTCAAGATATCTTGTACACAAAAAACGCTATACACACACACACACACACACACACATACATCTGGACATTTGCTTAGGAATGAAAATTTTCGCTTTTCAGATGAAAATGAGTCGATTTAGACTATTTTTGGAAAATCGAAAATTTTAACGATCACAAAGCTTCCTCTATGAGGAAGCAAAAATAATTGAAAATGGTATATTTTAAAAAATAATTTAAATTTTAGATCTTTAATTAAAAATTTAGGAAATTAATTACAAAATGCCGAAAGTAATTGTAAATTTGAAAAAATTAATTGAAAAATTCTAAAAATGATTAAAATTTTTTTTAAACAATTGACATTTGAAATAAATGATTAAAGGTAGGGGAAAGTCGGATAGCCCCGGACAGCGGGTAGCCCCAGACACTAGCTATTTCACGTATAATACTGCATTTTTATAATTTTATAATTGACACAAATTACAAACTGTGTATAATTCACTTGAGCTTACGTTTTTTAATATATTAATTCATTTTTTCATTTCTTCTTTTTGAAAATAAGTAATTTCTAAATTTAACCTTAAGTTGTCTAGACAATTTAACAAACGTGTAACGTATTAAACGTCATATAAAAATTCTATTATATTTGGACTTTCTGTTCCTATTAAATAGATGTTTTAATTTATTTCTAAAAAATAATTTACGGTCATTATTTAAGACACAATTTATTCGCACTTTATCAAATTAAACAATTTAAATAAGCACTTTTATTTTCTCTGTCCGGTGACACCCGACAAGTTCTTGGAGGCTTACATTTTCCTACTCATATATGATCTCATTTTTCTCTCAATTAATGTGTTTATTTTATGATCGAATTTATTTCAAAGATGGACAGAGGTCATGTCTTTGTCATAAGATGATTTAATTAATATTTCGAAAAAATTATACAAATTTGTTAACCAAAAGGCTTAGGTGCCCGGGGCTACCCGACTTTCCCCTATGTTTAGTAAATCAGTTAAAAAATAATTTTAAAAATTATAATTCGGAGAAAATAATTGAAAATTGAAGACAGTAATTTAAAATTTAGAAAATATTTGAGAATTGAGAAGAATAATTGACAAAAATTAAAGAATATACATCAAATTAAAGAAAATAATTTAAAAATGGCAAAAATAATTGAAATTTAAGATAAATAATTGAAAATGTTTAAAATTAATTACAAAATATCGAAAATAATTGTAAATTTGAAAAAATTAATTAAAAAATTCTAAAATTCATTAAATATTTTCTAATCAATTTAAATTTGAAATAAATAAATAAAGGAGTAAAGTAGTTAAAAAATATATTTGAAAATTATAATTTGGAAAAAAAAAAAAATCAATTTAAAAATGATGGATATAATTGAAAAATAATACCAATGATTAAAATTTAAATTAATCATTTGAGATTAAAATTAAAATTTGAGATATATAAATTAAAAATGTAGAAAGTGTATGAAAAAATACTTTTCAAAACTAAAAATTAGAGAAAATATTTTCAAAATTATAGAAATAATTGAAAATTAAAGAAAATAAGTAAAATTTATGAAAAAAAAAGTGATAAAATTACGAAAAAATTTTGAAATTTAATAAAGTAATTGAAAAATGATAAACACAATAAAAAAATTAGAAAAAAATTGTAAGTTTTTGAAATTAATTGAAAAATAACGAAAATATTTAAAAAATAGGAAAAAATTAGTTAAATAGAATACAATAATTATTGAAATTTGATGAAAATAGTTGACAGTTTATGAAATTAGTCAAATAATAGTATAAATAAGTATGAATTGTAGGGAAGAATAAAAAAATGATAAAAATAATTGTAAATTGAAGGAAGTAATTGGAATCTGAGATGAAGGACTGAAAATTCAGGAAATCTATTGAAATGTAATTTAATAAATTAAAAATTGGAGAAAATAATTGAAAAATGATAGAAATAATTGAAAATTGAAAAAATAATAAAAATTTAAAGAAGATTGAAAATAATTGAAAATCTCTAGATACCTTGACTTTAAATATATATTTTTGTGGAAAATGAGAGGTTATAGGGCAACATTTTCTAAATAGGGGACATTAAGGGGAAATAGGGGACTGCCTATGAAACTCATAATTTTAATAATTATTATTGTAAATAAAAATAAGATTTAATTAAAATTTGAATAAATAAATATTTGATTATACGAAAATTCTGTGTGATAAAAATTCGTCTACAATGTAGTTTTAAAGTATAGCAATTTTGAATTGTAGATTTTAAAACACTCAAATTTATTTTAGCCGAATTTTATTTTTTTATTTTTTTAAACATTTTTCCATTTAGTCTTATTATTAAAATTGATAGAATCTGACTTTTTTAAATTAAAAAATCGATAATTCCTAGAAACCAGTAATTTTAAAAAAATGTATCCATATAAATTGAATATCTTATGGAAAAAGAAACTTCATTATATTCAATTATTTGAATGTGAAAATTAATCCTAGCCTAATTTATAATTTAGTAACAGATGAAAAAACTCGAATTTGAGAAAATTGTACACTCTCTTTACCCTCTTTTTATTAATATAGTATTATATCCTAAACAGTTTAGGAATAATTCCTAAACAGTTTAGGAATAATTCCTAAACTACTTAGATCCAATTTTTAAGGATCAATTAACTTATCTTTTAAATTAATATTACAAAAATTTGATTAATGATTACTTAATTTTTTAGAAATAATTTTTGTATCGGAAGATAAATTTACATAAAAATAAGTGAAATATACATTTTACAAGTTTGTTATTCTGGATATTTTCTGTTTTTAAAAATGAATGATTATGTAACGAGTATAAGTAAAGATTTTAGCAAAAATACAGAAAACTTTTGCAGCTGTTGTTGAGACTATTGACCTGTAGATATTTGGATACACAGACAATTTCGTGTGCGATTCCTAAATAAACTTTTCATATCTGATACTTCTGTTTGTTAAAAGCACGCGTCGATGCACACGGTACACAAAAATGACATGCATATTTGTATAAATGCGAGCGTTCATCAGAAATTTTGATCAAAGGTAAATCATAAATTAAGGGGTGACTGAAAAAAGTAGATATTATCACTTTATTTTCAAATGAATTCAAAGAAAAATGTTAAAAATTGTGTTTTTTAAAAAGCAGATAAATATTATAAATCTGTAAATTGTATTACTAAAACTGAGTTTAATTAAACGTTAAATTTATTTGAACAATGAATTAGGAATGTAACGAGGAATGTAATTTACGTAAATGAAAACTTTTATTAATATGAATAATAAAAAAAAAATTAACGACACATTTTTTATAAAGATTTTAAACAAATCTTTACTTTTACCACCTAACTAAATACTGTAAAAAAATGTTAAATTAGCATCACAGTGATGTGAATTTATTGCTTTTCGGTACAAAAAAAAATATATTCAAAAGTGTTACTAAGTTTGCACCAGTGTGATGCTAATTTGACATTTTGTTTTTACAGTGAATAAACGATATCTACTCATGCAAAAATTTAATTGTAAAGATTACGATTTACATTAATTTGTTAAAGAGGACAAATCATTAAAAACCCGTATTTTAAACAAATATTTTAAAGCGTCTTTTCATACTTGACACCTAAATCAACAGATAGTATATGCAAAAAATTCAGTTGTAGAAATAACAATTTATTTGCTAAACACGTGTTCATTAGCAGAAAGAATTTTCAGGCTCTTTATTTTGAGAAACATGAAAAGTTTGAGAAAATCGAGATATTCGAGATTCATGAAGGAATTGAGACTTGAAAAATCGAGATTATGAAAAATGGAAAATATGGAAAATTTAGACCATGAAAAAATCGAGATCAGGAAACATTCAAAATCATATGAAAAATAGAGATTAGGAAAAAAGGTGATCCTAAATAACTCAATATTATGAAAAAATTAATATTCCGAAAAGAATCAATAAGAAAAAAAATTAAATAAATACAATTCACGAAATTAAAATATTGTAAAATCTAATTAATCCGATTAGTATCTTTCTAAATCTAAATTAGTAAATTCGGACATTATTATTTATAAAAATTACTTCTAATTTTAAATTTCTTTTTACTAATTTTAGTGTAAAATTCAAAATCAATTAAATTAAATAATAAAATTTTACAAAAAATAGTGTAAATTTTTACTATAAATTAAATTAGTAACCCACTTTTTACGAATTCAGATTTAGAGAAATCAATGAAGAGATTTCAAAACGTTTTATTTCATGTTTTTAAATTACCTTACGAAAAACTGAAAAAACTATTAAATTTACATAAAACACAAAAGACAAAATTCAAAACAGAAACATTTTTAAAGATTGCGTAGCATTCCATAAATATGAGCTTATTTATGAAACTCTAGACTGAACATCGAGTAACTTAACAATAAATAAGTTGTCGCTTGGCACTCCAGTATCGAAGTTGGGTCGGGAGATTTAAAAAATAAAAAAACGTGCTTGAAATGTGGTCGTGTATACAGGCGACCTTGGGCTAAATTTAGGCAGGTCTACCCTGCAATTTAGACTCTCTCGAATCTTCTCTCGCAAGACCCAAACCTAGAAGGATTAAACATACCCCGTAGATTTATACTTTAAATACGTTATAATAATAATTGTTATTCATATTTTTTAAATTATTAATTAAAATTCTGACAACTCTTCCAACAATTGTCTCTTTACTTGATATTCGTCTATTTTTTTATTATTATTCGTAATTTATCAATTTTTATAAATGGATATTCAGCAGTTATTTATTACTGGACTTTCTTCAATTTTTTAGAATTTCTATCAGCACTTTCTAAATCTGAATTAGTGGTTTTCTACTAATGAAATAGCGAAGAATGAGCTACTATTAAATAATACTATTAAATATTCATTAGTAGAAAATTACTAATTCAGATTTAGAGAGTATGCCAAAACTGACGTATTATGATGACAATTTGTTAAACGTAAATAATATTGTATATCTTTCAGACAAGACAGAAAATTAAAAACAGATAAGATAAATTTTATGTCTAAAAGTGTATTATTTTGCAAATAATAAAAAATAGGTTGCTTACATAACCGACAAAAGTTCACTGATCGATTAATGTTCAAACGATCGTTGGTTTAGTTTAAAGGTAGAGAGAAATATTTTTGAACTCCAGTGTGGGCAAAGCTAAATATTTATACCTCAAAAATCGTGTTCTCATTTCGAGTTTCTAGTTCTTTGAAACAAAGACGCTTTCAATCGACAATATAAATATATTTCAATTTAAAAGAATTACAATTATTTAATCACAAATTCGTAAATATTTTATTCTTTTTTAGTCAATTAAAGCAAAAAATATTTTACATTTGGTTCAGAAAAAGATCAGATTATTTAATTCGTTTGAAAAGTTCAATTTAAATATTTATTCTTATTTAAAAAAATAAAATTATAGACAAAAATATTTGGTTTAGTTTACAAAATTATTACTCTTATAAATAATTTGGGTGCAGTTCCGAATAAGGCCCCCCTCCGATTTTAATAAAACTTGGTATACTTACGTATTTCGTTACGCAGATTACGAAAATAATAGTGAAAATTGGTGCAAATTTGATTATCATGGTGAAAACCATAAAAAACTACCATAATAATTCCCAGTATTTTGCTATTATGTCATAAAATGTTCAAAATATCAAAACATATTTTCGACAAAATATACATTTTCCAAATAATATTTTCCACTATATACTTTCTGGGGTCCCATTTATCCACAGATTACTGAAAAAATAGAATAAGCAGATTATTAATAGTAATACTATCAATAGTAATAAACAATAACTAATAATAATAATATTATCAACTACGAACTGTTTATAAATAATTTAAAACACGTTAAAGTAGTTTTTTATTAGAATATAAATGTTTAAAAATCTAATTTAATTATAATCGTCTTTATAACATTGGCAAATAAAATTAATAATAAATTTCAATTCCAAAGGTGAAAAATGATAAAAAGAATTAGAATTTATTATTATCAACACACTAAATATTAAAATGCATTTTTTACATATTTTTTTCAGAGGTATAAATAAAATCCCAAGTTAGAAACTAGACTTCAAAGTACATATAGTGTTTGTTTATTTTACATATTTCGCAGTCAACTTTAGAGTTCACTTCACCTTAAGGGTGTTGGGTCAATGATCTCAAAATCTCTATATTTTACCATTTTATACTTTTGTTTAAAATAACTTGATTTCAAAATAATTTTTTATCGTTTAAAAATATATGTTTTAGAATTTTTCAAGATCGTGTACAATGAAATTCACTAAGAAAAAGTCTATTACCAACTTTATAATATTAAATTAGTTTCCACTGTTCTAAGAACAGAGAAAAAAAGGAAAATAATAAAATATACAAAATCATTTTTATTGAAAACTGACTTAATTTCAAAACAATCACTTAAGTTTAATTCTTTTCGATTTTTTTTAAAAACTTGTAAAATGAAGTTAACTAATAAGAACTAAATTATCAACTTTTTATAATATTTATGTCACGATTAATTTAGTTAAACGAACAGAGAAAGAAGAAAATAGTTATAAATACACAAAATTGAAAATAAAGGGTATGGATATTAAATAAAAAAAGATAAAAGAAATAATATAAACATTAAAAAAAAGAAGAAAAGAATAAATTGGTAAACTGTAGAAAATAAACACAAAAACAAAGAAAAAACAATTATTGTGATTGTTAAATATTATTATGATTAGAAATGAATTATTGAAACACAAAGTATAATATTGAATAAAAGAGAAAAATTTAGAAAACAGAACAGAAAACATTCAAAATGTAAACAAAGAAATTAATTTTGAAAATTTGATAAATTAAAATCAATAATACTATAATTTAAAAATATTATTTAAAGAAACAAGGACTAAATGAATATAAGTAGTGCATTAATAAAAGAAAAGGTTAAAAAACCATTTCTAAACTTTGTATTCAATTTAAAAATAAAAGAATTTACAGGTTAGTTAACAATCATAAATGTTAATGTATCCAATTCACGCATGTTTCGATCAAAATATTCTATCTATGTGTTAAAATATAAAATAATTATCTCTATAAATCTACCTCGAATTCAACTTACACGTTCAAGACACATTCTTGCATATTGCCACAAATAGAACAACTATGTTAATTAAAATTTATTTTCCACATGATAAAGTCAATGATAAATTATAATTACATATATTGTGGGCTTATAATTATATTTACCATTCTCAAAATTTTGTTTCAGAAGAACAAAACGTCGTTTAATTAAATTGTCATTATTATTGTTGACAGGCCACCATGAACTAAATTAATTACAAGGATCAATAACTATCTTCAGATCGCTGTTCTTATGCAGGGTTCGGTAGTGAAAACGTAACTGACGTAACTGATCGTAAAAGTAATCGTAAATAATAATTATTTATAACAAGTACTTTTTGCTGTAATTTAATTATTTATACAATGGGAACAATTTTAAGAATGAAACTTACTTTCGGATTGCTTTAAAGTCCGAGGCGGCAAACCATTTGTCCGCCATGACACTCCCCTGCCATTCAGGGGCGGCGACTAGTAAATTTTTGCCATCTGCACACTTAATATTACCCGGCCGGGGGGTGGTGGGGGAAGGGCAAACGAGAACTAAAAGAATACTAAATTAAAGAGTTTCTTAATTAGCGTAAATTATTGTAACGCAAAAGTTGACAATTTATTAGATTTGGGGTAAATTTTCGGAATTAATAAACAAAATAATAATCAAAATAATATTAAATTTGTGAAAATCATTACAAGTTTACAAAAAAAAAAAATTAAAAATTGACGAACTTGATTGTAATTTGAGAAAAATAATTGAAAAATGATTAAAACATTGAAAAGTGGATACAATAACTTCCATTTCAGATAATAAATGGAAATTTAGGAATTTAATTAAAAAATAATTAATTGTATATGTATCTAATTAAAACGTGGAGAAAATAATTCCAAAAAGATAAAAGAAAATGAAAATTGAAAAAAATAATTGAAAAATGAAATAAATAATTGAAAATTTAGGAATTTAATTGAGGAATAGTAAAGAATTGAAAATTAAAGAAAATTACTAACATTTGAGAAAAATATTTTAAAATCTAGGAAATCAATTGAAGAATATTGCAAATAGTTAAAAATTCGAGAAAACATTTGCAAAGTAACAGAAATAATAAAAATTGAAGAAAATAATAATTATAACTTGTGAGAAATAATTGAAAATTTAGGAATTTAATTGAGGAATAGTAAAAGTAATTAAAATATTGAAGAAAATTACTAACATTTGAAAAAATATTTTAAAATCTAAGAAATTAATTGAAAATCGTTAATAATTCGAGAAAACATTTGCAAAGGAATAACAATAGTAAAAATTAAAGAAAATATTAATTTTAATTTGTGAAAAAAAATTGAAAAAATTACAACATATATTTATAATAAAAGAAACTTATTGCAGAAGGATAAAAATAACTGGAAATTGAAAAATAACTGGAATTAGAGATAAATAATAAAAAGAATTGGAAAAAGAATTAAACAATAATTGAAAATGACAAAAAGTAATTGGACTTTTTGGAATTAATTTACAAATATTCAAAATACTATAAAATTTGTGAAAATCATTGCAAATTAAAAAAATTAAAAATTGACCAACTTGATTCTAATTTGAGAAAAATAATTATGACATTGAAAAGTGGATACAATAAATTACATTTGAGATAAAAAATGAAAACTTAGGAATTTAATTAAATAATAATTAATATATCTAATTAAAAAGTGGAGAAAATAATTGCAAAAAGATAAAAGAAAATAAAAATTGAAAAAAATAATGGAAAAATGAGATAAATAATTGAGAATTTAGGAATTTAATTGAAGAATGAAGTTTGAGAATAATTAAAAATTTAAGAAATTTATTGCAAAATGATAACAACAATAATTGAAAAATGAACAAAGTTATTAAAATTTGAGAAAAATATTTTAAAATCTAGGAAATTAATTGAAAATAGTTAAAAATTCGAGAAAACATTTTCAAAGTAATAAAAATAGTTAAAAATTGAAGAAAATAATTTTAGTTTGTTAAAAATAATTGAAAAAATTACAACATGTATTTGTAATAAAAGAAAATAATTGCAGAATGATGAAAATAATTGTAAATTGAAAAAATAACTAGAATTCGAGATAAATAATACAAAAAATTAAAAAACTAATCAAAAAATAATTGAAAAATACAAAATATAATTGAATAAGACAAAAAGAAATTAAAAATTAATTGAAAAATAAATTGAATAAAAAATTAATTGATAGAAATAATTGTTAAGGGCACGTTTACAAATTACGTAACGTTATTTTTCCTATAATTTTGACCCTCCCTCCCCCCTCAAACCCCAAGTAACACTTTGTTACATACATTAGCGCCATTTTTTCTGCTGGTCGTAACAAACTGTTTGACCCCCCCCCCCCGCCCCTAAAAAATGTTACCTAATTTGTAAACACACCCTAATATAAGAAAAAAATTAAAATTTTTAAAAAATAATTGGAAGAATTACAGTATATATTTGAGATAACAAGACTACAATTACAATTATATATTATGATTTTTCGAACTTCAATTAATTTGAAATTTCATTGATTAAAAACTTAATTTATCCACGCTTAGAGAATAACAAATTTAAAATTATTTAAAAATTTTTTCAATTTTTTTCTGTTATGATTTCAATTATTTGCCACAATTTTCATCTAATTTTATCGTTTTCAAAATTTTTCTTCAATTTCTAATTATTTTCATTTTTTTTTAATTTTTCCTTTAAATTTTAAAATCAATTTCTGCAAGTTTCAATTATTTTATTTAATTTTTTCATTTTAAATTATTTCCTTCAATATCAAATTATTTTCATTATTTATTAATTTCTTTCTTCATTTTTCAATTATTCTTGAAAAATATGATTTTTCTCTTTGAAATTTTAATCTTTTTATTCGAATAGTAAATTCATTTATCCAGATTCTTATTAGGGTATTTCTCCGATTAGCAGTTCCTGCCAAAAGTTAATATTTCAGTTAATAGCCATTGTTAATTATTCTAATTTATTTCTTAACTTATTATATATACTATTGATAGTAAATCAGACATCGACCAATAGTTTTTTAATGAAAATGTTTAAAAATGAACAAAAGTTGCTAAATTTTTAATGTTTTTCAAAGATACATTTTTTTTACAAGTCTATCTTTTCTTAATTTTTTTTTAAAAAATGGTACAATTTAAGTAAATATTAGCTTATTTTTTTTTAAAAAACAAACTCTATAACTTCACCTAATAATATTTTTGAAAAATTGGGTCATTTTTTAAATAAAGCAGTTTGTTTATAAATATTGAAAAATATGTTTTTAAATAAATTACAATATTTAAAAAATGGTCTACTTTTTCAAAAATCTGACGAGGTGAAGTTGTAGAGTTTGTTTTTCTCAAGAAAATAAGCTATTACCTATTTATTTAAATTGTACTATTTTTAAAAAAATTTTAAGAAAAGATAGACTTGTAAGAAAGGTATCTTTGAAAAATGTAAAAAATTTAACAACTTTTGTTTTTTTTTAAAATCATAAGTTAAGAAATAAATTATATTAATTAATAATAGCTATTAACTGAAATATTAACTTTTGGCAGGGACTGCCCATCGGAGAAATACCTTTAAAAAATGTACTTTTTGTCTGTAATTTTGTCAATCGTATTTCTCAAACTTATCCCGAATTAAGAAACTATAATAAGTTTAAAAATGCTTGAAATTGACAATATTGTAACGGTTTTTTAATTATTATTTTTCGGGAATTAATTTAAGCAAGAAACTAGAAGAACCTTATCACTCGCTGGCAAAAAAAAATCAAAAAATTCCTGGATTCTGCATCTCTATTTACATGTTCGTTTTATATGAGGAAACGCACCTCACGAGACTCCTCGCGTGCAGACACAACTACGAATAAAACGTACACAAGGAGCGTGAGTCTCACATACGTTGATTTGCAACGCAATACTCCAGCAGTGAAACAGAAAAGTCGCTCTTAACAGAACTGAGAGAGAAAGAGTGAGATGACAGTGGCCGGCGTTGTCGGAGTTGTCGGAGGGACGAAAACGGCGCGCATCGATTGGCGCTCTAGCCGTGACCCCCACCACATGCTTTCGCTTTCACCCAATGGGGCCTCACTTTCGCGCTCGCCCGCGTCGAGCCTTGAGCCGGCATGCTGCCACTGTCTCAGTGACTGGTACACCCTACGTGCGAGCGAGTGTTTTAGTAGTGCAAAGGAGCTGCCTCAACAAAAGGCAAAAGCCGGCTTCCTGCTTCGTATGTTTTTAACAATTGTCAACCTAAGTAACAAGCATACTCGGATAATTGAAGACAGTGTTGAAGAGGGTGACAAACAGTGAGAGAGAAGACCTAGTGTTTCGATTGAAAATACCCCGCAGCCGCCCCCGTCCCACGCGCTGCGGTGGTGACCCTGACACTCGCCGGTATCCATCGAGTTCAACTTGAGTTCACATCTCGGATTAAAGTTTATACTCCACCTTCTCTCTTTTTTTTTTTTCTAACAGAATATTCTTATCGTGACCTTGATTTTTCAAGTCTCGCGTGTGCGCCAAGTGACCTTGACCTCTCGTTTCGGATCCCCAAGTCGATGATACGCAGGATTCTCGTCCTTGGAGGGTTGTTTCCGGGAAGAGTTTTCTAGACACGTGGTTTTTGTGGACAGTTGGGGAAAAAGTTGGAGGGTGAATAGAAAAAAATTATTGAAGGGTGATAGAGTGAAACAGTGTTGAGGACTGAGATAGACGATTGTTGTGAATTTTTGCCAAGTGTCGAGGATTCTCGTCAAGTGTGAGACTGGAGTTTTTACGTGTAATATGGCCCCAAGAAGACAGGCCAATGGGCATGTTAGTGTTTTGATGGAAGCACCTGGAAATAACAGCCTCAATCACGATCCAATGGAGAATTTAATTGTCAACGGACAGCACGGAAATACAACACACTGCTGCACACCGACCGGTGAGTGTCTACGGGGGGATGCTCTAATTCGGCTCAATTCTCTTTACGATGTCGTCAAGGTGTTGTGCAACAACGACAACTGTCCGGTTGGACAGTTCATGCACCGGGAATGTTTTGACGCCTGGGAGCAGACAGTGTTGACTTATCTGAAAAGCTGTGGTCGCGCTAGAAGCTGGTCAGAGCGTCAACGCCATCAGAATCTCTGGACCAAGAAGGGTTATGATTTGGCATTCAAGGCCTGTGGATGCCGTTGCGGCAGAGGACATCTGAAAAAGGATCTTGATTGGCTGGTTCCTGGTGGCAATAATACGAACGGAAATCGCCAGGAAGAGAATGAAGCCAAGAAGAAAAAGCGCAGAAATAGGCAGAATACGAGACCGAGTCTCTCGGTTTCCGCTGGACCACCAGGACATGGAAATCATGTCAATGGAGGAACTCGTGGAACCGAAGTGCAGATTATTGAGAATGGACGAGGAAGGGCTGGTTCTCTCTCATCCAGCAACGGATCCAGCTCTCCACCAGCTTCCAGCGAACCCAGCGTCAGCCCTCTGCATCAACCCCAGGCCATTGTCAAGAAGAAGAGTAAGGTGGAATTCTTCAGTGACAGGATTCGGTGAGTGTTGGTTCTTTTTTTTACTTTTTGAGAAAATTAGAAATGTTTCCTAAATAATAATTATAAATGGGAAAAAATACTTCCTATTTATAACCTCAATCTTTCTCGAGCTTTCTAGAACTTTACTGCGGCCATAAGTAAGCTTAGAAAAATTATCAAAATTTCTTCGAATGATTTTTTTTATTTTCATTCAATTAATTTCAATTAGGCTGCGCCTAAGCGTCCGTCTAGCTGGATATAATATTTTTGTCCTGACCTTTTTTTAGGTGTACCGGGGGGTTTTTATCTCAGTAAATCTAGACGGAAAAAATTATTTTATCCGGCTAGCCGGACGTCTTATTTCTTTTGTAAACATTAGGTTTGAATACATTTCTTTTGCCACAAACAATAGAGTAGATTTAATTCTTGTTAATAACAAGTGGATTATTTAGTATCGAGAATGTAATTCGAGCTCTTTAATTTTTTAAATAAGAGTTGTTTCCGGAAACGGAAGTTTTTCGCCTGAAATAGCTAAAAATCTATTTAAAGAGGCAAAAAGAGAGATTTTAAAAAATTATTTTACTACTCAACTTAAACCTCATGATTACATAAATTATTTATAAAGAAAATAATTAAAATTAATTGTATTTTTTAAGTATTAAAATCATTATAATTATTAACAAGAATTTACCTCTTTTTGGTTCCAATTAATTATTTTGGATAGATAAAAATATTAAAATTAAATTAATAATGTTAATATGACGTATTAATGTTATAAATTTAACTAATTTTTATTTTATAAAAGAAATTTTTCATTTTAATATCTTCAATATTATGTTTTTTTTTAAAAACTATTTCATATTAAGAAATAAAAATGATTTTATTCATTTTAAATTAAATTAGAAGTTTAATTTATATAATTATTTCTTATTCTGAAATTTGAAAATATAATTTAATCTTAAATTTAAGTCGAAATTAAATTCTAATCTTATTAGATTTATTCAAAAATAAATTTTATGAAATAATTTTTAAATGTTATTGAAATTTTAACTTTTATTCAATAAATTTATTTTAATCAATTTAATGATCCTTCAAATCATTCATAATATAGTCCATAAATTAGAATTAGTAAAATTAAAATAAATAAATATATATTTTTTATAAAATTTAATTTTATATAATAAATAATTAGTAAAATTAAAGAAGTTTCAATAGCAAAAATTTAAAAAATGATTCTAATTAAAAAGAAATGAATTGGAAAAGGTAAGCGTATTGAGAATAAGAGTCAAATCCACATTCAATTTACTACCATTAAATTTTGTTTTTTAGTTGTGGTAAAAATGGAAATATAAAAGTTCATTAAAATGCCAGTGAATTCGATTTTATTTTTAAATTAGTTACATTAATCCTTTGAGGTATATAATTAAAAAATTTCCAATAATTATTTTCTATTTGCTTTTCAAAACTTTTTTCCAAAGAAACAAAAACTGTTATTTTAAAAAAATATTTTTAAAAATTCTATTTCCTAATATTAACATTTTATTTCAAAAATTCATATCGATTTTTTTGTCTCAAAACCAAGATTCGGATTCAGAAATTTGCTGAAATGTATAGAAAATAATAAGGAAAACTTAGAATATATTCTTCGGAGAAAATTTTTTAAAAATTGTGTTTCTAAGAGAACCACGATAATTAAGAGGGTTAAAAATTTGTAATTATACCTTCAATTAAAAAGGCTGACTCAAAGAATAGCATTAAATAGTTTTAAATTAATATTCTAATCGTTTACTAAAAATTTGAAAAACTTTCTGAAAACAAAGCGTTTATTATTTCGGCAAAACCAATTAAATAAAAATAAGTGTAAAAAATAAATATTCTTTTATTACCGTTGTAATTTTCAATTAGTTTATCTTGGCAACGTTGCTTTTTTAAAGAGGTTAACTTCAAAATTAAATTCAATTGTTTTGTACTAATATTAAACATAAGATATTTACAAATGTCAAGCGAAGAGGCTAAAAAAAAATTTTTTAAATAAATCCTTTAATTTATAAAGACCGCGTTAAAAAAAAGTATTGGACCATATATTAAATAAAAAAAGAGAATATTGCAAAAAAGGCTTTCTTTTTTAATACTTTAATCAATGGGTAAATTAAAATGAATAAATATTTTTGACAGGTGTTACGAATATCAAAGTTGAGTTTCAGGTCGAAAAAAAACTCTCGTTGACATTCTAACCAAAATCACAATTTCTTTTTGATGTATTTAACAAAAATAAAATAGTTATGTTGAAATTGTTTTCTGTAACAATTCTTTTGAAAATAAATATAACAAATTTGTTTTTCACATAAAACATCGTTTTTGTGTTAAGATATCAGGAATGTTAGTTTATGTAAAAACGTTCGCGATAGGAATATTTTTGTTTTTGTAACAACTGTTGACATGTGTGAATATAGTTATATTTTTTTTTTTGATCTCTTATCTTGCGCTGAAATAAGTTAAAATTAAAATTTATGTAATCTGCAAACTTTTAATTAGTTAAATCTAATTTTTCAACTTGATTCGTATATGATTTATCTATTGGATATTAACAAAATTATAAAATGTTAAACTTTTTTTAATGAAAGTTTTATTACGTTCCCAATGATTTCGATTTTTAAAACAACTACCTTAATATTTTTGAGTTTTGTTGATAATTCTAACTTATTATTAAATTAAACAAAAATTATTTAAATATTTCAAATAACTTCAAAAAGTAACGGCTATCTTCAGCTTAATTTTAGGAAATATTTTTATTATAATACTGTTTTAACCCCTTTTTGTATTCTTTTTAAAAATGTCCCTGAAGTTTTGAATGTTCATTTAAACGAAATTTTGTTTTGTGTAGAAATATTTTCAAAAATAACTCTTGCAACACAAAATATAAAAGTGAAATTCAATTCTTAAAATATCAAAATCAATTTTTTGGTATTCAAAACATTATTTTTGGTCAAATTTGAATTTAGAAAATGTTAAAACAATAATTTTGTTCATTTGAACGGATCATTTTAAAAATAAATTTAATTAATTTTTTTAAAAGTTTTAGTTTAAATTAGAGAGAAAGTTAAAGAAAATAATTAATTAAACATATTCTTGATTTAAACGTTCATAAATTATCAGTGATTGATGAACAAAATCATTTATTTTAGTTGGCAATATTTTTATTTAGATGAGTTTTCAGGAAAATAATACAATAGTTTACAGGATTTAAATTTTATTTTTGTGTGAATTGAATAAAGGATCTGAATTAAAAAAAAATTAATTTACTAAATTAAATCTAATTTAAAGGATTTGTTTACATGTTCTGTATTTCTTTTGTTTGTTTCTTAAGTCTTCGAAGAAGTTCGTGTTTATATTTTTGTGTCAGAATCTTCAAAGTCACGTTTATTGTTCCTATTGTGTAAGATAAGAGTCAAATTCCCACGATATTTATATCAAACAAAGATTTGACAGATTTTTTTAAATTAATTATTTGTACTCAAGAAAAATGCATTCTATTTTTTGTTTTTTCTAAATAATCTTCTTTTTTGTCTGCAATCATTTGTGAATATTTTTCGATGAAAACAAATAATTACATTCAAAACTTCACAGACAACTTAAAAAAAAACTGTTTAAAAAATCTTACAGTTTTTTTTAGAACTGTCGTGATTTTTTCTGCTTTATTTCTTTTTTTAGTAAATTTATAGCGCCATAAAATATTTTCATTCTCATTTCTTTTGGTAATTTGAATTTTTAGCTGGCTTGGGAAAAAATTTTTATATTCCCTCTAGTAAATGAAATGAACTATGGAAAAAGCGTTTAACTGAACACATATGTTTTGGCTTAAGTTTCTGTTTATTGTTCTACTCTCGCTTCAAGTCGATGATCGTTTTATGTGTTGACCAGACCCTTTTTTGTCTTATATATAAATATAGTTTTTTAGAAAAGTGTCGTGGTAAATTTTAAATGCTACAGCAATAAAATTGTAACGAGTACGATAATTTGTACGCACAATTTAAGCCTTTAGAACAAATAAAAAACGTGAATATATTTTACGACGTTATAAATTTAGTCTTTAGAAAGAAACAAGCAGAAATGTTGTTTCACCTTTCATCACACTTTTCAAATTGAAACACAGAGTTTTTTTTTCGTAAAAGTTGTAAAATAATGTATTTTTAATTATTTTTAGGCGTATAATTTAATTTAATGTGAATGTTTGTTTTAAATTAAGGTGATTTATATTTTTACAAAAAATTGTATTATTTATGGAATGGAAAATTATAGTCTAAAATTTGTTTATTTTATCCTATTAGGATTTTAAGATTACGTCCAATCTCAGGAGAAGCAAACATGAACCTACTGGCTTTTTAAACTCCCAATTAGACAAGATTAAAAAAAAACCATTAACTATTTTTAACGTATAAACTATTTTTCCCCCTTTATTTTGATGTTTCATCTTTTAAAAAAATATTCACTTCCTTGAAACTACTATTTTTAAAAGGAAATTGATCCAAGTTTACGATAAAGTGAGAAATTGCTTGATTTAACAGTAGCGAATTGAAATTGCGTCTTTTCGAGAATTTAGGTAAATGTTTTCACTTGAATCATAGATTTACGATGATTATAAAGAACTGATTTTCGTAAATGCAGAGAACCCTTTTCTATTCTTTGTCAAACGGTACAAAATAGTGTTTTGGAGGGGAAGGGTGCTTTTTTATGGTGGAGGGTTGAACGATTTCCGGCATGATTCACGTCATCGAGTTTCATGGCGCCTGGGATTCCCATTTATTGAGAATCCTTTTACGTTTTATACGATAGGCATTCACGCACGCATGAATGAACGTAGGTCTGCAAAGCAGTACCTCGAAGGTGCGTAGGTCGTTGAAAGAGTAGTAGGTTTTGCTAGACTAAGGTGTGGGCAAAAAAAGAGATAAAAAAAATACCAAACTTACACTATAGAATTATCGACTATAAACATATAACGAGTGTAGTACATGCCGCTCTTTTTTTTCCTTCCCTTATAGTTGACGACACTTACTATACACATATATTCTCTATATTTAGATCTTGCTTGGAAACCTGTCCTATTTCTGTTTGTCGTATACTCTTTCGATCCAACAAGATCATTGCTATACGCTCCATCAAACTCTATAAAATCTACGACTTTTATTTCGTTATGAAAACTCGTTCTGAAATCTACGAAGATTAAAGCGAGCCACCTTGAAATTCTTCTTTGTTCACTTTAGATTAAAATCTATAAAATCCTTCGAAAGAGCATAACTCGATTAAATGGAGATTGTTGGATTATGTTTTTGTTTCAAAAAAAATTAAATTAGTTTTTAATTACAGACGCTGTAAACAATTTTTAAATATAATTGTTTTAAGTGAAAATAAAAATTTGTATCCTTTGGTTTTAGTCGAAAAATTTAAGCTTTGTTCGATAAACGAACGTTCGAGAGAACTTGAGAGGAATAACATAATTTGAAGATTATATTTTTCTTTTTGTTTTGGATAAGATCAAATAAAATTGAGGATTTATTTATTTCTCGGATACAAGTTAACTCTTTTAACAAGATTGATTGCATGTTTCGCGTAACTAGCCCTGAGGTGAAGGTTGAAATCGTGATCAGAAGTGAGGTTCTTCATTTTCACCCCAATTTTATGGGAGTTCAGATAAGGGTCAGCCTATGAAGATTGCTTGCTTTGGAATTTAATTTCTTTCGAAGGGTCGCTGTAATTTAACAAGGTTGCAAATATCCAAAAGATATTTTCCCTTGTTCACGGGAAATTCCCTTCCTATCCCTGACACAAGAATATTGAATTGCCCTTCGAGAAAATTGATCTTCACTTAGTATACATATATATATATATATATATATATATACACTGAGAGAAAAATTTGGTAAACATTCCTGTGCTGTTTACTATAAAAGCGTCATAACTGACAGTCACCTAAATTTTACCGTGCTGTCTTAGAATTTTTACCGGATTTTCTACAATTTTTACTAACAAATCCGGTAAAAATTGTAGGACAGCACGGTAAAATTTAGGTAAATGTTAATTATGACGCTTTAATAGTTAACAACACAGAAATTTTTACCAGAATTTTTTCTCATATGTATAATTTGTTTAAACTCCAATTTTGCGATATTTATGGATAATAACATTGTTTTTACTACGTAAAACTATTAACGACTAACCGAAAAATCAAAAAATGTAGTTTATTAACTTTTCAAGGATACGGAAATTTTAATTATAAATATTTGTATTTTTTCTTTTCTATTTCTTTAACTTTATTTTTTTGAATAATGTGCTTTTTAAATTATACATTTAGGTAACTTTTTTATACGGTGGAACATATAGTTTTTGAGTTTTACGAAACTATTGTGCAAATTATAGAAAACTTTCGACAAAAGTAATTTTATGAACTGAATTATTCGAAAATAATGTATGTTAAATAAAATTTTAGTTGATTCTAAATTAAATTGATTCAATTTTCAATTTATTTTCATTTCAGTTAATTAGAATTTTAATAAATTGCAAAATGAATCTATCGAAACTTCAATTAATTGAAATTTAAATCTATTTAATTTTTGTATAATCCTAAGGTCAATTGATAAAAACTTAAATTTGTCAAAAATTTAATTTATTGAAATCAGATTTTATGACTATTTTAAATCGATGCAAACTTCAATTTATTCAATTTTCGATCAATTCAAATATTGATCAATATGGAAATTTCATTTATTTCGAATTAAAATCAATCCAAACTTTAATACTTTAATTTATATCAAAACATATGAATCTCTTCAAATTGGAATCGACTCAATTTTGCATTTATTCAAAAATTCATTTTCTCTAAACTTTAATTTATCGAATTTTGAATGTATTAAAATTTTAAAAGATTCCAATCACAAGTGATCTAAATTGGAATTGATGACAATTTTACTCGATTTTATTTTTAAAAATCCCGATTGATTTGAATTTAAACTAATATAAATTTACATCAAATTTCAATTGATTAAAACTTGAAATTATCCAAATTATAATATTTCAATTTTTCATCTATGTCAATTTTAATCCATATAGAAATTTTAATTACAAAATCCAGATTTAAATTAATCTAATTGTAAGTTTCAATCAAACTAAACTACAATTTGTCAAATTTTTTAAATTTTATTCGAATTTTAATCGATTCAATTTTTAAAATATCCGAATTATAATTATTCTTAAAAACTTATAATGATATAGAAACTGAAATCGATTTTAAATTTAATTCCTTCAAATTTAAATTAATTATACTTTCTTTTCATTATAATTTTCAGTCTTAAAATAAAATCTATCAATATTTTCATGAATTGAGATTTTATTAAGGTATTAGTCGCGTAAATGCTCCCGCAAAACTCCCGCAAAATAAAAAGAACAAAAAATTAACTTTTATATCAACTCATTTGCTTCCTTGTGACCTCTTCTAATGTAATATATGTAATTTTAACGATTTTGAGTCAGGTACTATAAGTTATCGTGATGTATTGCTCACACGTTTTCGACATTTTTCAATGAAACCATGTGAAAATGAAAAATTATGAATTTTTAAATTATTGTATTTTTTATACGGCGTGGTCAATAAAATTAATTTTTTTTTAAAGGATTTATTTTATCTCAATGTGTAACTTAGTAGTTTTATTTGAAAAACTGACGACTTGTTTTTTTCTAATTGAATATAAGAGACATTTTTTACATGCATTTTGTGCTATTGCATGTAAAAGGTATAAACTTTGAATTAATATTTTGAAGCTCAGAAGTGGTCAAAATTAATAGGATAGATTTCATTTCATAGATAAATACCTTATGAATACAGATACAAAGTTTTAAAAAAATCTGACGAAAATCATTTTACGCGACTAATACCTTAATTTGAGTAATTCTGATTTGAAAAGATACAAATCCTCATACCTTTTGTATATTAACTTAATGTATTAAACATTTTTGTTTTTTTTCATTTATTTGAATGAAAATAAATACTGTTTTGCGCGCCTAAAAAATAATTACTGAAGTTTATCAGTTGGATTTTTTTTTATTCCGGCATTTTAAATCCAGCATTTTGTATCAGCCATTTTGAAAGTTAAGTTATTTCTTGCTGATTTAAAATTAAAGTTTTTCCTTTGGTAAACTGTACTATTTAATGTTTCAACTGCTTACTAAAGTTTATAACTTTTTTTTCTTTACGAAATATTAAAAATACATATCTTTTAGACTTTTAGATTATTCAAATACTCAATATTTACACATTAAAAAGATTTGTTTGCCTTTTTTTTAAAAAAAATGTGCTAAATAACATTTAAGCAAACAAAAATTTGTTTTTTAGTTGTTAGTAAAAGAAAAACTACGTGATATTATTCGAGTTTTACTATATTCTAGTTTAACAATAGTTTAATGTTGAACGATAATTTTTAACGACAATTGAACGAGTTTTGATAACTATTAATTTACATCCGTTGCATTTGTACGTATTTTAAAACGATTCAGAATGTGTGCTTCATTAATTTAAAAAATGACAGGATATTTTTCAGGGGAGACAACTTAATAAAAGAACTGCGATTCGATCGATTTTATCGAGTCTTGAATTCATTGTCATTCGTTTCTCAAATCAAGGGGGATAATGACAAGTATAAAGAATGATCATCTCTCAACAACAAAAAGCAAAGACGCAAACTATTTTAACATGACAAAGAGATTGGAATATTTATATATATATATGATTGCGGTTTTCTCTGGCAATTTTTTGATTCTAACAAGCGAATTGAACATGAGAGTTTAGAGTAGAAAGACAACGAGTCGACCTTGCTTCGATTTTTAAAGCCGAAACCGGATTTGAACTGAAGAAGAAAAATAAAGCGACTCTGCGCTATGTGTTTTTGTTATGGGGGCCGAAGAAGCCCGCAAAGTAGTACGCGGCGCTGGTCCTGATACGAACAAAATGCAAGTTGCAGGGGGAGTTTTAGGTGGTTCGATGTTGAGGTGCTGCTATGGCGAAACACCGGTTTTGCAAGGGTCCCCGTGTGCAGTCTTTAGCCTTGACCGTGGCCACCACTTCATGGCCATGAAGCGCTGTTGCATCCTTCAAGGTCAGTTGCGTCCAATGAATATACACCGCAAGACACTCTGGGCGATTATGCGCGTCGCTAAAACCCATTCACGTGGGAATCAGAATGTTCTTTCTTTGAATAATTCGTCGTTTCAGGAAAGAGGGAGAAAAAAGTCAAATTCTCATCTTTATTTTATTTTTTCGCCAAATATCGCATTTCGGTTTAACAGCGGGCGCCTGATACTTCAAAAAATCCCAGTCTCGGATTATTATTTTTTTATTTGAATTTTGCAGTTTGGAAATTAGTTAAGAGGTAAAAATTATGAATACTAAAATTTAAGTATTGGTTTTGAGAAACATGTGTGTTGAGTTTAATAATAAAAATAAAAATTTTCAACTACCGGGATTTGAACCTTGGAGGTTGAGCAGAGAATTCGGCGCCTCATTGAACACGGCTGTGATAGGGCTTCACTCTGCAATGCAAGGAATTTAATATTTTGTGAAAAACCCCGGAAATTTTTAGGAAATGTCTGGAAAATATATGTCTGGTGGCGAGAAGTCAAGCTTTTTAGCTCGGGTAGACTAAACCCAAGAAAATATTTTAAGGTTAAAGTAAATAATTTCAAAAATAAGAAAATAAACTAAACTGAAGAAAATGAGCAACAAATTAAAGAGTGTAACTGAAATTTGGAGAAAATTTAATTTTAAGGAAACAATTGAATTGACTATAATAATTGAAATTTTAAAGGAAGTTATTAAAAACAGATTAATGTAATTATGAATAATCGAAAATAGAAGAGTATGACTGAAATTTGAAGGAAATAATTGAATTATGCAAATAAATGAAGGCCATTTTAGGAAATAGGAAATAATTGAACATTAAAAAAAAAATATGGAAAATAATTGAAAATTGAAAAAGCTATTGAAAAATGACAAAAATAATGTGAATTAAAAAAAAAAATAAGTGTAAAAAAATAATTGAGATTTTAAGAAAACAATTGATAATTACGAAAAAAATGAAAATTTAAAGATAATTATTTAAATTTAAGAAAACATTATTTTAATTTGAAGAAAATAACACGAAAGTAAAAAAGAGTAGAGAATAAAATAATTAAATAAGGTAGTGAAATTAAAATTTCAGAATATAATTACATCACTTAAAGAATCTAACAAAAATTGTTTATAAATAAGCAAAAAACATTTTAAATAAATTTAATACTTTAAAACTGAAAGAAATAATTGTAACATCCAGACCTGATTAAAGTGGGAAACGTTTCTAATCGTAAGCAACGAATTAAATTCGTTTTTTTTTATTATTTTGTTATAGACACACAATTATGCTAAAAAATAGCTAAAAACCATTTTAAAATACTTTTAAAGGTTACAAACCTTTTTTTTAAAAAAAAAAAGAAAAAAACAAACAAAAAATTTCCATTCGTTGCTCAGAAACGTTTCCCACTTCAATCAAGAAAACCCAGAAAATAATTACAAATTCAAGCAAATAATTTAGAATTGAAAAAATAACTGAAAACTGAGAATTTATTTTTAAACATTGTAAAATGTAAATGAAACTTGAAAATAATAATTTAGAATTAAAGAAATTGAAAATTTTTAAATTCAGAAACATAATTAAGATCTGGAAAAATTGAATCATATATAACTTTAGTTCGGAGAAAATAATTTTCAATTGAGAAAATAGTGGAAAAATGAAGGAAATCAATTAAAAAATAGAAAAATATAGTTGAAGTTTGAAGAGAATAGTTCAGAATTGGAAAAAAGTAATTCCAAATTGAAAAAAATAATTAAAAATACAAAAATCGACTTGAAAATTGATTAATAACTAATTCTTAATATTTGAAACCAATTTCTTTCCATTTTTATACAATTTTCAATTTATTTATTTATTTTAACACTTATGCAGGCAAAATACACTTAATCCAAGATTCAAATATATTTAATTTGAATTGATTAAAAAAATGTCAACAATTCTTAATTATTTTCATGCGAATTTCAATTATATTTTTCAAAATTTATATAATTATTGTCACCTATATTCAATTTTTTCGTTTTTCAGTTAAAATTTTATTTACATCAATTATTTTCGTAAATGTTGATTTGCATCCTTCAATTTCGAATTTTCAATTTTTTAAAATTTTGTTCTTCAATTTTTAATTGAATCCTTTACATCATTACAATTTTGAATGATTTACTTCAATATTCAGCTTTCTTTACTGGTTTTTAAGTCAATTTATTCAAATCTCAATGTGTTTCTGCAAATTCAAATTATAATTTCTCAGTATTTTTAATTATCGTCTTCTATAAAATATACTAATTTCTTTTGGTTTTCAATATTAAAAATATATTGCTTTATTGCTTGAAATAACTTTCTAAAATTTTTATTTATTTTCTCCAAATGCCAATATTATATTCTTCAATTCTTTCAATTATGTTCTTCATTTTTCAATTATTTACTTTTATTATTCAAATATACTCTATGATTTTTTCAAGTATATTTTTTTAACTTTTAGTAGTGTGTTCTTCTATTTTGAATTATTTTAATAATTTTTTAATTACTTTCTTCAATTTTTAATTATTTTAAATATTTTTCAATTCATGTCTTAAATTGAAAATTGTATTCAATTATTTTCATCATTTACATATAAACGGATATAAACGTATATAAACGGATTTCTTCAATGCTTGATTATTATTATTATTATTATTGATTTTTATATTTTATTATCACCTTTTTAATTAATTTCTTCAATTTTTATATATTTTCATTCACATTTAAGGAGGAATTGGACACCCTCTCAAGAAGATGTTATTTTTGAAGTAATTCTTTTGCTTCTTGAAATAGAAAAATGAACTTTTTTTCTAATTTTATTTAGACAAAATGTATCAAAATTAATTTAAAACATAATAAACCATTAAAAATCACTATTGAATAAGAATGGAACATTTTTGACATTCAGAAACAAATTTATTTCTCTCATTTCTCCGAAACGGTTCTGAATATCAAAAATATGTAATTTTTATGTAATTGTAAATTCTTAGGGTTTACTTTGTTTTAAATCAAATAGCCCTCATTTTGTCTAAATAAAATTAGATTAAAAGTTAGTTTTTCTATTTCAAAAAGCAAAATAATTACTGCGAACATAACCTCTTTAGTAGGTGTCCAATTCCTCCTTAAATTATGCTTTTCAATATTCTTAGTTATTGTCATCTACATTGAATTTTTCAATTAACATTTTTTTCCTTCAATTATTTTCATCATTTTACAATTAAATTTTTTAATTTTTTAAATTATGTTTCTTATTCTTTAATTAATTTCTTTAATTTTCAATAATGTTGCTCGATTTTTCAATTATTTTTTTAATTTTCAATTAATTTCGTCAATGTTAAATTGTGTTTTTCAATTTTAAAAGTTTTTTGATTCAATTTGCAATCATATCCATCAAATTTTTCAATTATTTTTTCAATATTTAATTTTCATACAATTCTTGTTTTTAATTCTACCTTGTTTTTTGTTAATTTTCAATTACTTGCTTTAAATTGCATTTATACAGGTATGAAATTTTGTGAATAAATTTTATTAATACTCAGGTTTAAAAAAAAATAATTTCCAAAATAATGTTGCCATTTTTCAATTGATTTCTTATTATTTTTACAATTTTTATTTATTTTTCAATGTTTCTCGTCAAATTTTAATTATTTTTTTCGGTTTCAAATAAGCACTTGAATATTTTCAAATTTTTTTTTCTTCAAATTTGAAGTATGCTCTTCAACTTCAAAATAATGATTTTTTAAATTTAAATTTTATATTCTTCAATATTAAGTCTATTTCTTCATTGATCAATATTATTGTCTTCCATTTCAATTTCTTCCGTCATTTTTTCAATTATTTTCTTTAAATTTCAATGATATTTTAACATCTACTATTTTTTCAATTCTAAATTATTATCTTCAATTCTTCCACCCATATTTTCAACTTTTTTACATTTGTCAATTTTTTTTTTCTTAAAATGCAATTTTTTTAAAAATTTAATTTTTAGCTCAAAAAATTATTCTACTATTGTTTTCAATTATTATAAAGTGTTCCTTAATATATAATTTATTTTCGACTTTGAATTGTTTTTTCAAAAGTCGCTGGACTTAATTAAAAAGAAAATAACTAGAAAATAATAACAATAGTAATAATTGTTACAAAAGAATAAACTTATAAATATACATCTTTGATGAATGGAATAAAAACACATCAATGACTGACTTGTCTTGAAAAAAAAAATGACAAATCGCTGAAGAAGAAAGTCAGAAGTGAAAGGATCGAAAAACGTATACATATATATTAGAGAAAAAAGAAAGAAGGGATGAAATTTAGGGAGCCTGAGAATTTGGGCTCTCGAAAAGTTTCACGCTCTCGTAAACAATTACTTGGCGAACAAGTGAAATGGTTACCACCCATACGTGTGTATAGAAAATATACATCTGTATAAAATTGAAGAGAAACGAGGGTAAGAATTGCATCGAAAGACGTTGAGAATCGTCTTCCTAAAAGCCTAAACTATTTCGGCACAATTTATTTCTGGTTAAAACACCACGTTGGGCGACCGTGAACCGTTTCGCAGTTATATACGCATGGGGTCGAAAGCAACCCCTTGGCAAAGAGGCAAACACGAGGCAAGAAGTGAATTTATAGGTCGCATTGCGGCTCCCGAATACGTCCATTGCTGTCCTGGGGTTGAGGTGGCGCGAAAAAAACTCGTTGAATAAATTCAAACCCCAAAATAGCGCGATGCTTCATCCAATGGGAAAGAGAGCGACAAGGGTGACACATATGGCACTCTCTGTAGTTTTGCTGCACTTGGGATTGCACGGTAAACATGACAATTTTATATTCAAATTTCATACTCGCAAAACGTGATTTATCCAATGCAAAAATTAAGTTTAGTGCTTTGTTTGTCGCGAAAAGTGGAAATTGTAAGCTATATTGTATATAGCGAAAGCGCGTATGTTTTTCAAAGTATCGTGATAAATGGGGATTTTTTTACGAATTTATGTTTTTCGGCTTTTGTGTATTGTCTGGGCTGTTGATATTTTGGAACAAGTTGATACTAAATTGTGTTTTTTTTGTGTTGTCCATTGGTTTTTTTTGTCATTTATTTTTGTTGTTAAATTTAACAAAGTTTCAAGTCCAAGTACTTTTTTTGGTATCAAAAAATGCTTATTTTACATTCAAACTCCATTGAGAGGTTTTTGTCTAAAAAGACAAGTTTTTCTCTGAATTTTGAGACAGAAAAGTCTGAGCACTTTATCCAGCATTGAATTCTAAAGAATCGTTTGGTAGGGAGATATAAAATTCAACGTAGAAAACAGCTTGGAAAGTTCTTAATGTGTTTATAGCTTGGCGCTCGCTGCTTTTTAGGCCTTGAATGAGAAAAGTTTAATGTAAATGGCCGTATTGGAATGAAATTGTGCAAACATTTATGGATTTTAGCGTCTTGCTAATTTGTGTAGTTTTTGCAAATATAGCATAGGGTATTTTTGCAGGAACGTACTTATTACAGGGTCGCATTTACTGAAAAAAAATAAAATAAATCGAAAAGTCCTTTTTCGTTTTTTAATTAGAAGCTTAGTTTTGGAGTTATTAACGTTTAAAGTTTAATGGATACGCTTGATGCCGAAAAAAGAGGGGATCTTCTGTCTATTCTCGGCATCAAGCGTTTTTATTTAACTTTTAACCGTTAATATTTCAAAAATTAACATTCTAATTACAAAACGTAAAAGAACTTTCCGATTTAATTTTTTAACGTGAGTGTGACCTTTTAATATTGTATTTTTATTTTTGAATTATTCGTTTTCGTAAATTGTGATATATTCTGAATGAATTAAACTTTGAAAGGAAAATTCGAAATTTCAGGAACATTATTTTTCTTAAAAGATATAAAGTGTGTATTACATAAATATTTATAATGATTAGGAACCTATCAATAATGTTGAGAGTGAAATTTAGCATTTTTTAAATTGATAAAAAATAAACGACAAAAAGAATGATAAATTTAGAAAACAAAATTCATTGAAAGGAATTCAATCGAATTATTTACATAATATCAAGTTTTACCATTGATTCCTTTTCAAAAGAAATAGCAAAACGAAATTTGTGGAATAATTTTCAATTAAATTAATATTGTATGTTTATTTAATTATTATTATGCTTATTTGATTAAGTGAATACATAATAAAATTTGTTGAGTGCATTATAGAGTAAGAAATTAATTACAGAGATTATTTTAATAATAATCAAATCAACGAAATGTCGATATTAAATTTTAAGATTTAATTAATTAGCAACTTGTTAAAATATTAAATAATTCTTTAATTAAATAAATGTTATCTATAATAATTAATGTTTTTTTTTTAATAATGAATAAAACAGCATCAAGTGCAGTTTTGTGATAAACTTGACCTAACCTAATGTGAATGCATTCCTCACAAGTAGGAGAAGGTGATCTTACATAGTAATAATTTAATACGTGATATCTAGTTCGAGTTGAATCACGTTTACGTCGGTAAAATTGGATCTCAACTGACCTTAGAGTTTATCTTCTCATGAATAAAGTTAAGAGAAAAATACATTCGTTAATGCAAATAATAATTTAAAAAGCTTGAAATTGTTAATTATTTTAAACAATTTTTTACAAATTATTTTATTTTCTAGCTACTCATCATAATATTTTTTCTACATTAGTTTTTTTTCATCGTTTAATTTCCACTTTTTTCTTGCTAATTTTACAAGATAAACTACTCTTATTTACTATTTTTACTAGAATAGTTATTATTTTAGCTATTTGTTTTTCCCAAAATTTTACTGTTGTACATTTTTGGATTGAATCTATCAGTTTTAACTATTTTTTTTAAAAACTAAATAGTTGCTTTTACTATATACACTGAGAAAATAAGTTGACTAAATACAACCAATTTTTCATTAAATTTAGCAGAGAGAGGTAGTTAATATAGCACCTGCAAAGCTCTTTGTTTATTATTAGCAGAGTAAATGCTACTGTTAACCTTGAAGTTTGGTTGTGATCGCCGGTATCTTGTGTGTTATGTTCAGAGTCCCTTAACCTAGAAATTGGCTAGAGGCTTATTTTCTCAGTGTAGCTGTTTTTTAGTGTAAATTAAAAAGAATTTTAGTCTCAATTTGCATTAACAGAACAAATATTTAATGAGTGATTAGCTTCGGGATTACGCAGCGAGCTCAAAAAAAAGAGAGGATATTTCAGTGTTTATTCAGTAGCATGTATAGATATTATTTAAATTTAAAATAACAAAATTTTTAAATTTAAAATACAAATGCAAGATTTTAAAACCAGATAGGTATTTGTTATTTTCTTTAATGTGAATTTAACAATATTTTTCGGATATTTTTATAAATATAAATAATTGGAAACTTTTAATTGTTGCCTTTTAAATTATTTTAAACGTTAAATTAATTAAATTTTTTTACTTTATTAATTATTTTTAAGATAGTACATATATACATTTTTAATAAAGATTCGCGTGATGAATAAATTTCCAATTAAAGTTTGTCTGAATCCAAATTAAAATGTGCACTATAAATTGCCAAGTAATTTTGATAAACATCGACATAATTTATGAGACGCTCACCACTTACAAAGTCTCTCGATTTAATACATAATGAGAGTCTTTTTAATAAAAAAATATTAAACTGTCCTGCGCTCTAAAATGTCAGGGACGTCACACAATTTTTGTATCGCACAAAATTTAATCTAAACAGACCATTGATTTTATGTACAAGGCATCTCATTGAAGAAAAAAAAATTATGATTAAATTAAGCTATAACGTTTCTTTTAAATATCAAATCGAATTTAAATAAGCTTAAAATAAAAATGTTGCAAGTTATTTTAGTTCAACACAATTTTCTGTAATATTTTAATCAAGGAAATGTTTTTAGAAAAAAATTGATCTTATGAAATTTTATAATAAGTTAAAATCAATATTTATATACTAATTAAAAATTTCTTAAAACTAAATTTTTTGTTGAATTATTCTCTTCTTGGAGTTTTTTCAGATTTAAAATGAGACACCCTGTATTAGAAAACCAGAGGAATGTTCCCGTTACAAAAAAAGTCTAATCGAAAATAATTCCAATACATAATACAGAAATAGTTATTTTGCGGCTATTTTAACTCGGATAAAAAAACAAGTTTCTGGTTTCTCTACGCACTCTCTGTATATTTCGTAGATTTAGAATTCTTTTTTACATCTTGTCTATTGCGTAAATTACACGTTTTATGAATTGTGTGTTTTTCAATCTGCAAAGAAAAACTGTCTAAAGATAAATGTGACTTGGTATACGTAATCATAAGACAAAGAAATTTGAGACTATATTTTTAGAATTAATTCCTGTTTGTTTAGGTGAGGCTTGTACGCTTGAAAAAGAAAACCAATTAAGAATTTTCGAAATGTGTATTCAATAATGGTAGTAACATGTTTTTAATTAATTTCGGAGAATGTTAATAAAAAAATAAAAAAACGAGGAAGTTGAGTTTATTCGCCTTTTCTAAAAATGTAATAGCGGTAGAAGTAGTTGAGATCGAAGACTGACCCTGAACTTATATTCCACGGCACGATGTTGAGCTCAAGGATACCTTAAAGGAGAGGTTTATTCCTCATTTCAATTTATACTCTCTTCTGGATCGAAATTTGTAATAATTATTGTGAAATTATATTGGAAAGTACATGTTTTATACAAGACTTTTTATAGTTATTTGTTTTAATACACAAAAATAATTTAGATCTATGAAGTTATTATATACCATATGTGCAGGTTAACCTGTTGATATTGTAGTACTATCTAAATAATGTTTAACCACTTTCATATACCGTGTACTAATTAAAGTACAGTTTATTATCTTTAAATGGAATTCATTAATAAGAACACTTGTTTGAATAATCAACTAATGTTAAGATGATCTCCGGTTTAATCTCACTGAAAATGCATATTTTTGAATGTTCAGTGAGAGAATAAAAAAATGAAATTTAAAATTGAAATGGCACCAGTAATAATACTTACGCGACTTAGTAAACAGAAATAAAGATTGGTGTATTATAAATAGCGGATGGAGATAAATGCGTCATGTTAAAAGAAGAGAATATAAAAAAAAATTATATATATATATATATACTCAATCGACGATGAGCGACCTTCACATGTTGACCCACACTTGTTGGGGACCAGACGTGTGTAGGAGAATTGTAGTCTGTGGACCACATGACCGAGTGACAAAGAGCTCATACGTGTGTGTAATAGTTACTCACCAATCCGTGACGAACTGTTTACCAAATTTATGTAAATGTATTGATCGTATAAGGATGGGCAACTCGTTGGACCTTCACGATTGACCCGCACTTGCTTAATATTCATGACCTTATGTCTTTACACTTATATACATATATTCCTATCACGTGTGTATATTTTCTTATTGTCGGCTTCGCACTCTCGAAATCTTTCTATATATGTATATATTATATTCACACCATCTTAGGTATTATTATCATATCGCAAACGTCGTTAAATTAGGGTCCTTCATTTTTATTCCTGGTCAAGTAGTTTTGAGAGGTTTTACCTTTTCTGGTTCTAATCTTTATTACCTAATTTACTCTGAATGATTGTGTTTTTTATTGAATGGTTTTTGTATAGACTGCTTTTTGGTTTGGTAGAATTGTATTTGTTGATACAGTTTCATACGTAAAAAATTGTTTACATACCTATGTGGTTGCTGAAATTTAGCATCTTTGTTATACATATCCCAGAAAACAGAAACATATTGCTTATATTAAATCAAGAATTATTTTAGAATAATATTGTTACTTCTACTTCTTTAGGCATTTTTTAAATACACAAAATGAAACAGATAACTTTAGAATCAATAGAGATGTATGTAATTGTTACGCAAATTTTCAAAGAATGCAAACATTATTAAAAAGTCAAAAGACATTTTTTCGTGTTTAAACAAATGTTGAATTTGTTAAACAAGCCGGCTAATAAAAAACTTGGCTAAATTCCAATTTGGAACTGCTCCAAACAGATCGCTTGATATGCTATATAGAATTTTTATTACAGATTGTTTAAATTATTTCAAGTTACTATCTATTTTTATTATCGTAAAGTTCATAACTTTTGTGATAGTTATTAAACAAGCCCAATCTGTAATTAATGACAATGAATAACACTAATTATTGTTGTTATATTTTGATAGTCACACATGTTTGATTCAAACAAACTTTCTTCCATATATCTTTTCGATCGAGTTCAAACATATTCGATTCTGAAAAATTTCATATAGACATAACATTTCCAAATTTACCGTTTGACTGTTTTGGCTTTGGGAATAAGTTTTTGGAGCCATACAGAGAAGGAACTGCCACATCAAAAATTGGTGGTGTGCATGTTACTGGTGTCAAATTTCTCATTTGGAATTACCGCGGGGACGCTTATTGTCCCGTCAGAGCCCAGTGAGGTATAGCAAAGCACGTAGCAGAATACGTAATTCGATACGAGAACGGAAAGCATACCATGAGCAGCAGCCGTGTACGACGGTTCATAATTTGATAAGGAACCCGCAGAGTATACATACACTCAAGTCTTGTAGTCTTCTGTAACGTTAAAATATAACCCTAAACTCTTGGCAACTCACTCTCTCTCTTGTTTGGCCCATCACTTTCCTTCTCTGGCATTCTCAGTTTCATGTTCTCCACACTTTACATTTTGGCTCCCTTTTCCCTTATTTTTTGTCCCTCCTTCCCCCTCTCCCTCTATTTTTTGGCTTCTCTTTGTCGATCCCCTTGTTTTTGAAATCATAAGCCGATGGGAATCACTTAGTCTTGCTTTGTTTTTCAAGCATGACGGAAATTGATTAGAATATGTATATATACTCCAATACCACTGTGTCAACATTGTTGTCTGCAATTAGACGTCTTTTGAATTTTGATTCAATTGCGTCTCGATCTTGTAAAATTCTTGCAGTTGGTTAAAAAAGGTGTTTTTCTTTTTAATGCTAGGAAGACGAAAGTATTTTTCTTTTGTGTTGATGAATATATTTAATTAAATTTGGTAAATAGAGGTGTTATTATTTTGAAGACAACAGTGGAGAGTGTAATACAGTGTTGAATTTCACACGATTCGATGGGTCAATAGACTTCTAGTCACGACAGCGCAATCTTGGATCAAGTCCAAATTTGTTGTAAATCCGTCTGACGCGAGCGGGCTTCGACCTCAAGACCTTGCTAGAAAACCCTCATCTCGTAAACCTTCGTCAACAGTTTCAATATTCTTGTCTTATACAGTCTAGAAGAATTTGCCTATGGTTTGAAAATCAATGTTCATTTTTGCATTTAAATTCAATTTATCTTCTTTTATCACTATGGCATACAAAAGATCCTAATGATTTTTGAACCTTTACAAAGGTTCCAATCATTATGCTGAAAATTTCAAGGATTCTAATCTTGTCACTTCCTGGTTCGGATATTTTTATATCACAAAAAAAATAGAAGGTATTAGTTAGGTTTTAATGATGCGAATTATAATCTTTGTATTTCTTTTCACTTATACATAATTCTCAATATAAAGAGAAAATTACGGGATGTTCAGTTAAAAATTTTGTTTCTCTTGTACAATATTGTTATCTTTAGACGTCATTTACCGTGTTTTACGAATCGGGGAGCTAAGAGGTTTCTTTTAGTACCGAGTTAATCAAGTAAAGGAAGGGATCAGAAGAGGTTTATTCTTTGTAGAAGAGTGTGAATTATAGCCAGGGACCGTTTATTGCTAATTGGTTTGTTAACGTCCTGTTTACCTCAACTGCGATCGTCAAAGCTCTACTCAGTCATTATGCATCTAATGTTGAGGCAGGGAAAAATATCAGAATACGATTCTTCAAGCTATACATATATATATATGTATATATATGCTGCACATAATGCCAACTGGGATCGTAACTCAATGAGAAAATGCAAGCCGTGAAATTTGAAACTCGAGTTCGTTTCATGCCTCTTGATTTTTTCAGATACTGCCCACTGATACAAAACAGTTTTCGCTCAAATGCCAAGCATCAAATCTCATTGTTCGATCTTATCTCAATTTCAAATTAAACTGCTTTCTTTCCCTCTATAAACTTGATTAAATTTCATTTGCTTTGTTTTAGTGTGGAAGTTTAATTAAAAACGAATTTTTCACGGGTACTGAAAAAATGGGTGTTATGGAGAAACTTTTACAATAAAAATATGTTTGAAACTGTTTCTTCCGAGAGGCTTATTCAAGGGACATTGATGTTGGGTTATATTGGTGCTCAAAGATTGTAGGAATTTTTTAATTATCTTTGAAGAGAGTGTCTATAGAGCTTGTCGAGAGACCTGAATCTCATATTCAGAGTCTGAGGATCACTTTTCTGTTGGCAGTTATTGCATTAGATACTCAAAAGTTGTTTTGTGTATGGCTCTCAACTCACATGGAGCACGTAATACGTTTTCTCTTGTTTTGGAGAGATTCTAGTCCTTAACTATATATATACGAAAGCCTTAACAAAATGGCCTTATCAGCTTTTGTCGTCACTTGAATGCGGTTTGAAGCTGCTCAAACAAACTTTAGTTTGTGAATTATATAGTTAAAATCTCTTATGTGTTCAGAAACTAACTAATATGTTCATTCAATCAAACTCGTGTATTTACACTCTAAAAACAAGTGTCTTATTTTGTCCTCACTTTTAAGACATTTCAGGGTGTCTTAATTTTAAACCATTGAGATAGTGTCTTAAAACTACCTGTAAGACGCTTTCTAAACGTCTTATGTCTTAAAATAAGACACTTGTAAGACACCTGTTTTTACAGTGTAATGTTTTGTCAATTTAGCCGAAAAATATCATTCTTGTTGCTTTTCAATTATTGCGAGTTTGATAATATATTAATAATAATAGTATTATAATCTTGTTGTAATATATATTCTTGAGAGAGAATTTAATAATGTTTGGGACAATGGGGTGGCGGTGGGTCCTGTAATGATAGATGTTACGAGCGGGGGCGTTAGATAAATGGGCACCTTGAATCTGTGCACAGAATCCCATCTCTCGTCGTAAATGGAGTGAGCGCGTAGGTACGCATCCATGATACGATACGATAGATCGTAGATAGACTGTACAGTATGTGGTACATACCTGCTTTATAGGGAGTAGTTTCAGACCAAGCTTATAACGACTTACGAGCTTGGTTAATCCCCTCGGGTGATTTAGCCTATTCCTAAATGTCCTAAATCTAACTTGCTTCTATGGGGTGCGTTATTGCCACCAAAATACCCCATAATCTTTGCTTATGTCTAATTTCTTTTGACATTTTCAAGTGCCTTGAACACAGATTCAGCCAACCCTTCAATCAAACCAGTAGATTTATTCAATATACTTAGAAGATATCACCCTTCGAACAAAACATAATTCTTGTTAAATAAACTCGTTTGATCTGATTACTGACAGGTGACAATCGCAGGGCTACCAATGACTCATTTTTTTAAATCACTTATTATTACTCACTTTAAAAAAAAAAAAACTCCCTTTTCTTACTTTTTTGCTTCCTCATAAAGGAAACTTTATAATCGTTAAGATTTTCGATTTTCCAAATATAGTTGTCAACGTGACATTTTTATTCAAAATTTTTTTATCTGGAAATACTTTTTTTCTAATTCTGTAAAAAAAATTCGGAAATACATATTTTTAAAATTTTTTTATTGAATGGAAATTACAGAAGTTATGTATTTATGAAATTTAACGTTTTCAGAGACAAGCATTTTTGACAAGTGTTTTTCATCGTTATCATTAGAAATTTTGAAATAATTTTCTGCATACAATTAGTTCAGTTTTTATTAAACTTTTTAGACATAGTAAAAAATAATGTATTCGCAACAAAACTACAAAAGAAATTGAATTTATCCTAAAAAGTGCCTTTTCTCAAAACTGAAGTTATCGTTTTTCGATTTTTTTCTTTTAAAAAAGTTACTAATTAATGAAGTAATTTTTTTCAATTGTCGTCCATGACATAATTTTCACTTATAGTTTAAAGTACTTTTGTCAACTTTAATGTATTTTTGTCAGTTTTCAAGTATTTTTGCGATTTTGAGTATTATTTTTTAAAATATCAATTATTTTCTTCAATTTTTAAATTATTGTCATGAATATTTAAATTTATTACTCAAGTATCAATTTACTCTTCAATTATTTTTTTACATTTTTAATTACTTTCCTCAATCTTTAAATTATTACCAGGAATTTCTACACAAGTTTCAATTTACTTTTGTTACTTTTCAATTATTTTCTTCAAATTTTAATTATTCTACTTCAATTTTTGTCTTCATTTCTTAATTGCTAATAAATTTTTCAATTAAATTTTGTCATTTTACAAATTTTTTTTCAATTTTAAATTATCTTTGTCATTCATTAATTATTTTCTTCGTATACTTCAATTATTTTTGCCATTTTCAAATTATTTTCTTCAAATTTGAATGTCTTTCCTAAATCCTAAATATTATTGGGGAGCCCTGATTAATTATTTCCTTGATGGCGGGCCCCAGATTAATATCAGTAATATCAAACTCATTATGGTTAATTTACTTTTTTAAATTAAAAAGTCTTTTTCTTACTATTTTCAATCTACAATCCGCTGTCGCAGTAGCCTTGCAATCGGAAACACGATTATTTTGAAAAATATGTTATTAAATTAGTTGTTGTATAGAATCTAATTTATTCTCTTGGCTAAAAAACCATTTAGAAGTTAAAATTAAGCCTTAAAAACGACATTATCTGCTGATCATTTTCCTGTCAGATGCAGTATCTGTCAGGATTCGATTCATTAAAAATAGGATCTAGATTTGATTTGTCAAGTGCAAGGTTCTAATTTTGGTTCAGTTACATATATCTAATATGTAACGATTCACTTCGATTTAAGAAACGAGGGGTGAGCTGGATCTGACACGTACACTCCTGTCATATGGAAAATAAAGTGAATGTTTACGAAAAGCGTGTGATTGATCCTTGATTTAGATGCTGGTATTTTTTGGATCTCGATGAAAGGATTTTAGCGCTCCCCCTTCAGGTTTCGATAATTCGATACTTGTTCACTCAAAGGGTCGATTGTCGCTCAGTGTGTTACGTATTGACACGATATAAGCACTAGGAACAAAGTCGGTAACGAGCGAGGGTGGAAACGTTAAATCGGCTGCTATTGCGAATGGCTCCTTGTCACCAACAGACGTCTCGTTGACGTGAGAGCAAACGCAAGGTCTTTTGCGATATCTCGTCACGAACCAAATTCTCTGCACAAGAAGGGTGACAAAAGAGTTCTCTCTCTCGCAGTTCTTCAAAAGAAAACCAACTCGCAAAAAACTTTTTTCTACTCGAAACGCGACGATTTTCAATCCTTATCGAGAAAAACCGCTCCCTCAGGGCTTTTACTTTCGCTTTCATGACTTGAGTATCAAAAGAATTTTATTTGCATGCTTGGAAAAATTTTCGGTTTTTTGTTTGTTGGGTCATTTATATTCCGCTACTTGAATCCGATTTCAACTTAAAAATATTTGCTACACTGCAAAAACAGTATTCTCTTATTGTTTGTGTCTCAAAATGAGGTACTTAAAGTTGTTTAGAGACATATTTAATGTTTCGAAATAAGTCACATTATGTATTTCAAATATATGTGGACACAAGACATTTTAAATGTTTTAAATATGGGGATAAACGTCTTAAAATAAGACATTTGGAGACACTTGTTGCAGTGTATTAAAAAGAAATTTAATATTTTTGTAAAAAAGAAATTGTTACATGTATAACAGAAATGTTATCTTATTTTGTGGTCCTATAAATCATTTGGAATCGGATAATTTATCAGCTCTTTTCGCCAAGTTGAGAAATATCTGGAGCTGCTATTATCCTTCCTGTCCAGACAGTTTCATGCGTAATTACAATTTTGTCAGGCCTCGTGAGCGAGCCCGAGGGATAAAGAAACTCGGTCGCTCTTATCGCCTCGAGAATTCGTCCTCACTGGTGGGCAAGAATAATATAATCCTCGTCCTCGACGACGTTATAAATCACAGGAAACGAACATCCTCGCTTTGAGTAAGCTCGTTGCTTGTTCTTAGTTCGTTTTATATAATGCGTGTTAACATACAAACACCAGTCATGTCAACTATAAAGATTTTCCTTAGAAAGTGACATCGTTTCATTGAGATAATAATGACACACCCTTTATTCTGAAGCAAGTTGTATATCGTGACTTTGAAATATATCCTTGGGGATGAGTCTCGGTACTAAAGGAAACATCAAAATGTTGAATTTTTAATTATTTGAATAAAATTACTTGAATTAAGTGGTGCATATAGATTAAAATATAATTAAAATAATATAAAAGTTTAAATTTTATATTTAGGAAGCGTCTAGCTATGCTAGATAAGTTGAGCAATATACAGTGCGGTTAGTATTTGAAATGGTGCCTTTGCAATCATTGCCGCTAAAGTGTATCAAGCGGGAGATTTGACACTGTGAAGACTCATTGTTTGACAATTTTTTATCCACTTGGAAACAAATTCTAAATCTTCTAAAAATGTCCCTTTTTGAGAATAATTTAATTCATAATTAGTAACGTGATTTTTTTACAATTATAATAATTTAAACAAAAAACATGAAAAAGAATAAAACAAAACTCAAAATCAATATAAGAAGTGGAGCTTTTTGTTAAATTTAAATCAGTTTAATGAAATGCATTGATATCCATTTTTCAAAGATGTTTCGTATCTCCTCACTTATGTATTTAATTAGAAAACAAGGTATGCGTTTCTACGGTGAATTGTCGATGGAGCGAAAATTAGCATACAATTAGAGATCGTACATGCAACATACACGCATTCAAGAATACACGAAAGCTACTTTAAAGTCGAGGCGCGTAACAACGTGACTACCGGGGCTTCACCCTCTATTTCTCTTTGTCTCCCTGAAAACTCATCCACTGCCTATGACTATAAATCTAATAAAAAAAATTATTTTCAGGCTAAATTGTTTAACAGGAAATGTAGAAATGCAAATTTGCAATTTAAATGTAAGTCCCACATCCAAGTGCAAGTTAGAAATTTAAAATACACCTATGGCTGCATCGGAGATTAGAAAAAGAAATTATGTACATAGGAAGTGGGACAAAGATGTTTCATAAGGAAGCTCACGTTTCTTTTTAGTCATTCGTCGTGATGTGATTTTGGAATTTTCTTCGTTTCATATACAAGGACACGGTCACAAGGCCAATTTTTTTAGATACTCGTGGTAATAAAAAAAAGAACACATGAATTTATGCCTCTCTAGTCGGTACTTAAATTTATTGGCTATAATACGCATGAGAGCATGTCTACATTTTATAATGGAATTACAAAAGAAGGGTTAAATTACAATAAACATATAGAAAAAAGTATTTTGAATGTTTTTTTAACCTATTCTTCAATTTGAAAGAATAATTTTAAAAGATTTTTTGTCTTGAATATTGCTTGAAATGTAAAAAACAAAAAATGTGAAAAAATTGAGAGGTTTAACACTTGTTCGATACTTGATCTCTATACTTATGACAGATATCTGTATCCATGACTCAAGATTCTTAAGGAAGGGTTTCTGAGTCAGCACAATCGTTTCATTGTATAAAAATATTTCAAGCATGAAAAACATTGTAATAGTATAACATTTATGGTATAAAGTGTCAAAATAATTTATTCACATGCTTCCCGACATCACTAGTTTGCTTAACCGCTAACATTGACCCTGCTATTTGCGCAATTTATTCACTAAAAAAATGTAATAAAAATGAAATTTCAAAACCACGGCACCGTACAAAATTGGTAAATTTAACCAAGATGGACAAACTTTTTATTTTGAATCAAATTGAATAAATGATTATATGTTCAACTATAAAAATAAAAATCATCTAAAATTAAACAGATGAAAATTTAATTAGCAACTTTAATAAATTAAAGAGTAGAAATTATAGTAAATTTCACATTAATCCATAGAAACTGCAACGAATTTAACATAAATCCACAGAATCTAAAAATAAATATCAATACGTGAGCATTTAAAAATGGCTGAGGCATTTTGTTATTTGACCAGACGTATACGATCGCTTTCTGGAATTGATTATCATAAGCATAAAGTTTTTATGACCTAAAATAATGAGAGTTATTTTTATTATAATCTCAAGGACGATCAAAAATTCCAACCGTTTAATAGGTATTATTAATGTCATAGTATCGATAAAGGAGAAATTTTGTTATCCTTTTTTAAATCTAAAAACTGCCAAACACAGTCCCATGAGTAAATCAAGGTTTTAATCACGTTTTCGTCCTTTTTTCAAACAAATTCAAAATTAAAATTTAAAACCACTGGACTTATATTGCTCGGATGCAAAAGATATTAATTTCTGATTAAAATTTATCTAAATTTAGAGATAACAATAAAAATATAATTATTATAATAATTTAAAATTATTTAGAACAAGTTTTAATCTTGTTAGCAATAAAGTACAATTTTACTACTAGACTCGTTTGTAATCTAATATTGCATGAAGGAAGAGGTACAGAGAAATTATTATGAAAGTAGGCTGACAAGAACCGTAAAAATGCTACGGACCACTTAGAGCCTTTTTGCAAAAGTATTTACGACGTGTATCATAAATGTCAGTGCTAGGTGACCGTTATATTAGCGCTCTCGTAAGTTGTTATAGTACTCGGATCTCAAGTTTCCGCCGCTTGACCCATTCGCTGATTAGATATTTGTGACGAGTAATCAAAAAATGATTTAACAGAAAGCAGCACCGTAAAAGGTAAAATCAAATGAGGTGAAAAATATTTTTGCCATACTTAACGTCAAACTTGTAACACATGTGCAGTACGCACACATTTTTAATTACTTTTATTTTTTTTTTACATATTTCTTTTCTTGGATATTGATCTAAATTGCGTTTTATAACATTTTTTTGTTTTGTTTTTCATACAGCAGCAATAAAAATCATTAAGAACCAGTTTAATAATAATAATGTTTGCCAGATATTTTCGAGAGTCGTGGGAATATCCTTCAAACGAAAACTGGATTTTTACAACTGAAATAGTGGACAATTACCGAGGACTCGGAAGTCCCGAATTTAGGGGACATGCGAAGGTTAGATAACTTTACCCACTGGCGCTCTCGCGCTCGTTTTATTATCCTTTCGACCTGCTTGTGCTGTTTCTTCTTCCTTTTGATTTTCGTTTTTTCCTTTTTTTTTGTGTTTCTCTAATTTTTTTTTACTCTTCGTCCAACGGCGTCCCAATAATAATGCACAGCTCAGTGCAAAACCGGTTTTGGAATATAAATTTCACTATAAAATATTTTTAACACCGCCCCATCAGCCCCTGGGGCCTCTTAAATTTTTCTCCTTGCTAGCATAACGCGTGCCTAGCATTTCGATATATTACGCTTCAAACTGCTCCTCTTACTATTCGCCTCATAAAAAAATTCTCATCTCGAAGGACGTATCGATATAAAACAAGTTTTGAACGGTCTCATAGTTTCTAAAAATACTTATTTCCATCGGCTTTTTTATCCGAGACTCTTTTCCGTTGGGGTCTCTGAAAAATTGGATGATGATTGAAATATTTTTGTGGAAATACATATTGAAAACGGAAATCAATTTATTTTTGAAGATCTTTTGAAATGGGTACCTTTTTCACGAATTTTATTGTCTCTAAATTCTCTGGTAAAATAAATAAATAAATGATTATAATAATTATGATAATACAAGACAATTTTTTGGGAGTTGAGTGCACTATAGCGCACAAAAAAAGTGTCTAAATTTTTAATAAGAAAGTTAAAATAATTGTTATTATTGTTCAGAATATCAAAATATTGATTTATTGTATATTAAATGCAAGTTGACTATAGTTATTTTCCCCCGGAAAATTTTGGTGCGCTAATTAATTTTAAAATGTTTGACTAATTCAATTTTCTTGATCGAAACTAGTAACAAATCAACATAACATTTTTTTTAATTCTTTTAATTTATTTCAGAATAAAAGAAATTGAAAAGAAAAGTTTACATAATTAAGTTTATTTTGAATTATTAACAATTTTTTAGGTTTTAAAATAATAATTTGTTTTTTGTTGCAACCCATTTTTGCATTGAAGAACTAAGTATGAATAAATAAATAATACAGAAAGTTTATTTTGATAAATTTAGTTTATTCCTCTACTTTAATGAGTTGACGAATGATTGACGCCTCAAGCTAAAAGCTCTTAGTTGTCCCACTCAGTATCTTTTTCAAAATAACTGGATCGTTTTTTTTTATTTGCCATGAAAAAAAAAGAAAAAAAGAATAGTAAACAAGGTGTAAAATTTCAAATTAGCTTTCTGTTGACAAAGTATTGTTTTTCTTTCTTTTTCTGTTTTGTTTTAATTGTAGTCTCACATAACACCTTTTCCGTTGTAGAAAGCATTAATTTTTTACGATAGTTTACACGTGACTTATGCAGATTGACAGATGAAATTTTTATTAAGACAGCATCTGTCAGTAATAATAAAAAGCAGTTAAGTAAATTACATAAGGACATAAAAAGCAGAGTGTCTTTTTTTCTCCCGGCTTTCGTCATGGTGTATTCTTTTGGACCATTCGTGCATAATGTTTTCGTGACCCCGGACTGTCATTGCCCAAAATAACTAATGCGGGTAACGATAGAGCTGAAAGACCAAGGTGAAGGTCAATTCCGCGCTCGTTGGACACACAATAATACTCTCGTAGAATAAATTGCGCTTTGTTCTCTGTCTCTCATTAGTTCTCTTTTTTCTCTCTCTCTTTCTTTCACTCTCTCATTAACTGTCAATAGATTGTCAATTTAGAAAAGATGTCGAGGAATAAAGTAGATTAAAGTTTATTTCCATTTTTAAATTTGTTTTGCGGGCGCACGTGGACCACTTAAAAGATAATCGCTAGAAATTTTTGTCGACTATTTATAACTTGATTTGGTTATAAACAACTTTTATCGTTAGACGCAAGAGATACACTGTAAAAACAAGTGTCTTATTTTAAGACATTTTTGTCCTCACTTTTAAGACGTTTTAAAGTGTCTTAATTTTAAACCAATGGGAAATCATTTTTAAAAATTATTAACCAATGAAATAGCTTGAAATTTCCGTAAGACGCTTTCTTAATGTCTACTTGTGTCTTAAAATAAGACACTTAGAAGACAGCAGTTTTTGCACTGTAGTGTTGAAATAATGTTTTTTTTTTTAAATTATGAAACTTGTATATTTTTGTCACATTTTCAGAAAGTTTGTTCTATATATTATTTTTATTACGATTAAATATCTACAATAAAAATAAAACAATTAGAATCAATTAAATACATTTTTTTAGTGATTTAATACTTTCTTTTCACTTTATGTAGATGTTTGTTATGTATAGGTTTTTAAAATTTCTTTTTAAACATTAGTAGTTTTCGATTAGTTAAAAATCAAATAATCATAAAAATAAAGTTAATGGAATAAGAATACTAGAACTCGGAAATATTGCGTCAAACTAAATTGGCTTTATCAAGGGTTCTCTGAAATTTGAGAAGAATAGTCGGCTCTATACTTATTCTCACATACCTAAAGCGCCCAAAAGTTTCGAATTTCACAATTCAAGAACTCGACTGAAAATACCTATTTTACCTCAGTCGATTTCGAGGCTGAAAAAGTGATTAAGAAACCTACGTTTTAGATTTCAATGTCAGAGGCAAAGTCGCAGGATTAAATATAATATGTATACTCTTTTTTTCTTAATCCGTAACTTGAAAAATAATTCAAGCTGTGATAATTTTTTTTCTTAATTATCTTTTATCGTTTTGCCTTTTTCATTTGGAAGGTTAAATTTGAATAAATGATGTGAATAAATCAGTAGTTGATTAAATCAGTCAGTAATTGAAAAAGTTTTCAGATTATTTTTTGCTCTTTGAAATTAGTCACTGTTTCAAAATTTTTTTACTTTTTGGTCTTACAAAATTTTATTGGTTTACTATTTTGTTCCTCAGCATTTTATTTTCGTTTACTTTTCATACCTCAAAACACTTTATTTTTTAAAACTCTTATAATAAATAGTTGAAAACTACTAATTATTGAAATAGTAAAAAATATTGTTATTTTCTACTAAAAGATTAGTAAAATTCTTATTTCTTAATAGTAGCTCACTTTTCGCTGATTCATTAGTCAAGCCATTAATTTAGGTTTAGAGAGTACATTAATTTTTCTATCTTAACAATCGAGATCGAATTTTCGTTAAGCTAACATTATATTGAAAGAAGGTTTCAATCATATATTATCACATATTCCTATGTGTATTTCTAATAAATTAAATCAGATAAAAAATGTATTCTATTGTAATGTTAAATCTTGCTTACAGTCAAAGCTGCGGAGCAAATGGCATCTTTTCTCGTCGCCTGGACTTCAGCGCTTTCAACAGCTTGCCGAGGACCAAACTGAACTCGTATCATATTAAGGTAAGAAAGTTTTGTTAGAAAATAAATTCAAGACTTGACAAATTTATTCATTGAAATCTATTCTTTACAATAGATTGATTTAAATTTTCTAAATGCGATTTAGTGAAAAATTGGTCACCAATTCACATTATATTATATAAGTTTTTACTAATTTTTAGTCATTTATCAAGAAAATTAGATGAACGGTTTACGGAATATAATAAAAAGTTAAAATTAATATATAAAAATTAAGAAAGTCAAATAATAATAAGAATTCAATTTTCTTGTTATTATATTATCTTTTCTTTCATATCTTTTAACAAAATAATTCCAGCAAAGAAATGTCGTGTTCGACGTAACCTATCTCAACTGTAATTAATCTTTGTTGAGAAGGGGGGTGGGGGGGGGTCAGAAAATCGAAAAATATGATACGTGGAAAGGTTGGTGATCTTTAATCACGCGAATCTCGATTAATACATGGCTTTGTCAATGAATGGTAGCCTTCCTTGTAATTAATGGTTACGCAATAACTACTTTGTTGCGTCGGACACGTAATTATCGGTACCCTACGTGGGACCCACAAGTCACAAGTGAACTGATTTGATTTTATTTCTGCCGGGTCTTGATTCACGTTTAATTACATTTCAAATGCCACAAGAGACTTTTAATACAATAATATATAGTATAGAAACTAAAGCGAAACTTGGTTAGCTACTTTTAAAAACTATCTTACGTTAATCATCGTTCACATGCATGAGTAAGCAATGATCATTTAATGATATAATCTATATATATATAGTTTGATATTTCTGGTTTCACGTCATGTGTTTACTGTATATCAAACCAGACGAACTGTTTTAATTTTACTTCAATATGGTTTATCGCTTGTCGCACAATTCATTTGAATTTTAATCCTCGATATAACCAAGTTCATTTAAATTACAAATTTCTTAATTTAGTGAATTCTGTTTACCGAGTTTTATTTATTTATTATTATTGTTTTTACGTAAGTTTTTAACAAACAGAGACGTTTTTATCATTTTTAAATTAAGTAAACTTTTTCTCTCGGAAGCTAATATGGTAACCGCATATTTAAAGTTGATTATTGATTTGTCTTATCTGCAATAATACAGATAAAAGTTTATGGAAACGTGCTAAAATGAGACTTTTGGATACTTGACTCAAAATTGAAAAGTATAACAAATTGCCGATGAGTCATTTTCGGATCTTTACTAAAGCTTTATCTTGAAATCCAATTCCCCTATTACACGTTAGTTAATTACACGACCAGTCAATGTTCTAAAAACTGCGCAGTAACTTATCGTGCCTTTAATCCTTTTGGTGAGCAGCGTGAAATAAATGCTCACTCCATTTTTTACTCGAATGTACTTGATTTCGATCGTTACGAGTTTTCTTTCTTTTTCTTTAATTGATTCATAAATTTGCATTTTTATGTTTCTTTATTAAGTTTAGCAATTGTTTAAGATATTTTTGTTTCGGTTAAATATGTTGTTTTTATTTATAAATGTCTGAGAGATAAAATATATTTCTAAATATTATTATTTTTGTTCGTTTACGAATAATACTTTGCAAATGTCGAGGGTATTTTGCGTAAAATAACGTAATACTGACGTTTTACCCTAAATACGAGAAAATCAATACCAACCCCATCTAGTTACTCCTGCACCGAGATACTTACTGATATATAGTTTCTTGCTGACCCCTTAAGCATTAAAGCCCTGCAAGTGCGTATATATTCACATTTAAAACGTAAATTCATCATCTTTAATTAAAATTTACGCATAGAAGTTTTAGATTAGTTTTTATTTAGATCTGATCCGACAGGAATATTAAAAAGTATCTACGAATGTTTAAAAATGTTTAATTTCGTAAAAGGTGTATAAAAGACGAATAAAACAAATTATAACTTTTAAAAAGGTTCAGCCACTTGGTACAACTTTTAACTAAAAAGGAATTTTCAATGAGAAATTAAACTATTAATTAAAATGATTTCACCGAATTTTAAAAGATTCACCTGTTCAAATTATCAGAATAAATTAGGTTGGTACAAAATTTATTGTCAAATAATAGTTAAACATGTATAAATCTGGAAAACCTGGAAATGTCAGGGATTTTAAAAAAAGTTTGGATAACCTGAAAATGTCAGGAAATTTACAAATCCAACCATGTAATTATTATCATAAAAATTTAAATTTTGTACACGAGTTTCAATTTATTTTTGTCATTTTTCAATTATTTTCTTCAAACTTAAATTACTTTTGTCATTGTTTAAGTATTTTTGTTATTTTTCAATTATTTTCTACATATTTCTTCTATTTTAGCCATTTTAAAATGGTTTTTTACAAATTTCAATTCTTTTATTCAATTTTTTTGTCATGAATTTTTAAATTTTTTACACCAGTTTCAAATTATTTTCTTTAAATTTCAATCCTTTTTGTCATTCCTTTTATTATTGTCATGAATTTATTCATTTTTTACACCTTTTTCAATTATTTTTTACAATGTTCAATTATGATTCTGAAACTTGATTTTTTTTCTACATAATTAAATTTTTTGACATTTTTGAATTATTATCTTCAAATTTCACTTATTTTCTTCAAACTTTGAATATTTTATTTTTTCAATTATCGTATTTAAATTTTTTTATTTTTACTCCAGCTTTCAATTATTTGTGTCATTATTCAATTAGTTTCTTCACATTTTAATTATTTCGTCAATATATCAATTATCGTACTCAAAATATTATTCTTTACACCAGTCCCAAACAATTTTTTCAAATTAAATTTTTTTTTTTATTCTTTAATTTTTTTCTTGTAATTTTAATTATTTTTAAAACTTTTCAATTATTTTCTTCGAATGTCAATTATTTTGTTCCAGTTTTACAAAGTTTGTTTTCATTTCTTGATTTTTAATCAGTTTTTTATTTAGTGTTGTCATTTTACATTTTTTTTTCAAATTTCAATTATTTTTATCATTTTAAATTATTTTCTTCCAAATTTAATGAATTTCTTCATATTATTATCATTATTATTTATTATGAAATAAATCAATATTTAAGAGCCTTTTATATTTTCGAATTATTCTCTTCAAATTTGAATTATTTTCTTCAAACTTTAATTAATTTCTTTAACTTTCAATTATAATACTCCTCTCTCTAAATTTTTTTTAAACTTTTAATATTTTGTTCAATTTTTCAGTTATTGTGTATAAATTTTTTATTTTTACACCAGCTTTCATTTATTTATGTAATTGCTCAATTAGTTAATTGAATTAACTAAAATCAATTATTAATTTGCGATGATTATTAAATAATTTTCAGATTCATACGAAAACAATAGATTTTTTTGAAAATTGCCCGGGAATTTATTTATTGTCATGAATTTTTAAATTTTCTACGACAGTTTTCAATTATTTTCTTCAAATTTCAACCATTTCTTTCATTCTTATTATTATTCTTATTCTTACAAGTTTATTAATTTTTTACTCGTTTTTCAATTATTTTCTACAAATTTCAATCATTAGCTTCTAACTTTAATCTTAAATCATTTTATTATTGTCATAAATTTATTAACTTTTACACCATATTTCAATTATTTGCGTCATTATTCAATTAGTTTCTCCACATTTTTATTATATTGTTATTTTTTCAATTATTGTATACAATTTTTTAATTAATGTATTAAAATGTTTATTGTTTACTCCATTTTTGAATTATATTTCTCATTTTTCAAGAATTTTTTTCTCCAAATTTCAGGTATGTTTAACATTTTTTAATTTTTGTCTTCAAGTTGCAATTATTATTTTTTTTTTTTTTTTTATTGAAACTTCTAATACTTTTCTCAATTTTTCAATATTATTGTCTATAAATTTTTTATTTTTACCAGTTCATTTATTTATGTCATTATTCAATTAGTTAATTGAATTAACTAAAATTAATAATTAATTTGCGATTATTAAAGAATTTGCAAATTTATATGAAAATAATGTATTTTGTTTGAAAATTGTCCTGGAATTTTTCCAAATTTTGTTCTGGAAAACCTGGAAAAGTCATGGAATTTTTAATCCAAACTTCTGTAGTAATCATTATGTTTGTCAATTGTAATTTTTCATCCAATTTTGACAAAATAATATCTCATTTTGCTTTTTGAAACATTCTAAACAATGGTAGAATTGGTATTATTTGATCCTTGTATAGAATAATGTAAAAAATGTTATATTGGTTTTAGGATTACACTTGTTAAATTTTGCTAAAAAAAATATCTAAAAACCAATTTTTTTGTGTTAAATAGCTTTTGAATAAAAGACCAGGAATCATTTCCTCTTGAAAACCACTTTTTAGTTTTAGGTTATGTCAAGCGGTTCAACCTCCTTAACACTCGATACTTAATTTTCTTTATTCCTAAATAATTATAACATTATTTTATTAAAAATTCAACCACATTCTATTGTGCGTTTTTTTTTCCAAAAATTAAAACAATTGATATATCATAAAATGAGTTTAAAATTCTTGACTGGACTTGATTAATTCAATCCAATATCGAGAGGAAGATTTTAATTTTTTTTTTTTTTTATTTGAAATTTGCAAGCGACAGTGAATTATTCTCTCCGAGTGTTAATAGGCAAGTTTTTATCCGCTGTATAAATTTTATGTCATGCATTTTAATTAAAGCAATGAGGGAAAAATCACGATTCGTTTTTCGACATACTCAATATACAGTCAATGTTGATGCAGATTGAGCGCTGCACAGAGACGAAAGGGAAAATGCTTTTAGGTTTTTCTCTTTTCAACCCTTGGCAAATTCCAACCCTTTGAGCCTCCCTACTGCACTATAGCAACGTAGCTGAGTGGACTATAGAGTGTATACGCACTCCCAAGAGGGGTTGGCCTCGTGTTGGACCCCATTCGCAATGCGAATTGCAAAATGCAAGGGTTGCCTTTTGCGCAGTGAATAACGATGCAGCCCTTATACCAACGCTCCACGTACTGCTTCCAACCAAAGATTCAACGCCGTGAATTGAAAATCAAGCTGAGGCTTTGATTTAACGTCACAATATAGCACAAAAATATGAGATTTTTCCTTTTTCTATCATTTCTTTTTAAACTGAAATTTTTTATATGATTAATTAATTATTTTCATTTCATTAATTAATTGAACCTAATCAGGGTTGCTATGCTTTTTGGAAAACCTGAAAAGGTCAAAGAAAAAGTAAAATACGACTGGAAAATAATTTTTCGTCAAAATAATAGTAATACAACCAATTCACTTTCTCAAAAAATACAATCGCCCGACACAAAGAATATGCTGGATTCGCCCCTGCTTCCGGTCCCAGTAGAACTTAATAGTTAAATTGTTTATTTTTAAAAATTTGGAATTTTAATTAAGCACGTTTTGTGCACAAAAATAGGGCGGTTGACAGTACTTCTTTTTGAAATTACATAATCACTTTTTCGTAGATTATCGTAGTGTTTCTTGATTGCCATTTGAAATTAAACTTTTTAATATATTCTTTCCTAAATATCCTACACTCAAAAAACGGTATTCTTACTCTAAGAATTATTCTTGGCGCCTATTTAAAAATAAAATATTTTTATATTAAGAATCTAATATTCTTAAAATATCATACAAGCGTTGTCAAAAAAGTTTCAAATTTTTATGACTGTCAATGAATAAGAAAGTTTAAAAATTAATGAATGCTTTTAAAATGTTTAATATGTAGGTACAATAATAAACGTTACTAATATGTTTTGATAAATGTTGTATATTTTATTAAGTATTTTTTATGTACAAAATACTTTAGTGGGGTATGGAAAAATATCATTTAAGGTCTGGAAGACCTGGAAAAAACATGAAATTTCGTGCTAAGAAAGTCGTAGCAACTTTGAATAATCAAATTGATTGATTAAATTTGTTATTTTAACCAGAATAGTTAATTATTTCATCTTTATTTTAATACAAGTATAAATATAAGTGAAAAAAGGAGTAAAATATTATTAAAGTTTCTTGTTGGGGATTAACGAGAATCTAGAGAATATTTCTTCAAAAGCTTGTAGGTATGACGCTATTAATTGACAGCTCTTTGAAGCTTAAATTAATTGTTATTTTAGCAAGATTGTTGCTTCCGTTTCAAATATTTTATACACAATTAATTTGGCGCCTCGAAGCGATGAGAGAATTAATGAAAATGGTAAAATTGCGTGCTACAGCTCTGTAACTCTAGGAAGCCGTAAAAACGCCGTATCTGTCGAAGAAAGGAGTGGCGGTATGCGGTTACGTTGTCTGGCGTCTTAGCACTTTTTTTGTCTCCCATCCACATCTCAATATTCAACCCTTTTCTTCATTTTTATGGGTAAAATGTAATAAAATTGCTCTGTCATCGAGTTAATAATTTTTTGTCAATCTTAATTTAGATTTGTTGAAAATTTACGAATTTGAAATAGTTTCATTTGTTAGTAATTGTTGATCATTTTTAACTGAGAGTTTAGTAAAAATCCACAACTATATCAAAAAGTAAGAATTATGGTAAAATTAGTCGAAATTTCTACTTATTAAAATTAGTAAACACTAGTGCTAACTTAAATTAGTAAATATTGTTGCTAATTCAAAATAGTCAATATTTTTCCTAACTAAAATTGGTAAATATTTTTGAAAACTGTAGTTAGTAAATTCGAATCTATACATTGTCTAAATTCGAAGTAGTAAACATGAATTAGTTAAAACTTTTCTATGTAATGTTAGTAAGCTTACATTAGTAAATTTAATTAGTAAGTTCTTGTAATTAAAGTTTGTAAACATTTATGCGAATCCAAATTAGTAAGCAAATCTGTTTATTTAAATTAGTAAAATAAAACTTTCTACAAATCGAATTAGTAAACATTTTTACTTATTTAAATTAGTAAATATTTTTGCTAGTTTGAATTAGCGAACATTTTTGCTAATTTGAATTATGTAATACTATTACTGTTTTATCAAATTAATAAGCATTTTTACTAATTAACATTAGCAATAATTTATTCTTTATATGAAATTAGTAAACTTTTCTACCAATTGGAATAAGCAAATGTTTATAAATTTAATAACTAAACTGTCCTACTTAATAAAATAATAATTAAACAGTTTTCTATTGCTATTAAATATTATTCAAATTAATAAAAGTTTTTACAAATCGAATTAGTAAACAATTTTACAAATTTAATCTAGTGAATATTTCTGCTAATTTAAAAATAATTTCTTTTACCTTAAGTTAGTAAATATTTTTACTAATTCAAATTCGTAAACATTCCCTCTATCTCAAATACTACTTATTTCATATTTCAGAACTATTACACGGAAAAAGTGAGTTAAGTACCACAGCTAACTTTGATCTGTTTTAGCAAATGTGTTAGCTATCGTAGCTAATATTTAGCTGATGATCATTAATAAATGATCAGCGAAATTTTTCAGCAGCAGCAGCTAACTGACTTTTTCAGTGTACATTTTAACAACACTGAAAAATAGTTTTGTTTGGCTGAACAAAAATTTTGTTGGCTCAACCACATTCTTTTGTTGATATACGCTTAACAAAATTATTTTGTTGTGCCAACAAAATTCTTTTGTTAATTATTTAGGGTAATTTCAACAAAAAATTTGGTAGTCCCAACAAAACTTTTTAGAGCTTAACAAATATTTTGTTGGCTATTATAATAAAGAAAAAAAAGTTAAATACAAATTGTGCAAATGGAAATTAAAATATTGTTTTAATTTGTTAAATAAATGAATGTTTTAAAGTAAAAAATATTTAATATTGTTTGTATCTTACTGTCAAATATTCACTGTGAAATAATGTATAGTTATAATAATACACGTAAATATTTCTAGGCATGAAATTAATTAAAAAACATGTGTTTATTTTTAATCTCTAAAATATTAATTGATAGGAGTTTCTTACTATTAAAAATGGAATTACTCCTTAATTATTTCTAATGTTAAATAAAGTATTTTCCACAAAAAAAAAACAGTATATAAAGTAAATAGTTTTATAGGTTAGGTTTAGATTCCTGAAAACAACATATTGTGCTTTAGATCGATTATTACTAATTATTTATTGTGTATATTAAATTTCACTGGAGTCTATAAAATATTTAAAAATAACTCAATATATATCTCGCGAATTAGAAAATTCTTTTTTGATCACGCAAGTGTTCGACTTTCGCCGAACTTTTGAAAAAAGAAAAAAAGGGTGCGCTGAGATTAATTAAAATTGAACTCGGGTGCCTTATAAAGTATAAGGACGACGACAACGAAAGCTTTCCCTTTAACTGAATGGACTGATGAGTTGGACTCCCGACTTGGAGAAAAATTGCCTTGTCGTGAGAACGACTGGTCGTTGATTTCCAATGAGTTTGACTCTGATGTACTACAGGACTTGGACCGCATGCAACTAATAGAAAACGTCACACGGAATTTATTGCACTCGTGTTCCGCCACACAATCTCCACACACCATAGACGAAAGGAGACGCGATTATTTCACCGTTTCTACGGTAATTAGCGGGGCACTTTTCTCCTCGTGAGAACTCAAACTGTCCAGATGATCTAAACCGAGAAACCGATTTGTTTCATTCAAACAACTTTTGTTTTATACACCTTCTCTAATTAAAACCAATTTTTACAGTCATTTTCACATTATTTCAGTATTGATATCTTGGTGAAATTTTCTAATGTCTAGCCATTTTGCCTCTACATTTATTTAATTAGAGATTAAATAATACATTATGTAATTTCATTAAATTACAACTGCAAAGGAAAGTCGATTTAATTATTTAAGTAGCTGGAATTCTCAGAGTTTAGAAAATTACTTTTTGAACTTGAGTTGAAATTTCAAATTTAGTTTTTTCAATTGAAATTAATTACGTGGAAAAATATTTGTTTATGATTACATAGTTCAATTTTGATTGAATTTGAAACTTTCTTTGATATTATGAATTAATGCTACTTAAAAATAATAAATTAAAGGACTTTTTTTTTAAATTATGTAATAAGTAGTATATGAATTATTAAATGATGACGAATATAATAGGTGATAATTATAATGAATGAGGGTTGGTAAAATATTTAATAATATAAATCTTGTTTACAAAGCGAATTTTGAGAACAAAGGAAAGGATTGAAGACGTTCAAGAATACCATTCGTGGGCGATATAAACCGTTGCTGCTTTCACTGCGATGGCGCTAATTAAATTCAGAAACGGTTTGAAAACGATATATTCTGAATTTCTATCCAACTTTGAAATTTCATTCACATCGTAAAGAAGTTACGATTATGGCAAGGATTAAAGTAGCTTTTCACTGTGAACTTTGATTAAAATTAAGTCGATTTTCACGGTACTTTATTTTTATAGTATAACTTTAATCGATTTCGAATACTTTTTATTATGGATAAAACTAAAAGATTTTTTAAATAAAGGTATAAGATTCTATTATTTATTGGAAATATTTCAAGTTTACGTGAAAAATTTCCAAGAAAAATGATCCCTAGAGTTTTTTTTTTTTTTTAATTTAAAATTTCGGTAAAATTTTCAAAATTTTTGCTGTAATTTTCGTAGAGTTTGTGTGAAACTTTCGGGAGAAAAATTCAAATAAAATTTTCAACTATTTTCTGAAAATTCCACCCTAATTCTAGGGAATTCCGTCTGAATTTATATTTTTTATTTATTTATTTAGTAGGTATTTTATTTATTATTTTATATTTATAATATATATTTATTTGTTTACTTTCTATTTCTTAAAAATTGCAGATAAAATTCAAAATCTTGCAAAAAATCTCCGAAAACTAAAAACATCGGATAGAATTTCTATAAAATTTTCGTAAAATATGCAAAAAATTTTATTGAAATAGAAATTAAAGATGGAATTTGTATATAAATTATGTAAAATTTCCAAGAAATGTAAATTGTAAATAAAAATTGCTTCGAATTTTTAGGAAATTTTTGTGGATATCATGAATTTCTTGCGGAAGAAAAGAATTTTCTATGACAATTTTTCTTTTTTTTCTATGAATATTTCATTTTTCATACAATTTCTGGAAAATAAAAATACCAGATAAAATTTCCTTAAAATTATAATTGAGTTTCCCTATAATTTCCATGCAATTTGAGCTTACACTTTTTAGAAATTGCGTACAACTTTCGGAGAATAAAAATTACAGTTAAATATTCCATAAATTTGCGGGATGTTTCTTAAAAGTATAAAGGAGAATATAAGATAGAATTTACGTATAATCTTTATAAAATTTCCGTAAAATAAAAGTTTGAAAGTTTTCCGCAGAATTGAAATGAAATTGGAGAGATATTGCCAGAGAATAGAAATTTTGGAAGCGATTTCCTTGGAATTAAAATGGAATAAAAATTTTCGAGAAATAAGGGTTTTAAAATAGAATTTTCGTGTTTCTTAAAAATAGAAATATTTTATTTCGTGTAGAATTTACTAGAAATAGTAAAATCCTTTTTCCCAAAATTTTCTTACTATTTTCGAAAACACTAGTATAGATTTTCTGTACAATTTATATAAAAAATTTTTTAAGAAAATGAAAATGTTATGAAATACCCTTAAAATTTTTGTACAATTTCAAGGATATAAAAATTCCACATGGAAATTTCGTAGATTTTTGGTGCAATTTCCGAGAAATAATGTTTCAAAAAAATTTTAAACTTTTTTTACATAGAATTTTTAGAATTCGAGGGAGTACTTACTGTGAAATTCTTTAAAACGGAAACGATTTTGTCCCTAATAAAACAATCTTAATTTAGGTCATATCCTTATCCAAAACTATTATAAATCGATAGAAATGTTGCTCTGTAATTATTTACAGGATTGAAAAATAGACTGATAATAAAATAAAATTGAAATACAAATTAAATTAATGACCGCACTGTTGAAAAGGTTGAAAAGCTTGTGGGTTGAGAATTATAAATTATATTCTCGTTGAACAGTCTCGATGCGATTAAGTCACTCTCTCCGAGCATTCAACTTTCTTGCAAAGTAATATTTTACCCTTCTTCTGTTCTTTAACGCCTACAATAGAGCTTTACATTAAACGTCATTAGCTTAAACGTTCACCTTCCTGTTACATAATGGACGTTAAGCAGCATATACTTACGAGAGCAAGTGTACTCGCATAATTGATCCGTTTCACAAAACATCTTTTATCTTCAATGCCTAAGTTTGTTTATGGTCCAATTAGTATTGTTTTTATTTTATTTTTGTATTTACCAAGGGATCAGCTTTCGTTGAGAAAATTGTCTTGAAATATTTACCTTTCTATTATTATTTCTCTAATGATAAGATAATAAAATAAATAAAAATATGAAAGAAATAATAATTACCATTTTAACTATGGATATTAATTTGTATTGATGTGAGGCATACTTTTTAAGATAATATTGTTATTTGAACGTAAGGCGGGGATTTTTTTTCTATAATTACAAATCGGGGTGTGTTTGAATGCGTGGGTGGACTATAGATGAGATAAGAAAATCGAAAGCTCCACTTTTAGCAGACAGGGTTGTTGCCTGGCGTCGAACGAACTGAACGAACTGTCGACTAGTGGGTGGCTGAACCGACCTTGAAATTCATCCCTGAACTGGGATAAGAGTCGGAGTTCCCTTCGAACCCCGACCAGCCTCAACCCGGTCGATACAAGGTTACCCTGACTCTCTCCTTGGTTTCTACGTTCTTTGTCCGAATCGAGAAAAATTCTTCCTCTCAAATTTCACCACCCCGAAAAAATGACAGTGATTGATGATCGTCTGTGTCTCCAGAACATTGTATAGAAAACTTGAGCTCTATATAAACACTCGATTATATTGTAGTACGAGAATATTAAAAAATTGCATCTCTATATTGATTGGATTCAATTGATGAAAGGTTAATTAACTAATCGTGGTTAAATAACAATTAATAACTAGGCTTAATTAAACAGCCAAGTTAATTGGAATTTTAATTAATTAGTCAAACTCAGTGCAACTATATACACATTATATACAGTGTTTTTAATTAGTAAAGTTTACTAGATATTTGATTGATTAACTACTCAAATTCAATTAGCAGTTTATTCTCGTCAAATAAATTAAAACTGCTAATTAAATAATTGTGAGTGGGGTGCATCAATCATGAGAAAGAATGGTTTCATAGAAAAAAAACTGAACTCATATTCAGCCCGCTTTGTCTTGTTTTGAGACGCAGCAAAAATAAGATTTTCTCTAATCTTGTTAAGTTTAGGGTGTCTACTCACCGGGAAAACCGGGAATTTGCCGGAAAAAAAGTATGTCCGGGAATTTCTTAAAATTTCCGCTAATTCGTTAGCCAATATTCTCTTGAAACTTTTTACTCGGGGATTTTCGAAGTCTGTGATTGTGAATACGATGTCAGATTTACCAAATTTTCGAAATTCAAAATGGCGGATCCAATATGGCAGACATATTTTGCAAAATTGCTCAAATTCATTTCAAACTTGTTACTTGGTGGTAATCCATGTCGCTGGTTACTAATCTGAAGTTCGATTTTCAAAATGCTAAAAGTGTAACAATTTTCAAGCGAATATGAGCATTTTCCTCTAATATTCATTACTTTCAAAGTTTTTTAATTAATGTCTAAAAATTTAAAAATTTTAAACCAGCATTGCCAATTACTTTCGTTGTCTTTCAATTTTTTCATCAAATTTCAATTATTTTTGTTATTATTCAATTATTTTTATCATTTTTCAATTATTTTCTGCATATTTCTATTAATTTTGTCATTTGAAAATTATTTTCATCAAATTTCAATAACTATTTTCAATATTTTTTTTATGTTCATGTATCTCTCAATTTATTAAAGTTTTCAATTTTTTTCTACGAATTTCAATTATTTTTTTAAAATTAATTGTTTCTTAAAATTTTCAATTAATCTAGTAATTTCTCAATTGTTGTCAATATTTTCGACATTGCTTTATTATTTTCTCCTAATTTTATACTTATTTTCTTATATCTTTAAATAATTTTCATGCATTTTTTAATTTCTTACTTAAATTTCATTAATTTTTGTCATTTCTCAAATTCTTCTTAAATTTTGATTATTTTTATCATTTTTCAAGTCTTTTCTTCAAATTTTTTATTTTTTACTTAATTTTTAATTAGTTTTGTCATCTTTTCAATTATTTGTCTCAAATTTTTTTTTTTATTTTTCACGTATTACTTTCAAATTTAATATTTTTGTGATTTCTCAATTATTTTCTTCAAATTTCTGTTATTTTTGTTATTTCTCGATTATTTTTTCCTTTTCTAAATTATTTTTGTCCTTGTTTAATTGTTTTTTAAAATTTTCAATTAATTTAGTCATTTTTCAATTAATATTAATATTTTCTACAATTTTTTATTACTTTCTTCAAACTTTCAATTAATTTAATCATTTTTCAAGTAATATCAATATTTTCGACAATTTTTTATTACTTTCTCCAAATTTTACTTATTTTCTTATATCTTTAAATTATTGTCATAGATCCTTTAATTTCTTACCTTAATTTACATTTAATTTGTTCATTTTGCAATTATTTCTGTCATTTGTTATTTTTAAATATTTTCTTCAAATTTTAATTTTTTTTTGGTTGTGATTTTGCAATTATTTTGTCGTTATTCAATTATTTTCTTTAAGCGTCAATTTTTATCTACAAATTTTCAAATATTGATTTCTAATTTTTATTTTGTTTCTCCTTTTTTCAATAATTTATGATATTTTTTACTTCTTTTCTTACATAATCATACATTTTTTACATAATTTTATATTAGTTTTATCATCTTTAATTTTTTTCTTCTTGGTTCAATTATTTTTGTAATTTTTCAATTTCTTTTTTAATTTTAATTATTTTTATTAATTTTCATGTACTTTCTTCAAATTTCTATTAATTTTATGATTTTTCAATTATTTAATTGTTTTCTTGAATCGTCAATTTTTTCTCCAATTTTTTAATTGTACCTATATTGACATCAAATTTTTTTTTGTTTTTCCATTTTTCAATTATTTTTGTCATTTTCCAAGTCTTTTCTTCAAATTTTTAATTTTTTACTTATTTTTTAATTAGTTTTGTCATCTTTTATTTTGTTTCTTCAAATTTCAATTATTTTTTTCATTTTCCAATTATTATCTTCAAATTTCTATTATCTTTGACATTTGATTTATTGAATCCGCGATTTTGAATTGTGGACTGACTAGTTCATAAAATAAATTATATTATATTTTTCTAATTAAGAAAGACGTGTTTTGACTTTTTATACCCAATCTGCTTAATATTTCTTATGACCCGATAATTTTTTAATATTATAGCTATTAATCATACATAAAAGAAATCCGGGAAAAATGTGATTTTAAATCCGGGAAAACCGGGAATTTGAAAATCATGTTTCAGTAGACACCCTGTAAGTTTTATTCCAAAAATTTGAAAAATGACTTTTCAAGACTTTGCTAAAAATATAGTCAGTAATAGTAAAATAGTACAAATTTACTTTTCTATTGCAATCAATTAATTGAAAAATTCTCAATAGCAAGGTTATAAATTCTTATTGATGAACTAGAAACTAAATTAATGACACAGATATAAAAAGGTTTTTTTTATGAAAGTGTGGCAGAAAAGACAAACTTTCTATCGATACATATTCATCCTTCGTATACAGAGCAAAGAAATTGCAGTTTCCTATGTTGCTTGGTTAGTGATGGATGGTTGACACGTGCAAAGCAATCAGTTACATTTATTTTTAAGAGCGAAACGTTATTCTCAAGTATGTAGAGAGAGAAAGAAAGTCTTGGCGTAGGTGGTTGATTGCAACCAATACATTAGACACGCGAATAGGTTAGTTACTTCCCGTTCTGACAATTAGCGTCTCTTTCCCAAGTGACGAATGGAAGTGAAATTTTCTCAAAAAATTTAATTATATAATTAACTTTTTTTCAATTCCGTAAAGAAAGTTATGGAAAAGAAATAGTTGTAGCCGATGAAATTTGTCTGTCGCTTTTTTTTTTATAAAAAAAAAGTTGTTTTATTTATAGATTAAGAATATTTCGAATCGAATCGATTTTCTCAAAGTTTATTAAAATTTAATGCTGATAAAAATAAGTGTTATTATTTATATTTCATAATTTTCAATTAATATATTTCATAAAAATATCAAGTTGGAAGACTTTTTTTGCTTGCTTTTTATCTAGAAATAATTTTATTTTTGCAAGTTTATACAGGGAATTAGGAGAATATAATTAATGTCTCGTAATCTTCTCAGTTTCATTGGCCTCGAGTGACAGAGCGATGGGGAGAATGTGTCTGCAAAAAACGTCGTAGAAGGGAGAAACAATAAAGTAGACATGTCATAATTTCAAGACAAATGTCGAAATGTCAACCCTTCGGTCCAACTTCTTATTTGAAGCGAAAGCAAAAAAAGCATTGACAAAACATTGACTGTGAAAAAAAAGAGTGGGTCGTAAGAGTCAGATCGTCGAAAAGCGGTATATAGAGACTGGACAGAATAATGGCGAACGTCGTTCACTTTTCGTTTCGGGTTCGGCACTCGAGACGTGGTCTGACGGCTCGACTTTTTCTACTTCAGCTCTTTCCGGTCTTTCGCTTTTTCTTTGTCGCCAAAGTTCAAAGTAGATAAAATTCTTTTTTCATTATTTTTATAAGTGCACAAATTGACCATGTGTCTTGTTATTTTCTTAGAAAGAAGAAAAAGACGAAATGGTTTATTTTTCTTGATTATACGTTATTATTAAAAAATCGGTCAAGTACGTGACCAAACACCAAAGGTGTACGGAACCCTAAAAAATAAAAGAAATTGGTAAACTTGAAGATTGATTTGTTTTTATTTATTTATTTTATTTAAATATATTTATTACATTGATTTAACAGTTAATTTAGTTCACAATTGTTAAGTATTTATGTTACGTATTTAAATTAAGAAATTTTTAATGGAGTAAATTTCCTGAGCAAAGGGGTGCTTCTATATACAATGTATATGCAAGTATATTATTTTTATAATGAAGGGGATCGCTACGATCTTTTTCAGCAAGATACCCGGAAGATTGAAATTCGCAAGACATTTGCTGTAAGATATGTGTTATGTTGCGGGGTAGATTTTGGATAGGCTAAGTACTAAAAATGCTATTATTATCAGGCACGATCTTCAGAAAGGAAACGCACCGCAGGAAATGTGCTGTAAATACCCCAAGACTAAAAGGGGGTAGGTAAAACCAGTAGGGTGCTGCACTAACGATAAGAAATAATATATCACTTGCTCTTGTCGAAAATGTAATTTACTTTTCGTTTTTGAAACTTGACTCATGCATTTTTTCAAAATTTATAACTTTACAGATTGCTCATTTGGAATTAACGGAATTTTAATTATTTAAATTACTGTATTCTTTAGATGGTTTGTTCTAAAAATCATCTATCTAAAACTCTATAGGATTTCTAGAAAATTATAATTATTTAAAATGTACGTATATTGATATCAAGTGTGTATATTGTACACACGAACCGTTTAAACATCGCACATTCAATATGTTGAATAATGTTTAGTAATTACTTCTAATATATGAAAGTAAATGAATTTTAATGAGTGTCATAACGAAAACTAAGACTGTGCATAAGAGTGATTTTTCCATATTGAGCATATCCATCAGTATAAGTTTCTTGAACCCAACTTTGGCGAAAGATTGGATTAACTTTATTGAGGCATCGTTGTCTATGCCGGCGACGTCGTCAGGTTATAAATCTTACATTTTCTCGAGACCCTTCTGGCTCTCGTCTACCGGTTTTTTTATACTCTGAAATGCACGCAGGAAAATGGAAATAAAATCCCGTTATGGAAATAGGATATTCGCACAGGTATATTCTCGGAGAATGCATGCTCACCTTCCTCGTTGTTATGGTTGTGTACATGAATGTATATATTAGAGTACTTTCTCCCTCGACGAGCTTCATAAAACGCGTCGAGTTTACGTTATTTATCGCAATTCGCAGGTACACATAACATTCTATATGTATACTTTGTTGGGTGCGTAAAGGTTAGCCGATAACGACAATGTTTCCCTTATACTATCAACCATTACTTCTTCTCTCCCTCATGCATACATCCTCTGTGTTTTCTATTTCCTCTCCCTATCTTTACTTCAATTTAATGCTTTTCCTTTCTTTTCAAATTCACTTGAATTTAATAGTTCTTCCCTATCGAATTACTTCTATTTAATAATACACTTATATATTCATTTTTATCCATTTTACTTCAATTTAATAGATTTCCTTGTCTATCTAATTTAAATCTATTAAATTCGATAGACAAATCTACTTTTTAACCCTTTCCTTGCATTGAAGAATCATTCTGAATCCGACATTTTGAGTTTTTTTATTCTGATGTCTGGTTTGTATTCATCAACTCTAAAAACCGTTTTTTAATGCCGCTCGAATTTGACTGCTTTTCAACTGCCTTTTAATGAAACTTAATGCGGTAGTTGGGTTTTTTGGCTAAATTGTTTTCAGTATACCAAAATCAGCATTAGTTTTTAAAAATTATGTTCGCTGTTTTCGATCCGGTGTTTTGATTTTAAAAATTTTGAGATTAGCTTTGATTTGAGCGACCAAAAGTGGGTTGTAAACAGTTCTCTCTAAATCTGAATGAGTAAAAAATAACTAATTTTTAGTCCAATGAGACTAATTACTACACTGAGAGAAATGTATAGTCAAACTTACTATCCTGGATATTAAAAAATATTAATTTTAATATCTGAATATTAAGTTTGAATATCTGGATGTTAAATTTTAATATCTACTAATATCAATTTTCTCAGTGTATTAAAAAAATAATTAATAAATAGTTAAAATTACTAAAATATTAGGTAGTTATTTTGACGTAACCTTAAAATGAATTGGACTAATAAAAAGTTATTTTTTAATAAATAATTAGTAGAAATATAACTATATGAATTACTAACTGAGTTTTTTCTTTCAAATTAGTTACTTTTAACTAATTCAGATTTAGAGGGTAACAGATATAGTCAACAGGTTCAGATAGATTTCCTATCTTTTACTGAAATTATATTCCGATGCACCGAATATACATATACCGTATAATTAGTATCCTTTTATACCTTATCCGGATTCGAGGGAAGATGGATCGTTTGCATGAGAATTTATTTTTTGTCATTTTATTTTTATATTAATGCATCTTTTAAATTTTGTTTCGAGATTTTTTTTAGCACTTATTGTTTAAGAAGCTCCCAAAGTTAATAAAAAGGTTTAGAAAAAAATTATGTTCAGTACGAATTCGTATACAAGACTGAACTTGTAATTTTCAATTATTATGGGGTAGCTATAGAATTTTTGTGACTTTTTCGGTACTTCTTAATTCCAAAAAAGTCACATAAAGTATCTAAAAAATATTGTATTTTGATCCCTTTTATCTTTTCAATTTTGTTGTAAAACAATTTTAATTGATTTTGAAATCAACACTGAAAGAAATACTCTAGCTTTATCAGCCATATGATTATTGTTGACAGTTTTTGTAGAACTTCGAATACTATATGAATGAATATCCCATAATGCATCGGTGCGCCACTGACAGTTCTTCTAACCTAAAAATATACATCGCAGTTTCACCAGTCATATGGCTAAAAGACAAATATATTATGGCAGTATCTATATTAGCAATATATTATGGGTGATTTATCCATAATTATGTCAGTACCGTGGAATTATTTCTTTCAGTGAATATTTAAATATTAAAAGGCGATAACAAAAGATTTATTTACTTTTTTGCTTCCTCATAGAGGAAGCTTTGTGATCGTTAAAATTTTTGATTTTCCAAAAATAGTCTAAATCGACTCATTTTCATCTAAAAAGCGAAAATTTTCATTCCTAAGCAAATGTCCAGATGTATGTGTGTGTGTGTGTGTGTATAGCGTTTTTTGTGTACAAGATATCTTGAGAACGCTTAAACGGATTCCAATAAAATTTGGATGACTTATTAAGCTCATGAATATCTAAATTTGGACACAAGGATTTTTAAAAATACCCAACCAAATTTTTTTGAGCACCTTTTTTCAACGAAAAAAATCGTTTTTTGCCAAAAAATTTTTTTATGCTAAAAATACAACTTAATGAATACAAAAATCATATTCCTTATCTCAAAACGAATCGATTGACCTATATAACTTTTATAATTGATCAAGAATTCGTAAAATAATTCATATTTTTACATTTTTTTGCATTAAATTTTTTTTTGAACAACTTCCCCAATTAACTTATATATTATTAATTTCTTGCTTCCTCTATGAGGAAGCAAATTATTTTGCTTACTTGGAAGAGAAATGTCCATGAAATGGACATAATTCTCACCTAGTTTTATTTAATGTTTTCGTAATTTCTTAATTCTTCAGAAAAATGTTTACTTTTTCCATCCTTTTTCTCATAATATTTATTTAATCAAGATTTTTGTTCTTTTATAATTTTCTTAGTCTTTACTCTTTGAATTCTAATTTTATCATCGTTTTTTTATATTTTAGAAAATTTTCCTCTTCTCAAATCTGTTTTATTTTTACCTCATAATTTCTTTATTTTTAAAAAAAATTAATTGATGTTTTTTCCTTAACATTTTTCCATAATCTCTTAATTTTTTTACATTTTTAAAGATTTTTCGTTCCCAATCAAATATTCACGTTTTTTCATTGATTTTCTTATTTATTTTCATAATTAAAAAAATGTATTCACCTAAAGCTCTCAATTTTCGAATAATTTTCTGCTTTTTTATATAATTATTTTTATTTTTCTCACTTTTTTTCATTTTTTTAATTTTACTTAATTTTAATTGGATTGTTTTTTAATTTTACCGTTTATTTTACCGTTTTTTGAATGTTAGAAGCATATAGTTTATTAATTTACAGAAATAAATTTAAAATGCTTTTTTGAACATTTGCTTGTTATAAAATGTTCGTTGAAACTTTTTTGAATTTTTATCTTTCTCGTACTTTTAAATATTTTTCTCAAATTTTTTATCTTTTAAAGAATTTTTCATTTCTATATAGTAGGTTTTTTTTTTAACAATTTCTCATTTTATGCTTGTTATATAATTTTCCTTTAAATCATTTCCAATTTTTGCATATTTGCACTCATATGCATTGTTCTTTTTTCTCTATTTTTTATAATCTTAGATTTCTTACAAAGATTTCTCCTACACTGTAAAAACAATTGTCTTATTTTAAGACATTTTCGTCCTCACTTTTAAGACGTTTTAGGATGTCTTAATTTTAAACCAATGAGAAAGCATCTTTAAAAATTATTTACCAATGAAATTGCTTGAAATAACCATAAGACGCTTTCTTAATGTCTTGTGTCTTAAAATAAGACATTTAGCAGACAGCAGTTTTTGCAGTGTATTTTAAAACAAAATTTTTCATTTTTCAATACATATTATCACTTCTTATTTCTTCAGAACTTTTTACTTCTGATTCCTACTTTTTCGTAGATTTAACATTTTTTTTATAAACTTCCTGATAGTTTTAAGTCTTCTAATAATTTTTAGCTTTTTGAACTTAGGCCGCAGTTTAACCTTGGCTTATATTTCGTTTTTATTACTTTCAGAAAATAAATTAAATATTTTTTCTAGATACAAATTACATATATTGATATTTTGAAACCGCACTTTACTACGCATGAAATCGATGAATTTTAAAATAATAATTCGCAGTAAAATCTACTGATTAATCAACAGTGATAATGATTACAAATCTGTGCAATTTTACATTGTATTAAACATAATTTTAATCTAGATTTTGAGAATGTTTTCAATAATTTCTCAGGATATCTCCTTATTTAAAATCAATTTCCGGAAATTTGGAATTTTTATACCGAATTCGAGGTAAAAAATTCACTTGCGAGTATTTGTACATACATTTCCAGAAATTGCAAAACTAAATTAAATCGACATTTTAATTAATTATAGCCGATATTTAAAGCGTAATATGTATAAATAAATTTGGTAGAATGTATAAATTTCGTTCATTAAAGTTCGAAATTTTAAGCAAGTAGAAAAATACTTAAAAGCCTTTCCCTCTAGTGTATATTTTTACTGAAATGTGTGTGTTCATTTATAATTATTAATATCTAGTTTGTTATACATTCAAGTTATTAAGCGAATGCTTCCTTTTTCTGTTTCAGGTAAGAAAATGCCAGATTCACCCGACTGATTTTCAATGCCAGATGCTCACAATTCATTATGCCGACACATAATTACTCGAGGTATTCCAATTAATATAATGCAATTAACAGAGGGATAACCCACTCTTTAGGAGTTAACGAATTTCCGTTTCTTTTTATATACAAACCATAAAAATGTTTGTTTGATTAAAGCGTGTAATTAAAGTAACATTGCTAATGCCAGTCGAATTTCAAATACGGTTTTTTCTCCGAGATTGAATATATATTAAGTTATTATACATATAATTCAAAGATAAATTCAATTCCTTTGTGAATTACCAAAATTATTAACGACTGATTTCGACCCAATTTTTCGTAATTGCAATTTGGCAACCCTTATACTACTGCCTTATATTGACATTCCGTGTATAATTATTACACGGATAAGAAGAAGGGATAGAAATTCATTCCGAGGGGACATTCCTGTTAGTTTAGATTCCGTATAACCCTTTTCTCCCATTGACTTTATCTTCCTTTCAGACCAACGAGTCTTTGCTTTGATCCTCATTTATTTTATTCTTAGCGACCACAAAAAATAGGGATGACAGAGAATAGTTCTAATACGTAATGTTACGATGCGGTGATTTGGTTGTGTCCTTGCGCTCAATCGATTTATCCCATTCCCAAGGGCACACAGGGCTCATCAAAAACAACCCAAGAGAACCGAAAATAGAGAGAAAGAGAACCTTAAGATTTATTAGGCTATTATTTCGATCTATTTATTCTCCTAGAGCTGATGCAGGTACAAACCTCCGCAACCCACGGGATGTTTATGTTTTCAATTTTGACCTACATAATCAATTTTTCATGACTTATGATTTATATGGGAATTTCCGATCGTACAGAATAAAATTTGACTTTTTTATTTTTGCCATTTCTATTATCTTCTCACGTTTTGCGCAAAAATAATAATACAATTTAATTTATTAATTGCTTCATTTTTTCATCTTCAATATGTTTAGAAGATAATTAATTATTCGGATGATTTGATAAAGGAATTTATCTTCTTGGTTTTTCGCACACATTAATTTTGCAGACTATATCTTTCATACGAGATATCTAAGGCGTACCGATCTTGTGTAAATCAATTGATAATAATTCATGTAATCGACTCACGACCACGAATCAAGTCTTCTTTCAGACGCAAATCCATTTTTAGCCTAAAGCGTCTTGTCGCGATCTCACGTTACACACGTGATAAAGATCGATCGTGCAATTTTTTCAATAAATAAAGACTCGTCCAAACATCAACTTCTGCTTGTCTATCTTCCTGATAAGAAAGATCCAAGTGCCAAATATATTTACCAAATTTCGACTTTTAACTTTATCGAACTTATTGCATAATATCTGTTTACCAACGTTTTCTCTACAGAATTTTTAATCTAGAGATAAAAACGTATCAGTTACGTTTTTAATTTTAAGAATGTTACGTAACAGTTCAGAATACGGAAGAATGCGTTCGTAATAATACATAAATATCATCAAAATTTATATTTTTTACATAATTAATTTTAAATTTAAATAATAATTTAAAAAAAAAAGTTTTTATGTAATTGCAAATTTATTCTTGAAACTATTAAATTGTTCAAAAATTTATTTTCTCCTACTAAAATTTAAATTTTTAGGAAAACTCATGAATGTTAAAAAATGGTCTGAACAATTAAGATACGTTTTGTGAACTTTAGAACTGTTAAAGAACTTTTTGAACTTAGGATTTTAAGTTTTTTGAAAATTTTGTGATAGTCTAGGAATTTTATTCCTTATACATTAGATAACGATTTTTATAAACTTTAGAATAGTTAGGTAATAATATTTGGGTACTTGAAAATTTTGATAATATTTGTGATAAATGAATACTATTCTCATTTTTTGACATTTAAAGATTTTTCTAAGTTTTGTGTGTGTTGAAAATTTTGTGAATCATAGAATTTGTTTATTGAACCTACATGTAACCTTTTTGACAAATAAACATTTTAGTGTTGAATACTTTTTGAAAATTGAGGATGTTTGACACTATAACATAACCAGAAACTAAAAGTGATTTTTAACATGAAAAAACAATTTATAAAGGAATTGTTTTGAAAAAATTTTAAAAGATCTACTAAACAATTTTCACGTAAAATTATTTTGGTTTAAAATATTTTGCCATTTACGCAATACTTAATATTTTGTGTTTTTTTCAAATATAATGAAAAATTGCATTTTTATTCTAATGTGTCAAACAATAAATTGTTTTATTCATTTCTTCTTAGCCAAAAATTTTTAATAAAATTCTCTGAGTAGATTTTGTATAAAATTTTTCAAAGTACAAAATGAGCCATTATTTGACATAATTGGATAAAAATTGCAATTGATGATTAGATTTGAAGAAAAAACACAAAATTTTAAATAATGAGTCAATGAGAAAATATTTTAATCCAAAATAATTTTATTTGAAAATTGTATAAGTACCTAGATCTTTTAAAATGCATTAAAAACAATTTTTATTTTACTTTATTTTCATGATAAAAACTAACATAACTATAACTTTAAGGTTATGTCATAGGGTCAAACATCATTAAAGATTTCCTAAACTTTTGTAGTTGACAATTTTTATGATCTAATAAGATGGTGAACATTTTTTGTTAACTTTGAAGATAGTGGATTTTGTGATAATAGTTTGGTGCTTTTTTTGTGATAGTTGACTATTTTTCTAAATTGTGAGATGATTGAAGAATTTTATAAACTCGGTGTTTATTAAATATTTTTTTGATCTTTGTGATACATCAATATTTTTCTAAATTATGTGATAGTTGAACATTTTTACGGTAGTTGAAAATTGCTTCAAACTTGGTTAAAAAAATTTTCGTGGATTATGAGATGATTAAAGATTTTTGTTTGTTTGGAAATAGTTAAAAATTTTAGAATTTTTATGATAGTTGACGATTTTTGTGAACGGTATTTCGTTTGTAGACAAAGTTTCTTTGTCGCTCGCTTCCGATAATGAATGGCGCAAAAAGCACAACAAAAACGAATCTGTCGTCGGTTGTTGCTTCGGGCAAGAAGTGTGTCAGCTTCTTTTTTACTATTTGTTTGAAGACGAGCCATTCTAAGAAGTTTTAGCATCGCCGCAGGCCACCTAAGTGTACGCTGGCCCTTTTCTCTTCTTTCTCGTATTTACCTCGTCTTATTTCTTCATCCTTTCGGGCACAAACCAGTCAAGCCACTCGTGTATTCACACACCCACTTTTCGTCTTCTTTTTTTTTCTGCCTATCTTTACATGTCGATTCCCTCAAACCGTCTTTTCATATCCGCTAAACTTTTATTTACAACAACTCACTTTTATCCCTCTTTTTTGGGAGAAAAAAGTGAATGCTTCGTTATTCACTGTTGACACCTCTCTTGAGTACAAGTTTATATCTTCTTTTGGATTTTATTTGAAAGGTAATCTTATTTCATTAAAATCATAAATTTTCAGGGTCGCATGCATTTTTTCCAAAACTTCCCTAATTTACATTTGCAGGGATCCCAGGTTGTCCCCTATTCACCTTTTTTCCCCTATTTTAAAATTTTGCACCTATTTCCCCTATTTTAAAGAATTGTCCCCTATTTCCCCTTTTTCTAATTTTCAGTATTAAAGTTTATAGTTATAGCCAAAAATTTTAGCAGTTCAATATAAAGAAAAAAATTTTATAAAAACCCAGCCCAATTAATTTACATTAATCTGCATCAGTCAATAGAAAATCCCCATTAAAAATACATGGGGAAAAATAAACTTTTAAAAATAAATTCCCAACTTTTTTAATTCATAAGCTAAAAATATTTTAGGTCATAAATTTCTTCATTTTTAGCCATATTTTAAGATATAATGTTTAAAGAAATTAAATTTTTGCAAAATGTCGGGTGTTATAAAAAATATGTAGAAATAATACATTGCAATATGTGCAATCTTTTATCACATAAATATTCAAGGAAATTCAACAAGTCTTATTTGGAGATTTTTTAGGTCGCAAATAAAGATTCCGAAGTCAAAAATTAATTTTTAAAAATTTTGGATATACATCTCTTCAATTATCTTTTTCATTTTTATTCATTTTTAAAGTCCTTTTGTCAATTTTCAAATAATTCTAAGATTTTGAACTTCATTTTTTCGTATATCAATTATTTTCTTCTGTCTTTAACTTATTGTCAGGAATATTTAAATTTATTACACAAGTTTTCATTTATTTTTGTCATTTTTATATTATTTTTTAAAATTTCAATTATATTCTAAAATCTATAAATTATTGCCAAGAATATTCAAATTTTCTACACAATTTTTAATTTACTTTCGACATTTTTTAATTATTTGCTTAAAAATTTCAATTACTTTTGTCATATTTCTTAGTATTTTCGTCATTTTCAAATTATTTTCTTCATATTTCTATTATTTTTGGCATATTAGAATTATTTTCTACAAATTTCAATTATTATATTCAATTTTTTTGTCATGAATTTTTAAATTTTACACCAATTTTAATTTATTATCTTCAAATTTTAAAAATTGTCTTCATTCTTTTTATTATTGTCATGAATTTATTAATTTTTTACAACTTTTTTAATTATTTTCTACACATTTTAATTATTTTCTAGAAACTTTAATTACTTTCTTCATATTTAAATTTTTTGACTTTTTTTAATTAGTCTATATTCTTTAAACTTTAAATTATTGCCATAAATTTTTTAATTTATTACACAAATTTTCATTTATTTTTGTAATATTTCAAGTATTTTCTTAAAATTTCAATTATGTTTTTAATCCTTATTTTATTGTCAGAAGTATTTAAATTTTCTACACAAATTTCAATTTAGTTTTGTTATTTTTAAAATTATTTTCTTCAAATTTCAATTACTTTTGTCATTATTCAATTATTTCTGTCATTTTCCAATTATTTTCTTCATATTTTTATTATTTTTGGCATTTTAAAATTATTTTTATCAAATTTCAATTATTTTATTCAATTTTGTTTATTGTCAAGAAATTAAAAAAAAGTTAAAAAAAAAATTTCAATCATTTTTTTAATCCTTTTTATTATTCACATAAATTTATTAATTTTTTACAACTTTTTCAATTTTTTTTCAATTATTACTACAAATTTCAATTACTTTCCTTATATTTAAATTTTATGACATTTTGCAATTATTGTCTTCAAATTTCAATTTTTTCCTTTAGACTTCAATTAATTTCTAAAACTTTCAATTATTTTCCTCAAACTTCCAATATTTTTTTCAAAGGTTCAATTATTGTCTATAAATTTTTAATTTTTAAACCATCTTTCAATTATTTATCTCATTATTCAACTAGTTTCTTAATTTTTCAATTTTTTCGTCAATTTTTCAAGTATTGTCTTCAAATTTATAATTTTTTACACTTTTTCCAATTATTTTCTACCAATTTCAATTCCTTTTCTCATATTTAATTTTTTTGGCATTTTTGAATTATTCTCTTTAAATTGCAATTATTTTCTTCAAACGTCAATTAATATCTTCAACTTTTAATTATTTTCCTCAAACTTCTAATACTTTTTTCAATTTTTCAATGATTATTATCTATAAATTATCAATTACTTACATCAGTTATCAAGTATTTTTGTCATTTCTCAATTATTTTTTTCAAACAACTATTATTTTTGTTATTATTCAAATATTTTTGACATTTTGGAATTATTTTCTTTAAATGTCATTTTCTTCAATCTTTTTATTATTGTTGTCTATAAATTTTTAATTTTTACACTTGATTTTAATTATTTATGACATTATTCAATTAGTTTCTTCACGTTTCAATTATGTCCTTAATTTTTCAATTAAAGTAATAAATTTTTTATTTTTTACTTCCTTTTTTGAGTTATATTTCTCATTAATTTTTTTTTCCAAATTTCAGTTTTTTATGGTAATTTTTCAACTGTTTTCTACATATTTTCTACATATGTAATTTTTTTTTATTTTCTTTTAAATGTGAATCATTATTTTTCGTCAAATTTTACTTATTTTTATCATGCTTCAATTATTTTCTTGTAATTACAAGTATTCTTTACATTTTTCAATTATTTTCTTTAAATTTCAATTATTTTGTTTTAAATTAAAATTTTTTGTCTTCATTTCTTGATTTTTAATTTATTTTCCAATTAATTTTCCCATTTAACAAATTTTTTTTTTAAATTTGATATTGGGGAGCCCTGATTAATTATTTGCCTGCTGGCGGGCCCCAAATTAATATCAGTAATATTTTGTTTATTATTGCAAATTATTGTTTATTCACTTTTCTCACTTGAAAACTCCCTATTTATTCACCTTTTTAAAATAAAAAGTCACTTTTTTGTACTATTTTCAATCTACAAGTCCGCTGGCAGCCCTGTATAATGTTTCCTTATTTAAAATTTGTGAATAAGAAAGTCCTATAAAATCTTCAAGTACATAAGTTGAAGCAAATTTTTTGTCCCCTATTTTTGAAAAAATTCGCACCTTTTCACCTTTTTCAGTAGCAATAGGTACTGTGATCCCTGCATTTGTCATAACTTTAAAATAATAATTTCGTTTATTTGAACGTTCAGAAGTTTGTTAAGATCATTTTTGGAGGAAATGCAGGCGTCCCAATTTTAATATAATTTGAAATAAAATACGTCCCTCAACAGATGAAATACATTAAGCTTTATTTCACTTTATCTCTTATTAAATTGTTGGTTTTTATTGAGATTAAATTGGCGAGAAAATGGTTCTTTATTCTTTTGAGCCTACGAGATTAGTGTCCTTGAATGAATGAAGTTTGTGCCAGCAACGTTGCAACTATGGTAAGGAAAACAATCTTAACTCGTCTTAACAGCCATTAGCTGAAACGAGCAATTTGTCTCTACTTGTTTGTTCCCCACCGAAAGTTTGGCCATTAAGCGGCATGCCCGATCGGGACAAGTTCCAGTTGTATTCTCAAGATTATGCTCTAGCACGTTATTTACGATACTCCAGATAGAGAAAGCGGAAACTGGGGTTGAAGCAGGACGGTAATTTTCAATTAAAAACGATTACCCCTGAACTATAATTCGCAGTAGTAGTGGTCCTGCTATCGGCATCCAAGTACCTATCGAAATGTGAATTTTGATCGAAAATGGCTTGAGCCAATTTTGTCTCGAGTCTATTATGTTGAGTTTGCGGCTAATGAGCACTCCCACATCATTTCCAATACATACACTCTCACCCCTTTCAAATTAATTGAATAGGATTTTTTGAGTCGAAATTGATTCTCGATTAGATTCAAGCTTTTTTTCGTTTTATGTTTCAATCTTTCAGAATGATTGCATTAAGATAGGATAGCTTTTCGATAATTAAATTTTTTTTAGATTCATGATACATTTTTATTTAATTAGTAAACAATAGGAACTTATCAAGGGTTTAAGGTAAATTTTCTTCTCAAAATTTATGCCTCTTTGTTTAATTAGCTTGACGAGATTGTTGACTAAAAATAAATACCCTTTGCTGAATTTCATTAGTCGAAATTGACTATTTTAGGTTTCGAAAGGGGAGAAAATTTCACCCAAGGGCTCAATTTTCCTTGGGAGGTTTGGTGATAATTCCAAGTAAGCCATCACAGCTTTCTTGAAGTATAATTTAAACTCGAGTGAACTGTCGTTAATAACTTGAACAAGTTGCTCAAACTGACAACTCAAAGGTCAGAGATTCATGATTTCAAGGTTGAAAAGTTTTTTACCATTCAGTATTTAAGTGAAAAATAAATGGTTTTCTCCCTTTTATCTTTCTCGCTAAAGTACCTGTTTATTGTCGCTACTTTATAATAATTCACTCTTCAAATCATGAATAGTAGAATTTTTATCAATTTAATCAGTAGTTGAGTACTTTACTAAATAAATTAGTAGTTTATTCCATTTTAACTAATTGAAATAGTACTTATTTCAAAGTGACTAATTCAATTAGTATGGCAATAATTATAAATTCTTATTTTTCGCTTCGTAAAATGTTATACTTCCCTTATAAATAAATAATGTAACTTTTACAGAAGTATTATATAAATGTACTTTATAGGTATAAATTTTAGAAAATTGTCATTGTTAACAAAAAAAAAGAATCCTATAGTGCGCAACGTTTCTATGAAACGAATAAATTTTTTTTATTCTAATTGAAATTTTATGGTTGAATAATAATAATTATTAATTTAATTTGCTATGTAATAGAATTAAAAATCATTTTAAAGAGTTATTTGACCGAAAAACGTGATGATTGTGAAAAACCTGAAAAATATTAAAATTGAAACTTATAATTTTGTAGCTCAGAGGAATAGTCGCCTATCAGCAATTAATAGATTGTGGGTTTCGATCCCCAGGTCCGACAACTTTTTTTCACAGTTTTCATGTTCAGAAATATAATTTCAGATCACGTTTTAATTTTTAGATCGTTTTTTTGTCCTACAATAATAACTTTTTCTTAAAAATGATAGGAATTTCTACTTCTTTGTTACTGTCAATGATGATTTTCTTTTTGCTTCAAATTTAATAAAAATGTCAGAATTGCAATGTTCTTATTGTTATTAAATTGTTAATTAATATTGAAATTTTAAGGTTAGGAATTTCTATTTTGCTATTTGAGGCAAGATAACCCTTTGGTAGACAAGCTAGATTTGTAAACTCGACAAGTCCTTCCTTTGGGCTTTGGTAGACACCTCTTGTGGATAGATAACGTCGACGGACGACAAACCCTTGTGACATTAACATGACCCTCGCACTTTAGACCCTGAATATCAACGACTTTGAAATTCCCAGATTATTTGACAATCCCGAAATGTCAGAAGCAAGGATTCATTCTGATTCTCCATCACTGACTTTTCTCTCTTACTCTTCACGCACATTGAAATCATTCATTCTCAAGGTTTTCCTATTTCTTTATAATTTATTTCAAGGCCTGATTTCTCGCAACTTTATTCCCTTTGTAAAAATTTGCATTTTAAATGTTTCTTGATGTCGCCTTTAGTTAATTCTTTTGTAATGTACACGTTTTCCGCAAAAACGCCTACGCGGATATACAATGTTTTAATCCCGTTATTTTTATCTGCGCGATAAACATGACAAACACATTAAAACAATAGGCTCATCGGACACGGTACAATTTTATTGCTTTTATCGCGTGTGATAAAAATGATACAATACAAATGTGTTTATTATTCACTGTATACTCTTATGCCTGTATTCAGCTAATTATAATTGTTTTGTGACACAGTTTTTTTATTAATTGTAGAATTTTTTTTATCCTATTTTACTTAGCTGCAAAATGACCAAAAAGAAAAAAATGGCACTTAAGAAGTGAGTGAAATTTGTGGCATGAAGTCTTGAAAGTTTCTAAAGTCGAAGTGGTGTAACGACGAGCCCGATAGTCCGTGGTGTAGTCATCGACTATGTCACTGCACTTGGGAAGCCCACTGAGACGTGTTTAACTAAAGTGACTCGGAATTATTAAAGCCGAGAGAGAACAGTCTGAACTACGACTTTGCTCAATAACTGGCTTTAAGAACCTGTCGTGTTGCATTTAAAGAATCGTTAATTCGAGAGCTTTCGATCCACTGAAAAAGTACAGTTTTTCAAAAGAAAAGTTTTATATTTTTTATGCAGGTTTGTGTTTTTTTATTTATTTTTTTTCTTTCTGAATGAACTTAATTGTGAGTATTTTTTCATGTGATTACGAGTTCTGATTAAATTATGCATAGTTGTTCTCTTGATAAAAAATTTGTAAAGTTCTTCTTTAATAACTTATATTGTGAAAAAATGCTGTGATGTGTCTTTACAAGAATTTTCTTTCAATAATGTGTGGTTTACAATTTCCTTTTAATAATTCGTGGTTTAAAATTTTTTTTTAATAATGTGTATTATTCCCCTTTGTTCTAATATAAAGTATGTTCTTTTACGAATATTTAAACAAATGAATTCAATATCTTTCATACAATAAAACTTGCGCGGTTTCATAAAAGGAAGCAAAAAATGTCGGTGCTGAATATCTTCCACGTTTAATAATATTTTTCCAAAAAAATTAAAATTTTAGTTACGTCCAAGAGATAAAAGTTTCATCTAAATTCCAGAACAGACTGAAATTTTCATGATCAGTTAGCGTGGAATTGCTCATTTCTATTTTTTTCCCATTTTGTTCTTTCTGTTGCAGCTTCAGCAATTATTTCTTGCACAAAAAAATATTATCGTTTTTTTGTGCGCGAGTAAAAAAGTGTTTTTTAATTATTAATGAAAATAGTTTCATTTTGTTGGCGAATTAAAGTCAGCTTTTAGACTCACAGAAAATTTGTGTTGTTAGAAAAATAACTGTTTTATTAATTTAAATTTTAAACATGAAACAAATTTTGTTACGCATTTGTTGTATTATACCCGAGTCGAAAACATAAATTAACAGACGAAAAAAGACACTTTACAACCCTAAATTATATAACGAAATTGCCCCTTTTGTTTTATCCATAAAACGAAATTTGTCATGATTCATTTAATTGCCGCAACTATTTTTTTTATTGCTGACATGATTCAGTTCCATAAAATAAAAGCAGCATAAAATGCCAGTTATATTGGATATAAAAATTACCATCTATTAGTTCCATTCCCATTGCAGATCCGGAAGTGCGTATTTTTTTAAACTACCCTTCACGATGATGTTTGAAATTACGTTTCTCGTTTCACTTTCTTTTAAATTAAATTTGCTCTGTTTTATTTGAACATAAAATAATTGAGTTTTATTTTTTGTACAAAATTTGTAAAAGAATATGATTCACTAATTTGAATAATTACAACTATATAATTGAATAATTGAAACTTAATTTTTTCAAAAATGATAATGCAATTCGCAAATGTTTTTTTTTTTTATCAGCGAAGAATGAAAAACAATTCTTTATTCTACTTGAATATCTCTTTATCAATTTATCTGTTTTTATTTCTGGAAATTTAGGTCAAATTCAAAAACTTTATGATTTGCAAATAAACGAAAGAAAAGTGTATTTTATTTATGATTCGATGACAAAAAAAAAGTTGTTTTTTGTTGATTAAAAAAGGTCCAAACTTTGTTTTTATCATTTTTTTATATTTATTAAGAATAATGTATAGGTTTTGGTTATACATGATGGAAATATTGTTCCTGATGTCAGAATACGATAAATTATTATTTTGTGAGTTTTTATTCAGAATATAATTTAAATATTAATTTAAAATAAACTTTACAACATTAACGAAAATGAGTTTGTTTAACACGAAAGAAATATACTTGGATGGGGTAGAAAAGTTGCACAAGACCCTTATCAGATGCCGATGGTCATGACACTGTTCCTATTGTTGTTCCCATTTCCTCACCCCACAGAAGCCAGTACAAACCGACACGTGCCCTTATCCATAGGACTTTCATACCCTTCGACACTGGATTCAGCTCTTCCTCCCGGAATCCAATCTCAATTTCCCAGGGCCAAACAGGACTACCGACTATCTTATTCCATTTCGGTGAATGTCGGGACTATAAAAGACTGCGTCATGCTCTTTATTAAAGCTTCACTTTTCCCATCCATTGTCCTCAATTTTTAAATACACGCTTTATGCATTTTTAATGCAAAGACTTTTTACAGCTGAATATTAACCTCAATTCGCGCTAATAATTAGCTTCAGTTTTTTCTGTGTTGCCTTTATTTTAATGATACATAAAACATGGATTTAAACATGATTTATGTATGTCCTGTGACTATTTTATGTCACTGCCAGCATTTTTTGTATCCTATTGTGACTTGGTTAAATTTTTAGGAGATTCAACACCTTGACATAACCACAAATAATGATTATTATTTACACGTTTTTTTTTTAACGATTATAATTTTTATCTAATTTTAACAAACAAAGGTTCATATTTTAATCTTTGGTCCCGGAAGTTCTCAACGTTCATTTGAACGAAATTTTTTTCGCATTTGAAATATTTTCAAAAATAACTTTTGCAACTTTAACTATAAAAACGAAATTCATTTTTTAAAATATCCAAATCATTTTCTTGGAATGATGAACACTATTTTTGGACAAATTTGAATTTGGTAAATGATAAAATAATAATTTTGTTCATTTGGACGTTCAGAAGTTTAAGTTTACCTTTGATGAAATTTTGTACATTTTTTTTAACAAACAGTAAAAGCAGGAGTAATAATATACAGGTAAGATTTGTTATTTGATTTTTTGTTGTTATTATTATTATTATTATTATTATTATTATTAATTAGTTATTAATACCTAATAATAATACTTCTATTTTCCTTGATTTAAATTCCTGCTTCTACTTTTTCGTAACTAATCTGGAAAGGAACACTGAGAAAAATGAATTGTTGGATTTACAAATCGTATTTTGTTAATATAGAACTGATAAATCGATTTGTTGTTGTAGCAAAGTTTTTGTCATCTTAGCAATTTGGGATTGTTGTAATAACAAAAATGTTGTTAACAAACAAAACTGATTGTTACTGCAACAATTTCAAATTGCTAAGATGACAAAAACAATTTTGGTGCAACAACAAATTGGATTTGTCAGTCCATATTAACAATCCGATTTGTAAATCCAACAATTTATTTTTCTCCATGAATGTACTTTTTTATTTGTCTCAAATGTGACTCCATCTGCGCGGTTCAATTTTGCTATACTGAGAAAAAAGAATTGCTATGATAGCAAACTGAATTGTTAATATAGCGCCTGCAACTTTTTTCGTTATTATAACAAAAAAATTTACTAAGACAGCAAATCATGAGCCAAATTAGCAATGTCTAATTTGTTTAATTAGCAGTTTAACTAATTTGTTTTGCTGTTTTAGCAATCCATTTTCTGTCTTAGCAAATTTTTTTGTTATAATAACAAAAAAAGTTGCAGGCGCTATGTTAACAATTCAGTTTTCTATCATAGCAATTTTTTTCTCAGTGTTTTTTCTTCTCAAAATAAACTTATTTTGGGTTCGTTTTAAGTCCAGTTTTCTTTAATGTCTCAAACAGCAAAAAAGCTATTATATGTAAAAAATGGATAAAAAAAATTTGTTCACTAATAATAATTGTTAAATAATTATTATTTGACAACAAATTTTGACTGTAAAAAATTGTTTGAAACTTGTATTTGAATTACATTTTTTAGTATGTTTTTAAGTAATTATGATTATGGATTTATTTCTGGTTAAAAACCACTTTCAAATTTGAGGTTATGTCAAGGGGTTGAACTTCCTTAAGTCGGGGGATTGACTTTTAGGCATTTTGTGTGGTAATACTCTAATTTACATTTGTAGTAGATCATTAAAATTAAACGACTAGTAAAAAAGGATTACAATCTTTTGTTTCACATATTAAAAATACAATTTTTCTTTATTTCTAATATTTCTGTCTGGTAAATTTCTTAACCAGGATCATCAATTTACCTCATTTTTGTTATTATATTTTTTTGTCCTACCGAATCGTTAACAGTTTTACCTTCATTAAATTCCATTAATTATGGCTTAAATGAATTTCACACTAATGGAATCCCCTTCATGGAGGCTTTTACTTACAAAAAATAAAAGGGTAAAAGTAAAATTCACTATTTTATAATATTTAATTAATTATACCCACTCTCTAAAATCTAAATAAAAAATTATACTGCAAAAAAAGATTCATACTACTCCTGTCATGGTACAGGATTAAAATCATAATCCTGAATAAAATTTTCATACAATGTCTGCCCATTCGTACAAAATAAAAAACTGATTATGTACACTCAATTCTTTATAATCCGCTTTTTATTTTGTTCCAATCTACTCAAGAATCATGTTGAAAAAAAGGTTCGTTTTTTTTAACAATAATATATATATATATGTATTCCACACGACCCTGAATATAGGATTACTGACCACCTCGAAGGGATTCTCGGCACATTTGAAGGGGTTCCCACCCCAAGATGATGCTGGATACTGATCTCAGACGATGTAGGAATTCCGTTTTCTTCTTGACAGGTTAAGTACCTCGCCTTGACTCTTATTTTGTCGACATTCTTATAATAAAGTTGTTATACAAATTAGCGACCTTGATTCAAGTCCGTCTGCTTTAAGTCTGCATTGGGGTGGGAATCAATGGCGCAGCTGACGAGCTTTTGGGTGCGCATGCGCGCAGACAATTCTATCGACCGTCCGCTGCAGCATAGACACAGTCTACCCCTTCCTTTAACCCCTGCGAGATCCAAGCCGAGCGGGTGGGTTGTCTGACTTTGTGGGTGGGTGGCCGATGGGTTGGTGAACCGGTGGCGCTGCACCAGGGCGGCCTTGACTCGTCGCTATACTTTCCCTGATAATCTACGCTAGAGTCGCTAGACTCCCGGGCGGCACTCCAAGCACGCTCTTCCTCTCTTTTTACCCTTTTCTTCAACCCTTAATTTGTATCTCTCTTGTTCCTTTTTCCTCCTTAATATATTCCTTTCTTTCCCACCATTTCGCTATTTTTCTTTCTCAATTATATTTTCGTCTTTTGCTATCGCTTTTGCTTCCCTGCTTTCACTTTATATTTTTTTTCTCCCATTTTTCAACATGTCTAGGAAATTATTATTTTCAAGTTCTCGGATTAACTGGATAAATGAGATTTTCATTTTTTACCAAAACACTTTGTAGAAACAAGTTTATTGCAAGTGCCTTATTTTGTCCTGTTTTTTGGGTCTAAGCCGCAAAAATAAGTGCACTCTAAATCTGAATTAGTGAAAAATTGATCACTAACTGAAATTAGTAGAAATTTTTATTCTCACTAATTTTTAGTCAAAAATCATTATTTGAGTTAGTAGATTTTAAATTTTTATTATTATTTTAGTGAAAAGTGACTTATTTTTCACTAATTCAGATGATAAGAGATGGTCCTATCACACACTGTAAAAATAAGTATCTTATTATGAGATAGATTGTCCTCACTTTTAAAACTTTTAAAGTGTTTTGTGTCCTCATTTATAAAACAAAACAAGTGTTACCATGTGATCATGCACAGCTGAATCTGACTCACTTTAAGATAGTAAAAGATCATAAATGACTAAAATTAAGTTATGAATCTTAATTAAAGACGGATTTCGTGTTTTAATACATGTCTAAAACACGAAAATTGTTTTCTGGTTCAATTTAGATATTATGCCTGTTTCAAAGTGAAACACGAGACAACTCAAAACAAATCACAATCAATGCCTCAAAGGTACGAAACATTTAATTGTTTAGCTTTAAAACATAAGTGAGACACCTATTTTTACAGTGCAAGACATTTTTTACGTTTTAGACACAAAAATCCGTCAAAATAAGACTCTTGCGAGACACTTTGTTTTTAGAGTTAATTTATCTAAACTTATTGTCAGTTTGAAGAGGAACTACAAGGAAAAAAGTAACAAAAAGAATTATTAAAAAATTTACAAAATATCAGAAAGTGTATTAAAAAATATAAAAACTTTTCATGAAAAAGCAATCTCAAAATTATTAAGGGATAATAAAAATGAGAACATTTAAAATGGATTTTAAGCAAAATCAAACAAATTATGATTTGTAAGAAAATGATAAAAAGAAATGTAAAACCTAATTAATGCAAAAATAAGAAAATTACAGAAAAGCAAATAAAAAATAAGAAAATGTAAAAAGTTAGGAATACAGGCTACAACAGATACAAGAAAATTCTTTAAAATTAAAAAAGTTAGTAATATTATTTTTTAAAAAAAGAGAGAAAATTAAAGAAAATTAAAGAAAGAGGTTTCCTTTAATTTTCTCTCTTTTTTTAAAATAATATTCGTAACTTTTTTGTTTGATCTTCATTTTATGTTAAAAGTACTTCTACCTTGTAGTAGAATGACAAAAAATAGTAGGGAGCATTCACATATTACGTAATACAAATTTCAGATAATTTGACCCCCCCCCCCCCTAAATAAACAATTTTAAAGAAACAGGCGCGTACGCAGAAGGGTGTTTTGGGTACAACCCCCCTCCCCACCGGATTAAAAAAATCTATTGAAAAGAAAGGTCATTTGAAGTACAATCTTTCAAACCCCCCCCCCCCACAATTTCAAAAATTCACTTAAAATGTTACCCCCGAAGTTTTTGTTTCTATGTACGCCCCTGCAGAGAAAAAACGAAGAAACAGAAAATTATGATAAAATAAAAATTTTATGTCCTTGAAGTTCTTAACGTTCATAGGAACGACATTTTTTCATGATAATTTTTCAAAAATAACTTTTGCAACCCAAAATGTGAAAAAGGAATTCAATTTTATAAATATCTTAAAAATCTTAGTATGCAGAATATTATTTTTGGTCAAATTGGAATTTGGATAAAATTAAAATAATTTTGTCCATTCAAACGTTCAATTCTTTAAGTTCATAGAAATGAAAATAATTCGATAAAAACAATTTAAAAAATACAAAAAGTTTGCCATAAATTTTTTTAAAAATAGGAATTAAAAATAATAGAAGAAAAAATGAAAAAATGAGAAAATGAAAAAAGATAACTGTAAAGTCTTCAGAATGTCAATGGCAGGGATTCGAGTCCTCTCGGTGTCTTTCACGGTTTATTTTTTCATAACAAAATTTGCTTGTAATTTAAATTACGAAAAACCATCCGAATTTAAAGTTTAAATCACTATCAAGAGCTCAAACCAAGTGCTTAATATGCATCTAATATGTAGATGTCGCTTTGTGCCGATAAGGTCGAAAACTACTCTCTAAATCTGAATTAGTCAAAAATTACTATTTAGGGGTTAAAATCGTGAACGAATGTTCTCTTTTTCAATTAGGAAAAAATAAACTAATTAATAGTAAAAAACTACTAATTCAGCAGTTAAATTTAACTAATTAATTAGTAAAAAATGACTAATGTAATTGATAAATAGAAATCTACTAATTCTTTTAGTAGTTTAACATAACGTAAAATTACTTTGACTAATTAAATTAGTAGTTTTTTAACTAAAGTATTAGTAAAAAATTACTATTTGAAATGGTAAATGAGTTTTCACTGTTAAAATAGTAGTTTTTAACTATTTCAGATTTAGAGAGTACTTTTCATAATTCTAATAATTTTAAAAAATCAAGTAAATGTAAAAATAAATTTAAAAAAAAATTATTTCCAAAAAAATTTATCTGTACAAAACTAAAATAGACAACAGGCAAAAAATGTTTCTGAGTAAATATATTCTATTTTCAATCCCCCACACCCCTCTATATTTTTGGCATTTTCGGTATTTTCTTGAGGATAAAATGAAAGGAAGGGGATGAACAAGCGTCTATACATATAGGTAAGAGTAGGAAGGGGGCGACGAAGACTGGATTATGACGAAGTGCCTGGGTGAGATCTGGGAGCGAGTCTTTGAACTTGGCGGTTCTCAGGATAAGGGATAAAAAGCCTTTTACCTTAGCTTAAACTTTCCCTACCCTGAAGAGTATTGGCATATTTAAGATCACCTTCAGAGTAAAATCAAAGAACCCATGACAAGGTCAGCGTTCTACGTATTCCACTTTCAGCAAAGGCTTTTATTCCCCGCTTTTCCTGTCCCTTCGATCGCATTCAGCAAACTTTTTCAAAACTTTAATTCTACTTATTAGGATGAAAATCCTCTGCTGTCTTTGTAATCTCGTCCCTCAAGGACGAATTCATGAGTTTCAACACGTATTTAGAATTAAAGTATATTTTTAAAAATTGCGCAACAATTTTTTAATAAAAATCTTCCTTAAATTGAATTTTGCTTCCTTTAGAGTTTAATGAAATTTTAGTTTTGATTTCTTTAATATAGTTTCTCCAATTGTCATTTTAAAGTAATTATTCCTTTTTAAACAATGGTTTACAATGGAAAACAAATTGATTGATATTTACATAGTATATATTTTCCTATAAATTAGTATAATTTATGAAAATATTTCTTGTTTTGAGAAATTTAAATTTAATTTCTAGTTTTATTTCTTCACTTCTTCTATGAAGATCCTATATTATTCTTTATTATATTTACGTTAAAAATACATCTTAATGAACAAAAAGAATTATATTTCTTATCTTAAAAGAAATTAATAGAATTAATTAAGATTTTTTTCTCCAATTGCAGGGATCACAGTTCCTCCCCTTTTCCCCTTAGTTATAAAATTACCTAATTAATTAGTTTTTAATTATACCCATTTTTATAACTTTTATATAACAATCTACTTATTTTGTAGAAAATAATAGTTTATTCTTTTTTTACCCCTAGAAATACAAAATTAATAATATTTTCTATCTAAAACATAACTTCGAAGTATTTTAAAAGAAATTGCGTCGACAAAAGTTGAAAAAAATATATTTTTTTAAATTTCGTCCGTGCGGACGTCCGGAACTTCAGATACATATAAATTTCTACCAAAAATTCATGAAAAACATGAAAAAAAATTGTTTATGAACTTTCGTATAGAAATTTATGGGAAAATTTTATAGTAATTTTTGAAGAAATTTTGTTGGAATTTCTTAAAAGTTTTTTTTATAATATAGGTATTTTATAAAAGTTTTTGTAATTCTAAAAAAATCCAGACTTGAAAGAAATGGTTTTGCCAACACTTTATTTCGATTCTTTTATATGTATGTGTACGTCCACATGAAAAGGGCTCATGTTGTCGATTTTATTTGCCAAGATATTGATGAAAAACAAATTATATAATGTCCCACGTCAAATCATGCACTTACAATAACTTTATCGTAATTAAAAACTCAAAATAATCTTATTTTTAATTTTTAAAATACATAGGCGTTAATGCTAATCTCGAACTTTAAATTCGTTTTTCTCAAAACTATAGTTTTGACACTTCTAACTTTGAATCCTTGTAACTAAGACAATTTTTCATCTAAAAGGGTCCAAGACCTTCAAAAATGTTCGAAATTTAATAAAGAATATTATCATACAGATAAGTCCAATATAGTGATAAAGTAGGCTCTTTTCATATGACATACACATATACCTATGTATATTCAAAATACTGGAATTCTTAAAGTTTTATAAAATTTAAAATATTAAAATTATTTCTGAAATAATAAACATCATTTTATGTTCTTAGGTTTTTTTTCAAAATTTATATTCTATAAAATCTAAATATGGAACTTGATATCTTTAATAAATGTCATAAAAGTATTCTAATGTTTTCAAAACAAATGTTTGCAATGTTGCTTCTTTCGTTTGTTTCAGTTATTATTTTTCTAAAAATGTAATTACCTTAAAGAAAAAAATAAAATTTACATTTGTTTATTATTTACCGTTGAAGAAGTTTTGCATTTGTAAAGAAAATTGTCTGTACTCTGCAAAAAATGCTGTCTTCTAAGTGTCTTATTTTAAGACACAAGACATTAAGAAAGCGTCTTACGGTTATTTCAAGTTATTTCATTGGTTAATAATTTTGAAAGGTACTTTCTCATTGGTTTAAAATTAAGACACCCTAAAACGTCTTAAAAGTGAGGACAAAAATGTTTTATAATAAGACACTTGTTTTTACACTGTACTGATAATGCTGTTTGTAAATAGTTTATGGATATGTTAAAAAAAACTTGTAATGTTTTTTTCTTCATTTTCCAAATCCCCTTTTTTACCTAAAATTGAACACCAAAACCACTATGATCCCTGCATAATCTGTTTTGATTAAAAAATAATGGTATCGCTTGTGGCTAAATGATATCTAGGATATTTTAATTCTCGACCAAAGAATAGGTTTCTCTCATTGTCAGTGAATAAAAAAGGAGAAAGTATCGACGTTAATCAATGACTGAATTCTCAACCCTTTCTGCACTTTTATCCTGAGGTTCGAAGTAATAGTCTCGCGTATTATATCGCTGACAGCAAGCCTCCAGGATCAGACAATGGTGTGATTAGGACACAATGCCTTGATCGCCTCCAGGGTGTTCGCGTCTTTCTCTCTCTCTCCCTCTCCCTTTTCTCCTCTTTCACTCCCTTATTTTCGAGGACGTGACACTAGAAAGCATTGTATCGCGATCTCGTGTCAGGCTCTCTCTGGGTTTTGTTAGGATGTGTACTGAGAGGCATAGAACATTGCAATGATCATCGGGATGTCAACCGAGTCTTAACTTGATGTATGAGCTTGCATCTAACACCATGTGTACTTGATGGCTCATGTTTTGAGGTTCAATTACGATGAGGGAAGCACCAAGATTATATTCCGCTCATCCTCTCACTCTCTATATTCCTCTCACTTACTTGAGAACCAGAATCAACTTTCTCTTTGATCCTGTCTTCTCTGACTTTCCAAGGGATAGCAAACCTTATTCCGTCATTTTCGTCAACTTGATTCACCTTTTAGGGATAATGAAATACCAAACCCTCCCAACTTATAACTCTCAAAGTCTTTGATTTTGTCAAATATCTTTGCATTGCTCTTAAAGTGTTTGCCTCCCTATATTTAGTTAAAAACACAACTCAAATCTTTTAAAATCTCTTCTCTTTGACTAAAATAAATCGGAAAATCTCTTTCAATCGTTTTCTTTGAAAAATTAAATTTTTTATTAGGAATTATTTATTGAGATATTATATTTTTAATTGAAAAAAATGGAAGGTTGATGTTTCAGAGTTAAAAAAAATAGAGAGTCATTATATGACTTTCTTCAGAGTTTTGTCAACTTTACCCCGATATTTTTAAAGAATTAAACTGACTATTCTATCACATCAGATTTTAATTAACTACCAATGTAGAGGCTAATTCTGTATTATTTTTTCAGTTTTTCAATTATATTTAAATAATTGGTAGAACTACACTGAAAGAAATAATTCCACGGTACTGACATAATTATGGATAAATCACCCATAATATATTGCTAATATAGATACTGCCATAATATATTTGTCTTTTAGCCATATGACTGGTGAAACTGCGATGTATATTTTTAGGTTAGAAGAACTGTCAGTGGCGCACCGATGCATTATGGGATATTCATTCATATAGTATTCGAAGTTCTACAAAAACTGTCAACAATAATCATATGGCTGATAAAGCTAGAGTATTTCTTTCAGTGTAATAGTTCTTTCTCTTTAAATCTATCCTATTGAGAAAAAAACACCATCTTTGGCAGTCGTTATTTTTTTCTGATTTAGAATAATGATAAGGAAGTTATATGATTATATTTATTTAAGATCATTATAATTTGTATACATAAGTTAAAGCAAAAAAATAATAGTAATAATAATACCAAATAATTAAAAACAATGTGAGTCCAACCGAAATAGAAAAGTTAAATTTGTTTTTCCAGGACTGTATTAAAGCTAATACTGTAAAATGCGAAAAAAATCTTTCCAGCTGAGAGATCTCAGTGTGAAAATTTTTCTGTAAAATAGAAGCGTATATATATATATTTTCTCTACACCTCGTGATTTCGTATAATGTCATCCCACCGCGAACGTGCTCGGCACAAATAACGAGAGCACCTAACGTCAAAGGCCCGGATAATCAGCTTTCCAAACACAAGGAAAACCTAATCTTGAAGAGCTCATCAGGCCAGATTTTCACGAGTTCATCTCGAGCAAACGAAGAACGGACTTTCTAGGGTTCGCGATAATTTTCTGCTTGCCCCTAACACCAGATTTGTGGACACTTGGACAGTCACGACTGGAAAATTTCATCCTCGTGAAAATGGTTTCCACTTTCTACCACTTTTTCTTTTTTTTTTCTTTTCTATTCTTTCTTCTTCTTTTTTTCGAATACCACTTAACCACAGTCGGAAGAAGCTCGGTCACGTTTCGCAATAGACGAGTCAAGATTGTCTCTGGATCTCTCCCAGTTGGGTTGTTCATTCTTAAATCGATCCACTCTCTGAGTAACACGAGATATTTTCGCACCATTGACAAATTTCCCAGTCTCCTTGGACCGTACTTTAATCTCAATTCTTTTTAGTTGAAAATATTAAATGAAAATATTTGTTTATGAACAATCTTTGAGAATCTTTGGGATTCTTTTTTATCTCGGTTTTTTTTTATATTTTACAAATTTTACTCAATAGTATAATAATAATAATAAACTTAAACCAATAAAAAATAGCTGGAAAAATGGTCAAAATTGATTAATTGAATCAGTTAACGGAAAACTTACTGAATTTTCATAAGTAATTTTTAATCGATTCAAATTTACAGACTTGGTTTTATTATTATTATCTCTAAAATCTGAAAATGAAAAAGTATATCAGAATTTCCAGCAGAAGTCTGATTTTATTAATGTAGGTGATGATTATAATTATTCTTATTATTTTCTTTTTTATTCACTATTTTTCATTTTATACATTTTTACCCTTTTTCTCTATACAATTCATTCGCCACTTGATTCTTTCCCTCCATTTTATTTTCTTTCTTTTCTCATTCTTATATTCATATTTTACAATTTTTACTCAAAATTAGGGGGAGCCCATTCTCTAATCGTGGAGGAAATTCGATGGGCGTCGACTTTTCCAAGGCAAATATAAAATAAGTAAATAAGCAAATGTTTCCTTTTTTTCGGAGGGGACGATACGAAACTTTCTGTACGATATTTTCCTCTCGGGAGTCTAGTTACGATCTGACGAGGCAAACATTTGTTCCTAACAGCAACAAAAAAGGGCTCGAATAATATAGGAAAATTGCTCTCGTCCTGCTTTAATTAATTTCTTTTCCACACAAAGAATTCTTTGAATCTTAATTTAAAAATATTATTCTCATGAATTCTAAAATTGTGCCTGGATTATAAACTTCTCTTTTGTATTAATTGAGCTCAAATAAATCTTCCGTTATATAGTATTTAAATTTAAAAATGATAAATAACAATTTTTTGTTTAATTATTTAAAGGAGTCACAAAATCGGTAAATAGGTATATATTTAAATATTCCGATAATCGAATTCAAAAAATCGTTTTATGCCGGCGAATTGAACAATTTTGTTTATGATAATTGAATTTTAAAGGTAAACGGGTTCTTTTTTTTTAGGTTTATTAATTTAAAGGTCAGAAATCAAAAGTCCTTATATGCGATCGAAAGGCTATAAAAAATAATTGACCTTGTGGGCGTTGTAAATATATATATATGTACGAGACGCATATAACTTGACTCGATCCTCGCTCTTCTATAATATTCTTCATGAAACCACGGCATAATACAATGAAGATTTATAGTCAGCTTAAGCAGGATCATCGCTCTGGCTTATTGCCGTCCTCGAAAAGTTTTTAAGGTTCCTGCGCCTTCTTATTCTCATCCAGTAGCGGAACTGAAAACCGCGGAATGGACACCGACGCGAGTATATTAAACTTTTTATAGAGCCAAGTAAGAAGATCCTCTGCCATATTAAAATGCTTTCACCGGCTGCTCTCGACTCTTCTGTGAAATACGATGCATAAGTACTTATTGTGTCTCGTTTCCTCTTTTTGAAAAAAAAAAATAAAATAAAAAATAAAACAAAAAGAAATATAGAAATGTGAGCAATATGAAAGCAATTTCTGGATTTTTATATAAATACAAGGGATCACAGCCCCTCTCCATTTCTCCCCTTTTTTTAAAACAAAAATCATCTAAAAAAACCTAAAATCAAATATTTTCTCCCCTTTTACCCCTTACTTTCCCTTTGTTTTAAAAAAAGTCACCTACTCTCTAAATTTGAATAAGTGAAAACTCGTTTTCTCATTCTAATAAGTGCATATACACTTTCAATAAGTGAATATTCACTTAATCAAATTTAGAGAATAAAACACCTATAAAATCAAGAATTTTCTTCCTTTTGACCTTCCTTTTTCAATATGTGTCTGTTTTTTTAAACTTATTTTCATGTTTAAAACATGAAAAGCAGAGATTATTAAAAACACGATTTTTTTAAAAATTTCAAAAGAAATCCGATTTCTTTGATTTTAATCAAAAATTGATTTTTATTAAATTATTATCAGTTTATAAAATCTCCAAATGCGTTTATTTGTAAGTAGTTTATTAAAGAAATGAAGAAAAAATTAAAAAAACAACACAAGAATGAAACAGTGACATATATAAAAAAAGTAGAAACTCTTTTAAAAAATTAAAGTATTTACGGACATTTTTTTAAATTAAAACAATAAATATTTAAAGTTTAAATATATTACTAAAGAGGACAAAATTTTATAATTAGAGAATTATTTTATAAATTGATTAAAAAAAAAAATTAATAAAATTTTGTAAAAATTAAAAAAAATTTAAAAGAAAAAAAATTTGATGAAATACAAGAACGATGTTCAAATAAGAATGTTCAGTACAAGATTAAATTCACATAATTTAAAATAAAATAATAAAACTTTCAAAAAAATAAACAATTGGGAAATTTAAAAAATGCAGGTAAAAGCACCAAATAAATGTTTTCAAAAATTCGTAATTATAAGTTAAAAACTAAACAATTAAAAAGAAGGAAAAATGATTCTTAGAAATAGAAAAATAATGACAAAAATTAAAGAAGTAATTAAAACGCAAAGAAGAACTAAAATACTTTCTCTATGAAGAAGCAAAAATAGTGGAACATCAAGAAATTAGAGATTTAGGAAGAAAATAGAGAAATGTTATTTACCTAAATCTAACAAACTAAAAAATGTAAAAAGTACGAAAAATAAAATTAAAAAAATTTGTATATCAAGAAAATAAAAAGTTCACAAAAGAAACTTAAAAATCCTTTAAAAATAAAAAAGTTTAGCAAATTAAACCAAACACAGTTTTATAATATTATATACTTGAAATAAGTCCAACAATAAATTTAGAAAAATAAAGAAAATCTAAAAACTTTATGGAAGAATAAGTAAGTTTGAAAAAAATCTCGCGAAAAATAGACAAAATGTGAAAAAAATTGAATAAACTTACATAAAAAAAATGGGAGATAAATTACTTTTAAAAATATGGAAATAATTATGAAAATCAAAGAAATAAAACGTTTTGTTAAAGTTAGAATAACGAAATTGTGTTAAATAATATTAAGTACTTTGCATAAAAAGAGTAAAGTTTAGAAAAATCCTATATATAAAATAAAAAGACAAATACAAAAAATAGAAAAAATATCAAAAGTAAAAGTAGAAAAAAGCCTAAAATTTTGTAAAAATAAGAAATGATAGGATAAAAATGAACAGTTTCGAAAAATTGAAATATCTTCGAAATCTTGTAACAATATTAAAAAATAGAATTATTGTGAATATGGAAAATAATTAATATTATTTAATATTTCATTATTTTGCATTAATTAGTAAGCATTTTAATTTGAAGTAATTAAAATTTTAAAGTTGGAACAAATTGGAATATGACTTAATTGACGTTTAAAATTTATATGTTTAATTATAATGAATTAAAGATATAAAAATGTAATACTATTTTTTACTATCTTCATACCAAAAATTTGTAAATTTATTGTAGGTTTTTTGATCATCTGTATTAGCACAATTTTTTAAATTTTATAAAGATTAAAATATTGAAATCTTGAAGATTTATTCACAAATTTGTGGGTTTTGTTTATGGTTTGCGAAGTTATACACGCATAGTATTATAGATATTATAGATAACAACTCTGATATAACTCTGATTAACACTTCTTTAGGAATTATTTTTAAATTAATGTATATTAACAACAAAAACAAAAGTTTTAATTCATAGTAAATTCATCACGAGATCTTAACACTGAACAAACGGTATTCTTTATTTGGGAATTATTATTCTTGTCACATATTTAAGAATATTATATCCCTAATAGAAGAGGATTTTATTCTTAAATACTCTCTAAATCTGAATTAGTTAAAAACTACTATTTTAAGGGTGAAAACTCGTTTACGATGTCAATAATAATTTTTTACTAATAATTTAGTAAAGAACTACATAAATTTAAAACTACTGAATTAGTAGTTTTTTACTAGTAATTAGTTATTTTTTACTAATTGAAAAAGAGAGAAACCCTTAAACCCTTAAAGCATACATTTTGAAAAAATGTCAGAACATTTGACAGACAAAAAATTTTTGAAAACGAGTTGTTTGTTAAAAAAAAAATTGTTTACTTATTTATTTCAATTTAGGCTTAAAATCTTCTAAATTAATCAGTAAATTGACTCTCTAAATCTGAATTAGCGATTTTCTACTAATGAATTAGCAAGAAATCGGTTACTATTAAATAGTGATAAATGTCACTATTTTTTAGCAGAAAACTATTAATATGACAGTTGAATAACTACTATTGAGAAAGTAAACTTTCACAATTTCAATTAGAGGATATGTTACTCTTAAATTAGTAGTTTTCTTCTAATAATAATTAGTAATTCCCTACTAAAAATTAGTGAAATTTTTCACTATTTAATAGTAACCGATTTCTTGCTAATTCATTAATAGAAAATCGCTAATTCAGATTTAGAGAAAATGTATGTCAATAGCCTTTTAGTTAAACTTAATAAAGCCTCACCGTGATCTGTACTCTAAATTTTTAAATAAACAATAAAATTTCATAAAAGAAACCTTGAAATATTAATATAATTATTTTTTACTAATTTTAAAAATCCCCTTTTTATGAAACGAAATCCGCTCTTTTTTTTAAATGAAAAATCACCTTTTTAACCTAGAATTGAACAAAGAAAACGCCGCGATCCCTGAAATACGGATTTCGATTTAGAATAAAAGAAAAACATGTTTTAAAATATTTTAATATATTTAAAAATATGTATTTGAATTAAGCCGCGTGAAATGTGAAAATTTAGAAAATGATTTTTAGACTCGGGAGAAAAGGAATATGATGTAAGTGGAATTTATTGGACGGCTACAATAATCATAATCCCTGACAACGGCAGAGATGTTGCTCTAAATCGGTAGCAAAGTCCTTTTATGCGAAGAAGGGTTGCTGTGGTACGAATTGAGGATGATTTCCATTCCCCATTTACCTCCTCCTTCTCATACCTTAGGGATAAAGTTACTTTATATGCAGACGGCAGGACGAAGCACGATGTTTTACAGGACTAAGTAATTGCCCCAGTAATCCTCGATATGGGTTATCGAAAACCGATGAGAAAATCGGCTCTGATAAAACTGTCGTTTTCCAACATAATCGCCATCTCCCTTACCCTCAAAATCCCTCAGGGTGTGTTAAAATAAAGCTACGAGTATATTATATTTAATCGCCATACAAAATGTTTTTTTATGTACAAACTTCTCTCAAATTGTCGTCTAATTATTTATGAAATCTATCTAGAAAATATTAAAATTAAAGCTACAATGTTTTTCTATATCTATATGGTTACAAGAAACTTTTATCCGAAAAAAAGTTTTGTCGCAGCGAGAGTCTAATTTTACAGTCGTGCGATTACGAGGAATAATGAGACGTACAAATTTGCCTTTTATCTCTTGATTTGGAAACATTCCAAGATTTTCGAGCAAGTTTGGGATGTGGAGTTTTAAAGTAACATGATAATAAATTTTTATGTTTTATTTTTTGCTCCCTGGCTATTTAAACAACATTGTTCCAGGCCATTTGCCGCGCAGGGACAGAGATACTTTTGTTTTGTTAGAAAAAGTTTTGATAAACTGTTAAAGAAATTTAAAAGACAGACGGGGTAGAAAAGTTGAAATACTTTGGAGTCTCGGGATTTTTCTCGTCGAGTTGAAAAAGAGGCGCGACTTTTCGTGCGTGAAAATACAAGGAAAAAAAGCAAGTGATATACGAATGAAATGAGTTTTGGTATGGTCTGTTGAAAAACGATGGCTGGCAGGGTAGTTAATTCTAAAAAGGCCCCACGCGTGTCATCAACGATCCGTACGGATTTTCCCGCGGGTCTAACTTTCGGTAATCGAGGTGTTTTGTCACTTGGCTGAAAAGGGATAATCTTCAACTTTCTACTCTGAATCTCGATTTAATTTTAATTTACTTGTATTAGCGAGATTAAGTTTATGTTTTTTAGTAGTTGAAATAAACATTCACTGTTTTTAACAATTTTATAAGCAAAATTATTTATCGTATTTTAATATATTAAATATGACAATTAGTTTTAACAACCAGCAGTTGTTATTTTCAATTTTAGAATCAGTACAAAAATAAATGTTTGCTCGGGAGTATTTTGGATAGTACTCTCTGCTGTTGTGCATGAAGTTTTGCAATACGTGACTCACGGCACGTTCACCTCTCGGTGCATTTCGCTTATCTAATAATCCATAACAGTTGCTTTTTTCAAGTCTATTTCATTAGAAATTTGATTATTTTGAAAGAAATCATTTCTCAATTTTTACTTTTCGATTTTTTTCTCTTTTTTTTCTCTCTTTTTTCTATTGTCCCAAAAACATCATCTGTTTAGTGATTCAAAAAGCGACTGGGTCGTAAATCCCGTTGAATTAGGGCTGAGAATAAAGGCCGCTATTAAAACTTCTCATACTTAGTAAAATTTATTTTAACCTCAAAATGTCCGGCGCACGAGGACATTATGCGAAGAACACTTAACAACTCGCCCTCTTTTGATCTACGCACAACTCGGGATTTAAAAGTTCCTTCACTGTCCCTGAATTTCGTGTCGACAAAAAGTCCCTGACTTTTTATTAGTTATTAGCTTTTTATTGTTTTCAACCATATCTCTTTCAGTTGCTCGTATTTTATTTAATTAGAGTTTCCAAAAATCTGAGAATTTGCGGGGAATTATAAGTTAGAGCATTAATAATTATAAGTATGAAAGAGACAGAGTATTTGTAAAAAGAATCCTTAAATTTTCAAGAAGGTCCAGAAATTTATAGACAAATCTTGAAAATTGGGATTTTACAAGCGATAATTTTTACGCAAATTTTCATCTAATTTAAAAAAACGCGTTTTTTGTATATTTATTTGTGATTGCTTTTTCTTTGTAAAATTATAAATATAAATTATAAATTAATTTGTAATTAATGGTTATTTACATTAACTATATATGATTGTATTTAACTTTGTCATTTTCATGGTTAAATTAACAATTTTTGACTGTCAACATATCAAAAATGTAAATAATAATATCATAATTTTAATGTATTATGTTTTTACGTTTTCTCATTGTTTAACAGCTTTTTCCTGATTTTTTTACTTTTACATTCATAAGGTTTTTGATATTTTTTGTATTTTTCTCAGTTACAGGTATTCATGATTTGTTCAATTTATTTAAAGATTTTTTCCATTTTTTTCTTTTTTTTATAAAATAGTCTTATTTTTCCTTATTCCTCTAGACTTTTCGACTTATTTTGCTAAACATTACTTTCTCGTTGAAATTTTATATACTTTTTTATAGTTATTCTGATATTCTTAAATCTTTTCACACTCTTCTCTAAATCTGAATTAGTTGAAAATAACTAATTTGAACGTAAAAACTAATTTTCACTAATTGAAATAGTTATATTACTACTATTTAATTAGTAAAACATAACTAATTATTAGTTAAATTCATTCTTTGGTTAAGTCAAAATAACTAATACAATAAAATTCTGTTTCCTAATTTAATTCGCCAAATTTGAACTATTTTTTAGATATTTTTTACTAATAATTAGTTATTTTTCACTAATTGCTAAAACTAAAACTCAGAGACGATTTTACTAATAATTAGTTATTTTTAACTAATTTAGATTTAGAGAGCTTTTTCTGTTCTTTTTTCTTGCATTTTTTTCAAACTAATGTTTATAAAAATTATATTTCCAAATTTGTTTTTCTTATTTATAAATTACAAATTATGAATGTTTAAAATCTGTTCTTTTTATTAATTTTAAATCAATTATTATTTATATCATCAGGTATTAATCATTAAAGAAACAAATTTAAGAAAATAGTAATTTTTATTTCCGGAAATCATGGAATCTGAAAATGATCACTAGCTACGTTCTACTGCCTATAAATCTGAATTAGTGATTTTTTACTAATTAATTAGCGAAAAATTTGTATACCATTGAATAGTGAAAAATTTCACTATTTTTTAGTAGAAAATTACTAATTCATAACGTAAACTCCTTTACAGTATCAAATAGTAATTCTGCGACTAAAAATTTACTTTCTAAATCTGAATTAGTGGTTTTCTCCTAGTGAATTATCAAAAAGTGAGCTACTATTAAATTAGTAAGAATTTTACTATTTTTTAGTAGAAAACTACTAATCTTTGGTAGAAAATTAATAATTTTTAGTAGAAAACTACTCATTAAATTAGTAACAGCAATGCACTTACAAGTGCGTTCAGAACTGCACTGTTAGAAAAGACTTGAAAATTCATGCATTTTTCAATTACATGAGTTATTGAATTCACATTAAATTCAGACTTGAATTAAAATTCAACAACACGTAATTGAAAATTCGTATTGTTATTGAAAATTCAAGAACATGTAATTGAAAATTCAAGAACACGTAATTGAAAATTCATATTGTTATTGAAAATTCAAGGACGTGTAATTGAAAATCAAAGAACATGTAATTGAACATACATTATGTTACTTAAACATAACCTATTTTTTTCTTGTCAGTTGGAAACAGAACAATTTAATAAAAAAAAGTTTATGGACATCAAAATTACATTAAAAAAATTATTATTGTCAATAATGTATGTATTTTTTATAATAACGGATAGTTCGCAGTCATTTCAAAGATATAATTTGTCATTGTCAAATAAGTACCCAATCAAAGTCAAGATGGCCGAGGTACGAAAGGCGTAGATAACGATCCGGAAAACCCGGGTTCGATTCCCGACTCGGGAATTTTTATTTTTTTTTAAAAAAATTTTATATTTGAATTTTCAAAACCGTGTTATTGAAAATTCAATAGCACGTATTGTAAATAACTTCACTTACAAGTTATTGAAAATTCATATAGATATTTTTAACAGTGTGGGACACACTTATGCATTTGAAGTGCATTAATGTTACACACTTTGATTTGCAGTGATACCATTAGTTATCTCTTACTAATTAAAATAGGAATAAATCTTTCACTGTTTTACAAATTCAGATTTAGAGAATAGACATTCCGTTTAATTATTCTTTTACTATTTCTTTTATATTAGCTTTAGATGAATTTGTCATAAAATTAATATCAGTATAAAATCACAATTGTTTCTCCATGCACAAAGTAAAAAAAATAGCTGCCTATTGTAGGAATCGCTTATTTTTAAATAATAATAATGATCAATAGAATTGTCATTATTTTAATGACGTATCTGTAACTAAAGTTGTTCGCCTTTCGGTTCTCCTGTGTAACGTTGTCTATCAATGTCGTTAGGTTCAGAAATTAGCATTAATTAGGCGCAAATCGCGTCATCTGTGTAAGTGGGGTGAAAGCCCTTGGAGGGGTGCTGAATCATGTTTGATAAAAGTCTGGAATTCGGGTTCCTCGTCCTCACTTCGTCTGTAATTAGAGAAATCGCGCCACGCGTCTAAGTGCATCGCCGATGACCAAGAGGTAATTTAATTATTCATTATTGTTTTATTGATTTGGTGAAAATTTTAAAGTTAAAAATAAAAGAAAAATGAAATTTAAGTTGAGGAAATTAATTTTGTTTAGTGTGGCGTTTAAAAGAGTGGGCGATTTTCTGAATTAATGGCCGTTGGATCTGGCGTGGGTTCAAACTACTGAAATTTGTTTAATTTCAATACTGACGAGGGGCTCGGACTTTATCAGACGAAACGTTTGAAATATAAACTTGAACTTTGGAGGAATCTTTTCTCGCAAGTACAGCCGTATTGAAGTCATGAAATGATCAGCACCCTGTCAGGGAAATTCTACCCACCAAGACGCCATTATTGACGAAGGATGAGTGATAAGTTTTCTTTTATCATTCTTGATAATAATCACTTTTACTCTTTTCTCGATATGTAAAAGGTATTGTGTTGTTTTGTATGAGATCTTATTTGATTTGTTAATTTGAAAAATATTTAAAAGAAATCGGATAACACGTGCACGTGGATAGAAAAATTATCGTAAAACGATTTTATATTTATTAATAATAAACGACAAATTTTATGTAAATAATACTGTTTAACAATTTATTGGATAATTTGTCTGAATGTCTGGTCTTTTGATTGATTACTTGTCTTAAAATAATTTTATTTATGGATAATCTTGAAATTTAGATATTTTATTTAATGTATTTAGTAGCAATTCGAAATCTAAATAATTTATCGTCTGTAACTGTCATGTAATTATTTTCGTTCAAAATTTTATAAGTTCTCGTAATAAATCGTTACACTATAAAAGAGGATAGAGTTTAAATGAAATTGTAGGTTACAGCAGAATCATCAGATTAAAATGGAGGATAGCTTGAGGCTGACTCTAAATGTCTTGTTCTACTGTGGAACAATATTCCACTACTTGTTTGATATCTAATCTGACACTTGGAAATTAGAAAGAACCTCGTGTATTACTTTACCGGCGTGAAACTCGCTTGACGTGTCTTTAGGTGTTTATAAAGTTGCAGTCATCTTTTCACAATTTCTTGGCTTATTTTAGTTGGCTAGCAAGCGGCAACAGCTTCAAAGGTAGAAATTGCCACGTTTTTGTAATAAGCGAGTCCCTGACGTGCGGTACACATTAGATGCCAGAGTTGCAGTTTGCCGTCAGTCGTGGAGAGTTAGAGGCACGACTCTAAAGTCCAAAAGTCTAATCAGAGCCGAGTGGGTATTCGACGAAGGACCATTTTAGTCTGAAGGAAATATAGAGAAGTGTTTCTATATAGTGGGTGGGCTCAGCTGGACGGGAAGTTTCTACCAAAATAACTCAGGGCCACTGACATTAGAAAGTGCAAAATTGCTGAGCTTTGGCCAGTTATACGTCAGACTTAGAGTTGAATAAATTGATTTTAACGCTTCCTCGAGTCAAAAATCTCGAATTGATATCTTTTTTTTTATTATCCTCTCTAACACGTGGAAATTCTTGAATTTTAATTTTAGCTAAAATTGATTTGAATTTAAAATACTTTGGTGGGAATGTTTTAGTTTAGAAGTACTTTGTTTTTAAAATCTTTAGCTTATGTCACCTAGATTTGACAGAAATTAATCTATCCAAATGATCATTTATTATTTTCTTGACTCAAATGCTTACATAAGATAATATTTGTTTTTCTAGCATAAATTTAACTTTCAGAATTAATTTTAATACACGGTTATTATTAGTAATGCCTTATTTTCATTTTGGATAAGTTTCGGTTTACAAAGAAATTTTATATCATTCATTAGGCATAAATTCTCACCTATAATAGAATTTAATAATATTTTGAACTCTTTTTTGAATTGATAATAAATAAAGGGAAAATACGCCGTGAAATTTGTGATTATAAAATCTCTAAGAATAATGTAAATTTATAAGAAAATAAATGTTGATTTGTTTTTTTCTGCAGAACAGATAAAAGATGATTGTTACTTGTCAGGTGTGCACACAATGTAAGGAGCGCGTGAGCTTTCAAGGACAGTGTATGAGTTAAAAGTGTCTACAGTTGAATGCACTTCTGAGGATATAATGAACTACATACTTGTTTTCGAGTTAGGTATCACGTTTAATCGTCAAGTGTAAATTACAACGTGAAAGTATCGATGAAGTATTAATACACTTTTGAAATCCTCGTGCAGAAAACAATTCCTTTGATTTACAGAAATTTGTACATTTTTACAATATACTTCTTTACAATGTTTTTTCATTATAGTTTTTTTTCTACAATATTTTACTATCTACTCTGTTCACAATGTTGTACTTTTTATACTTTGTTCACATATTTTATTATATTCTTTTTTCACACATTGTCTTTTTATATTTGTTTCACATATTTTCTTTAGGTACTTTTCCACATATTTCCTTTACATACTTTTTTCACACATTGTTTTTTCATAGTTGTTTCACTTGTTTTCTTTTCATACTGTTTCCACGTATTTTCATTACATACACTGCAAAAACATGGTGTCTTAAATTGACAAAAAATGTCTTAAATTAAGATACTTTTGGTGTCTAAGACACGAAAAATGTCTTATTTTAAGACATTTTTGAACAATTTAAGACACCTGTTTTTGCAGTGTACTTTTTTCACATATTATTCTTTACATATATCTTTTTACAAACTATCTTTCATTTTTTCTTTAAACTGTTCTTTCTTAACTTTCTTTATATATTTAATTATTTTAATATTTGAGGAGCTCTTTTTCAAAAGTTGATAAATTCACTTTTTTTTTTTATTAATTTCGAGAGAACTAAACAAATGCACTTTTCCACCTAACCCCTACAGTTAATTATAAAATAGAACAACTGTACGAAATTATTGATATAAGAATTTTTGGACATAAGGCTGTTTGTTTTTAATTAAAGTTTATGACAATTAGGGAATTGAAAGTGTTCTGTAATTATTACTAGGAAATAATCTGTAAGGTTTTAATAGGTTAAATTTGTGTTTATCTCTATTTTTTTGGAAAATGGATTTATCAACTTTTTAAAAAGTCCTTCTCATTTAATTGGTTATTTGTTTCCTTCTCATTTGAAAACTAAAGAAAAAAAAATTCAAACCTAATTGCACTGAGGATCGAAACCCACTCTCTAAATCTGAATTACACAGAAAAAACTATCTGCGATTTTTGCTGCATGTGATTTTCAGGTGAATAAAATTCCTAAGATTAACTCTAGATCATTGTTAAATGATTTTGATGTTAAATTTACACACATGGTTGAGTTTCTGCTGCAATGAAATTTTCACCCAAATCGTATATTAAATTAACAACATTTTTTTTCAGTGTAGTGATTTTCTACTAAGGGGTCATACTTATATTACGTAACGCTCTAGAGGGGGGGGTTCCGAAAAGTTGTTACACCTGTGTAAACTGTCAAATGTTTACATTATAAAAACTGTTACAGGGGGGAGGGGGGTCTAAAAATTCCTGAAAAAAGCGTTACGTAATTTAAGTATGGCCCCTAATGAATAAGCGAGAAATCGGTTACTATTAAATAGTGAAAAATTTCACTACTTTTTAGTAGAAATAGTAATTTTTTGTAATTATTAATAGTAGAAAACCATTAATTTTAAAATGAAATATCTATTAATTGCGATATGAATGTTTACTTTTTCAATTAGTAGATATTTCACTGTAAAATTAGTAGTTTTCTACTATTAATTAGTAGTTGTCTAATAAATATTAGTGAATATTAATAGTAATCAATTTCTCGATGATTCATTAGTAGAAAATAACTAATTCAGATTTAGAGAGCAGGTCCTATCAATTTTAGATTCTACCACTTTTCCATTGAGCTACAATCAGTTTTATCTGAAAATACCTTGATTCCTAGAATTGGAAACTACCTTTAAGATTATTTATAACTTATAACTGAATGTGAATAAATAATGAACAAATTGCTAGTCGTTAATACTTCCGGGTAAATTAAAAAAAAATATATTATCTCTTTTTGATGAAGAATTTTAATTGATTTTTTCTATATTTATGTAATAAAAATAAAGTTTTTGTGAAGATAATAAGGAAGGATGATCAATTGAAATTCGTCAAGAAGGAAATAATGAAGATATAGACGTGATTGTGTGAATCTCGAGTTTATTGTAAATAGTCAAACTCCAGGGACGCGATTGTCGTGATCGTTGGAGGACTTGAGACTTGTCGACTTGACGCGGTGCAGAAGCGACAAACAACAGCAATATGCACTTGTGGCAGGCATTGAATGCATAATAATCAGTCAACGACCGCGCTGTACGTCGTAAGCGTCAGGGTCACCACTCACGTAGTAACGTAACGTTAGGCTAGGTTAGTAATATCGCTTGGCAGCGCTATTTACTAGCTCTATTCTTACTCTAGCTTTACTCATCGGGCACGCGATCCCATGTTTGAATACCAACTCCTCATGTGTGTGCTTTATGTACATTAACAAATAATGTCTATAGATATCGCGCCTACGCATTTGTATGCGTCTGATAAACACTATATATATGTTTCTATATTTTTTACTCTGCGTGCAATACATGTGTGTGTGAGTGCGTTCATGTATCACGTGGCTTTTAACTAAAGAATCACATATACACACATATGCTCTCGACACTTTAATGCAATGTGCAACTATACAGATGTTAAAGCCACATAGCAGTTTTTTTTCCTTGTACACGACCTACGACTACTAACGCCAACGCGGGAAAACGCATTCACAACGCGTTTTCACACATACAGGGAAAACTTAGTAGTGTATATTGGCTATCAGTGAGATGAGGGAATTGTTGGTATTAAGTTGGTGCAGTAAACTTGTACGATGGATAAATACACCGCATTATGTAAGTTGTTTGTAGCCACGGACGTGCCAGAGTTGGTCTTTGAATCTCTAGTCGGCTTTATCTTGTTGCACAATCACCGATCAAGGCAGCCTTTGGGTGTTACATGCCATTCGAGAATTTTAGAATCATTGTTGTTGAGATAATATTCTTCCTTTTCAATCCATATATTTTAGGCTTCTTGACATTGACATAGTCTTCCTTTTGATGATTGGTGTCTTTAGTGCTTTTTATTGTTGTGTAATCTTTTTATTTTTTAATTATTTAGATAACAACAAGTGTGACCTTGGTATTTTAATAAATTAATTTACCTGGGTTCCAAAACTTATAAGGATTCAAAATAAACTCAAAATCGGTAAACTGAGTACCAATCTATGGTCAAAGCAGAGGGGAGTGATTCAATATTTATTATAATTTAACTAAATTACTTCAAATAAAATAACACTCTAAAAACAAGAGTCTTATTTTGTCCTCACTTTTAAGACATTTTATGATGTCTTAATTTTAAACCATTGAGAAAGTGTCTTAAAAATACCTGTAAGACGCTTTCTAAACGTCTTATGTCTTAAAATAAGACACTTGTAAGACACCTGTTTTAACAGTGAAGGAGATCAAAATTTAATACATATATTTCAAAATCGTTTAATTTTCAATTTACGTATTTTGTTTTATAAAATTTAAAGTCAAATATATTTTGAGGTCCCTATTTATGAACAAATCTTGAGATAATTATTGAAATTCCTAATAATTATTTACAAAAATTAATAGAAAAGGGAACACAAAAGTAAAATGACGAAATAAGGGAAATAACGATTTCTCTTTTGACCGAAATTTCCAAGATTGCGAGAACTAAAAAACAATTAGGGAATTGGACTAAACAAAATTTTAAATTAAATAATTATTGCGGAAATTAAAAATTAAAAGGAAAACTTTTAATAAATCAATTCAAATCTGTTAGGTTAAGCAAAATTTCCAATCTAAGAAATCAAGTAAGAAATTACATTTAAATAAGAAAACTTGCTTTAAAATTTTAAATTAAATCTCACCTGAAATTCGGAAGCAACTTTATGTCCAAAAATCAAAATTCGAAGTCTTTTAGTTTTAATCACAAGACACTATTTTTATTTTTAAATAAACTTTATAAAAGGGAAAATTAATTAAACAAAACAAACTTCCATGGTAACCAAAATTGTTGATTTCTGATTTTTATTTTGTTTGGAATTTTTTATTTTAAATCTGAGGTACGACCAGAAGGACAAATAGTAGGGTGGTCCAAACACAAAAAGTTGAAAATATTATACAAATAAATATTGTTTATTTGCAACTTTTCATCTTATAACAGAGCTACAGAATTGTAACTTTTTCCTAATTTTGCAACTATTCAAGCCTAGTAAATCCCAATATTAGTAAAAAATAAAATATATCATTATAAAAATTGTTTAAACAAATTAATATTGTTTATATGCAACTTTTCATCTAATGAAGCCAGAGAGTTGTAACTTTTTCCTAATTTTGCAACTTTTTAATTAGTGATTGAGCTTTTGCTTTCAAATTAGTTATTTTTAATAATTCAGATTTAGAGAAAGAATAGTTGGATGAAAAAAAGGAAATTTTGTAGGAATTGCAAATTTTTCTTTAAAAACCGTCAAAAATTCCTCCAAAGTTGCTCCAAAGTCATAAAAAATAAATGAAACTTACAAAAATAATTCTAACTTAAATTAAAGGGACTATTTTTCAATCTTCGAAAATTCCTGGAACTTCCAGATTTAATCTCTGAAATTCAAAACTAAATTAATTATTTTATTTATTAATTAATTATTTTAACTAAACTATTTTAAGCTAGAGTTTTTTAATGTGAATAAAGACATGTTAAAAAATCTCTGGCCCAATTTTGTCTCAAAATTGATTTTTAAAATTTTGACTATTTTTCTAAAATTTTCCAATATTAATTTTGGGCCAAAATTCAAACAAATTTGGCCAAGAGAGACATTCCTAGTGATAAAAAAAAAGGTAACAGTAATTTTTTCGTTGAAAAAATGTGTATAAGCTTTTTAATTAAATTAGTATTTTAAACATATATTGATATTTAAAATACATTGATACAAACATTTTTCATAATTACATGTCAATTTTTTTTTCATTAATTTACGGTTTGTTAATTTTTAATAAATTGTACCAATTTAGAGTGATGTGTCGAGTTAGGCGATGCAATTTATAGCGAAATTAAAGCACTTAAATGTAAACCCATACATTAACGTGGTTGAAGCTACTGCGGTAGTGCGGAAACTATACGACGTCGTTGAAAAACCTGCCATGTCGTCGTGGAATGCTTTTGCAACGCCCTTAAAGACTACAGTGTTGCCAACATTATTTACTATAAATAATGTTGGCAACTCTGCACTCCGGCAGCAGAGAACATGCTACCAAAGCAACCCTTTCCAACATTAAATATATTTTCTGCAATATATCGCTGTAAGTATCTTACGCTTAGAGACGATCATTACATTAATCCCAGCGGATGATATTTTCACGTGCCGGATATTTTGGATAAAAGGTATGGAAATCTCGCCGCTTCATTAAATCATTAATAAAGCTTAGTAGAGCTTAAAAAAATGCACCCCTTTCAGTTTGCAGCAAATCAAGAGTCATTTTCTGACCGTTAGCAAGAAAACGATAAAAAAAGAGCCATTCTGCATTAGGGTGCATTTTAATCATATAAATTCCGGTTAATGGAAAACACGCTCTACAGTATTTCGACAATGCGTAAACTTTACAAATTTATCGTTTTTGTTTTTATAAATAATACCTTTTTACTTATAGACGGGAATGTAAAAATAGCTTGTTTTTGAAATTTATGGAATATTACTTTGGAAAATTATTCAAAATTTAAATTACCGCCTTAATTCATGCTGATATTGAGGCGAGCGATTTAATAAAGTGGAACCGTTTCACATACGTATATTTATGAAAATCGATTTAGCAACGCGAACTATGCAATTTGCCAACGGGGCGTGGAGCTATCAAATCCTCGTCAAGACTTCACATGCTCAAATATTGTCAAATAGTGACGAGACCTCTCATTTTTGACCGAATGTTCACACACCATTAGCCTTTACTGTGTGTCCTGTTATTTTTCTTTTTTTTCTCTCGACGCGTGCTAGCAATTTTTATTTTTTTTTATCGCGGTAAATGCACCACCCTCAAGTCCCCCTATTATTGTCGCTGAATGAAAGAAGGCGGCTTCAGCGACAGAACACGGTAACGATCTTGATCAGGTTCGACAGCTGCAAATGTACCTCGATGAAGTCGATTGAACGAGCTTTTATGGCTCCAGGGAGTTCCGTTGGGATACTAGGGGGTGGGCCGGAAACTGCCGCTTGATTGCGTACCAATGTGACGCGATTTCAGGGGCTGTCAAGAAAAAAAGTCTTCGTTTAGGACAAAATGTCCTTTTAAAAGGACTATTGAGGGCTCGACTTCCGCCTTCGACCGGAATTAGCGTCTTTATTTTTGTAATTTAGTTGTTCTGGAATGAGAGATGTTGGTTATTGTTGATTTTCGATATAATTGTAACATACAGTTCAAGGACCTTGAAAATCTTGAAATGACCTTGATTTTAAAACTAAACGACGAATAAAACCTTGAACTACACTGCCGGCCAAAATTGTGGGACTACTTACAAAAAAATGGGATTAAAAACATGACCGTCTTAAAATGTTGATAACTCTGTCAGATTTTATCGAAATTCAATTTTTCATAAGCCGTTGGAAGGCTTATTAAATTTGCTGTTGAAAGATTTTATTTTGAAGCCTGTTTGATAAATAGAAATGGAGATTCAATGTGATGACAGGTGAATTTTCATTGTCCAAGTTTGGTGGGCTGCATTTTCTGGAAGAATAATTGGAAAATTTTGAAATTGAGATATATTAAACCTTCATCTTTTATCTTTAAAATAAGCCTAAGAAAACTTAATTATTTTGACTGGTTCTAAAGTTATGAGTAAATATGTGCAATACAAAAAACGCAGCATTTCCTTTGTCTCCTCCATTCTCGGCCTATTCGCCATACTTATCAGATAAAAGTGAAGCCAGCACTAGAATTGTTGCGATTTCTCGTATCCATACATTTACTTATAACTTTAGTACCACTCAAGATATTTAAGTTTTCTTAGGCTTATTTTAAAGAAAAATGTTCAAGATTTAATACAGCTCAATTGCAAAATTTTCTAAATACTTTTCTAGAAAATACAGCCCACCAAACTTGAACCATAAAAATTCACTTGTCTTTATCACATTGGATCTCCATTTCTATTTATCAAAAAGGCTTTAAGATACAAAATTTTCAATTGATTCATATTATTAATACTTTAAACTTACATCTATTTAAAACTCGCATTTAATCTAAATATCAATTGATCCAAACTTCAATTTATTCAGTAAATTAATACTTTCAATTGATGCAAAGCTTTATAAAATTCTTTATTTATTTAAATTTTATTCGATTCAAAATTCAATTAATCCGAATTTATTAATTAAGTCCTCCACAGCAATTTCTGACGAATTTAAAGGATTGTCTTTAAATACTCAGTATAAAATTATTAGAAAGATAGCTACACCCAATTTTTATTTTTGTTTGTAACTTTTCTATTATTTAAACAAATAAACAAAAAAAAAGTATGCCATTGCTGAATTTTTGAATGATCATTGATTAAAATTACTTTCAAATCATGTTTTAATAATCATAACTGATGTTGAAATATTTGTCAAGTATAAAAAATTAATAAGCAAATAGTAATAACAATTAGAAACAATACTCTTTATTAACATCTAAGAATATTCATTTATCTTTCAAAATAATAAGTTTTTTGCTGCAAAATATTGCAGAACCTGCAATAAACTAATAAATTAAAAGACAAAATGTAATATTCACAGTTACTATTATTATTATAAACAATTTAAACGTTTAATATAAATTTGGTTCACTTTCATTATTGCTAATTCTTGGTTTTCATATTGTTAAGTTAAAAGTTGCTGAGATTTGCTCATACTCATTATTTCAAAATATTCTATATGATTAATTGTTTATAATAAAAATATTCATATATTTTTTACTTAATTTACGATAAAAAACATTAACTTCCTTTCTTATAAGTTTTATGACTATTAAAATCTTTACATAATTTAAATAAACTAATAAACGATCGTTCATAGAGTTATTCAATATTTTCTTACAAATATTGCAAACATTTGTATTTATTTGTTGTTATAAATGCTTGGAAATATCATGAATTTAAAAAAATAGTGATCACTTATAGTGAGTAACAAAGTTTCAGATTACAGGTTCTGCAATGCTTTGTAGCAAAAAAACTTATTATTTTGAAAGCTAAATAAATATTTTTAGATTTTAATAAAGAGTAATTGTTTACAATAATTATTGCTATTTGTGTATTCATTTTTTATAGTTGACAAATATTTCAACATCAGTTATGATTATTAAAACATAATTTATAAAGTAATTTTAATCAATGATCTTTCAAAATTTAAGCAATGGCATACTTTTTTTATTTATATGTTTAAATAATAGGAAAGTTACAAACCAAAATAAAAATCGGATGTAGCTATCTTCCAAATAATTTTATTCTGAGTATTTAAAAAAAAATTCATAAAATCGTCCAATTGGGTCCTTTTCATGCTGAGTTACCTTTAAATAAAACTTTGATAACATATTGACATATTCAAATCGATTGTTTCGAACACTTGAAAGTTTGTTTACTTATTCTGAATAATAAAGGATCAGAAGACCCTTCTTTCTGTTAATACGCAACGGCTCAATTGTATTATTAGCCTGAGAATTCAAGTGTTGATAACTATTTTTGACACTTTAAACCCTTGAGTAACGTCTTTCTTGGGAAAAACCGGTAGCAGGAAACGGTTTAGGTTATATGTATATATGTATAGAAGAAAAATTTAGTTTATTAAGATGAACAACAAATAATGGAATGGTGTCGTTTGTGTAACATGGAAATAGGTTGCAGGTAGTTAACAAAGAAAGAAAGAGAGTGTAGTCGTCACAGCCGATCGGTGCATCTTTTCTTTTTATCCCCTCAGAATGATGGGGGGAGAATCAGCTTAGAAGCTACTTTGTTTTCCTGCGGGACAGCTGCCGTTCTGTCGTTTCGTTCGTCAATTGTAACAATAGAGCACGTGCCGAATCCACACAAAGGCATCCCATCGGTCGTTACCCGTACAAAATCTTCCCTGTTGCGCTTTCTTTGTTACCTTGGCCAATGTTTTCACAAATTTTCAACGTTGCGCGCGTGTCAATCGATCATACAAAAGTTATTACATAACTTGAGCAGTTTACTACATTCCTTTATTTATTTTCCAAATTACACACCAAACGATCCGATCCAAGGGACACAACAATGACTCGACAATTTCACCAAGTGGAATTACTGCCTTTACGTGAGTTGGATTTTCTTTATCAGGACAAAACAAAAACAGACCATTTTTTAAGGAGGTTCTGTCGCAAATAGAATTAACATTACCATTTTAATCAAATTTGGTCCACTGGTAGATAATGGGTCTATAATGATGTAGTTCGAATTTTGAGACCTTAAGGTATTAAAAAATATATAAATACTAAACTACTCAATTCCCATAAATCTCAATGTAAAATGTTAAAAACAAAAACGCTTATAACTTTTTTCACAAGTACTTTGAGGTTTCAAAAATTGAACTGCAGCATTGTAAAATCATTATCTACCAGTGAACCTTTGATTAACATGGTAATGTTAATTCTTTTTACGATAGAACCAGAGTTGCAAAATTCTCGCTAATTTAAAATCCGGTTACATTCTCGAGAATATAACCGAGAATATTCTCTTTCCGGAGAATTTATAAGAATTTTCTATGTTTGAATGAACTCCACTATTTTGAAACACAAACAATTTATTGAAATAAAAATGGATAAATAACAAAATAATTATCATTACAAATCAACTATAAGTCAATGAAGTGTACAAATTTATTATTAAATATAACAATTATGAACAATTTTTTATTTTAAAATGAAAAAAATATATTTTAAATATGAGAAATATATTTCAGAATCTTAGAAAGAAATTGAAAAAAATTGTACAAAATAATTGAAAATTGAAAAAAATGATTGAAATTGAGATAAATAATTAAAAATTTAGAAAATTAATTCAGAAAATGATGAAAATGGATTATAAATGTAAGGAAATTATGAAGAAATAATATAAATAATTTAAAATTAAAAATAATTAAAATTTGAGGAAATAATTTAAAAAAGTAAGAATAATTAAAACTTGAGGAAAATATTTGAGAAATGATTATAAAATCTCAATCAATCTCAATCTGACTTCATGAATGATTTATATAAATATTAAATATGTAAAGACTTTTAGAGAAGCTACAACATATGCATCACATTATTGTTATTTTTTTGTATAAATACTTTGTATGGTTCGCACAACGGTCTACTTTTGCCTTCGGGATATATTATGAAATAAATATAAATAAATAAAAGTAAAAAAAAATAGAAATTTGATAAAAATACTCGAAATTTGAGAAATTATTTGAAAAAAATGAGAATAATTAAAAATTAAAGAAAAAAATTAAAAAAGTCTAAAAATAACTCGATTTTAGGAAATAATTAATAAAATTTTTGGGAAATTATGAAAACAAATAAAAATAATTCAATATTGAAGAAAATAATTGATATTTGAGAAAAACATTTAAAAATCTTGAAAAAAAAGTTTACAAAATGAGAATAATAATTGAAAATTGAGGGAAATAATTGATATATGATGATAATAATTTCAAATTTTTAAAAATAATTGAAATATAATGAAAAAAATAAAATTTCAGATAATAACTGAAAATTTAGAAAATTACTTGAATAACAATTAAAATAATTAAAAGATGGGGCAAGTAATTGAAAATTGATTTTAAAAATTGAAACTTCAAATAATAATTATAAAATAAATTAATGATAAGCTGACAAAAATAAATTAAATTTAAAATAAATATTTGATAAAAATGCATTATTTTTTTTAAATACACAATAATACTTAAAATTTGAGAAAAATACTTGAAAATCTCATAAATTAATTGAAAAAAATTGGAATAATTAAAGAAATTATTAATAGATTTAAAGAAAGCTAAGAGTAATTGAAATATAAAATAATTAATAGAAAAAATTTTGAAAATTATAAAAACAAATGAAAATACTTCAAAATTAACGAAAATAATTGAAATTTGAGAAAAATGCTTAAAAATCTTAAAAAATAATTTGACCAAATAAGAATAATAATTACAAATTGAGGGAAGTAATTAATATATAATGAAAAAAAATTTAAATTTAGGAAATTAATTAAAAAATAATGAAAATAATTAAATAATGTCAAAAATAATTAATAAATAATATAACTATTAAAATTAAAGAATATATTTAAAGTTTGAAAAAAAATTGTTAAAATTACAAACTATATTTTAAATAAAGACAAGATTAAAGAAAATTTTAGAAAAATACTTAAAAATTTTAGAAGTTTATTGAAAAACAAGAAAATAATTAAAAATTAGAACAAATAAATAAAAAAAAGATAAACTTTTTTGAACTATTTTGAATTTAAGAGAAATAATAGCAAAAAATACAGAATATACATAAAATATAGGGAAATCATAGATATAATTGAAAATTGAATAAAATAATGAAAATGTTAGATAAATAATTAAAAACTTTTTTGAAATTATGAAAAAGAACGTAAGTAATTAAAAACCGAATAAAATAATAAAAAAATAATACTAATAATTTAAAATTGAATTAATTAATTGAAATATCAGAAAAATAGTTTAATATTTTGGAAATTATGAAAAAATTGAAAATAATTTTAAAGAGATAAGAATAATTAAAAATTGGGGAAATAAATTAAATATGATCAAAACAATGATAAGTTAAATAAAATCAATGAAATTTGAGAAAAATATTTAAAAATTGCAGAGATTAATTGAAAAAAATAAGAATAATTAAAACTTGAAAAAAAGAATTGAAAAAGGCTAAAAATAATTGGAACTTAAAATATAATTAATAACAATGCTTTGAACTTATGAAAACAAATAAAAATAATTTAAAATTGAAAAAATATAATAGAAATCTGATGAAAATAATTAAAAATTTTTAAAAACAATTGAAATATGATGGAAAAATTAAAATTTCAGATAAATAATTAAAATTTTAGAAAATTATGCAAAAAGAATGAAAGTAATTAGAAATTGCAGAAAACAATAGAAAAATTACAGAATTTATTTTTAAGCTAAAGAAAATAATTGATATTTGAGAAAAACATTTAAAATCTTGAAAAAAAAGTTTACAAAATTAGAATAATAATTAAAAATTAAAGGTAATAATGAATATATGACGATAATAATTTAAAATTTTTAAAGATAACTGAAATATGATGAAAAAATTTAAATTTCAGATAAATAATTAAAATTTTAGAAAATTATGCAAAAAGAATGAAAGTAATTAGAGATTTAGAAAATAATAGAAAAATTACAGAATTTATTTTTAAGATAAAGAACATAATTGATATTATTTGGTTAAAAGGATATTAATTCAGAAATAATGAAAATGATTAAAAATTGAAGATGATAATTGCAAAATGATAATAATAATGGTGAATTAATAGAATTATTTTAATTTTGTCATAAATAATACGAAATTATCAATAAATAATGAGATTGTTTTATTGTCGACGAGAAAATAATTAAAATTTTGAAAAAGTGATTGAAAAAATAAAAAAAAATAATTGAAATTTGCGAAAGGTAGATTTCAGATTTAGGCGGGAAAGTGAGAAACAATGAAAATAATTAAAAATTTCAGAAAGTAATTGAAAAATGATAAAAATAGTTGAAAATTGTAGTTTAAGTAATTGAAAACATAAGAGAACAGAATTATTAGAAATTTCAGATATTTTAAGATCACTTCAAGTTTAGTAGGGTATATTTAAACCATTGATTAATTAAACTTTTAATCAATGCAATTTGAAATTAACAGTAATTTGAAAAAATTAAAATTTGAGAACATTTTAATTCAAATCATTACTAAGAAGAATGACACTAGATTTCTATTTTCGTACATTGATTGAGAAAATTTGACTAAATTTGAGAAATAAATAAAAAACTTAGATTCTCATAAATTCTAGATTAGAATTTTGGTCGGTTATATTCCCGGTTATATTCTCGTTCTCATTACCGTTCTCCAGGTAATATTACATCTTCGCAACTCTAGATAGAACCTCCTTAAGAAGACATTATCAGATGAATACCTTTTTTTGAACCCAGAGAGAGAAGAGAAAGAGAACTGATTTCCTGTTCCAGATTTGTCCTCTAGAGAAAAGAAAACATTTGTTTCTATAATGAGAAATAATTTTCAATTGAGGTAGTTAGAAAGCTTTCAATGTAATATTTGACAAATTGATTTCACTCAGCCTGTTGGCCTTTCGCAGTTTTTTTGTAATATAAAAATAGCAAGCTCGTAATGACTGCTTTCCCGTGTGTATTATATAGTGAGAAAATAGTCTTGCTTTCACAGCGTTAATTAAATTAGCGGGCATAGTGCACATGGTTCGCGACTCGCATTGAGTATTGTTACGTTCGTAACCTATATATATATACATATACTTTATATATTGTTATATACATTGTTAATATTCAATTCTTACAAATATAAGAATTCCTATCATTGTATATCATTTTGGTTAATATTGTATACGAATATTAGACAAGAGTAGAGGTGATTTTATAATTGAAAACGTTTGAGGAAGGAAGAGATTATGTTAACATAAGACAAACGCAAGTCTAGGACAGCTACCTCTTGGTGGAGGGTACTACAAGTCTAGACACCTGTAAAAGGAACGGGGAGACGGGACAAGCAAAGACAAACATTTTTTAACTATACTTTCACTTTGGCGTAGAGAATTATGAACTTGAACCTATGCAGGGGGAACGGAAGGAAGATAGGTATGGGTATCTATGCATGAGGAAGTGGAGTGCAGGGACAAACAAAAGCAGCCATTATCACTGAATATAAATTGGATTAACAGAACGACAAGACCAGTAGTTAAGTTGTTCAGTAGTTAAGCAGTTACCACGAGTTGAGCAATTACCAGTATTTGAGTAATAGTTACCAGTAGCCGTCAGTAGTTGTTTAGTTTATACAAGAGTCTTACGCTATTTTAGACTCTAAATCTATTATACGGTTATCATCTCGAATACAGTTTTACTGTATTGCAACGCGCTAATAAGTGCGAATCCAAATATTAATCGAACTCTATTGATTCGGTCCAATTTGTCACTCCATGTGTATTCGAAGATTCACATAGTTATTACAAGAAAACAAGTTTTAAGTCTCTTGCAAAAAGATCCTGTTCTTTACAAGAATTCACCTGCATCAAGGGTCCAGCTATTAGGATAACCGACTATTTACTCAACGCCTAATCAACTACAAACTACTCCAGCACAATCGCTTGTCTTCAACAAACAATCTTCAAGTTTAACGGCAATCTTTTCCATCCTTCAAAAGTAAGACTCAATTTCTAAAATCACACTTGTAACTTCTCAACTCATAATTATCTAATAAATAAATATTATTCAACATATTTTAGTGCTCTCATTGACTTAATCCTCATCCCAAATCAAATTCTTAATTGAAATTGATTTAAAAGGAGGAACTAGGGAATATTGTAAGGGTTTTGTACATCAAAACGTAACAGAAGCCCTTCACAATTTTGGTGCATCGGCCCGGGAAATAAAATATAAGTCGATGAGAAAAAATTTGTAAAAATTTTTTTTTTAGAAACAATATATAAGTCAATAATAAAAATTCATGAAAATTTTTTTTAAATTTTAAATAAAATTCAAATTTACCAAAAATCAATGAGCTAACTAAATTAAAAGTGTCAATAAAAAGTATATATGTTTGAAATAAAATCCTTAATATCATTTTAAAAATATTTGTTGTATATGATCCGTATTAGCTTGGAGCATTATAAATTTTAAACTATTAAAGGTATATTTGTAAAGAAGGGTTCGTTTCCCTTATATTTGCTAGGTGCATTTACAATTGTAAATCCTAAAAGTTTATTTGTAAATGGGGGTTCGAGTCCTCTTAAAAATACGGTAGAATCTGTACAACATAATCATTTATCTTTTTTACAATTTATTCGTTAATGCAAGTTTATTGACATTTTTTCTAGAAGAGTGAGAATATTTATTTATAAAATCTTTTGCATAAAATACTTCCTTTTATTACATTTATATGCAAATGATTTTGTTTTTATAAAAATTGTAATTTTAAGTATCATGCAACTCGAAATTAATGTCTAATTCAAATGAAAATAATACTGATTCTCAACATTTAACTCGCTCAAAAATAAAAGAAAATCCTAAACTATCCTTAAATTCTGGAATTCCTAATATCAAATCAAAACCATTTACAAGTACACCCAGGTATACTAAAACAAATCCAAATATTAATTTTTCACAAAAAGAAAAACAATCGGATTCAGGATTCATTTCAACTCAACTTTTTGACAGCGACGATACCTCTAACAGTGATAATAGTGATAGCGAAGAACTTACGGCAGAAAAAACTTTAATTGACAGTCATTTAAATAATTTAGAAGAATTTGGCTTTAATAAAAATCAGTCTGAATTAAATAAAACTTTAATAGAGGAAATTAACGACACTTTTGAAAATCAATCAGGACGTAGTTCCTCAGCATCTTCCATTAATTCTGAAAATTTATTAGATTTAGGAAATATGGCTTTACCCAATAACCAACAAGTTTCTTTACGCGACGCTTTGGAAACAATTCCATTATTCGACGGAAAAAATATGCCATTATCGATATTTATTGAGGGTTGTGTAGAAGCAAAATCAATGCTTCCAGAAAATGTAGATGTGGAAAAGAATTTAGTAAAATTAATTCGGGGGCGAATTTCAGGCGAAGCAAGGAAAATTATATTAGGGCATAGTTTTAACACAGTACAGGAATTATCAGAAAGATTAAAAACAGTTTACGCACCCGCAAAATCAGTATATCAGTTACAAGGGGAATTAGGGGCAATGTATATGTGGGAACATGAAAACGTAGTATCTTATGGGTCAAGAATTGCAGAAGCAGCAGAAAGAATTTTAGATGCGCACAGAATTAATAACGAAAATACAGTAGACGAAACATTTAAAACAGGACTAGAAGAAACCATTGTTGATTGTTTTACGCGAGGACTTAGACCAGAATTAGAATTACGAGTAGGAACATCAGACACATTTAAAAATGCAGTAAATAAAGCAATAGAAGTTGAAAGAAAATTATTATCACGTAATGAACTAAGAAAAAATACGCAAAAACTTGAAAATGAACATTTTTTCAAAAACAATAAAGAATTTGCTAAGACAACAAAGATAAATGTTGCTCAGGATGAAATCATTACTTGTTTACTCTGTGGTAAAAAAGGACATTTTGCAGTAAATTGTTTTCAAATTAATAAATTACTAGGACAAAGACAAGAAAATTTTATACATTCACAACGAAATTTTACATCTCAGAATCAATATCAAAATCGTTTTAGTAACAGAAATCAAAATCAACCTTCTTTTACATATCAAAATCAGTATCAAAATCGATTTAGTAATAGAAATCAAAATCAACCATTTAATGCATCTCAAGCTCAATATCAAAATTACTATCAAAACCCTCCGCGAAATCAATATCAAAATCAAACCCAAAACCAGTTTAGAATTTCACCAAATCAATTCCAAAATTACAATCAATATCAAAATCAGAATCAATATCAAAATCAAAACAGATATCAAAATTCACATAATAGCAAATATCAGAATCAACGAAACGAACAATTACAACAGCAAGGACCAAGTACAAGTAGGAATAATCAATCGACAAACTCCACTCAAAATATATTATGTAATTATTGCAAAAAACCGGGACATGTTATTAGCGAATGTAGAGCAAGAATTCGAAATAATAGCCAACAACAAACTCAACATCCAGTAGAACGTTCGGAAAACTCCAAAATTCTTCCTCAGCAGGATGCTCCGAGGATAGATTAAAAAATTTTAATGCATCCGGCAATAATGAACTCCCTACAGAACATATAAATTTAGCAAAATCTAATTCAATACCATACGTTCGTGTAAATACTAATGGACTTAAAACATCTACAACTATGATGATTGATACAGGCGCAGGACCAAATTTGTTAAAACTTCGAGCACTTCATAATGATGAAGAAATTGATAAAAATAAATGCATCAAATTAACAGGAATTAATGAGCATCCAGTTTATACATTAGGACAAATAAAACTTAATATTTTTGGCATTCCGACAATTTTTAATTTATTATCGAATGATGTACCAATTGAACACGACGGTATTTTAGGAACAGAATTTTTTGTCAATAATAAAGTAAAAATAAATTATGAAGAAAGACACATAGAAATAAATAATCAAAAATTTTACTTTGAATCAAACGATTATTTTACAATACCAGCTAGATCAGTTTATAATATTCATGTTAAAATTTTAAATAAAGATAAAAAGATAGGTTTTATCCCTAAACAGTCAGTAGCAGAAGGTGTTTTCTTAGGCAACGCAGTTGTAACAAATACAGAAGGAAAAGCATATATAAAGGTATTTAACACACGCAACGAGTCTATAAAAATACCTATTCTTAATATAAAACTGGAAGATTTTAAAGAATTAGAAAAAGAAAATCAAAAATGTAATTTCAAAAACAATGAAAATATTGTAATAGAACAAATAATTAACGTGTTTACAAACAATCAAAAATCAGGAAAATTTTTTAATATCACAGGAACAGATAGAGTAGAAGAATTGAAAAAGTTACTGAGACTAGACCATTTAAACAAAGAAGAGCTAGAACATGTTATAAAATTAGTAAAGAAATACTCGGATAGATTTCATATACCGGGAGAATATTTAGAAGCAACTGATCTTATTAAACACAGAATTATTACTACAGATGACACACCTATTATAACAAAACAATATAGATTTCCACCTGTACACAAAGAGGAAATGACACGTCAAGTAAACGAATTATTAGAACAACAAATTATTAAACCTTCCGATTCACCATATAACACACCCATTTGGATAGTACCGAAGAAGGACGACTCTCAAGGAAACAAAAAATGGCGGTTAGTATTAGACTTCAGAAAATTGAATGAACGTACAGTAGGACAATTTTACCCTTTGCCAAATATAATCGATTTGTTAGACCAATTATCAAACGCTCAATATTTTTCCGTTTTCGACTTAGCTTCCGGTTTTCATCAGATCAAAATGGATCCAAGAGACGCGCATAAAACCGCATTTTCAACACCGTATGGGCATTATGAATTCGACAGAATGCCATTTGGTTTAAAAAATTCGCCGAGTACCTTTCAAAAATTAATCGATCAAGTACTATTAGGTTTACAAGGAATTGAATTGTTTGTCTATTTAGACGACGTTGTTATCTATGCAAATACGTTAGAAGAACACGAAGAAAAATTTTCAAAATTCATGGAAAGACTACGAAGTGCAAATTTGAAATTACAGCCCGATAAATGCGAATTTTTACGGTTAGAAGTATGTTATTTAGGACACATTATCGATAAACATGGAGTACGACCCGACCCGAAAAAAGTGGAAGCAGTGCAAAAATTTCCAGTACCAAAAAATGTCAAAAATATAAAACAATTTTTAGGACTCGCCGGTTATTATAGAAGATTTATAGAACAATTTTCCAAAATTGCAAACCCTCTAAATGAACTTTTAAAGAAAGATATTCCTTTCCTTTGGACTGAAAAACAAGAAACGGCATTTAATACATTAAAAAGTAAACTTTGCGAAGAACCACTTTTAAAAAGACCAGATTTTTCTCAACCATTTATTCTAACGACAGACGCCTCAGGCTTTGCAATAGGAGGCATATTATCACAAGGAAAAGTAGGCAAAGATCAACCAGTTGCATATACTTCGCGAACTTTAACTGAAACAGAAAGAAAATACGATACGTACGAAAAAGAAGCATTAGCAATTATTTATTGCGTTCAACATTTTCGACCATATCTCTATGGAAGAACATTTACTTTAGTTACGGATCACAAACCTTTGGTTTGGTTCCAAAATTCAAAAGACCCATGCTCAAGGGTCACGAGATGGAAATTAAAATTAGCAGAGTATGATTTTAATGTCATTTACAAAGCAGGAAAAACAAACGTCAATGCAGACGCCTTGTCCAGGAACCCAATAGATGAAAATCCTGAAGAAGAAAATAATGAAGAAAAATTTCAAAATATAAATCAAGAAAGTGTCAATGAAATCGAAAAAAATATTCAAAAAATTAATCAAGAATACACTCAAAGAAGTGTCCAAGAAAAAATTGAACAAGGTGTTCATCTTATAATTAATCTTTTTCTAATATTTATAAACATGTTATCAGGTACAAAAAATCTAAGTACATTGCCTAGTGTCTGCAATGTCGTTACAAGAAATCAAATGAAGAAAGTAGATACCTTAAACAAAAATGAAGAAAATAAACAAGTCAAGATTCTAGAGAAATCAAATAAACATGAAGAAAAAAAGAAAAAACGAGGAAGACCGAAAAAGGATATTCATTTTAATACCTCCCTTTTCAAAAAGAAAAGAGGAAGGCCGAAAAAATTGTTAAATGAAGAAAATAAAAAACAAACTCAAAAGAAAAAGAAATTCTACAATGAAGTCTATTCTGACGAAGTTATGTCAGATCCTCAATATATAAATCAAAAAAATAAAGAAGAAAAGGAAGAAATTGATCTTGGTTATGAAAACACAGATACTGAATCATCAGAAGAAGAAGACACTTTAGAAGAAAATAAAAGTTGTACAAATCTCAATCTCAAGAAAGAAAAATATATTATCGATTGTAGGGATCAGTTACCAATGCGTAAAGATAATTTCGCTTATTTTATTTCAGTTAATGGAGAGCCTAGAGATAATGGCTCCAGGTCTTTAGTAAAACGCGCAAAATTGCCTAATTTTGGAAACCTTCAATTGGGTATAGCAAAAAATATAAAAAAAGGGGCCTTTTACCACATAGCCCTTCCTATTGAAAACGAAATGAAAGAAAATATGTCCAATACTTTAAAAAATATAAAACTATCAATAATTTCATTAAAAAATGAAGCCGAAAAATTAAGGTTAAAAACAATAAGTTTAGCAAAAACTGCTCAGATCAATAACATAAATTGGAAAGAAATTTTTTCTATGTTTGAATGTATTTTTGAAAATTCGGTTGTGAAAATAATAATATGTAACGGAATTACGAAATATCCAACTAAAGAAGAATATATGCAATTAATAGAAGAAGCACATTCTAGTGCAATTGGCGGTCATAAAGGTGTTACAAAAACATATGAAAGAATACGACAAAATTACTATTGGGAAAATATGAAAATTAATATTCAGAAGTATATTCAAAATTGCTTACAATGTCAACTCAAAAAATTAGTACGCGTAAAAACAAAGGATCCAATGATTATAACGGATACACCAGGCACGGCATTCGAAAAAATTGCAATGGACATTGTTGGTCCACTTCCAAAAACTAAATCAGGGAATGAATATATATTAACAATCCAGGACAACCTTACTAAATATTCATTAGCAATAGCACTTCCAAATCATCAAGCTAGTACAATAGCTGATGCATTTATCAAAAAATTTATTTGTATTTACGGATCACCTAAAGGTGTTTTGACAGATCAAGGGACGGATTTTTTAAGTAATTTAATGAGACGTTTAGCAAAAAGATTCAGAATTCGCCAATTTAAAACAACCGCTTTTCATCCCCAATCAAACGGTTCGATTGAGAGATCACATCACGTCTTAGGAGAATATTTGAAACAATTTATAAATAAAAACGAAGAATGGGACGACTGGTTAGAACTCGCTATGTTTTCATACAACACCAGTGTACACGAGGGTACCAAATGTACTCCGTATGAATTAATTTTTGGAAAATTGGCACGGTTACCATCTAGTGATCCACCACTAGAACACGAAAAATTAGAAACATACGATCATTATTTAACTGATTTAATAACAAGATTACATGAAATGAGAAATATTGCTAAAGAAAATTTAATATCAGCAAAAGAAAAGTCAAAAATTTATTATGATAAAAAATGTAATCCACAGGACTTTAAAGTAGGAGATGAAGTTTTCTTACTTCAAGGGGGAAAAATTCACAAATTTGCCAATCAATACACAGGACCACATAAAGTATTAGAAATTCTAAATAAGGGAAATATTAAAATACAAGTGAAAAATAAACAAAAAATAGTACATATAAATAGACTAAAATTATCACGCATTGCACAAGAAAAATAAAAAATCTGATGTCTGTTCCCAGATGATGGAAACTGGAATAAGGAAACTTTTGCATCTGTTTTTTCTACTTTCGACAATAAGTACAATCCACGCTATAATAGGATACGACTGTGGATCAACTGAACTTAACATAACGACACTATCTTTACTTAATGTAGGAGAATGCGACATTAAAAGGAAACCAGTGAAAAGCGAACAAACATATATACAATTAATTCAACTCAGTGGATTCACAACAACCAAGGTAATTCAATGTAAAGTCGAAGTCCGGCGTGTTGCTGAGCATTGTGGGATGCATTCACATTCATCACCTGTGGCCATGGGTCATGCTGAATACATTAAAGAGGTACCTTATGACGTTTGTAAATCAATGCATCTTACAGGTTCTTATTACCCTAGTGGCACCGCGCATATTGATAATTTAAAGGTAAATGCAACCAATTATCGTAGTTTAACCATAGCAGGATCCATATCTTTTGGCGCTAGATGTAAAGGAACTACCTATTCTGACCCTTATGGTAGTTGGGAAGATGTAGTAGTTCAGGGAAATTTTAAGATAACAATGCAAGAATATTATGCTACAGTCAACTTAGACACAGATAAAATTCACCTAATGTCAGGAACAATTTGCCCTATGTCCGACTCAACATGTATTGATAGAGAAAACGGAAACACATTTTGGAATACAATACCAAACGACATATGCAATACGAAGAAATATGAAGTACTTTACGAAGGTTTAGCAAATAAAACAATAGAGGGAGAAAAGAAAAATATTGAAACCATATATGCTTTAGAAACTGAAGATATAACTTTTGCTTTAGCAGAAAAGTCCAGAGAAATAATTTGTGGTTACAGCTACGTAAAGACAGAACATCCTAAATTAATTATTTTAGAAACTCGACCAGGAGGATCACCTCTGGAAAATAAGAAACCTTTAGTACAAAATATGGACATATTCTCTTATGTAAACTCAAAATTCATATACGTCGAACGGCATATTCGAAAAGAAATGTACGAACTCTATTACGATGTCTTAACTAAAAGGTGTTTGTTAGAACAACAAGTATTCAAAAATTCCTTGATACTAGCAACTCAAGCACCAGACGAATTTGCGTATCACGTTATGAAAAAACCGGGTTACATTTCAATTTTAGCTGGGGAAGTAATACATATGGTAAAATGTATACCAGTAGAAGTTAAATTTAGACAAACAACAGAATGTTATATGCAATTGCCTGTTAGTAAACAAAATAAAACATATTTCCTAACACCAATTACCCATATTTTAACAACAGTTGGAACTCCAATAGAATGCAACTCCTTTTTACCATCAATGTTCATGGTAGGAAACACATGGTTCCAAATGTTACCAAATTTGGTACCAGCAGTCGAACCGGCAATACTAACACCAGAAACAAGAGAAACATGGGAATATAAAAATCCATCAAATCTCGCTACCAGCGGATTATATTCACAAAAAGATCTAGAAAAATTACGAAACCATATCATGCTACCAGCCGAAAAACCAATAATTTTAAATACATTAGCACGCGGAATGTTAGGCCAAAATATACCTAACCCTGGATTCGGATTCTCGAATATATTAGACGAAAGTACAATAGACAAAATAGCAAATTCTGCATGGGGAAAAATTTGGACAACGTTTACCAATTTTGGATCCGTAAGCGCGGGTTTTATAGGAATACTAATCTTACTAAAAAGTATAAAATTCATAGCTGATACATTTCTCCACGGTTACGCACTTTATAGCGTTTTTGGATGGTCACTCCATCTTTTAGGATCAATATGGGATTCAGTGACTAACATATTATTACATCTAGGTACAAAGAATCAAACAACAACTACCGAAACTACAACAACAACGACAACAAACCAAGAAGAAGCTTCTGCGCCACCGGAAGAAAAACAATTACTAGCAAATTTAGAAGGTAATACTAACAAAGAAGAAATAATACAGCTTTATCCTCAACTAGATCCCAGCGAAAATCCTAATAAAAAGTCAACCACTTTCCACTTGTAAGAATGCAAAATATAAAAGCAATCAATTTTTTAAACATTTTAAAGGATTTGATAAAAGAGAATTTAAAAGAAGAACTTTCAATCAAAAGTACGCATCAATCCTGGGATAATAAAACTCATCAACCAAAATTCATTACTGAAATAAAATATAAAAATTACTTAATTTGTAGTACAAGTCATAAAAGTTTCTTATCAGAGGAAAATGCAGCGCATCAATTATTAAAAATTTTAACTAATAGTAAAGATTCATTATTAAATAACACAACCACAATACTTAAAATCCGGTCAATTCAGAAATTAAATCAATTTTGCCATGAGAACCATAAGGGGGATCCAAAATTTTCAACTATAAAAGTAAACACATCAGCGGACACAGTAAACTGGATAATAATATGTACTGTGGGAAAATTAAAAAGATCAGCGTTATCAGCAAATCCTTTATCAGCAAAAGCAATAGCAGCATTAAAAGTTTTGGCCTCTTTACATAACATTAGTAAATATCAAGACTCTTTAGAAAACTCAATAAGCGAAGCTTTCAATAAAATGACTATCACAGAAGAAAAGAGATCAATGACAGTTAAAGAACATACGCATATGCAATCAATTATTCCGTCAACTTCCCAATCCTATCCTACCAAAGAAAAGAAAAGTTTTAAAAAGTGTTATTATTGCGGAAATCGCAAGTATAACACATATCATAAAATATGAAAATAATATGTTTTCTATGTTCTAGGAAATGGACTGCAAAACGATTTATTTACTTTATGTCATTCTAATAAGAATTCATAAAATCACCCCGCAATACGAACCAAAGGATACGCCATTTTTAAATCAACCTGGATTATACTTTGAACCGTTAAAATTTTTGCAATTTCCAATAGGAAAAGTAGAATTTCTTTTTTATATTAACTATCAAAACTTATTTAGTCAATTTCAAGAATTTAACACATCATTTGAAAAAATCAATAGAATGTGCCTAGAAACTCAAAATTGTCTCAAGCAAAAAATACTATACGAAACTAAAATGGAAGAAATCAAGGAAACCATTTCAGTCACCGAAAACTTAATACAGGTAACAACAGAAAAATCAACAAAAAATAGCATCCTTAATTTCATCGAAAGTAAAAAAACAACTAACAACATAACTCTAAAAACAGCAGACAACAATACCTACATAACACAGATTTTATTTCCAACATTTTCGACAAATTCAAACAACACAAATTATTACAAACAACTTACAAATTTTTATAAGAGCATATCTGGCTATTTGTCTACCCTAGAATTACTTCAAAGAGCTTTAATTTGTTCTTTAAACAACCAATGGCATCCATTAATACCCCTAAACAACATTTTGCAAATCCAAAATATTACAACTAAAAACCTCCATAAATTATTAAAAATTCAGTCGCTTAGATCAGAAAAATATATATTTTTTATATACTCTTTACCTAAGTCAATGTCTGAAAAATTTCAAATATTTAAAATTTATTCATACCCAGTCTTCCATAATTCAATAGCAAGTTTTATAAAAAATAAACACAAATATATAGGATTATCAAACGATAATAAAAAATACTTTTTCCACACAGAATTAGAAAAAACATTTATACCTACAATCAAGTATTCAAATATTAACCCGAGTTGCGAATTAAGTTTTTTAATAAACGCAACTCCAGCTGAATGTGAAACAATTATTAGTTTACAAGAAAATCTACTATTAATACCTTTAAAAATGCATAATGCATGGATATACATAACATCAGAAATAAGTAAAATAAACATTTATTGTTTAGCTAAGAAAAAGTTTTCTTTTGTTGTAAAAAATTCTGGAATCTTAGAATTACCTTTAGGATGTTCAATTAACTTTAATAATGAAACATTCCCTTTAGAAATTAACGAATTGTCAAAAATACCCTTAAATGAGCCAAGTATCTTTTCAACTAAACCACTTCTAAAAATTGCAAACAACGAACATAAACAAACAACTGACCATGATATTTTATTCAAAGAAAAAATAAACAACATTAGACCAAAAATAGCTGGATATGACCTTAAGGAATACTTTATTTTAATATTAATTGCAATATTAATAATAAAGTCACTTTTAATTATGATTTTATATATCCAACTAAGAAAACACACAAAATTAAATAATATAATAAATGTAGAAAATGGAAATTATGTCAAAATTTCTGAAATGGATAAAATTGAAACTCAAGTGTAAGAAACATACAATTTTATTTTTCTGTTCTGCTTTTTTATCAAATATTTAAAAAAAAAATTTTTCTTTTTTTTTGTCAATTTCATTTTTATTTATTTATTTATTTATTTTCTTTTTCTTCCCTTGCTCAACAAAAACATGTACAGATTATTCAAACTAAATATTGCAAAATTTTTTTTTCTTTGTTTTTCTTCTCTCTCGTTATTTATTTAAAAAGAGATAAACTTGTTAAAAGTAAATAATAAATACCCAATTATTATTAATCAATTTATTATTATTATTTTCTTTTTTTTTTTTTTTTTTTTTTCAAAAATATACAAAAGATCCAAATGTATTTTCTAATATTCAATACACATACAAAATTCACTCCTATAAAATACAATATACTCACATATCAAAATAATTTTTTTTAACAAAAAGAAAAGTCCACAAAAATATTACTCGTTTTTCTCTTTTTCTCCAACCTGCTTTCTTAAAAGGGCCCAAAGTACTGAAATAACACAAAAATTATTATATAAATTTTCTTTTAAAGAAAAATCCTTTTCATTCTTTTCTTTATTTCATTTCAACATATTTTTTTTTTATATATATAATTGCTTTTTAATCTCCTTTTTTTTTTTTACTTTCTTTAATTACGTCTCTCTATAAATAATAAAAAAAAACTTACCCTCTTTACAATATCTCCATCGACATGCCATTTTACGAGTCCTGCCTGAAAAGGCAAATGATAGGGATCCACACTTGTCAATAAATGTTGTTTCAAACATGAAATTCCTTCCTCTTCCGAACAATAGAAACCAACATGCCACTCGAATGGCAAAACAAACATCATTCCGCAGACATCCCTCAGTATCTTTGTGTCATCCTCAGACATCCGTTGGCCGGAGGGTAAAAACCACTCGTTATAGTCACAAACCTATAACAGACCCATAGATATATAAAAAGTAAAAATTTATTTTTATTTTTATATATATAAAAATATATATATATTTTTTTTTTAACTCTTTCTTACCCTAACAAAAGAATTCCCGACAGCCAACATCTTTCGATGAAACAAGATAACTTCTTCATGATTGTCGAAAGCTGATTTGAGAATTGCAATATTTTTTAAAATTTCACAGGCCATTGTACCAAACTCAAAAGGAAGACGAATAGAACGTCTACCATACCGAAATGTGGGAGCAATACTTATTTTTCTTTTGCCAACCACCCACATTATTGACTCAGAATCAACCTAAAAATCACAATGATTAAATAATAATAATCTCTGTAAACTCCTGAGGTGAAGTTGGTCTTGATCCCTGTTATTTTATTGATTTTGACCCTTTTTATCAGAAAATATTTTGATATTTAAATTATTATAATTATTTTTGAAGAAGTTTAAAATATATACACATGCCATTAATTTCCTAAATATTCACTTATTATCTTAAGGACGCTTATACCCTCAAGCGGTTCTCATTCTATCGGACCATGTTAGTCAATATTTTTTTTTAAATTTTATTTCGTCTTATAATTTGGTTTCTAAATAGTATTTTGTAGTTAAAACCATTACACAAACAAATTTTCTAACAACATTTTTCAGACAATTGAATGATTTTCTTTAAATATATTTATAAAAAAAAATAAATTAAAGATATTAAAAAATAATTATTGATGTCCAAGATGTTAAATATTTGATTTTTAATTAATGAAGTTCATGTTTAAACAGTTGGTGACAGTTGTTATAATCTCATGTAAAAGCATAGAAAAACCCCTCTTACCGCCTGCCCCTCAAAGACAGTCACGATCCTCCTTAATAAAACTGATTTCTAAGGTTTTTAAGAATTTTTCTCAAATTTCAATTATTTTCTCTTTAATTTTTTTTTATTAATTTCATTTGTTTTCATAATTACAAAATTTATTGGTAATTATCGTAAATTTCAATTAATTTTAGCTTATTTCTTCAATTCTTTTCTTCAAATTTTAGTTATTTTCTTTTTTTTATTGATTTCTGAGATCTTCATGTATTTTTTTTTTATTTAAAAAAAAAAATAATAAGAATTCTGTAAATTTTCAAATGTCATTTATCTTTTTACAACTTATCACTATTTGTATCATATTTTAATTATTTTCGGCAAGTTATAAAATATAAAAACATTTTTCAATTATTTTCCAAAAATCATTTCCTTCAATTTTTAATTCTGTACATTTGTTTCATAATTTCAAAATTTTTTTTTTTTCAAATTTAAATTTTTTTTTAATCTATTTATCTCAATTTTTAAACATGTTTTTACAATTTCCAATTATGTTCTCTAATTTTTTATTCTATTTTTGTTTTAATTTACTTTTAAGATTCTCAAGTATGTTTTTCACAAACTTAAATTATTTTCTTTATGTTTAAAACATTTTTAAGATTGTTTAAATTACTTTCCCCAACTTTTAATTGATTTCATTATTTTATTTTCAATTAATTTACAAAATTTTTAATTATTTTGTTTAATTTCAATTATTTTTTTTACAATTCTTTTTAATTCTAAAATATTATAAATTTTGTCCTAAATAAATATTTATTTTATTTACATTACTTGATTTTTAAATATTATATTTAAAAAATTTATTTCTTCTTATTAGATAAATGTTATTTACCAATTTGTTATATTTATTATTGTATTTTATAATTTCTAAAGTATATGAAAAACTAGTCGCGCGCTGGAGCACGTTTTAATTTGCTAGTATTATTTCTCCCTTACCTGCTCAATCATGTTGTGACGACTAACCACACAAAACTTTCCTCCAATATACAATGGACCAGTCGTACCATAGATCGTTAATTCCAATCTTATAAAATCTATTAAAACTTCTTTGCAACTCAATAAGGCCCACCAACAGGGTCCAAAATAATTAGCATCATTGAAAGAAAAGAGAAATATTCCTTTAAACTCAATGGGGGACCAAATGTCAAAAGTCACTAATTGTGTTAAGAGTTTTCCGTATACAGAAGTACGACTTAAATTTTCTAGAGGAGGATAAAACTTAAAACTTCCCTCCCGTAAACACAGAGTATCAGCACTTTCACATACACCTTCAAATAACTCCGCAATATTTAAATCAGACTCATTACCGAAATTTGATGAATCAATCTCTCTTAAATCACTAAGTAATTGATCTAAGTCATCACTCATAACACTCGACATGATGAAAATATAAACCGACCCTTCGCGGTAGAAGGCGTGAAACGATTTAAAAAAAAGGGAAAATAAACCATTCTTAAATACCAAAAAAAAAGCAAACATCGCTATGCTTTTGTTTTCTTTTCCCAAACCACACCACCAATTAGAAAATTTCTCATAAAGAATAAAAGCATACATTCGGTTTTTATCACAAATCCTAGAAATTCAGGGTTCGCCGGAAACCTGAGAGATCTAGCAATTTCTTTCGGTCCCATCTTATCAAAAGCCTGTGTTTATTTTTATGGGAACGCAAGAAAAATGAATGAATGTGATCAAGTAAAAAAAATATAATGAAATTTTATTTGTCTATTTTTTACATTATACGCACATCTAAACTCACATTAATAATTAAAATGACAAAATTAATGAATTATATTTCAAATAAAAAATGATGACGGTCAAATTAGATGTGCGTAGCAATAACATATTTTGACAAATGATCAAATTTAAATCCACAACGATATTAAGTAGCATATAAATACAACATCTTTTAAAAATTCACATATGTAAAGGGCATTTAACTTTGAACATGTAATAAAAACAAAAATAAGTTAATAGTAGGAGAGTGTGTAATAAAAAAAAATCATGCAGTTTTTTATTTAAGTATAAAAAAAAAAAAACAAACAAAGAAAAACAAATTTTCTTTTTTGTGTGTGTGTAACAATTTTTTTTTTACTTTTGCAATTACAAATTAATATTTTAACATTAATAAAAATTTCTCTATAACAAATAAAACAATAATATAAAATATGTGTAAACTTAATGAGTAAAATTACAAAACATATGTTATGTACAAATTACAATATAGGTAACAAGTTAAGCGTATTAATGTAAACGGGAAGTAAATTTATTTACTTATTGATCTTTCTTGAAAAATGAAAAATACATATATAGTAATAGTAAAATCGAATGCATAAGTATGAATGAAAAACATAGTTGTTTTATTACAACAGTAATTGTTACAATCTGTCAAGTAGCTATAAAAATATTAACAAAAAAAAGAGAACAATTCTATCTCTTATTGTAATTATTATTTAAATATAGCATGCATTGGTATGAATCAAAATTAGTATATATGAAATAAAGTAATAAAATTGGACAAATGTACACGATCATGACATTTCCCTTAAAATGAGCATTTAAAAAAAAAATATATAATAATAATAATTTTCGAGCATGTATCATTTCTTTCCCATGCTCGAACTGAGGGGGGAGGTGTTACGTTCGTAACCTATATATATATACATATACTTTATATATTGTTATATACATTGTTAATATTCAATTCTTACAAATATAAGAATTCCTATCATTGTATATCATTTTGGTTAATATTGTATACGAATATTAGACAAGAGTAGAGGTGATTTTATAATTGAAAACGTTTGAGGAAGGAAGAGATTATGTTAACATAAGACAAACGCAAGTCTAGGACAGCTACCTCTTGGTGGAGGGTACTACAAGTCTAGACACCTGTAAAAGGAACGGGGAGACGGGACAAGCAAAGACAAACATTTTTTAACTATACTTTCACTTTGGCGTAGAGAATTATGAACTTGAACCTATGCAGGGGGAACGGAAGGAAGATAGGTATGGGTATCTATGCATGAGGAAGTGGAGTGCAGGGACAAACAAAAGCAGCCATTATCACTGAATATAAATTGGATTAACAGAACGACAAGACCAGTAGTTAAGTTGTTCAGTAGTTAAGCAGTTACCACGAGTTGAGCAATTACCAGTATTTGAGTAATAGTTACCAGTAGCCGTCAGTAGTTGTTTAGTTTATACAAGAGTCTTACGCTATTTTAGACTCTAAATCTATTATACGGTTATCATCTCGAATACAGTTTTACTGTATTGCAACGCGCTAATAAGTGCGAATCCAAATATTAATCGAACTCTATTGATTCGGTCCAATTTGTCACTCCATGTGTATTCGAAGATTCACATAGTTATTACAAGAAAACAAGTTTTAAGTCTCTTGCAAAAAGATCCTGTTCTTTACAAGAATTCACCTGCATCAAGGGTCCAGCTATTAGGATAACCGACTATTTACTCAACGCCTAATCAACTACAAACTACTCCAGCACAATCGCTTGTCTTCAACAAACAATCTTCAAGTTTAACGGCAATCTTTTCCATCCTTCAAAAGTAAGACTCAATTTCTAAAATCACACTTGTAACTTCTCAACTCATAATTATCTAATAAATAAATATTATTCAACATATTTTAGTGCTCTCATTGACTTAATCCTCATCCCAAATCAAATTCTTAATTGAAATTGATTTAAAAGGAGGAACTAGGGAATATTGTAAGGGTTTTGTACATCAAAACGTAACAGTATTGACGCTTAAATGGTTTTCTTGTCAGAAACTTCTTTTTATCAGCTTCCTGAACTTAAGGTGTTATGGGTCGTTGATTCGTTAAGAGAGGAATTACAAAGCATGTGGTTTTCATATCAATAAAGTGGCGTCTAACCTTCCATTAACCAACAGTGAACATCATATTGGTAATTTGCGAGAAAGTAGCGCCAATATGTTATCGCTTAATTCATGAACTCTCATTAAAAAAAATTAGCGTTCGTTAATTAAAATTTGAAATATTTAATTATAATCCTTAAGAAATTTAATTACTCTCTAAATTTCAATTTTTATGATGGCATAAAAGGTATATCAATGAAATTAGAGTTTTATACAATGTGTTATACTTTAAGGCGAACATATTAAGGGCTCATAATGGGCTAAAGAATCAAGACATTATTGGAAATAATAATTCCGTTTAAAAAAAGGGGGAGGGGGCTCATTACGCGTTCTTATTAAACTTTTTTCATATTTTTTTATTTTTGTCAATGTAACAATCATCAAGAATTTGATGAGTTGTCAATAACAAATTTTATGGACCATTTTATTCATTGTTACAAAATTAAATTGTCTTTATGAATAGTCAAGATGATTTTATGGATGATTTAATTATACACTAGTTTGAGATAAAGTGTAAATAAATAATGACTAATCGTAACAATAATGAAATTATATCGCTGCATTTACTACGTGTTGCGAACAATGAGGCATTTTAGCTTGACGAATTGATTCCTAATGATAATTATGGTCTGCAATTTTCTGGTCAATATCACGAGCGTCACGATCAATTTCCTTGACACAATGACACGGTCACTCAGTTATAATAATGGCCAAAACTCGGACATTATTTATTCCTTGATTATTATTAAACCACGTCTTAGTTTCTAAAAAGTTATACATTCTCATTTTTCGAAAAAATTAAAAATATTGAAAAAAAAAATAAATAATTTTTAAGCAAAAAGTTAATTTACTTATAAGATAAAGAAAATGTTTGAAATTATTTATTTATTTATTTACAATAAAAATGTGTGTGTATAATATTATTTACGCATGATTTATATAACAAAATTAAATATTTATGTTTGTGTTTAGTGTATAGTTAACATTTTAAAGAATAATTTATTATGGAATTATTGGAATTTTGAAAGTTTTGCGACTCGTTGAATAAAAACGTGAAACATTCCGATCTTCAGTCACCTTTGGCTGGAGTTTGAAATCGCAATAGGTTATCGGCATGGGACTACCTTTTGTACAAATACGACCCGGCTACCAACCCACTCGACAACCGGTTACGGTGAATTCTTACATGTTGGAACGTCCATAAGTCTACCTCTCAACGCATTACAACTTTCAACTTTTAGTTTATTTCATTCCTTTCAGCTTTTGCATTAAATAATGTTGACCAATCGCAATTATTGATACATTATTTACACCTTTGCCAAGAAGAATGCAAATTTCACGCCCGTTAATTTTATGGAAGTTTGCCGTTGTGTGTTAAAAGAACTCGTCAAGAGTTCAATTGACTTTATTAATATTTCATCGACATGGCGAAATAACTCATTTCCTATAAAATTCCAATGTTTCTTTTTCATTTTATGGGTAATGTACGTTTCTCGAACCAATTTAATGGTAATTATATCCCTGGTTTTTAATTTTTGTGAGAAGTGTAACTTATGTTAATTTTAGTAAGTGAATTATTGTGTATAATTTATTGCTTCTTTCTTGCGTAATTATTCCTTTTTTTTCTAGAAGTTTTTTTTTTCTTTAAATTAATGAAATAATTTGCAAATCCGGTGGCTTTGAGGCTTCTCTATATCGAAAAAGTTAATCTCTTTAATGAAGTCCAGTCCCCTACTAAACTAAAAAGGAAAACGCCGTTTACCAAATCCAATAAGTGGCTATCCGATACGCTTGTCTACTCTCCCGAGAGATAAAATCAGCCTTAAACTTTTGCTACGAAACGAGAAATAAAAAGAAAAAAATTAAGACAGATTATACTGTTGATAATCTGTCCACTTGATTGAGAAAACGTTAACAAACTCCATTTGAGTCAGGTTTAATCCTTCTATTCAGTTTGTGAAATAAAAATATCTTATAAATAATGACATAAAAATGCAATAATCTGTATAAAAATGGAAAATGCTAAAATATTTTTAAATGAAAAAATATTTCTCTTCTCCAAGACGTAAGGATACTAAATTCTCGTTATAATTCGTCGGGCAAATTTCATTATCATATTTTCGATTTTCTTTTCCCATTTATTCGCGGTTCTTTCTCATTTTCTTTTTTTTTTGCGGCATTTTCATTCCCTTTTATCTATCCACTCGCGCTTCAAGAAAGCATAATACTTCTCTGGAGAACCAGGTGCGTCAGTTTCTCGAGTTGAAGGGGAAATTTGGAAGCACATAATCCTCTTTTAGTTTATTTCTCTTTATCCCTCTAGACTAGTCTGGATTTTTTGTCTTGTTCCTTCCGTAAGGCCCTTTAAGTACCGGAAACTAGCGTTAGCAAAGACGAAGTTGATAAAAAGTTGTAGCAGAGTTAGTTTCGGAGTATCGAGACGATATTCTATTAGCGGATAAGTTTCCTCGTAAGTCTTTGAAAGAAAAAAGATGAAATGGTCCAGAGGGACTTTTACTGAAAGCGATTTCGAAAACTTTGATTCTTGTCAGCTTGTAATAATTTTTATTTCTTTTCTCGGTGCTTTTTATTATATTTGTTTCTCTGAAAAGTCTTGTTTATGTTTTTTTTTTTCAATTCAAAAATTTTTTTTATTAAATTTTTTATGATTTATTATTGATTTTATACCTTTATTGCTTATAAAAAGGTAATGTATAAATAATTTTCAAGTCTATATTTAGTCGTTAGAGATAATAGATTTTAACGTCTAGATTTTTTTAATTTTTTGAAAGTGTTCTTATAATAAGTATGTTGCGTAGTTGGTGTATGATTCAAATTATACAGACACGTATTCAAGTTCAAGAGATAAGAGTATCTTTAAGAATGGAAACACTTAACTCGTTCAATTCATTAAACTGTTTTTGTTTTTTCTGTTACAGGTAAGATATATCACATATGGATAAATACTATTGTTATTTTTATGAGGACCATCAAGGAACTTATTAAAAGGGTAAGATCGATCTGCTAATTAATATTTTTTGATTGTTTAATATTCAGCAATTAATCGTAATTAATTACGTAACTAAATCGTGTTATTTAAGACATTAAGTAATACAAAATTGTTAAATTTACATATTTTTAATTCGTTGATTTAAATTCAGACATTTTTTCCAATCATTTATTTACATTTTTACCCACATTTTGTCATATTGAATCTTTCCTTCGTTTTTCTAAATTTCTCTTTGTCTAATTTTTGCTTTCATTCATAAGGTTTTTATTATTATTGTTTTTTCTTATTTTTCATAATTTGTTAGATTTTTTAAAAAGATTCCCTTTTTTCAAACCTTTTCTTACCAATTTATAAAACTAAATGTTCTCACATCTGCTTATCGATTCATGCTTTTTTCCTTTTTAAATTTCAGTAATTTTTTATAAATTTTTTCATCTTTTATCAACTTTTTGATATTTTTAGTTGCTTTAAAAGTTACGTAGTTCTGATCAAAAATTTTTAATAATTTATGTTTTTTTAAAAGATTTATTGTCTGTTGCTTTTTTTAGATTTCTTCATAAATTCTTAATTTTTGTCATTTGTTATTCATGTATTAATTATTTATTTTATTTTTTAAATTTTATCAATTTTTCATTCAATTATCTTTTTTAATTTTCCGACTTTTTAGGGTTCCGTACACAAAGTGTCCAAACGGAACCCTTATGTTTTCACTCGTTTGTCCGTCGCCCAAAACCATTACCCCCCCCCCCCCCCCTCCTAGCGGCCAAACTATTTGAGATAGAGAGTTGAAATTTGGTACACTTATGTATTTTCACGTGTAGATTACAGGAAAAATATAGCGAACATGATTGGAGGTGATGGTCATAGCGTTGTCAAGGAAAAACTTTTTTAAAAAAAAAACGTGTCCCCTCCCCCCCTTATCTTTTAAACCATTTGACCTAGAGGTTTGTAATTTGGTATACCTAGATATTTTTACGTGTAGATTACAGGAAAAATATAGCGAACGTTGCTGGACTTAATTTTCAAAAGTTATTAATGAAAAGTTAAAAAATGACAAAAAACCCCTGTGCTAGAGCTCAGCGTATTTATCCTGAAAAGTTGGGAATTGTTTAAAAATGTGTAATTTTATGCAGAATTTTTTATAAAACCATAAAAATTGTGGTTTAAATTTATTATAACATTTTTTCCAAAAAACTGAAATTTTATCAAAAAAAATTTTTTTTCTTCTAAACAGCTACAATATTTTATAGTTTCAGATTATGTTTTTGTACAAAATGTTTATGTTTATGTTTAAATTACTTTAAAAGTTAAAAAATTATAAAAAAATTATAAAAAAAAATTTTTTTGGCTTTAAAATTCAAAATTATATAAAAAAGCTTAGTCTATTTAATTGGAAATTTTTAATCTTATAAAAATCATTAAGTTTATACTTAAATTTCTTTAAAAATAAAAAAAATTATTTTAATTTATCGTTATTTAAATTATTATTCAAATAATCCAAATAATAAATTTCTAATAAATAATTAAAATAAATCGTTAAAAATAAATAATTAAAAAAAAAAATTTCAATCCATTTTATTATTTTATAAAAAAAAAAAAAAACATAAATAATAAGAAAATGATATATAATTTATAATGTTTATTTACTTTCATTTACAGGTTAGGATAAAAAAAAAATACATATTTTTTAATTATAATAGTTACTTAATTTTTACTATAATTTTATGATAATTTTAATTCAATCGCAATGTTTATCCTGTCTTATCAATCTATTCGCGTCCGGATTGTTAGATTGTTGGATTTAGTTTTTAAAATTTATTATTGGAAAATAAAAAAAAATTAATTCTGAATTTGTAGAAATGTGCTATTGAAAAGCTTCTCTAAAAAACAAATAACTATAAAATTTAAATTATAAATAACTAATAAATAATTAAAATAACACTCTAAAAACAAGTGTCTTATTTTGTCCTCACTTTTAAGACATTTTGTGATGTCTTAATTTTAAACCATTGAGATAGTGTCTTAAAAATGCCTGTAAGACGCTTTCTAAACGTCTTATGTCTTAAAATTAGACACTTGTAAGACACCTGTTTTTACAGTGAAGCATAATTTATGCTTATGTTTTATAGGGGTATATTTTTAATTATAGATTATACGTGAAAAATCGCATTTAACATGATTAACTTGCACTATCGCTAAAAGTTAAAAGGGGTTTATTAAAATATTAAAATATCTATATTGTATCAATAGCAAAGAATTTCAGATCTCTAGTTCATATAGTTAAAAAGTTAGGGATGTACGGAACCCTTCGTTTTAGGGCGAGTGTAACTCGCACTTGCCCAATTTTTTTACATTCATTTATATTTTTTTGTAGATTATCTTCAATTTTCTATTTTGTTGCAAACTTTACTCTTTCATAGACTGTCCAAGATTATTTTAATTCAAAGGAAACAATTATGTCAGTATATGGTTTATTAGTAAAATATGGTTGATAATTAGTAAAAAAAAATAATTAAAATTTGATTAAGTGAATTAATAAAAAGAATGTTACTAAAATATTAGTTATTTTGACATAAATTAAACATTAATTTAACTATAATAATTAGTTATTTTATACTAAATGATTAGTAGAAAAATAACTATTTGCATTGGCTGACTTTTTGCTTTGAAATTAGTTACTGTAAACTATAATTCAGATTTAGAGTTCATGTATTTTTTAATACATTTCTTAATTTTCGTAATCTTATAGAATTTCTGCATTATTTACAGGACTCTCGCTTATTTTAAATTTCCTTACTTTTTTCCTATCTCTTTATTTTTTCTTAAACTTTCTAAATTTCTCAATTTTGTCAATAATTTTTCTCATTTTATATTATTTCAGTTGTTTTTCAAAAATTTTTATTATTAATTAATTAAACATTTTTGCATAAGCATTTTCTTTTTTTTTTTGGCACAATTTTTAAATACATTTTCTCATTTATTCCAAAAATTTTTCTCAAACTTTTTAATTTTTCATTATAGTTTTTATGTAATAATCGGGACGCATGATTAAGTTCTAAAACTAATTATTTAGAATTTTCATTTCTTAGAATTTTATGAGGTAGAATTTTCTTGTAGCCGAAATTTCACATTTTCGAATTTATTTTTACTCGAATTTAAATGAATTCGTATTTTTACTTATAGAATTTTTAGGTCACCGAATTCATATTTAACAGAATTTTCATTTAAAAGAATCTCAATTTAAACGAATTTTAATTTAGAAAAATTTTCATTTTACAGAATTTTAAGTAAATCGAATTTTTAAATGACAGAACGGACATTCGGACATTTGACCGAATCTTCATTTATCTGAAACTGTATTAGTACGAATTGACATTTGATAGAAAACTTAAAAGGTAGAATGTTCATTTGTTAGAAATTGCAAATGGCCGAAAAAGCATCTGACAGAACTATTTTGGCGCGAATTTTGAAATTGACCTATGGGAATTTTTTTCATATATTCTGATTGGCCAATTTCAAAATTCGCGCCAAAATATGTCTACCAAATGCTTCTTCGGCTTTTTACAATTTCTGACAAATGAACATTCTACGTTTTAAGTTTTCTATCAAATGTCAATTCGTACTAATACAATTTCGGATAAATGAAGATTTGGTCAAATGAATATTCTGTCCTTTAAAAATTCGATTAACTTAAAATTCTGTAAAATAAAAATTCTTCTAAATTTAAATTTCTTTTAAATCTTCTATTTCTTAAAATGAAATCTTTTTTTAGAATAAAAACTTTTATTTTCTAAAAACCTACATCCTTTTCTTTGCCCAATAATTTTACAAAGATGACTTTGATCCCTGCTTTCATATTTGTGAAATATCAAGTTTTTTTTTTTTTTTGAGTTTCTAAATACATGTAAAATGACAAATAGTAAGTAAAGAAGGATTTTTAGAAAAGTTATTTAACCAGAGAATCACTTTCATTTTGCGGATAATGAGAGAATAAAAATTCCATTCCCGTAAATGAGAAACGATTGGACTTCTTCCTGGTAGCATTTGAAGTAGTTGGTAATGTAAATCCGTGCAAACATGTCAAATTGTCGATTACGGTTCGTTGCGTAGCAAGAAGGCGATTTTCTTTGAAACAAACGATCCATTGCGAGACGGGCAATTGCGACACTTGAGAGACAAACTCGACGAGATGGACCGACACACAGAAGTTGTGTTGTAGTTATTCGATCGAGTCGTAATAAAATATACAGAAGCGTATATATATTTTTAAAATATATATTCACACAAGCGATGAAAATACTCTTCATTAAGAATTGAGAGTTAATGTAATTCGACACCTTGTCTCAAATGTAACCCAACACTCTCTCACCAGAAGTCTTATTATACCTGCTACTTCTGTGTTAAATAATCGTGGTTTGAACATATCTCCTTGTATTCTTAGCAGAATCTATTTTTAGATATTTCCTTTTTATTGAAAAATACGCACTTGAAGAAATCCATTTTCTAGAAACTGCGTATGTTTACATTTTCCACGAAAATTGTAAGGCTTCCTCTTGAAAATTTTTTGGGTTTCCTGTTTCAGTGAAACTTTTCACTCGTAGTGAAATATAATGTTCCTTCTCTTATGGCTTTTTAAATCTTTTATTTCTCTGAATAGTTTGGATTTTCTGTTTGAGTGAATTTTATGAGATTCCCTGGGTCGGTGAATCTTTCAGATTTTCTCTCTCACTGAAAAGACTTTCCGTTTCACTGAATTTTTCGACACTTTTCCTAATTTTTGTTTACAATTTTCATTTCAGTATTTTTTTTTTCCTCTCTTTTCGTATTTTCTATTTCAGTTAATTCTTAAAGATTCGATTTGTATGTATATTTGTATAATTATTTCTTTGGTATTAGATTTTATTCTATTCTCGTGGTTATATTTAAAAAAATATTTCATGTACAATTTTTCCACTGTTTTCTTAGGTACTAGTTTTCAATCAATCGAGAATAAAATTGAATAAACATTAAAAATTGATGGAAATCGTGAGATTCTTTTATTTTGTGGGAAAACGTGAGGCACTTGTAAGTATTTTTCTGGTCGTCGATCTCGTCGCTAGACACAGACTTCGATTTGCTTTTGGCCTTGAGTGGAATACCTTGTTACTGAGAGATTCGAAAACTTGGGGTACAACCTACCCTTTCATGAGACGTCCATTTTCCAGGAAAACCGATATGACTTTAAACTGTAAAATTCTTCAAACATACACCCTTTTTTCTATTTTCTCTCCAAAATGCAGCTGATGGTTTTTCGATAGTCTATGCTAAATTTCTCAGACGGGATTCTCTATGCAAATAGAATCTGTTAATAAACTTTATTCAATAAGTTTTTCACTAAATAGAAACAGTTTTATTAACCTTTTCTTTTTCGTAACGAAATTTTAGTAGATTCGATTTATTTTCTGATTTTTATCTAGAATTTTCATCAGTTTATTATTATTTTTTCAAAAAATATATTGTTACGAATTTGGGGTATTTTTTAATCATGTAAATTAAATTTACGCCAATTTTCTCTGTCATTTTCATAAACGCATTATTATTATTATTAATATCGATTTTTATTCACACTTAATAAGAATGATTTTTCAAAGAAATATCAATTATAATTGCAGCTATAGGCAGACAGTAATTTAACAATTACTCAGAGAAAAACAGTTTTAAAATTACCAATTGTTATTTTTAATTAGAATTAATAAAACAGTAGTTTGCGATTCTTGGTACGAGGTCTAAACGTTTTTCGCGATGTGGTCCCTACGTGCCAGTTTTCACGTTTGCTAGTTTGCGATACATTCATGCGCTAGATTATATGTTTCTAAGGATGAAAATAGACTTGGAGATAATAAACTTAAATTCTCATGAACAAGCACATAATTATGACTAATATCCACTCAACCTTCGATTTCTGAAAAAAAAATCCAGAATGTCAATTATTACGGTAATGATATACTATTTTTCATCATCCGGACTTTACCTCTGATTAGCATGGTAATTGAATTGAATCAGAATTAAATCTCAACATTCTTGAATATTTTTTCTTTTCAATATCGGCTCTTGCTTTAAAATGATTAGGTGTTTCCTGATAATAATGATTGCATAACAGCTTTATTAGAAATTATTAAGAATTTTCAAGTCTAATATAGAATTTTGAATTTTTGTTTTAATTTAATAGAATCATCTCTGAAAAATTAAATGTAATTATAAATTATTGAACGCATAATCTTAACCGTGAAATTTTGAAAAGCAATTTTTTGGCATAAAATATTTAAGTGAATAAACGTCCTGCCATTGTTGCCTCAACCTCCATAAATCCCGCTTTATAATTTACACTCTCAGCCCTGAATTAACGATCAAGATTGCCTTCTGCAAGAAAATACTCATATCCCCGTCATCAAGTGCGCTCTATTGTAATCTCGACTTGATTCGATTAATTTTTATGTCAAATCAAGACAAGAATTTCTATTGTTCCATTGAGTGCTTTTCAACATCGCATTAAAAAAGAAAATTCAAGTGTCTGCGCGGTTTTCTTTTTAAATGTAGCTCAGCATCCTTTCAAATGATAATCCTTTGAGATCCCGCGTTTTTTGTTCACGAACAATAAAAAATCTTCTTCACAAAAGGTAATTGTTTGCAAAATATATTCTCCACTATATCTTTATATGCAATGTATACCAGTGATTCGTGTATATATATGAAGATTGAAGAATAAAAACCAAATCAAAAAGTCTTTTTCTATTTCTTAATTAGAAGCTTTAGTTTTTGAGTTATTAGCGTTTAAAGTTGGTAGAAATGCTTGATATGGAATCTCTTCGGCTTCAAGCGTTAACATCAAACTTTAATCGTTAATAATTCAAAAGATAATCTTTGAATTAAAAAATAGTAAAGGACTTTCCGATTTGTTTTGTTATTATTTGTGTGATGTTCATTATTATTTATGCTTTAGTTATCTAAACAATGTTTTTCCGCAGAAAGTGTAATTAAACATTCATGACCAATGTTTAATATATATTTTTTTTTTTAATTTATCTAAAATGGACCCATATTTTTTAAATACATATATCTTGTTTCCTCAATTAGACAAAAAATTCCAATTATCCATTATCTGTTTTCATGCTTGTCAGGGCTTTTAAATATCAATGTCGAACCACGTGACCAGTCGTCTGATAACTTACTTATTTCAGTTTATAAAATGCCAAAAGCAGCTGGTTGCCTTGAAGAAAATTTATCGCCTCTTCCGCTCGCGCCTTTGTTTTTTTTTTAAAGTTGCGCGCTCATTGCTTCTTTTTTCTTGAAAGTAAAGAGAAGCAAATCAGGTTCTCTTGTCGAAAATTTGCGCGTTACACTTCCGCTGCTGGCCATGCCGGATATACTCTAAGAAAATTCAGTCAACCGGAAACGAGATCCCCTTTATTTCCGTGCTCGAATGACGAATTATAGGGGGGCGTCTCTCTTTCTTGGGGCGATCGTTATGTGCAGGGAAAGCACTGAAGGTAGTCAAATATTATAAAGAGAGCAAGAGAAAAAGATGGAAAAAAGAATGAATGAAGGGGAGGTTCTTGTCACGTGGAAACCTGACAAGCACCGGATTCATATTTCTCCCTTGTTCATGTCATCAAATTCTATAACACAATCTTTCACCAAAAATTAACCAAGTTTGGGAAAAAATAGAAATAGGGATCTTGCTTGTATTATCTTTCATTTAATTAATAACTTGGGATTACTTTTTCTATTGATATTTATATGACATTCACAATGATAGTATATTTATCTCTTTTATTTTTTCTTTGTTGCTTCTTTTTAATTTATTATTATCTCATTTATTACTATTATTATTATTACTATTTAGTCAATTTTCAATTCAAAAGAGTTTTTTTTTGCCCTGTTCCATGGTTAATTTCTTTGTTCTGACGTTAAAACTTGTTGAAAGACTTGTGTCAGGTTTCAAAAAAAGAAAGAAAAAAAATGTAGAAAAAAGCTATTCTAGAGGGAAAAAAGACCCCTTTTGACAGTTCGAAACCATGATGATTTGTTTGAATCATTTTTTGCTAATGCATGAGAAAAAAAATCTTGTGCAAAGCCGTTATATAAATGCACCCTGTATAGTACACAAGTATTCGCTCCCTCGAAGTTATTCGCTAATCGTTATAAGAGAAGGGAGCTTCTCGAGGTGATAATTAGGAAAAGTACAGAGGAGGTTGGGTGGATGGGTAGAGGGGGGTTGGGGGAGGGGGGGTTATAGTCCCCAGAAGTACTCGATTCTTTCAACAAAGGGACTATGATTAACGGACATTGAATTCATTGACCATAACGTAAATCATTACATAAGGGTCGCAAAACACCATTTAATTTTTATTCCACTTCTACATTTCACCGCAAAACATGTAATCAACATTCCCCAATCATAAATCATCACTCTAATCTACATAATTTCAGACTAAGAAAAGTTTTTTTATTTCCAATCTTTGTGTTTTGTATTATTAAAAGTGAATTAGTGGAGAATTACTTTATTCAGATTTCTTTATTATTACTATATTATTTATTTTGTTCCTGTGTTCTATTGTTTTTTGTCATTCGTTTCTTTTTCTTTGTATTAAGGGTATGAAGAATGAGAATGAAAATATGTCTTAGCGGTTTTACCAAAATATTAAACTAACCTGCAACGATTCAACTTAATTAAATTTCAGATTATTTATTAAATTCGATTTTTGGTATTTAAAAGAGAGCGTTGCAGACCAAACAATTTTTTCTGACAAAAGTTCATCATACTTGAATCAAATACATTAAATCAAAAAAACACATTAAATTAGACTTAAATCAAAATACTATAATTCAACATTCTTTAATTAAAATACAGTATAAATAAAAATTTGTCAATCTTTTATTGAAATACGGTAAATATTCACTTTGATGAAAAAAAAAAAGGTAAATAAACATTCTTTCATAAAAACGCGATAAACAAAAATTCTTTGATTAAAATACACGAAGAACATAAATGTCAAAATTTAAATTCACATTTATGCAAAAAATGCGTGAATTTACTTTCTTATTTTTATTTAGGTGAGCATAAAAATCAAATTATAAATGCGCAACATTTATATGATTTCAAAATGCATATTATATATAGCAGTTTTAATTGATTCAGGACAGTATAAATAATAATTTACATACGCTCTTTCGGCCCGTTTAATTTTGAGATCATGGTATACACCTGCTCGAATTCCCTCCAGACGAAAACAATGTATAATATCGTTTCGACTCGGTGCTTGTCATTCATAAATGCGCTTGATATAAAAAGAAAAGGATCCGGTCCGATTATATTTAAGAGGAATTAAGAACACCTTTTTATTCAAAGGGATGATAATGAGGAAGTTTGGGGGGAAGAAGGGGTTATAAGAATATAGGGTGTCGTGACAATAAATTGCTCTACCGTTTGTAACCTCTGTGCTCACCTTTTCTGCATTTACTCCAGTTTCAGAAGGGAAGGTTTCACTATCACGTTGTCGACCTTTGCATGATCATTGTCTGATCGTCACGTTCCAACTCCTTAATATATATATTTATATATATATAACTTCCTTTGAACCATATATGGAATTTACCAAATAACATAACCAATGTATAGCTTACACTTGATCCTCTCATAATTTTGATGATATCTTCCAAAAGTGAAAGTCACAGAAATTCCAGGGGTCAAACTAGGTTCGTAAGACTCGTAAAACTTCATGATTTTTTTTGCAGAAAACGTCCTTAAAGTCCGTAAATTCGACCATTATAAAAATGTAAATTTTAAATGATCTAGAATTGTTTGAAGAATTTTTTATTTATATTTCCGATCATATAACACTGAGTAAGTAAAATTAAACTTCAGTTATTAATAATATATTTGGACAATTATATTTTTAAACTAAGTCATAAATAATATTTTCACATACCTAACAACTAGATCATGATTAATTTTATTCATACATTTACAATAAATTATAAAATTTAAACAAGTACAGGATCTGGCTTATTTATTATTAGTTACTTTTACTATAGTTCGAGTCCTGAAATTCTAAGCTATCGGAAATGGTTTTTGTTTATTAGATCCATTAATGTAATATGATTTTATATAACACATTCTTTTTGTATTTGATGTAATATTATTATATTTAAAAAACAGGTTTATCAATAAATTAGAAAATAAATGTAAATAACCATTATCAGTCGTTTCATTAATATTATGCTTTAAAAAAAATCATTTTACATGAATAACGAATTATTTCTGTAGATAAAAGATATGTATTAATTAAAAATAAAAGAGATTCGAGATACAAGAAAAACAGAATAATCTTTTAACGGAAATTGACAATTTTTATATAAATATTGGATTTTGTTTTACTTCAATACTATCACTGTTATCTGATAACATGTCAGTCGTCGTTTGAAGAGGGTGAAAATAAACGCTTTAAAATCTATGTAGTCTGACCTATACGTCTCGTTGAGTAAAAGTTAAGCCTGCCAATCCGGATGCTTCTTCGTGATCAATTTATTGAAACTGATCAAGCGTTCAGGCAAATATAAAAACTTATCAGTCAACCGGTTTCTCATTAAACTGTAACATTCCCAAAAAAATGGATTTTTAATCATAATTTACTCCTTTTTGCAGAGTGTAACAGTAATTTTCAATTAATAGAGCACTTTAAATTAATACTTTACAATTAATTTCATGATTTTTAATATGCAAGTCAAATTTGTATAATTGAATCAGTCAACAGTATAGTTTTTACTGCGTAAAATTTTAACAGATTACATTTTTATCCATATAGTTTTAGACGTCTTTTTGTATAAGTCGAATGTAAAAATTTCTCATGGATCGAAAGTTATATTAAATTATTAATATACCTTGAATTACCTTAGTAGACCGCTTAATTACATTTACATATGTTTTTCTTGCAAATACTTTTTCCGGCACGGTCGCTGTGATAACTCATGTAGTTTTTAATATTTTTTGATGTTTTTTTTTAAATATTCGAAATTATTTTCTCTATACACTGATAAAAATTTTCAAGTAATATTTAAAAAAAATAAAAATGACACAATTAAACTCTCTTTTCTTCACTGCAACAGTTTAAAAATCCTTTCAATAATCTTATTTTAAATTTTCTTTCAGTGTAATCTATCGAGCCGGATTTTTGATATTGTGTTTAAAAAATTTTATAAACATAATCAAAGTGGGATATTTATGACTCAAAATGCAACATTTTTTTACATTGCCGTAACTACAACTTTATTTTACAAGAATTTTTTACTTTTTGTAAACCCATCAACATTTCAAAGAGAAATCACAGCGACCGTGGAGCAACTGTGTTTTTATAGTGATACGTGAAATCTTATTTTTGATGTATTAATTTTCGAAAAAAAAAATAAAATACAATTTTTTTTATTAATTTCTATTGCTGTCCCTTCTAAAAACAGTTTTTCTTATTGCGCGTTTCTGGCTCTGCTGGACGCATGTAATGCTTTAAATTTCCTAAAAATTAAATTTATATAGAATACAATGGAACACTGAATCCTGATAGAAATGCAAATTAGCCAAATTCTACACGTGTCAAACAGATGTAATACTTGGAAATAAAAAATGCGGCAGGAATTTCAATTCTCGGAGAATGAAACGAACAAGAGCACCTGCAAATAGTGGAGCTATTAAGTCACTGAATTTGGTGCGTCCTGACATTAACTGATGCTTAAGCGAGGCCATCGAATCGCTTAAGGCAAACATTGCCTCGCCCCTTTTTTCCCCTTGTTGAGGCCATATCAGGCTTCACTCCTTTATAGAAGTCTAGTCGTGTTGAGTCGAACGCTCGATCGTTTACGCCCCAACGGCAAGTAGCAGATTTTATTGCGCTTTATGACGTTCGGTCGACCATGCAAGATAAATTAATGTCGGGCTCGGGCCATTTCGCGGTGTCGCCATTGCTTTTCTTGTAGGCGTTGTATCCTCCGTATAGCAGTATAAACTGCAACCGATAGCAGACGCACCTATACATCACTTGTCTATGACAAGACGATAGCCCTTGCGATTTACTGTTTCCTGCGCAACTGCTGCGAAATAAAAGTCGCAAATCGCACATGACGATTACAATAATAATAATAATACTACACTTTTCCCTGAAAAGTCATCTGAAAGCAATTCTCATCCACGTGACTGACTAACAAGTTCCCAGGCTTTTACGACTTATATGCATCTAACCGTAAACAACATTCATCATTTTTCCCATTGTCGGAAGTTCTTCTCGTATTGATTTTAATGAAAGACATTTTTCACAAAGTTTGCCCATAAATTATTCTTATTCCGGGACTTTGAATTAGTGTCTATGTTAAGCAGTGATTTTTTTCTTTTAAATGTTAAAAATTGGCGAGTAGAGTTGGAGCGAGAATTTTTTTCCCGAGAGACAAAACTTCGTATAATTACTTAAAATATCATCAAAAATGTCTGTCTAACCCAAACTTGTATACATTTTTTCTTAAAGTTAATTTTTTTAGTTTCCAAAATTCGGCGAATTTAAAAAAAAATAAGGCAAAATTCAAACTAAAATCTTTTTTTTTTTACAAAGGTTGGATTCAAAATTATGATTATTTTTAGAGAAAATTTACGGGCAAATTATGCCTGTATCAGTGACGTCATTCTCCATCCCATGCCCTTAAACAATGTAATTTACGTCCAAATTAACAAATTTTTTAAAAGGCTTCAAATTAACTTTGCTCTACCTAGAAATGTGTTATATGAGTTCCTGATCAAATGTCCGGATGAATGTGTGTGAACACGATAACTCGAAAACGGTTTAACAGATTTAAATACAATTTGGTATGATTATTTTTACATACTACTAAAATCGGTAAAAATAACTTTTTTTAATGGTTTTTAAAAATAACCATTAAAAACATTTTATTAAATTTTGATTTTTTAAAAAATTTGTTTTTTTTAAACAAAAACTTTTTATTAGATAAATACAACTTAATATATAAAAAAATCATGTTTCTTGCTTCAAAACAAATCGACTGACCTATATAAAGTTTATATTGTGTCAAAACTTTAAAGAATAAATCGCAATTTTCAAATTTTTGAAAAATTGAAATTTTTTAATTTTTAAATATTTTTAAAATTCTACGTTTTCTAGTTATTTTCAATACATTCTAATAGTGTCCATCAAAAACTAGTTATTTTAACACTTCGTAAATATTTTTAAAAAGCACAGGTATTTTTTCTTAACTATTTTTCTTCAACTGTTAGTTATTTTTCAATTTTAGTTTTATTTATGTTTCTGGTAACTTCTACTTTATTTACGATAGACCTTGAATTAAAGTCAAAAATGCAGAATTCATCCGAGGACTATCGTGAAAATGGTTAAAGGCCAAAACATTTTTTTCGTGTAGTTTTGTTTCTTCAATTTGTCATTAGTTTTTTTGATTTATATGAAATTTTTCTTTCGTATCTTATTTATCAACTTCAAGTTACTATTTTACTTTCTTGTGATTTTATTACATTTTCTAGTTATTTCTCAAAACAATCTTGTAATTTTCAACATTGTATATACTTAGTTCTTCCACTAATAGTTATGTTTTAAAAATTTGATACTTTTTATTTCACAATTACTTTTCTTCTATCTCTAGTTATTTTCCACATTTTAGTTTAACTCGTGGTTTTTTTATTCAATTTATAGTTCTTTTTTCGATTCGCAGTTATTTTTTTTTAAGTTTTATAGTTCTTTTTTCTTCAATTTCTCATTCTTTTGTCAGTTTACAGTAGTTTGTCTTCCATTATTTATTATTTTTAATTAACTTCTAGTTACTATTTTACTTTCCAGTACATTTTCTAGTTACTGTTCAAAACAATCTTGTAGTTTTTTCAATGTACAGTTAATTTTTTAACTTGTTAGTTATGTTTTAAAACTCTGATACTGTTTTCATTTTAAATAATTTTTCTTGAACTTCTAGTTATTTTTTACATTTCAGTTTAATTTATTGTCTTGTTTCTTTCAAATTTTAAGAATTTGACTAATTTGCATAATCTTTTTTCGATTATGCACTACTTTTTCTTAATTTGATAGTTTTTTTTTCAATAGCTATTTTCTATAGCTATTTTTTAAACTCTTGTACTTTTATCTTTCCACTTTATATATTTCTAGTTTTTACTTTACTTTCTTGTAATTTCTATTTTTAAATTACCTTTAATAAAAATGTAAATATTTTCTCGTTTTTATTTAGATATTTTTGGGTGTTTCTATTTATCTACTTTTTTTAGTTACCGTAATTCTTAAACTTTTTTTTATTTTTAGTTTTTTAGTTATTTTCAATCAATTCTAGTAATTTTCGTCAATTTGTATCTATTCGTTATAGTGTTTTTTATTTGTCCCTTAATAATAATTTTCATAATTTTCTAGTTATTTTATTCATTTCATAGTTAATTGTTTACTGTCTTTTAATTCCTTCAATACTTTTTAGCTATCATTTTTTCGCGTCTAGATTTTTTTTTACTTATTGACAATAATTTTTCTTATTTTATTGTTATTTGTCCAAAATTTCTAGCTACTTTTGTCATCTTCTAGTTATATTTTTCTTACTTCTAGTTACTTTTAAATAAATTCTACTCATTTTCTGTAACGTATAATTATTTCTATTACTTTTTATTGTTATATTCTGCCATGGTTATTTTTTCTTCTTTAATTTGTCACTTTTTTATTTATAATACATTTTTTATTGACTTTCAAACAACTTCTAGTTATTATTTTATTTCCTATAGTAATTTTAAGCATTTTCTAGTTATTTTTCAATACATTGTAGTAATTTCATCAATGTATATATTTTTTAAATAAAGTTTTGAAATTTTTAATACCTCCTCAATATTTTCTTATTCTTATGGTTATTTTTGATAAACTTTTAGTTATTATTTTACTATCTTATATTTTCTTGTCATACATTTCCTTGTCTAAATATTTTTCCGTTTGAATATATTTTTTCATATCTGTAGTTTTTTCTCTTTAATTTCTATTTCTAGTTATTTTTATACATTTTCTAGGGATTGTTTAATTTTTAAGTAATTTTACAATAAAATTTATTAAATATTTTTCACTTTTTAGTCACTCTTCTTTAATTTTTCTACAGTTTTTAATTCTTGTTTTACTTCATTTTAATTTTTCTACTTTTTTACATTTCAGTTTATGTACGTTTTTAATTTACCCCTGTCTTAAAGCTCGCGGTGTATACTGAAATGAATCAGTAAATTAGACAAAACTAAATTTTTGTTAATCAATTTAACCAAAAATCAAAAAAATTTTGCAAAATTTAGTAAATTAATTTCTTCCCGTAATTTGAACAATGTTACTTGACTATATCTGACAATTTTTTAATTTTTTAAATTCCTTTAAAATATTTGTAAATCGATGGGCGTAAATTGGCAGCCAAGTTTGCAATTTATTGCAAATTTTAATCAATCTAGAATCACAATCTTAATTGGCATTAAATGACTGTAAATTAAAATTAGCCTGAGACATAGATTGATTACAATTTTCGTAATTAAGAAAGCGTGTACAGCTTCATAAGTTTGCAAGATTAAAGTAATAAAAATTGTTATCTTCTTAAGATGGAATGCAAGATTAACAATTTATCTGATAATCTCTTTCGTTTTATGTTGCAGGTAAGAAATGTTAGATAAATCAGCGTGAACACGTTTTTAATATAAAAGTTCCTCGCCAACTGGAATGCACTGCGTATTTCAAATTTGAACAAAATTGCAAATGCAGGTAAGCTTTTAGTAGACATGTATATACATTAAAAAGGAAAGGAATTTCAGTTTAAAAAAAATTTTTGATTAAACGATTCCTTCATTTCTGAGAGAATTTTTTTTGAAAATAAATTGTGCACTATTTACAAATAAAAGAAAAAAATATGTAAATTTTAAGTTCATTCATGTACATTTAATATTCATTCTTTAAACGATCAGCAGTTCTCATGAAAAACCGGTTGATTTAGAAATTACTTCAGACTCTATTTTCAACATAAAGGTTATTTTCAGATAATCATGACATTTATATATTCTATTTATGTTACGATTAATTCTTTTTGTCTCGCAAGAATTTTATATATCAAGTTTTACCAGCTTAGATTTAGAATTTAGAGAGAACTAAAACAAATAGTCACATTATTGTCTAATTAATTTTATTAATTTTATTAAATTAAACGTAACCTAAAAATGAATTGAACGAAGGATTAATTATTTTTAACTAAATGATTAGTAGAAATGTAACTATTTGAATTAGTGACTGATGAGTTTCTACTACATACTCTCTAAATCTGAATCAGTTAAAAGTTAATGATTCAATAGCAAGAATAAATTAGTCATTGAATGAAATAGTAATATTTTTACGGATAATGCAATTAAAAATAACTAATTTTTGGTTAAAATAACTAAAACTTTAGTGAGTGAAATCTGAAATTTTTTTCAGTTATTTATTACTGATAATCAGTAACTTTTTGACTAATAGTCAGTTATTTTTCACTGATTCTAATTAAGCGAGTACACGGAAAAATGATTATATGAAACTTTACAAAGCAGACAATTCAGGTTTCGGATAAAGAACATTTTTGTACATTTTACTAAATCAAGAATTCATAAAATCCTTATTTTAACTATCTTTTTTATAACAATCTACTTTTTTTTTTAGAAAATAATTTACTTTTTTTAACGTACACAATTAAAGATTTTGTGTAAATTTAACACAAATTAAATGTCCCAAACGGTCCACTCAAAATTTGTGTTACTTTTGTGTTAAACTAACACAACCTATATGTTAGTTTACACAATCTTTCTGTTAAATTAACCTAATCATTATGTACAACTTAACACAAAAATTGTGTAGGCCGTTTTTTACACAAAATTTTTAACTGTGTACAAAGTATGAATAGTAGTTAATTTTTTTGTTATTAATCCACGTAAAACAATTCTATGGAAAAACTTATGAGAAATTCTTATAAAATCTTCCAATAAATTTCTGCAAAAATTCATGAAAAAAAAATTGTATGCAATTTCTTATATAAATTTATGCGAAAATTTTCTAGCAATTTTTTCGGTCAGGTTTTCTAAACTACTTTTATTTGAATTTTATAAATTACTTTTATATCTTTAATAAATGTCATAAAATTATTCTAATATTTTTGCAATGTTGCATCTTTTATTTCTTTCAGTTATTATTTTTATGAAAATTTAATTACCTTTTAAGCAAAAAAGAGAAAATTAAAAAATTTTTTATTTTTATTATTTACGGTTGAAGAAGTTTTGCTAATGTAAAGAAAACTGTGTGTATTGATGATTCTGTTTGTAAATAGTTTTTGGATATGTTAAAAAACTTGTGGTGTTTTTTTCCATTTTCCAAATCCCCCTTTTTACCTAAAAGTAAACAACAAAACCACTGTAATCCCCGTAAAGGATTAATACATTTTTTTTTAAAAAATCAAAATTTTTTATACTTGCAGTTTTTTTTACCAATTCAAATTTAGAGAGTTTAGGTGAAATAGCGTTATTTAACGATAATAGAATGAGAGATTAGGATAATTATGCAAAAAGAATAATAATTAGGTTAACAGTAAAAAAGCGAGTGGACACATTGCCCTTGATATGCCGTTAGAGACTCGCTCTGTATTCGTGCAGACACGAGCCTTTTAAAGTCCTTGACCGATTCTACAGAGATACGCTGGAAGGGGTGAAGCCCCATATTGCATACGCCATTGCAAGAGCAGGAGACAGCGGCAACGACCTCCTTCAAGGCAGCAAGCCAGCAGACCTTATGTAAGCCTAGGAGGCTTTCTCATGTGTATACGTGTAGTTTTGTAGTATAGTACACCTCGGACAAATCTCGACAGTTTTAGTTCTCGTCGTGTCACATTAACGAGTTCATTCAACTCTAACCTCGCTTTTCTTTTCTTCAATTTGACAACTGCAATTACGACTTCTGTGAATATTTTTCTTTCAATTACATCGACAATTATTATCTGTCATTCAGTCGTTTAAGTCCCCAGTTGCCCAAACATTTTCTTTATGTTTCACGACTTTAATTGTTGACAGACTCATTTCCGTTTCTGTTGTAAGGAACGTTTTGTAAATTGCCTTTTAAATGGCTGCAGAAATCTTTTTTTTTTTTTGTTTCTTAATTATCAGGCTGACATTCTTTATTTTGTGTGCTTTTATTTATATACACTGAAAAAAATAGTTATACTAACCTCGCAAATTTTTTCATTTAAATTTTAACCGCAAGTTCCTATAAACATAAGCAAATTTTCCCTATAAGTTTCAAGTGTGCTTATAACCATATTGTCAGCCAGGGGATTCTTTTTTCGAAATATTCTTTTTACACAAAATTTGAGTGTGTTGATTTTATAAAACAACTTACTTCAGTTAAATTAATTGCATTTCATTTGTTCTTAAACTTGCATACCGACAATCAGAAACTTTAAATAAAAAATTATTTTTGAAAAAAATTCTCCTGACTGCCAGTATGGTTTAAAAACGCTTGAAACTTATACACGGAAAAACTTTCGATTTTAATACTTAATATTAAAGTATTTATTTTTACAAAATTTCGATAGGAAACCAGGATATATCGTTATATTTTCAGAATTTACTATTTCTATTTAATATTTACTATTTTCGATAGGAAATGTTAAAAGAAACTTAAATCGACATTTTGTTGGAAAAATTGCTATTGAGTTTTGGAATTAGTAAAATCGAGATTAATAAGTAATTCCTATAAAAAGGCAAATAAACCGATCTTCATGATTATTATATTATTATAGGTTACCTGTGGTAATTGACATTCCATATATTTTTAACACTTTTATATACATATAAACACAATCACCATCACAAACGAAATCCTAACATAACCTAAACACTATAACGATAATACGCACGCACATATATATGCTTAACGAATCGCACAATACATATATAACGTTTGAAGGGAAAAGTTTTCTTATATACTAATCGACATAATACATTACCACTTTTGAGAAAAATCCACAAAAATCACAAGTTTCCATCTGTGAACAATAGTTGAAGTTTGACATCCGCCAAATTCAAAATTCACTTAAAAGTTTTTACATGATATAACCGGTTTATATTGAATAAAACTATCACGTAGAACGTATTTATTGTGTTATTTTTCACCCACTTTACGATAACGTTAATGATTTAATCGTTTCTTTTAAGGGCATGTGATGGATTATGACGTCACTGGTATAGGCAAAATTTGTCCGTAACTTTTCTCTTAAAATATTAAATATTTTGTCATGAAACTTGGTAGAATTACTTAAAATGTTATTAGAAAGGTCTCTCAGACCCGAGTTTGTTTGAATTTTCGCCCAAAATCAATTTTGGGAATTTTTTGAAAAATTGCAAAATTTTTTAAAAATCAATTTTGAGCCAAAATTTAAACAAACTTGGGTCTGAGAGACCTTTCTAATGACATTTTAAGTAATTCTACTAAGTTTCATGACAAAATATTCAATATTTAAAGAGAAAAGTTACGGACAAATTTTGCCTATACCAGTGACGTCATACTCCATCACATGCCCTTAAGAGAGAAATTATATAATCCGAATAAGCAAATCAACAGCGACAAGCCGCGCACAACGGTTAAACTGTCATGGCCGCCAATTTTCCAATAGTTATTGGAATTTCAACAAAGCATTATTTTGAAATATAATCTTTTTAATAGTAAGATGTTCAAGATGAACTTATTTTATTGTTGCTTCCTATTGAATATAGTAATATTTTTAACCTATTTTTGTAAATATTTTTATAAAAATTATTATTTAATAAAAATTAAATAATTTTAATTATTTTTTTTAGATTATACTTTTTCCTAGTTTCATTTTCCTTTTAAAAAAAGCAATCTTTCCAGTTTTAAATAGTAAATTTAAATTTTAAAATATATAAATATTAACTGTTAAACAAGTATATTCTTCTAGTCCTGTAGTATAAAATACCATTTTACAGTTATATCCTGATTTACAATCGAAATTTTGTAAAAATACATATTATAATATTAACTATTAAAACCAAAAGTTCTTCCGTGTAGAAATATTTGCTTTTGTTAATAAGAATTTATGGTAAAAATTTTGAAGAAAAAAAGTGGGGTTTCGGAGAAAATAAACCTTATTTATTTTTGGAGAATCATCTATAATTTTGTTAATTTTAAAGTTTTTTTAAACATTTTAAACGGCATTTTGAGAAAGATAAAACCCAAGAAACAAAAATTGATTATATTAATTAGGAAAAAAATTACAAGTGAAACAAATTTTTTTCTCTATTATTTTAAGTTTTACCATTCAAAATTTAAGTGCTCGTAACTTCGTGATAAATAACTTTAATCGAAAATAAAGAAATACGTGTCCTTTTATTTTTCATATATAGAATAGCATATTTTAGCGGCAGTTAAATCTGCCACTTGAAGTTAGTTGGTCTGCATGATTTGAAATGGATTCAAGCCATAATATCCTTCTAACTCATTGTAGACACAAAATGTGCAAAATTTAGAAAAACTTGAACTGTGTATGGTTATTTTTAAAAATGTAAAATTAATAATAGATTGTTTAGAAAATTGTTAAACATTTAAGATTATCTTTCATCCTCATACCTATTTCTTCTATAGTTATTGTTAGCATAAAATGTTCCACAATTTAGAAAATACCTCTGTATATGATATAAAATTTAAAATTAAAAATAGTCGATTGTTTAAACAATTATTAAACCTTTAATATTATCCATCATCTTCATTCTTAGTTATTGTAGCCAAAAAATGTTGCAAAATTTAGAGAAAACTAGAACTCTGTAGGATTATATTTTTATGGAAATTTAAAATTGACAGTAGGAGATTGTTTAATCAATTTTTAATTGTCTAAAATTAAAGTACCTATTTTTTAATATTTTGGTGAAAATCTTTAAGGAATATATAGAATAAATTAAATTTTTGCTTATGTGGTTTTTTCTATAATTTAATTAACAAAACTGTTATTATACAAATTTTTATACCTGCTTTAAAATATTTTTAATATGTTTAGCAATGCAATGTTTGACTTTTTAAAAGATAGAAAATAGATTTTCTGCACAATTCCGATTTTTCCCTTAGATTGTTATGAAAAAATTAATAAAAATAATTAAAAACTAACAAATTCGTCTCGAGAAATCGATAAGAAATTTAATTTCAAAGATTTTAAAAAAAAATTTTTGTTTAATTTGCGCTAAAATTGAGACCCGTAGAGTAATTTGGATAAAAAAAAATACATACACTGTGGAGTATTTTGAAAATAGAGACAGGTCCAGGAGTCAGCTGAAGATATAGGATTATAATATATGTATAGTAGACTGAAATTCTTGCCAATGCGTGTACCTTGAACTAAAAAAGAAGTCGAGAAGAAATTTGAATGTAAATATGGAAATTTATATTTGACATTTGAGCCCGACGTCTGAGAATTGTCAATTAAGAATCTTCAAAGCGAGACATTTCAATAAGTGTTGGTGCTTTAGCGTCTGGGAGAAAATGAAGAAGCGAAATTTTCTGGCGAAAGGGTAACTCTCATATACACACAGTCGATGGTAATTAGTCCTAACCAACATCGTTAAGTTTCCGCTGAATTCTCAAATGAGCAACTATAGTTACAAGTTTCTCTTTCTAACATTTAGATAAATAATATTTCTGTTTTCCCAGCAATCTCTCGCTCGAGTTATTCGCCAAAATTTCATCGTTTCGTTTTCTGTACTCTCTTTCACAGTTGATTTTCGCCAATTTTCTTCAAAGTGCGTATTTAGCTTGTGCAGAATTATACCACACACTCTCATCCTTATATACATGCTAATTATAAACGTAGACCCATACTCACCCATTGAAATGTCCGAGAGTTAATTGAAACGTTATCGCGTCTCTCTCGCAACTGATGCCAAGCTACGAGTCCATTACTGCACAATTTTTCTTTTATTTATTTCATCTCAATTGAAATAAATTACGTATTTCCTGATATTAACCAACTTTTCAATATGTATTTATATCTAAATGAAAGTTTCTGTTTCAATGCAAATATTCTTGTTAATTTACAATCTTTCCCTTATTGATGGGTTATGAAGAAAAAAAATTGTGTTTAATATTTAGCAGAGGCGAGCATTTAATGAATTAGCTATATAATTTATCGACATTCTGGGATTTGTGATTTTTATTGTCATTTGCATTCTGCTAATTGTCGCACAATTTCAGAGGATTTGATTTTTTTTATCAGAAAAGCCAAGAGTGAATTTAGAGAGCTCATTTTGTATTATTCGGGTGTTCGCATATTTATATGCAAATATACTTTTCTTGTGGTCGGCGGATCGTTTAGGGGTGAGGAGAGAGTGCTAGGGTGGATTTCGAAAGGGCTATTAAAGACTCATGGGCACTTAACATTTTTCAAAGGGGCTTTTACTTTCCATCAGGTTCTCCTCTCGTTTGTGTCACCTTTTTTTCTAAAAAGAAACTCGTAAGTAGATCTTTCAAAGTAAAATTGAAAAAATTGAATGACGAATCTTGGTTAATAAGCGAATTTGTAATTAATTCATTAAATTTTCATTTTACTACGAATTAAAAACTTGGTTATTTTTAAATTCTTTATTTTTTATTTTTAAGAAAATAAATTTTGCAAATTGGGAGGGAAAAAAGTAATTTCTTTGCAATTTATTTACCATGAACTTGTTTTGCTCAACTCAAATTGAAAGTAATGGCTCAAGGTTAAGGAATAGACAAGGGTGGCATCGAAGTTGACTGATTGATTACATCCGTCCCTTAAGTGATGCTTAACCTTAATGTCCAATTCAAACAATTATATGATATATCGACCTCAGTGCAAAAATTACAAATGTGTCTTTTTAATCTGAAATTAATTTTAAGTATTGATTCGAACATTGTCAATAATTGCATTTTTTAGACATTTCTCGGTATTTTAAAAGTAATAATAAATTAAAGAATTTTCATTTAAAGTTTGATATTCTGAAAAAAGTTGAATATTGAAAATAAACTTGTCATAGATCTAGGAAATGATGATACGATATTTATGACCATAAGGATGAATCACCTATCAGTTTAAATAACCATAAATAATGTTTAATGCATCCGAACGCAAGAAACCAGTTATTTTAGCTTTGAACTTTATATATATTTAGGTGTATGTGTGTATGTGTGAGCGATGTTTGTATCAGGAATTCCGAGATTCTTAGATGTTATTAAAACCACACCCGCAGGATAATCAACTCGCTGCTTGCTATATATTTGCATTTCAGGATTACGAAAACACATCGTTAGGAGAGTGATCGGTAATTTGAGAGTTGCCACGTTCTCAAGCGCATATCGTGGTAGCCTAATAGAATTTGAATGTCGTTAACTGAAGTAACCAGGCGTAAGGAAAGGGACCGAACTTATCCTTGTTAAAGCGAAAGAGGGATCTATCCCACTATGATGCCTTCGGGAATCCCGCCGAGAATTATTAGAGCGCGAATATCCCATAGATTCGAATCCTAAGTTACGGAAAGGGACAGGGCGAACCACTTTTTAAACTTTATTCTTAAATGGACCGATTCGTACCTAAAAAAAAGATCGTGTGATTATGCGTTATTAATGAAATATGATGTAGAATAAAAAGAGAATTTTTTAAAATGTTATTTAAAAAGAAAAACGTTGTTTCATTTCTTTACACGGAAAGAAAACTAATTGCAAATTTTATTAAAATGTTTTATAATTTAGGATAAAAGTGCCAGAAAGCGAAATTTTAAGCTATAACTATGATTTTTTTTTTTTTAAAGTCCTGGAATTTTCCCAAAATTTTTTTTGGAATACCTGTAAAAGTCATGGACTTTTTAATCCAGACTTCTCTAGCAACCATGTAATTATTGTCAAAAAAAATTTTAATTTTGTACACAAGTTTCAATTTATTTTTGTCTTTTTTCAATTATTTTCTTCAAACTTAAATTACTTTTGTCATTGTTTAAGTATTATTGCTATTTTTCAATTACTTTCTACATATTTCTTCTATTTTGCAATTTTAAAATTATTTTCTACTAATTTCAATTATTTTATTCAATTTTTTTATTGTCATGAATTTTTAAATTTTTTACACCAGTTTCAAATTATTTTCTTCAAATTTCAATCATTTTTGTCATTCGTTTCATTATTGTCATGAATTTATTAATTTTTTACACCTTTTTCAATTATTTTTTACAATGTTCATGTATAATTCTGAAACTTGAATTACTTTCTACATAATTAATTTTTTTTGACATTTTTGAATTATTCTCTTCAAATTTCAATTATTTTCCTTAAACTTCGAATATTTTTTTTAATTTTGCGATTATCGTATTTAAATTTTTAATTTTTACTCCAGCTTTCAATTATTTGTGTCATATTATTCAATTAGTTTCTTCACTTTTTAATTATTTCGTCAACATCTCAATTATCATACTCAAAATTTTATTTTTTTACACCAGTCTCAAACAATTTTTTCAAATTTTAATTTTTTTTTATTCTTCAATTTTTTTCTTGTGATTTCAACTATTTTTAAAACATTTCAATTATTTTCTTTAAATTTTAATTATTTCGTTCCAATTTTTCAAAGTTTGTTTTCATTTTTTAATTTTTAATCTGTTTTTTATTTAGTGTTGTCATTTTTCATTTTTTGTTCAAATTTGAATTATTTTTGTCATTTTTAAATTATTTTCTTCAAAATTTAATTAATTTCCCCATATTATTATTATTATTATTATTATTATTATTATTATTATTATTATTTATTATGAAATAAATAAATATTTAAAACTCTTTAATATTTTCAAATTATTCTCTTCAAATTCCAATTATTTTCTTCAATCTTCAATTAATTTCTTTAATTTTTAATTATTTTTCTTAAACTTTTAATATTTTGTTCAATCTTTCAATTATTGTGCATAAATTTTTTATTTTTACACCAGCTTTCATTTATTTATATGTAATTGTTCAATTAGTTAATTAAATTAACTAAAATTAATTATTAATTTGCGATTATTAAAGAATTTTCAGATTTATACGAAAACAATGGATTTTCAGAAAACATTCAAATTTGCAAAATTGAACTTCCCTTCACAATTTTTAGTATTTTATCTGTTCGTTTTGGATTTTTTAAAATTATTTTTGTGTAAAAAATATAAACCTAATAGAGATATTTTATTTTTAACAATTTTTTAACAGAATATTATAAATAAAATCAAATAAACAGACTTGTAGAAAATATTTTAAAGATCAAAATGAGCTATCCTTTGGCAAAATTCAATAGAAATTACAATTGTTCACAGACTTTAAGAGAGAAAAAAAATATTAAATAATTATTATTTAATAACAAATGTTCTTTGAAACTAATTTTTTTTTTAAATTTAGAACTTGGTCTTACAAAATTCGGTACTCTCTAAATTTGAATTAGTTTAAAAAAAAATTGTAAGAAAAAACTCAGTAATTCAAATAGTTATATTTCTACTAATTATTTAGTAAAAAATAACTAATTATTAGTCAAATTTTTTTTTAGTTTATGTCAAAATAACTAATATTTTAGTGAAATTCTTTTTACAAGTTCAATTAGTCAAATTTTAACTATTTCTTAGTTATTTTTTTACTACTATAATAATTATAGTCATATTTTACTGATAATTAGTTATTTTTCAATAATTCACTAAGAAACAAAAACTCAGCCTTGATTTTATTAATAATTAGTTACTTTAAACTAATTTAGACACTTATTTTCTGGGTAAAAAACATATTTTCCATATAAAATTAGGAATGGAAAAAATGCTGGAGTAAAAAGCAAAGTATTTTTGTAATAATAATTCTGACATAAATGACTTATTTACTATTAGAAAATAGAGGCTAGGAGAAAAACTCTCGAATTAAAAAAAACTCCTGGAGTTTTTCTGATTTGTCCCGAATTCCCGGTACACTATTTATAGACACCCTGTAAATTTTAATTTTTGATTAACAGACAATTATTACTTTCAAATAAAAATAAGTGAACTTCACACATACATTTTAATAAAACAAGAAACTAACTTCAAGGAAACATGGAATTTGACAACTTAATTTGATTAATTTTTTATGGCGATTCTATTAATGAACCAAAACAAGAATTTGTGAAAAGAATGGATGAGTTAATTAGAAGACGCTTGCAGTACGGAGCAGCTGTTGCAGGTTTTATTAATTCCTTAGTTTATAAAATTTTCTTTGCTTTATAAATGTCTTGGTTATATTCGTAATTGTTTTGTTTTAACAGAATTAATTATAAAAATTTTAATTATTTACAATTTTCAAAATAGCACTCAATATTAAAGTGAGAATAGATAAATAAATTAAAAATATTTATTAAAGTTAAAATTCGATAATAATATATTGCATAATTGAAATTTATAGCATGTTTGGGTGGATTTTGCTTGGGATGCTGCCTCGGATGGAATTCGCCCTGTTCCGAACTCCTGAAACAAAAATACAATTTTCCAACTTTGGAGCGAAATTTGATCGGAGCTGCTTTACCTTTAGGATGTCTGTTGGGCGTTATTGTGGTGCCATTTCTTGTCGATAGAATCGGTAGAAAAAATACAATGCTGGCCATTATTCCACCTTTTGTTTTTGGATGGCTCTTGATCATTTTTGCATTCTCCAGTGTCCCTTTATATGTACTTGGCAGATTTATCACTGGATTTTTTAGCGGCATGTATTGCGTTTTATCACCAATGTACTGCGCTGAAATCAGTGAAAAAGAAATTCGAGGTATTTACTTCTAAAAGTACAAAGTTGAATTTATTGAAATTTAGTTTTTCAAAATATTATCGGATCAAACCATTGACTTTCGTCTTAGAACAGCCGCGGATATATTTTTTAAATTTTCTGTGTACAGTAACCATAATATTAAATTTTATTTTCTTTGAAGGTTAATCAAAACTATTTTGTCCGCTATGTTATTTTGTAATCTTAAATCTGGCACTTTTTTTTTAACACGTTATAATTAAAATGTTATTTTACTTTAGAATAATAATTTTTAAATGTAGGCTCACTTGGTGTGTTTTTTCAACTGTTTCTTGTCATTGGCATCCTATTTGCATTTTGCACTGGATACGTGAAAGATGTCATGTGGATATCAATTTTAAATGGAGTAACGCCTATTGTTTTTGGAATCATTTTATTTTGCATGCCAGAAAGTCCATTATATTATATAATTAAAGGAAAAGACGAGTTGGCTGTAAAGGCAATGGAACGATTACGAGGAAAAGATTTTGATTTTGGTTCCGAAATTAGCGAATTTAAAGTTCGTTTATCCCTATTAATTGCCATTAAATTAGAATTATAATTAGCAATGGTATAATTTTTAATTTGATTAAATAATTTTACTTAATTTATCACAAAATTATACTATTTTGATGTAGAAAATTGTGGATGTGAACCCGGAGGAAAAAGTAGGTTTTAAGTACATTTTCAAAAAATCGTTACGAAAAATTCTTTGCCTTGCTTATGGCTTAATGATAGCTCAACAATTGTGTGGAATTAATGCTATTATTTTTTACGGTGTCACAATTTTTGAAGCTACTGGCACTGAAATGGACTCCTTAACGCAAAATGTGTGCGTGGGTGTTGTTCAGGTTATAGCTTGTACAGTTGCTGCTCTTATTGTTGATAAGGTTAGACACATTTTATTTTATAATTAAAATGACATCATTTCAAAAATTGTCTAAAAAGTTTTCAAACTGTATGAATATTCAAAAAATTTCTTACTAATTTTTATTAAAAATACTGAATTTTTGTAGGTCGGACGAAAATCTCTTATGATCATTTCGGAAATTGTAATGTGTGTTTGTCTCGTCGCTTTGGGTATTTTCTTTGTTATGCAGCAGAATAATCCTGATATTTTGTCGATAATTGGTTGGCTACCCCTCACGTCATGTTCCCTGTACATTTTTGCATTTTGCATTGGAGCAGGTGACAATATTTTTGTAAACTTTTTTGTACCGTTGTTGTTGTTATTATATACGATCATAAGTTAAAAAAAATTGTTTTAAGAACTACTTTAGTATAAAATTAAAATTTAATTAATGTCAATTAAATTAACGTCAGATACTACATAAATTTCATTCGTCATATTAGGTCCAATTCCATGGTCATATATGGGAGAAATTTTTCCAACAAAGATCAAAGGAATAGCGTCTTCAAGTGCAGCACTTCTCAATTGGTTTCTCGCTTTTATTGTAACAATATCCTTCGAAAGTATTTCTGAAGCCATTGGTAATCACACGACAATGTTTATTTTTGCCGGAATCTGTGTTCTTAGTGTAGTTTTCTTATTTTTTTCAATGGTGGAAACCAAAGGAAAAACCTTTAGCGAAATTCAGGAAGCTTTTGGTACAGCTGAATGAAACATTTCTACTTTTGAACTGAACTTTCATCAGACTTTAATATCAGTTCCTAAAAGTTTATGACAACACATAATTTTTGTACAGAAAGAAAAATAAATGACATTAGATTGCATGTTGTTTTTTATGTTTTTGTCGTAAAGTACTTTTTATTTATGCACCTCAAGTTCCGGACGTCCGCACGGAAAAATTTAAAAAAATATTTCTCAACTTTTGCCGATGCAATTTCTTTTAAAATACCAGGGATCGCACAGTTCCTCCCCTTTTTTTCCCTTATTTATAAAAAATTACCTAAAATCCTATATTTTCTCCACTTTTTAACTTTTTCTAATAAATTTCCATTTTTTTTCACAATCATAAAGTCAACGTTATTAATTAGTCTTTAACTGCTCTTTTTATAACTTTTATATAACAGTCTACTTATTTTTTAAAAAATAATTTACTTTAAACGTACAAAGAAATTATACTTATAAATGTACAAAGTTATATGGTTTTTTTATTAATCCACGTGAAACAATTCTATGAAAAGACTTATAAGACATTCTTAGAAAATTTTCCAATAAATTTCTATCAAAACTCGTAAAAAATATGAAAAAAAATATTTTACGAAATTTCGCATAGACATTTATGGAAAAATTTTGTAACAATTTTTTAAGAAATTTGTTTGGTTTTTTTATAATATACATAGGTATTTTACTAAAAGTTATTGTAGTTCTAAGAAAATTCAGACTTTAAAGAAGTGGTTTTTATTCGGAGGTTGCTATCACTCCCTACATATAAAAAATTAATAATATTTTTTAAGTATTTTACAAATTGAGTCGAGAAATGTTGAAAAATATATTCTTTTTAATTTCATCGTGCGGACATCCGGAACTTAAGGTACATTTTTTATTTGTCATTAAATATTTTTCATACACTTTCCACTATAATTGTTTTTTTGCCTATTAAATTCTCTATGAGACTTAAGAAAAAAAGATATATATTCTTTGAATATCTTTAGCATTTAATTATAATTATATTAGTACTAATTGTAATCAATTATTATTATTTTGCTGATATCTTACTTTAATGTCTGATAATAATTAAAGAAAAAAAGTATACAGATTGACTGAAAGTGTAATTATAACTGCCATTTATGGAAGAAAGTTAATGATAAGTTAGTAATAATCAGTGGTTATCGCAATTGCTATTATTAACTGTTTATTGATATAATTTTCTAAACGTCATTTGTCGGGGGATTGTCGACTGTAAAAGAAATGCGGAGAACTGAAAAAAGAGGGATCTCTTTCGGCGTGATGCAGTTGTATATGGTTAATGCAAATATATTTATTTGTCAGATGTCGACAGTTCTCGCAAAGCGTTCACTTTCATCGATTATGCAGTCAGATTTATATTTATGAAGCGTATCTTGCGAAGAGAGATTCATCGTACCAACGATGGTTACTGTCATAAACTTCCTCAGGGTCGACGATTCTTAACCTCGGCATCCGTATCTGTCCCCGATGGCAATGCTCTTATAAAAGCCTCTCATTGCTATCGGTCAATTATCACGAATTCGTCCTTTTTCCACTTTTAATCCCGTAACTTTTCATATTCTCAACGTTTAATTAAAATTCGACCAGTTAGAGTTTTAAATAAACCTTAAAATTAATATTTGATTATTTATTAATTCTCGTTTTAAAAAAAAAGTTCCATTGATATTTTCTCAACACATTAATGTCAATAGTTTTATCAGCAAACAATTCATTTGAAATTATTGAGTGAAAGTGTTGCATTGAAAAGACTGACACACTACGGCAGTCTATTCAGCTATAATAATAAAATCTTTGAAACATTAAATGCTCATTGTAAGAGAAAAGTTAAATTAGATTCATTAGAATGCGCAACTATTTATTTCTTAATGGACAATTTCTATAATAGTAAGTAGTCGACTTTCTAATTTTCATCCGGATGCCGTTTGTAGGTGTCACTTACTTGATTTAAGGGTGATTAAATATCTCGGAATTTATGCTCACATAAAATTCAACGTGTGTGTCTATTGCCGTTTGTTTATTTCCCAGTATTTACGACGTCTTCAAACTGCCGCTTAATGACCATCATTTTTGTTTCCAACAAAATTATGCCCCGCAGTGTACAACTCTTCTTAGCTTATTATTTTTACATTTTATTATTTTTACTTTCATGACATTACTCTTTAAATCATCACACAGACAAAAAACCTATATTTCTTCACAATCCTATGTGAAGATCTAATTTTTGCGTTCTCATCATGCTTTTATTGTTTTTTTTAAACTCTTTATAGTTTTTATTTCATGCACATTTTTTACTTACGCACATTTGTAATAAATTTTCGCCACTGGCAAAAATTGATTTACAGATCCACAGGCTTAATAATTGAAATTGACAAATTAAAATGAATGTATATATGGCCTCATCGTGTGTGTCAGAAAAGCAGATGTGAGACTGCTGTTTCGTGTCGTCAAATGAATTTTGCAAAAAATGAAACCATGAGAAACTTGAGGGACGAAGTGAAGCAGAAACGGTCATGCTGCAGACAAGTTTTTCACGATTCGAGTTTAAACGGGGGAGAGGAGAGTCACAAGACGTGGCTTCTTTTCTCGTGGGAAGAATAAGGCCCTCGCAGTTTGAAAACGATATCGTGAAGTTGATTGTGTGAGGCCCAATCGCTGGGGGCCCCATCTTGAATCGAATATGAGAGGTCGAGAGTCGACACATTTCTCTCTTCTTCTCTCTTCATCTCTCTACACTGACTCTTGACTTGCATGAGTCCGTTAATGGGCGACTTGGCTATATTCGCATAACTGGAATCAGGGTCGCCTTGCTAATTGACGGGAAACAAATAGAAAGTAGCTGCGTGGTTTACCGGTTGCTCCAGTGCCTCCAGGAAATTGTCAGTGGCACATTCTCCGCCAAGATGTCGGGTTCTCACATACATTTTGCCTCGGCAACGAGCTTCCACCTGCGGTCCAATGCACTTTACAGACTGTTATACAGACCGAGAAAACCAAGGGAATCGTCCACTTGTCAGGCAGCCTATTAAACTTGAATTTATCATAGAAAATGAGGAAAAGGCCGAGGTATGGGAATTTTTGCTCCTGACTGTTAAAGGTCTTGCTCTAAATGGTATTTTCATCTATTTATTATTCTTATCTGTTATGTATTTTTATTTTCTTGGCTTCTTTTTTTTTTTAAGGGTCTTATGACTTAGGGCTAAAACCCTTATAACGAGTCTTTACTGTCCGCTCGAAAGTTTTTTATTGCATAGACGATAGATGTGCATTTACGGATAGATCGCATTTTTTCTATAACAATTCCAAACTAGTTTTCAACAGTCTTGAACAGTTATAAACTAGTTTCAAACATTCCTGAACGGTTTCAAACTAGTTTCTAACTGGTAGTATCAAACAGTTTTCAATTAGTTCTGAACAGTTTCGAACAAGTTCCAAACAGTTACGAACTAGTTTCAAATATTCCTGAACAGTTTTGTATTAGTTTCAAACAGTCCTGAACAGTTTCGAATTAGTTTTAAATAGTTCTCAACTGAAAGTATTAAACAGTTTAAAATTAGTTCTTAACAGTTATAAACAAGTGCCAATCAGTTTTGAACAAGTTCAAACATTTCCGAATTAGTTTCCAACAGTCCTGAACAAGTACGATCTATTTCAAACTAATTTCAAACATTTCTGAAGAGTTTTGGATTACTTTCAAACAGTCCTGAATAGTTTCGAACTAGTTTAAAATAGTTTTGAACTGGTAGTGTTAAACTTTATTCCTATTAGTTTTGAACAGTTACGAACTAGTTTCAAACAGTTCTGAACTAGTTTCAAACATTCTTGAACAGTTTGGAAATCAGAGCTGATAAAAATCATGAATTTTTTGCTTCCTCATAGAGGAAGCTTTGTGATCGTTAAGATTTTCGATTTTCCAAAAATAGTCTAAATCGACTCAGTTTCATTTAAAAAGCGTAAATTTTCATTCCTAAGCAAATGTCCAGATGTATGTGTGTGTGTGTGTGTGTGTGTGTGTACGTGTGTGTGTATAGCGTTTTTTGTCGCCAGGATATTTCGAGAACGCTTTAACGGATTTGAATAAAATTTGGATGACTTTTTAAGCTCGTGAATATCTAAATTTGGACACAGGGATTTTTGAAAATACCCAATCAAATTTTGTTGAGCACCTTTTTTCATCGAAAAAAATCGTTTTTTGCCAAAATTTTTTTCCAAGCTAAAAATACAACTTAATGAATAAAAAAATCATATTCCTTATCTCAAAACGAATCGATTGACCTATATAACTTTTATTATTGATCAAAAATTCGTGAATTAATTGATGTTTTTTCATTTTTTTGCACTTAAAATTCCTTTTTTTACAGAATTTCTCAAATTAAATTTTATATTATTAATATATTGCTTTTTCTATAAGAAAGCAAATTTAATTGCTAACTTTGAAACGAAATATCCACGAAATGGACATAATTTCCACCTAGTAAAATAATGATAATAATAATAATAATAATAATATTACTAATAATATTAACCCTCAACTGCTAGACTATTGGGATTTAACGTAACTGCTAGATTGGGTCTACGGAACCAGAGTGATTTTCAAACGCTGATTGCTCAGAGCCTAATGAACATACCGGGACGCCTTTTTTTTAAAACTTATTGCCAGAACCTGTAGAAAAAGAATATCTAGCTTAAATTAATGTGTCTTTATTTTTTTTTTAAATATTTCAAGAAATGTAAAGATACTTTTTTAAAAAGTCGTTTTCTTCAAATAGCTATAGTAACACCAAAAATAGACGTTAAATAAAATTTCTAAGTGGATTTTTAAAGCTTTAAACATGTACCTTAAGTCTGTTTAAGCCATTTTTTGATTGGCTGAAAAAAACATATTTTTTGGGAGAAATGAAAATCATCAAATTTGGTTCATTAAGTTGAGTCACCTGATAAATTTCAACTTATCGAAATATATGTTACTTATCGGTGCCCATTTTTTTTCTGGGACTATTTTGGATGTAAAAGAATGCCATATTATCAAAATTAAAAAAAAAAAATTTAAAAAAAATTTCTTTTTGTTGAATTTTTTTTTGTAAAAATCTATCTCCTCCTACAATTTTTCATATTTTTTAATGCTAATTTTTTTATATGCCTTTTTTAAGATTTCAAACAAAATATCGTATGGGTTTTAACATTTTTTAATTTTTTTTCAAAAAATTTTTTATTCAAAAAAATTTTTTTTTTTTAATTTTGATAATATGTCATTCTTTTACATCCAAAAGAATTCCAGAAAAAGAATTTGCACTGATAAGTAACATATTTAGATGGATTGAAATTTCTCAGGTGACTCCCCTTAAATAAGGAGAAACCACATTATTAAGAATACAATATTTCATTGTTTCTAAAACATACAATTTAGGGATTTTTGAAATTAACTAATCAAATTGTTTTAGTATCTTTTTAATCAAAATAATTCATGTCTTTTTAATTTTTGTTTTTATTAACTTAAAATATTTAAAATATTATTAAATTATTGCTTCCTCTATGAGGAAGCAAATTGTTTTGCTTCCTTGGAAGCGAAGTGTCCATGAAATGGACAGAATTCACACCTAGTTTTAAATATTATCAGTATATAGAATCTCCAAATGTTTACTTGTAAGTAGTTTATTAAAAAAATGAAGAAAAGATTAAAAAAACAACACAAGAATAAAACAGTGACATAATTATATATTAAAAAAGTAGAAACTGTTTTAAAAAATTAAACTATTTACGGACATTTTTGTTAAATTAAAACAATAAATAAGAAGATAATTAGGAAAACGTTAAAATATATTACTAAAGAGAACAAAGTTTTAAAATTAGAGAATTATTTTACAAATTGATAAAAAAAAATCAATAAAATTTTGTAAAAATTAAAAAAAATGTAAAAGAAAAGAAATTTGATGAAATACAAGAACGATGTTTAAATGAGAATATTCAGTTCAAGATTAAATTCACATAATATAAAATAAAAGAATAATAGCTTTCAAAAAAGTAAAAATTGGGAAATTTAAAAAATGTATAGGTAAAAGCACCAAATAAATTTTTTCAAAAATTGGTAATTATAAGATAAAAACTAAACAATTGAAAAGAAGGAAAAATGCTTCTTTGAAATAGAAAAATGATGACAAAAATTAAAGAACTAATTAAAACGCAAAGAAGAACTAAAATACTTCCTCTATAAAGAAGCAAAAATAGTGAAACGTCAATAAAATTAAAGATTTAGGAAGAAAATAGAGAAATGTTTTTTACCTGTATCTAAGAAACTAAAAAATATAAAAAAGTATGAAAAATAAAATTTAAAAAATGTTGTTTATCAAGATAAATAAAAAGCTCACAAAAGAAATTTAAAAATTCTTTAAAAATAAAAAAAGTTAAGAAAATTAAACCAAACACATTTTTATAATATTATATACTTGAAATAAGTCCAACAATAAATTTAGAAAAATATAGAAAATCTGAAAACTTTATGGAAGAATACGTAAGTTTCAAAAAAACTCGCAAAAAATAGACAAGATGTGAAAAAAAATTGAATAAACTTACAAAAAAAATAAGAGATAAATTATTTTTAAAAATATGGAAATAATTATGAAAATCAAAGAAATAAAAAGTTTAGTGAAAGTTATAATAATGAATTTGTGTTAAATAATATTTAATACTTTGCATAAAAAGAGGAAAATTAAAGGAAATCCTAAAATAAAAAGATAAATATAAAAAACAGAAAAAATATCAAAAGTAAAAGTAGAAAAAAGCTTAAAATTTTGTAAAAATAAGAAATTATAGGATAAAAATTAATCGGTTTCGAAAAATTGATTATTTTACATTAATTAGTAAGCATTCTAATTTGAATTAATTAAAATCTAAAAGTTGGAACAAATTAGAATATGACTTAATGGACGTTCGGAATTTATATAGTGAATTAAAGATATAAAAATGTAATACTATTTTTTGCTATCTTTATACCAAAAATTTGTAAATTTTAGGTTTTTTGATCATCTGTATTAGCACAATTTTTTAAATTTTATAAAGATTAAAATATTGAAATTTTGAAAATTTATCCACAAATTTGTGGATTTTGTTTATGGTTTGCGATGTTTTACACGCAGTATTATAGATATCCGGAGAATTGTAAAGTTTTTTTGATTTAAATCATGATTTTAATGCAAATTTCCCAATGATTTAAATCACGATTTCAATCAAAGTGATTTTAATTAATAACAGCTCTCTAAATTTAAATAAGTGAAAATTCACTTATTAGATGTCAAAAGTCTTCCACTCTTTCAAGAAGTGTATAAGCACTTATAATAAGTGAAAATTTCACTTATCATAAGTGCATATACACTTATTGTAAGTGCATATGCACTTTTTGAAAGAGTGGATGACCTTTGACATCTAATAAGTGAATTTTCACTTATTCAATTTTAGAGATGGCCCTGTTGTAAATAGTTTTAAAAGTTCTTAAAAATTTTCGAACTAGTTTAGAATACTTTAAGAACTAATATCAAACAGTTTTTAGGTTATTTACAACACTAGTTATAATTATTACTTTCAGACAGATTCAAAAAGTTTTCACTTTCATTTAGCAGCAAACAATTTTGAACTATAAGTGTAATAAACTGTTGCTGGTAATTTCAATTTATGTTTATTTTAATAATTAACTACTAATAATCGTTATAATTTCAATTGGAAAATAGTTAATGTATACATTTCTTGTTTTTTAACAAAAATACAGTTATACTAACTAGAATTTTTTTTTTTTTTTGTAAAATTAATTAGAAAATAGTTTAACCAAACATAGTTTTAATATATTAAAATTGATTTTAGTAAGTGAAATATGAATATTTTTTCCTCTAATAGAAAACACAAATAATTTGTATATTTAGAGAGTGATGAATTTAGAATAATGCGACTCGGACAAACTGTTAAATTTCAAAATAAAATGGCTCTCCTACAAATTGTATTTTTTCCCTTTTTTTACAACTTCCACGCAACGTTTAAAGTTCAGTTTATCCATGTTTTTTGTTATTTAGAGTAGGTCTTGTACTTCTGAACCCTAGTATAATTCTTCTTTTTTCTTTTTTTTAAACAATTCCTCCCTTTTGAATCCCACATGCAATCTGCACTTCATTCTCGTATTTAAGAATGACAGGGCGAAGAGTAGAAAGAGACCCACACACACATACGTGACAAGATGTGCACCTACTTCACGAGACATGCACTTACTCAGGGTTGCATGCGAACTTCGAATTTAATCTTCTCACTATTTATAGTCTCAAAATTCGAATTGTTTTTGTTTTATCATACAAGACGAAAGAATAATTGTTTTTAAATCTGAATATTTAACTATACAAATTATAAATAGTAAAATAGATTTTTTTATCACGTGCATCTTTAAAATTCCACTTCCTATCATTTTATTTATAGAAATAGGATTTTTATACAGGGGAGAGTGGCTATCAGTGTACCGGGTTTTTTCAAAGTCATAGCCTTTATTCAACTTTACCAATTTCAAGCACTTACTTGCATTAAAATAAAACTTAAATCCTTCTCTAAGTAAGTCTACACTAAAAAAAAAGGTTAGCTGATCCACCCAAAAGTATCTCTGGATTTCGTCTTGCTAAAAAATTTAGCTGTAACAGTTTGTCGACTTTATTATTTAAATTAATCTGAAAATATGACTTTGGTTTACATTTAGAAAAGTGGCGGTTATTAGACGCTGATAATAGGTATGAAAGTTTGTAATAGTATAGCGATAAGTTTTAATGAGTGGGTACTTAGATGCGACATTTTCCCGTTTCTGTGACTCCTCTTGCCCCACCCCACCCCTTACTTTACCCCTTTTTCAAGCTTATAGCACACAGCACTATCACATAGTCGTCTACAGGGCAATGGCCTTTGGTCCGTATCACTTTACACACGATTCGTACAAGTACACGTCGTTGTGACCCGAAAGTGCACGAGTTTTTGCACGCGTCAATGAGTAGCACAGTCGATAGAACGAGAGATTGAGACCAGTCGACTGCACCTCCTACAAAAGAGCTAGAATCAACTCTCAATGACTTGAAACACTTCAACTCCAGGAGTTCTTTATTCTTTCGTTCTCAATCTACTTGACGACTCTCAGCATAGTTTCTATCCTCGTGGGCGTTATGAAGATTCCACTTAATTAACTTAAATGCTCATATACTCTTAATTACTACACAAATTAAAATGCCATTTCTGATTAATTGATCTGATATTTGGAGCATATTTTTATTAGATACTTTGTATACTATAACGTGATATTAGAGATTATCTTAATTTTAGATTGGCTTGACCAAGAAAACGAGTTTCTAAGGTTAAGATTATTCAACTAATTTTAAGAATATTTGGAAGTTTAATAATCACTTTCTTAGATAAAGTATAATGTTATCCATTTTTAAGAAAAATTTCTTAGACTCATAGAATCTTAAAATAACACTGTAAAAAGAAAGTCTTATTTTAAGGCGGAAAAGCTGTCTTGTTTTAAGACGCAAAATTTTTAAGACAGCCCTTGTTGAATTTCAAATACAATTTTTGTACCTCAATTTAAGAAGCAAAGAGTGTGATTATCAGCAAGTAAATTTGCTGAGTTTAAAACAATTAATCGGTAAAATCAGCAGCTAGGTGCTGAATTTAAGAAATGTGTTTGAAATCCAGATGGACTAAGATCTTATTTTCACACAAACATCAGTTTAAATTTAAAGGTCATCCTTATTTTCACAGAAGCTATTAGTTTAAATTAAGGACAACATTATTTTTAAGACTGAATTAATTTCAGACTTCCCTGGAATTAAGATTTACTTTTTATAGTGAAGAAGCATTCCTTCTCCTATCAAAAATTATATTTTTAGCCACTTTAATTTAATAATAAATAAATAAATTGAGATCCATTAATACTTAGTTTGAAACAAAAAATTATACTTAATATTGCTATATCTTTTCGTCAAAATTTAATTAAATTTAATGAACATAGTAGTTCTTTAAATTTTATAATAAAAAAATCTTCGTAAACAATATATTATTGGTCAAAATTGATTTATTATAAACTTTGAGTAAATTTAATGCAATTTTACAATTCTAATATCTTATAATGATGCGAAAGTAAAAAATAATATTTAATCTAATATTCGTGAAACTTAAGAAACTTTCTAAAAAAAAGATGATTTTCTTAGTCAATCAAAAATTTAGAAATAATAAGTTACGGATTGAAGAATATTATTATTAATTACGATTGATTTAAATTCTTATTGTATTTACTATCAATTTGTAGTTTTTTTTTACTAACAATTAGTAATTTTTCACTAATTTTTAATAGAAATTTTTACTAATTCAGATTTAGAGAAAATTATATTGTGTTTTAAAAATATTATTTTATAAATTTCTACTTTGATATAAAAAAAGTTAGTGAGTCGTTTTAGAAATATTTTTACACAGAAAAAATAAAGGAATAAAATTGGGTGCCGGTAATTTTCCATCTTTTGTTTTTTCTGAGTCCCGCAGATAAAAAAAAGTACATGTATCTTTGGTTTTAAAACATATTTTAATTTCACTAAAATTGTCCAATTGAAGAAAAAATGACCTTATCTTTACTCTCGTCCTTTGAAAAATATTAAAATAATAAAGAAAACATGCATATTGATTTTAATTTGATTAAAAATGTCGTTAGAATAAAATAAAAATTCATACACTCGAATGAAAAAATTTAATATTTGAATCGAAAAATTGTAAAATTTAATATTTGCATAAATCGTAATATCGGATATTTTATGGTGAAACTTGAAAGATCCAATATATATTTTATAAGAAACTAGAAAAGTAGTAAAATTCCGAGACGATGAACTGGAAGTTTCGATAAAGAAAAATTGTACAATTTCTGTTTATATGAAATGTCTTGGAATAGTAAATATTTGTGCTCGGCTAGAAGTGACTTCTGAGAAAATGTCTCTTTCAAGATTATACTTTCATAGCTTTTGGTTTATCTTTCCACTCGTTTTGCATGCCGTCGTTTCCGCTTTATACGATCGACTGCTGCCCTACCAACAGTGGCGGTGGCGGACTGGGTCCCTATCGAGTTCCATAAATAAGCAACAGTAGAAATAAATTCATATCTCGTGGCCACTGGATAATAGCGGACGCAAGCGCGATATCCAGCATCTCATATCACCTACAATGTTAGCTACCACTGCTCGTTTCGTCAATTCTCAGAATCATTTTTAACCTTCCTCTAATTTCACGCACATTTTAATCGTTTACAGTTGTGTTTGTTGAATAACTTTATCATTTCTGGCATATACGAAAATAATTGTCTAATCGAATAAAGTGCGGAAGTTGCTTCAAATGAAATGAAAATGTTTTTTAGTAAATGTACTTTTTTTTATTATTCAAGGCTGGACATAAATGTTTATATATTAATTTTTAAAAATTCGATTCGGTATTAAATTTGGGATAAAATTCATGTTATTTTTAATTACATTTTTAATGAACAATATTTTCTCAAATTTTTAATGGAATCGCAATTCGAATATGATTTTTAAATAATATCAATTTCTGGTCAATTTCAAGCAGAATCAATTTTAAGTAGCATTTTTTTCAAGTGATGTAAATTTTAAGCGATATCAATTTTAAATACTGTCAATTTCAAGTAATATATCAATTATTTTAAGTCACATGTGTTTCAATCTATAAGTCTTACAATTTCAAGTAGTGTTAATTTCAAGTTTTGTCAATTTTAAACAATAACAATTTAAAGCAGAATCAATTTTAAGTAGCATTAATTTCAAGTGATGTAAATTTTAAGCGATATCAATTTTAAGAGCTGCTAATTTCAAGTAATGTATTAATTATTTTAAGTCGAATATATTTCAATCTATAAGTCGTACAATTTCAAGTGTTGTCAATTTGAAACGATATCAATATCAAATCGAGTTAATTTCAATTAGAATCAAGTTTAAGTAGCATCAATTTCAAGTGATGAAAATATTAAGCGATATCAATTTCAAATCAATGTCAATTTTAAGTGCTGTCAATTTCAAGTATGTAATACAGTCGAACCTCGCTAACTGAGACTTGTCTAACTGAGAAACCTCTATAAGTGAGAGTAATTTTCAGGTCCCGTCATTTTCACATGTAAAAACCTGTATAAGTGAGAATCTGTAAGTGAGAATCATTTTTCTCGATTAGACTTCTATAAGTGAGAGAAGCGCCTCTCGGACCTCTATAGCTGAGAATTATTTTCTTAATAAGACCTCTATAAGTGAGCGAAGCGCCTCTCGGACCTCTATAGCTGAGAATTATTTTCTTAATAAGACCTCTATAAGTGAGAAAGGCGCTTTGCAGACCTCTATAAGTGAGAATCTTTTCTATAATATAATTTAAAACTGAAAATTTAATTAACAAAACCTTTATAAATCTGTTAGTAAGAACCTGTTTTAGTGAGAAACCTCTATAAGTGAGAAAAATTTCTTGGTCCCTTGGATTCTCACTTATCAAGGTTCGACTGTATATTAATTATTTTAAGTCAAATATGTTTCAATCTATAAATCGTACAATTACAAGTGGTGTTAATTTCAAGTGTTATTAATTTTAAACGATATGTCAATGTTAAAATGAATAAATTTCAAGTGGTTTTAATTTCAAGTGTTAGCACTTTTAAACGATGTCAATGTCAAAAGGAATCAATTTCAAGTGGTATTAAATATTAATTTTAAGTGATATCGATTTCAAGAAGTATTAACTTCAAATGGTATAAATTGTAGTCGATGTCAATATCAATTAATCTTAACTTTTTTAATTAATTATAATTTTTACAGAAATTGCAATTAATTTTAATAGATCCTTGTTTTGGTGCATCTAAACTTTAATTTACCAAAATGTCAATCAATTCCAATTTTGTTTGGAGGAGTCTAATTATAATAAATATTACGATTAATTATAAATAATCGTAAAGTGTATGCATTATTTTTTGTAAATTTTAACGGAATTATCACGTCAATCATTATTAATTTTACTAATATTTTACTTTATGAATAAATAAATGTATTTAGTATATTGTGAACTGCATTTCCAATTTACATAACCTAAGTTTATAATTTTTTAATTAAATTTAGTTGGTGATAATCAAAAGTCGGTTTTGGAATAAAATAAGAAATGTGTGCAATTATTTAATGACTGTGATGTCACTGGACATTTATCACTGGATCAAAAATTGCTGTTCTGTTAGCCATCTTGACGATGAGGCAGATAACTTTTTTTCTACCCCTTCGGCTCTTTCATTTTACATGCTTAATAATCTCTTTCGTTTTATGTTCCAGGTAAGACATACCGACTTTATCAGCTACAGTGTGCGTGGTTGGTTTTCATTTGAGAAGCGCCTTGACCGCTCGATATATCAGGTATTTCGAGTAGATTAATTAAATTCCTGCATGCAAACAGCTCTCTCTTTCTCTCTTTCTTCCTCTCTTTTTCTTTCTCACACTCCCTCTTTCTCGTCTCATATAAAAAAATAGATTTCATTAAACTTATTATATTGTTAATTAAGAGGACGCTAAGTATCTTTTTAAAAATTTAATCTCTCAGTTGATCAAACTTTAGGAATCCTTGAATTCCTGTCATTTGATTATATGACTTTTGCACAAAAAAAATACTCTTATTGCTTCAAAATTCCTTAAATTGAAAGTTTATATTTCAACTTTAGTCGATCAGTGACAACTTTTATGTAAATTTTTAAGACTTTCTTTAAAAGAGCTTAATATCTTGAGCTCATTTAAAGTTCAATTTATTTTAATTAAGATACAATTGTAGGTTAAATTGATTCTCATTTTAGTTGATTCTAAATTTAATAGCAGAATATTTTATTCTTAAATAGGTGCCAAGAATAATTTTCTAATATAAAGAATACCGTTTTTTAAGTGTAACACTTCTCTGGCTTATATTACAACATTTTATATCAAAATTGTAAAACATGTATGTTTTAATATTTTCATTAATTGTAATTAATGATTGAATTACAATTGAGAAGTAAGCGGCTAAAAGTTGATAAGTTCTTATTTTGTTGATTTGAGAAAATTAAACAAATGCTGTTTTTTACATAACCTATAAATTAATTACAAATTAGAAAAACAAAATTAAATGTTTTTTTTTGGATTTTGTATGTCTTAATAGTAATTAAAGTTAATTGTATAAAAACAATGTTTTACAATATTAAAAAAAAACAATATTTTTTTTCTACTTGCAAGGTCTAAATTTTTTTTAAAAAAAAGTAGTATCCACTTTTGGCCGCTTACTTCTCAATTAATTCCAAATTTAATAATTAATCAATAAGGATGGTAACTTTATGCAAGCCGCATAATCGCATAATTTCTTAAATTTGTCTAAAATGAGAAACTATCGTGTTTCTACATATCCCACATCTTTAAAAAGTTGTTTTTCAAGCGCATAATTTTGCATAATTGACGTATATTCGCAACATAATGCTCATATTGCATAATTAACGCATAATTAGACCAAAACGGTCCTGAATTTAGTTTTCGACTATTTTTTTTTCGATTTCCAGCATTTAACGTTCGTGTTAGCAGAGTTGGGAAGTCACTCGTAACTCTGTCGTAATTCAAATGTATTTTTACCAGCAAATACGGTCTCTTGGAACTCTCAAAGTACAGTCTGCTTGCGCATGCGCAGGAGTTATGTGTTGCGTCGTTCTGTTTCAGTTTTACGTTTCTATAATTTCATAAATTTTAAATTAGAATTAAATACACATTCAAATCACCCATGATTGTAATAAACAATTATGAATTGTACGTTTTAATAAAAAGACTGAATTTCTATCTACAGTTTTTTCATAACAATTTAATATTTTTTTTATACTTTATGTCGTTTATTGTTTTTTCGGTATTTTTAGAATTTAAAGAGAAACATAGTACACAAATATCTAAATTTTATGAGAATATATTGTATTACTTTTAAATTTATAATGAATAATTATATTTTTTAATTGCATAATTGCCGCATAATTATCATATAATTGTCGCATAATTACCCGGAATTTATGCGCATAATCCGAGTGGTTCAAAACGCATAAAGTTACCATCTCTATTAATCAAAATCACCTGTCACTTAACGCTTAATAATAATTCAATATTTTTTAAAAACAAAATTTATTTTTTTCTACATGATTTTTTTTTTTTTAAATTTTCTTTCTCTTTGATAATAATAATCCTTGAATATATGATACGTTTGATTTAGCGGTGAGTATTTTCGAGAGAATGTGACGTGAACAAACGAGAGTAGGTTGTTATCCGAAGCAAATATATTCTCAATGTCCAATTATTGTCAGAATGGAGCGCGATTCATGTTGGAATAAAACGCACTCCGTGTCGTCTCATTCCGACAGTTGTGGGCATTTTGAATGCGCGACAATCGCACATTGATATCTTGAGCGTTCCATTTACATGGCCAATGAATCGTACACTTCCCGTAAGTATATGGCTTGACGCGTGTACCGTTCGACCAATGCCAATATACATTCAAATCGCCCGTTAGGGTGAGATTTCTCTCCCCCTCATTTAGGCGCAATTTGCATTCAATGTAAGTTTCTCTATGTATTTATGTCTACGCAATTTGCGCACAACTAACCGTTTTCTCTTATCGTCGTCTTCAAGCCTACAGTAGTGTTAAACCAAGCAACATGATCCTCAACCACCAACTACCGACAAAACTGATTATTCACAACTAGTAATGACAGCTGCAATTGTATAAATTATACTAAGTATCGGATAAGATCACTTTACACTTGGTTGGAAAAAAAATTGCCTAGCCTTTTAACTTTGTTTATTGTATTTTGTTTGATTATTATTAGTATAATTAGCAGCATGGTTGCTACAGAACCTGGAAATGTCAGGGATTTTATAAAAAATGTTTGGATAATCTGCAAATGTCAGGGAATTTACAAATCCAACCTGGAATTTCATTCATTTATACGAAAACCATGAATTTTTTTTTTTAAATTCCCTGGAATTTTCCCAACATTTTTTTGGAACCAAAATTTTTTCAGCACCTTTTTTATCGAAAAAAATCGTTTTTTGCCAAAAAAATTTTTCATGCTAAAAATATAACTTAATAAATACAGAAATCATATTCCTTATCTTAAAACGAATTGATTGACCTATATAAAGTTTATAATTGATCAAGAATTCGTAAAATAATTCATGTTTTTACATTTTTTTGCATTTAAAATTCTTCTTTTTTTAATGACTTCCCTAATTAACTTATAATTAATAATTTCTTGCTTCTTCTATGAGGAAGCAAATTATTTTGCTAACTTGGAAGGGAAATGTTCATGAAGTGGACATAATTCTCACCTAGTTTTAAGTATTTTTGCTATTTTTCAATTATTTTCTACATATTTCTTCTATTTTTGCCATTTTGAAATTGCTTTCTTCAAATTTCAATTATTTCGTTCCAATTTTTCAAAGTTTTTTCATTTTTTGAATTTTAATCAGTCTTTTATTTAGTGTTGTCATTTTACATTTTTTTTCAACTAATTTCTTTAACTTTCAATTATTTTCCTTAAACTTTTAATATTTTGTTCACTAATTATTAATATATAAACCTTATAAACTTTAATCGATAAATTCTACTTTTTCATATTAATATTTTGTTCAATTTTTCAATTATTGCGTTTAAATTTTTAATTTTACACCAGCTTTCATTTATTTATGTAATTGTTCAATTAGTTAATTGAATTAACTAAAATTAATTATTAATTTGCGATTATTAAAGAATTTTTGGATTTATACGAAAACAATGAATTTTTTTGAAAATTGTCCTGGAAATTATTTATTATGAATGAATTTTTAAATTTTCTACGACAGTTTTCAATTATTTTCTTCAAATTTCAACCATTTATTTCATTCTTATCATTATTCTTACAAATTTATTAATTTTTTACTCGGTTTTTAATTATTTTTTACAAAATTCAATTATTAGCTTCAAACTTTAATCTTCAATCATTTTATTATTGCCATAAATTTAATAACTTTTACACCAGATTTCAATTATTTGTGTCATTATTCAAGTACTTTCTCCACATTTTCATTATATTGCTATTTTTTCAATTATTGGATACAATTTTTCAATTAATGTATTAAAATGTTTATTTTTTACTCCACTTTTGAATTATATTTCTCAGTTTTTATAAAGTTTTTTTCCAAATTTCAGGTATTTTTAACATTTTTAATTCTTGTCTTCAAGTTGCATTAATTATTATTATTATTTTTTTTTTTTTTGAAACTTCTAATACTTTTATCAATTTTTCTATATTATTGTCTATAATTTTTAATTTTTATCAGTTCATTAATTTATGTCATTTTTTAATTATTTTCTTCAAACTTAAATTACTTTTGTCATTGTTTAAGTTCTTTTGCTATTTTTAAATTATTTTCTACATATTTCTTCTATTTTTGCCATTTTAAAATGGTTTTCTGCAAATTTCAATTATTTTACTCAATTTTTTTTATTGGCATGAATTTTCAAATTTTTTTACACCAGTTTCAAATTTTTTTCTTCAAATTTCAATCATTTTCGTCATTCGTTTTATTATTGTCATGAATTTATTCATTTTTTTACACCTTTTTCAATTATTTTTTACAATGTTTAATTATGATTCTGAAACTTAAATTACTTTCTACAAAATTAAATTTTTTTGTCATTTTTGAATTATTCTTTTCAAATTTCTATCATTTTTCTCAAACTTCGAATATATTTTTTTATTTTTGAATTATCGCATTTAAATTTTTATTTTTACTCCAGGTTTCAATTATTTATTTCATTATTCAATTAGTTTCTTCACATTTTAATTATTTCGTCAATATCTCAATTATCGTGCTCAAAATTTTACTTTTTTACACCAGTTTCAAACAATTTTTTCAAATCTTAATTTCTTTTTATTCTCTAATTTTTTTCTTGTAATTTCAATTATTTTTAAAACTTTTCAATTATTTTCTACAAATTTCAATTATTTGTGTCATTATTCAATTAGTTTCTCCACATTTTCATTATATTATTAATTTTTCAATTATTGTTTATAATTTTTCAATTAATGTATTAAAATGTTTATTTTTTACTCTATTTTTGAATTATATTTCTCATTTTTCATGAATTTTTTTTTCAAATTTCAGATATTTTTTAATTCTTGTCTTCAAGTTGCAATTATTATTATTTTTTTTTTAAATTTCTAATACTTTTCTCAATTTTTCAATATTATTGACTATAAATTTTTAATTTTTTACCAGTTCATTTACTTTTGTAATTATTCAATTAGTTAATTGAATTAACTAAAGTTAATAATTAATTTTCAATTATTAAAGTATTTTCAGATTTTTACGAAAACAATGTATTTTGTTTGAAAATTGTCCTGGAATTGTCCCAAATTTTGTTCTGAAAAACCTGGAAAAGTCATAGAATTCTTAATCCAAACTTGTGTAGAAAACTATGTGGCAGTAATACCGCTTAATAGACACATTTTTTCCACTTTTTGTATCTTATTAATCTAATTATTTCAGTATCGTCTATAAAATTGTAAATTACCCGCAACATCAATTTTAAAATTGACATACGGAAGTCGTGAATTATTATTTAAATTATTATATTCTTGGTAATTTCTACGGCAATTATCAGCTTTAAAAATAACATGAATTTTGTTAGATAAAGCTTGTAAAGGAAACTAAGATACTTTCGTCTCTACTTTTAATTCCAGCATTAACTTATTTTGAAACAAAAATTTTGTCGTCTGCAACTTAACTCGAAACGTGATGAGCAAACTTGAAAATAAGTCTGTATAATGACACGAATGAATGGCTCTCCTTTATCGTCTTTGCCGTTTCGCTCTCATGCTTTGTTTCAATCCTCTCGTAAAAATTTTAATTCTCTTATCCTGCATCGTGCATTTTGGCACTTACTTTTCTATTCTTCATAATTTCTTTATCTTCTCATTCTTTTTTCCCCTCTTTTTAATCATTTCCTTTTCTTTTCTTTCTTCTCCTATTTTCTCCTTCTTGTTCCTCGTTTTTCTGCCGACCGGTTATGAGGGTACTTATGCAAATATCCCGGTTGAGCCTCTTCGTATTCGCACCAATTTTGCCGGCGACCGGTTTACGCAAAATGAAAGACGAATGTTCGGTCAGCAGGGCGTTGTAAAACTACCAGAGGCACACGATCATGTACCAACTTTTCGCCTCAAGCAATAATGTCGTGTCGGTCCGATATTGGCGACATTTACTTGAACCTAACGAACCGGTTCTCTGAACGGTTTTGCGGACAGCTTCTCTATGTGAAAATCCAAAGAAATGCGAAAAAGAAGCAATCCCTCGTTCCTCCTATGGATTTATACCGTTCTTAGACTATTTCGTTCTCTCTAATCAGTTGTTTCCTTTCTAAAACGTTATTCAATTTAAAATCTTAATTAATAATGAGAAAAGAATTTATTTTTTCCAAATTTGAAGATAATGTTGATTAGTGGTAGTAATAACTAGATACTACTGGGCATAAAAACAAATAAGGGATTTTATTTTGTATAAAACAGCCAAAGGACATTATTGCGCATGTTTGAGTGTTGCAGATAATTCTTATATCATATTTAGATATTATTGATACCTACTGCGCATGCTCAGGTAGTACTGATCACTAGTGCGCATGATCCGGTGTTACTGGTCTCTTCTGCGCATGTCAATGAATTCTACAAGTGATTGAATCACTCATGTTTGTCAAAACACCCATTTTAGAAACTGTTTCCATTCTTTCGTAATACAATAAAGATGATATTTTAAAGCTACAATAATAATTTTCATCTTCCGATTTTTAGGATGATTTAATATTAATTCTTTGTTAACAATGGTTAATTTAAAATCAAGTGTTGTTCCAAATTGATAGGCCACTTAATAACAACAAGTTTCGATTTCAGTTAAAATTTGAAGAGACAGACCCTAAAAGTTTTTCCGACTCGTTGAAAAGCAATTTGCTGTTATTATGCATGTTCGTGACGACACATAAGAGTCATTAGTCTGACATGACGTGCTCCTTTATGCAAATTAATTAATACTCTGAAAAGTACTTGATTCTTGTAATATTTATTATCTCTTTTGAAACGTGTCATTATTCTTAAATTTGTATAAATTATTCATTCATTCTGTTTATATATTGTTATTTAAATTTTATTTATTTATTTTCATTTAAAACCGAAAATTTATTAATGTATATTATTTTTAAGGGAGAAATAACAGAGGAAACGAATTATAATTTTCGTCTGTATACTCGCGGGTAATTTTACTGAAATAAACTGGATATAGGGGTTGTAAGGAGACGTGTTTAAAGTTTTGGAAGAATTGAATTCTTGTAATAAATATATAATTGGTGCATTCTCTGATATAATCATGAAACAAAATAATACCGTAAATGAGGGTTTCTTGAAGTTTTAGCGTAGTTTTTATTTGTAACGCACAATTAGACGCATTATTTTTCCCTTAAAAGAAGAATTGCGTGATGACCACACGGCAATTAAATTAAATAAGAGAAATGTCAGGATCAGAGACGACATGTCTCTGCTTTTTATTCCATGTCTCGCTATTATAACGGTGAACGCTCGTCATCGTTCACAACCAGATGAATCCAACTTTTCATCAGCAAATAAATCCACAGATCTTGTCTATATCATTTTTTTCTACCCCCGCTCCCTTATTTTTGAAGCTTTATAGTGTATAAACAATCCTTCAAATAAAAAAATTATATGTTATAAAATATACACATATTTTTTTTTATATGGGAAATATCAGTAATTATTATGATAATTGACAAAAGAATACTTTTTATTCGTTGCACTATAGGGGTTCGTTTTATTTCTTTTGCTTTAATTGTCTATTCTGACGTTGGATGAAATACGGTTATGTTTTTTGTTTTTGGCTGTTGACGCTTATGGCGAAAGTATTACGCGAACGATAGTTGGCCTTGAGTATTCACATGTTCGAAGAAGAGGGCCTGAAGGAGATCTCTCATTCGGCTCGTTAAAACATATTGCGTGGAGGGTCGAACCGACGAACGAAGAACGATCGTACGGGCGCATTCTCAATGAGTAACGATGAGGGGGCGCCGGAGGAGCTTGATATAATAATGACCCAGACGAGCTGCATCCTTGTGCTATATCAGACTGCGTGCGCTCCTACATGATCCAATGAATTCCTCATTTATTACAAAATCTCCATTTTTCCAAAAAAATTCTATGGAACAGCCCAGAAAAGCCCTCGCAACTGTCTACTTGAATCTTATATCGTTCTTTTCAATTTTTTGTTGCATCGAGAAAGAGGAAAGATAAACAGAAAGAAAAATATTTCTGGGAAAATTTTCTCCTGACAAATAGCATCAGGAAATTTTTTTTATTTTGTGATGCGAATTTAACGGTTTCAAGAAAAATAAAAACGTGATATTGGAAGCGAGACGAAATTGTTGTGGTAACAGACCAAGTACGGAAAATAAAAATTTTAGATAGGAAATGTCAGTAAGAGGTGGGGATAGATGGTCTAGTAGCGAGATTCGCGGAGCGCGTTAGGCTCAGAGAGCTCGAGCCAATCAAATTAGAGGCGATGCTGCGCCCCACTACTATTTGATTGGTGCGAGGTCACCAAGCGTTAGAGTATAAAAGAAGCGAGTCGCTACGAGTTAAGGAACAGATCGAACGGAGCAGTCGCGGTGATAGGGTCTTCTCTATTCGAGATGATTTTTTGTTTGAGATGATTTTTTATTTCTTATGAATTGTGGCAAGCAGTTTAAATTTAACTTTCGATGTGTAAAATTTCAGCCGAATCCAAGTAATAAATTTAAGAATCACATTAGGATTTTAAATAAAGTCGAAGCTTCAACGGGAGCATCTGTCGAGAACTTTTAAGCGGTTACACCACCCTGAAATTTTAAAAAAATAGTTTTTTTTTTATTTTACATAATTTCGATGCCTATATTCTTACGGTCATTTTAAGACGTCGGTTTTAATACCTTTTTCCGAGTCTTAATAACTTAAAGTACTTTTTTATCTTCTTTTGCGTTTTTCTCAAAACTACATTTTTTGGTGTGGTGTACATGATTTCTCAAAAACTATTCGACCGATTCTCTTCAAAATTTGTACACAGCTTCTCTATAACATTCTCTATGGCATGACGTAGGATTTTCTCAAGATAATTTTTTTTGAAAAAGTTATACAATTTTAAAACGAAAATTTCGTACCCAAAAAGAAATTTTTTTTTCAAAGTGCTCCCATTTGCTCAAAAAATTTTTTTTTTAAACGGTTACGTCATGCTGTAGGTTATTTAATACAGTTTAAAAAAAATTTTGTTTTTGGATTTCTGATAAAAATTGTGCTGTCCGGCATGTACACCGCACGGCCGTGCGCTAAGAAAAGTGACTTACTAGACTCGCTATATCTCCACCATTTTTGAATATTTTTTCTTCTTCCAAGAATTTTTTTTAAGTGAAATATATGTACTTTGATATTCCAATTATTAAAAAGTGGTATTTATAATAGTTTTGTCAAAATTAATTCTTGAAATACCCTCCAATTTTCAGGCGTTCAGGGTGGTGTAACCCCTTAAATTGAATATATTGAATTATTTTGCATTGGATCAGTTACAAAACAAAGAAAAATAAATAAATCGAGGGATCGAAAATAAGATTAACAACCAAATAGAAAGTAGCTTAATCCAAACATTCAAGTTGACAACCAAATAGGAAGCTCAACTCAAACTAACAAAAGAAGTCAAATCATGAAAAAATAAAGTTCTTTATTTATATTCCTAACTTAGCCCCAGATGTGTATGATGGTAGAGAGGATGGTTCTCTAATTTTAATTTCGTTTTGAAAAGATTATTTATGAAAAAGATCATTAAAATAAGTCACCTGAATTAAACAAATAACATTGTATTTAGAAAAATTAATTTAAATCTTCTAAACAAGAATATAAATTTTTATAAATTAAATTTTGAGGTTAAGACATTTAGTGCATTAATAATATGTCATAAATCGATTACATTTGATCAATTTAGAAATAAGGTTAGGGGGTGTTGATTAATTACGTGAGGTCAAAATGGGGAAGAGGGGGGTCAATAAAAATCTCACGTCAACTTTCTATTTTTAGACAAAATTTGAACACTTCATTTTTGTCGGTTAATTCAAAACGTGGTCAAGAACATGTAAGTTTAAACATGAAAAATTTCTTTATAATTCCGTAATTTTCGTTAGTCCATGTTGACTCGACGCAGGGTAGCATGAATAAAAGGGGAATAAATAAAATTAATTTTTAAATTATAAATTTTGACCAAGTCTTGGTTACAATGTCATGTCACAGCGTTATTTCGTTCTTATAGTATGACCAATAATGATTTTGCCAAAGACTGACAAATAAATCTACTCTCATTTCAGTGTTAATTATAAAAAATTTTAAATTTCCTAAATTCCTTCTCTAAAATTTATCATCCCACAAAGAAAGATGAATAATCAAGAACCTAAGGTGAGTTTAAACTTTTTAAACGAATCAATAATCACTAAGTGGCCATTTCTAAACGTAATCGATTCAGGCAGTTATTGTCTCATTAATAGTCATGAGCATATGTCGGGTTCGATTATTACAAGTCGGGTTCTACTTCGACATCATTTGTGGTATTAATTACGCAAATTTACTGGTACCAGGGAGAAAGACAATGTAGAGTGTGGGCAAAAAGAGAAAGCTTTCGGCGAGTTTCAATTGAAGTTAAAAAAAGAATTTGCTTTGAGAGTCGAAAAATTCTGGTTTTCTCTGAACAAACAAAAATAGAATGGATCGCGAAAAAGGAATGGGGAATTGAGGCAGTACCTAATGAACCTGATCGATTGGTTTATCGAGAATAATGCCTTTGTCCAATGATTCATTTTATCCGATTACTGAACTGAGAAAAATATTTATCTCTCTCTCTGTCATTTTCACTTTTTTTTCCCTCTTTTCTTCTTCTTCTTTCCACCTGCACAGCACAAGCCTGCAATCCGGCTTACGGTTAACTTATTTCTGGCAGCAAATTATATTTATTATTTTTCTCGGAGACTAAGTTTCGTGCCGGGACGGCTGCAAAGGGCAAGATTTATACGCGTGTAAATTAGCCGAAACAGAGTAGTATCCATTCCAGTGTTCACTTGTTTTCACGCAACTGACTTGAAGCATTCATTTTTTTGGGCGCCACCCTTCTCTCGAGATGTCTGTACCCTTTCATCCTGAAAGGGTCGCAAAAACGGGGAAAAAAGTAACTTTCTTTTATAAACGTGTAGGAACAAGAGTTGCAAGAAAAGCAACCCTCGAGTTTTTATTACCATTCTGTTACCACTCGAGGAGTTACATATTTCAACAAGGTGAGGCAATTCATCCTTCGACAAATTAATATCTTAAAATACAAGGCTAACTTGAGACAGGGCAATTTTTATTGCGCACATGCTTTATGGATGCACATTTTGTTTTTTTTTCTTCTCTCTCTCTCTCTCTCTCTCTCTCTCATCATCCGACACGCGTAATTAAAATTGTCTACCCACACGAGAGAGTTTGGATATATATTTTGTACCGGAACAGAGTCTGCGGTCGAGACGTGAGTTGCGTCGAGTATTTCATTTTTACCGCAAATCAAATTGAAATACAAACCCCTCGATTCAAAACTAGAGGGGGGTGATTTTCAGGGAAACTCGATTCTTCGGTTACAATTTTTCACGGTGATTGAATGTAAAATGTGCTGAATTTAAATTTAATAATGCAGTTTCATTATTTTTGATGGACGTTTAATTGAGAGATTTAATGAAGTTAGTTATGGCGCGCAGTTTATGGGGAAAAAACAATGCTAGGACACACAAAATGGATTAAGTTTATGAAATCAAACTAGCTTTTCGCAATTCTACTTTCTTGTCGTGAAATTCTATTTTTTTTTTGTTTGGAAAAGTTTTACTTCTAAAGTACGTATAACACAAATGGCAGGTCTTTTCTGAAGTAGAAAATTATTCATAAAGTATGAACGTGGCTTATGTTCTTTTTGAGATTGGAAAAGTAAAATTGTTGGGAAAATGTGCCTCGCGGAGTTAAGTGACGTTGACAAAAGTGCACAGGTGCGCTTGGGGAAGGTATGGAAATGAGTCTTGCTTTCGTGGAAGTCTCTTAGAAGTCTTGCAGTGTTTATCATCACCATTCATCCATTCCAATACGTCTCAAGACTCACACCAAGACACACCTGATGTCTGCATTATTGTCATCCTGTATTAACTTCCACTTGCATGATCTTCATTCTACATATAGGCACAAGCTCATCTGCAAACAGAACACACGTTCTCGCATTTTCCGCTCTCTGAATGAGATATATACGAAAACTCGATAGATTCAATTTGTAGAAAACTCTGTCTGTGTTTTATCAATCTTGATTGTCTCATTGTTGGTTTTTTTCTTATTTATTTATTTATTCAATATCATAGCCCTTAATCTTATTGGTACTACAATTTTAATACGATGTACATTTAGTAAAAATACAAGTATATTAATATTACATATCAGTTTAAAAAGATAGATTGGAAAAGAGATTACACAACAAATAATTGAATTTTGATGAGGGTAAACAAAACAGGTCAGTCTCGATATCCTTATTGGAAAAATAAGTATTAATATATCTTCTGACATCTTACACAACTGTGTAAAGTAGTGTGTGTCAAAAAAAATTTTTTTTTCTTTCTGAAGTCTCACTCCTTAAAAAGTTTGCATTTAATAATAAAATAATTGTCAAATTTTCAATATGACAAACAATTTTATAAAAAACCGATGAGATTGACCGGAAACTTTTTGAAATCTAATGTCAGATTCGTGTTCAACGACCTCAAAAACCTTGATAAAAAAGATGTAAGCGAATTATTTGTTATTTTACCCATTTTTGACTTGGTTGATGATTAAAGATACTTCAAGAAGGTCCTGGAATGAGGATAAAATGTTTTTAAAAAGTTTCCAAAATTCTGATAATTATTTTATCAGTAAATAAAAGGTTTTTAAGAAACTTGAGAAAAAAAAAATTTTGTTTTTTATACACTCTAGTATAGAAGTGTGTAGAGTTGTTTAGAATTGGATGGTAAAGGATTATGCAGAAGGAGGTAAAACGAGTGGATATTCTTATTATATTTCCATAAATTTTATGTCTAGTTTTAGCTTTCAAGTTTGATTCTTCAAGCACATAGCAAAGTCTTTTCAAGTTTACTTTTTTTTTCGCTAGTGAAAAGATCTTCTCTTGGTTTGTGCAAATAAAAAAAAACATATAGAGTGTCTGACTGCGGAAGCCGAAGGAAGATACACCGAAAGGCTGATATGTGAATTCAATGACAAATACAATGGTATTCGTTGTGTATCGTGAAGATGCTGAAAAGAGGGAACTGATAACTCAGAAAGCAAATGTGAATACAAAAAGTGAGAGCTGTAGATATCAATTATTTTTCACACTCGGTTTCATCCTTTTATTCCCTTTTGTCAAAAGGTCCCTTTGCTTTCTTTATTCTTCATGAAAATCGCCACTGTTTGCTTTCTCGTGAATGAAAAGTTTTGCCTTTTACTTCTCCAAACTTTCAAGTTTCACATATCTTTGCACCAGAAGAAAACGGGGAGAATTTGAGATATTATGAAATAATTAATAATTTAAGAATGGTTAAAAGTCATCACGGGCTTAAAAATAGGAGTAAAAAACCGATTTTTTAAGCGAGGTGTAAAAAATCGACTGCTGTGATTAATAATTTAATTATAAATGAATAATTTTTATCATTAATAATAAAATTTCTATCTCTTGCATATCGTTACGTATACTTATTTCTTTGCATGTCACTTCAAACAAAGGTAATTGCATTCGATATCAGCTCTACTCTTTTATTATGTACCCTCGAGTTTTCAGTTACCATTTTAGGTACCATCCCCTTATTTCTCACTCCACTTTTCTGCCAAACCCAATTAAAGCTGAAATATAATTGCATTCTTTTCGCTTTCAATTAAAATCGCCTCGATGCTAAAACGTGTATCTCGAAGAGCACGTTTTTCAAGATTTTCTACGGGAGAGGGTCCTCACAATTAGCATTTTTTCTCTTCGGCACTTTCATTTTTAATTTATCTGTCGCCTCTTTAAAAGGATTGCTAATTTGAATCTTCGTCTTGAAAATCACTTCCACTTGACACACCGACAATGCGTTTCAAATCAAATAATTGCGTTTGAAATAATGTAATTCCGTTCAAAACACGCTAATTACTTTTTAAACAAACTGGTAATATTTACTTCGAAATTATTATACACTAGATTATAAAACGCGCGCTATTAGCGCGGGATTAGTTTCTAAGACTTATTTTATCGATAATTAAAATTATTGTCAATATAATGCATTTTAATATAAATAACAAAAGTTTTATTCATATATGTGTAGAACAAAATATAAACAATTTTTAAATTAGAAAAAAATTCAACAAAACTATTGACATTTAAAAAAATAATTGCAAATATTGCAAATTAATTGAAAAATAATGAAAATAATAAAAAAAAATGGGATAAGTAATTGAAAGATTGTAAAAAATAATTGAAAATTGAAGGAAATTTGAGAAACATAATTAAATTTTGAGAAAACTAATTGAAAATCTTGTAAATTAATTTTAAAAAATCTAAATAATAGACAATTGAAAATGATAATTGAAATTTGGAAAAATCATTTTTAAAAATTACGGAATATCTGTGAATTAAAAGAAAATAATTGCAAAATAATAAAAACAATTAAATCTTGAATAAAGTAATTAAAATTTGAAAAAAATTGTAAATTTTGGAAACTAATTAAGAAATATTGAAAATAATCAAAAATTAGGAAAGGGAATCGCAAAATGATAGAAATAATTGAAAATTGAAGAAAATAATTGAATTTTAAGAAAAGTATTGAAAACTCTTTAAAATTAACTGAAAAAATTACAGAATAATTATGAAATAAAACAAAATAATTGAAATTTCAGATAAATAATTCAAGCTTCTAAAAAGTATGAAATAAATAAAAATAATTAAAAATTTAAGAAATTAATTCAAAATGGATAAAAATATTACAAATTCAAGAAAATAATCAAAAAATGATATAAATAATTAAAAATTGAAAGAAATAATTGAAATTTGAGAAAAATACTTAAAAATCTTAGAGAATAATTTTTAAAAATGAGAATAAATCAAAATTGCGGAAAATAATTAAAATATATGATTTTATAATTTGAAACTTGAAGAAAGAAATTGAACTATAGCAAAAATTATCATGAAATAATATTATAAGTTGAAAAAATTAATGAAATTTGAGGGAAACAACTAAAAAAAAATTATTGAATTTTTTTTTAAATAAAAGAAATAATTGAAATTTGAGAAAAATTCTTGGAAATCTTATAGAAATGAATTGAAAAAAATGAGAAGAATTAAAAATTGGAGAAAAGAATTGAAAAAAGATAAAAATAATTTGAATTTAAGTTAATAATATTTTTTGGAAATTATGAAAACAAATGAAAATATTTAAAAATTGAAGAAAATAATAGAAATTTGGGAATAATACTTTAAAATATTAAAAAATTATTTTACAAAATGAAAACAATTAAAAATGGAGGGTAATAATTGAAAAATGATAAAAATAATTGAAATATGATGAAAATAATTGAAATTTTAGATAAATAATTAAAAATTTTAGATAAATAATTAAAATTTTTGAAATTTATGCGAAAAGAATGAAAATAATTAGAAATTGGAGAAAATAATACGAAACTTATATTATTTATTTTTAAGCGAATTAAAATAATTGGAAAATCGTTTAAAAAATTGAAAATTAACGACAATAATCTAAATTTGAGATAATAACTACAAATTTAGGAAATAATTTGAAAAATAATTAAAAGATGGAGAAAATAATTGCAAACTTATCAAAAGAAATGAAAATTTAAGCTTTTAGATGAAAACGAGTCGATTTAGACTATTTTTGGGAAATCGAAAATCTTAACGACAAAGCTTCCTCTATGAAAAAGCAAACTGATAAAAATAGTTGAAAATTGTAGTTTAAGTAATAGAAATCATAATATAAATGAATTATTAAAAGTTGAAGAAATTCTTAAATTACTTCAAATTTAGTATAATTGAAGAGTGAATTACTTGAATAGAACATGTAATCAATGCAAGTTTAAATGAACTAAAATTAAAAAAATTAAAAATCTGTAAATTTAAAACTTGAGAAGATTTTAAAAAGGTGAAATATGATTTAAAAATTTAAAACAAAAAAACATATAGTGACAAGCTTTATTGATGTGGTCAGAATGAATGAATGAAACTTGAAAATTATTATATATAATTTAAAAATTCATTGATTTTTAAAAACTTGTAATTAAATTTGATTCAAAAAGTTTGGGACAAATTATAGTCATACATAAAACAAGAATTATAAATACCGGAATACGCCTTGACGAGGATAATAATTAATCTACGATTAAGATAGGTAGATATCGCGAAATTAGGGAAACATTTGGGCAATAAATAATTTTGTTTTAAAAGGCGTGTAATTTGGCATGAAACGTTGAGAATCACGCAACTGCGTTTATTTTTATCGGGACAGGGATTTTTATCGACCTCGGAGATACCTTGGGGACTTGACATGTGTCGAAAATTTGTGGTTTATTCTTTTTTTTTGTGTTTTTCCCCCTTTTGGGATATCCCGTGGGCGCGCGACCATAATCGCGAGATATTTCAGAAAAAGCTCTTGTTACGGTGCGGTGGGAAGATGCGATCCTTACAAAAGAGTGTCTGGCGAGATCGCGTGCCCGACCCGTCCAGACGAAGGAAAGCTATAAATCTTACAATAACGTACCTTTCCCTTTGCCCTCCGAACCCGCTCAACAGTTTCACTCTCCTTGGCCGTTGAGAGTCTCACTAACTAGGCTGATTTGGCTCGTTACCGCAATAAAGACTCGTCCATTTGTAACAAACACCTCCACTATCACCGGCTACTGTAATTTTCAAATAAAAATGTATTTTTATTACCAATCCCACTTGCCCTAAACTTCAATTTCGCTTCATTACACTCACTGTTGTTCAATTTCTTTCACCATTCTCTACATTTAGGTTTAAACACAGTAATGTGTATTTCTAGTTTATTTTTAAACCCGTAACATATACTGTGATTTATACACTAGTATATTAACTAATATTTGGTATTATGATACTTATTAATAATTTGTACCAAGCGTTATCAACCCTCCGGATTTTTCATCTCATTTTCGGATAAATGTCTCAAATATCCGGATTTTTGAGAAATTTAAAAAATTTGCCCGAGTCTTTAAAAAAAAAACCTACTTTTAAATTTGTATATGGAGGTAAATTTAAAGAAACCCACTTTCCATGTTGCACTTATTTTGGTTTTGAGCCGTGTACTTTTGAAAAAATTAAGTAATCAAAGTGATATCCTAATTAAATATGTCTAATAAGTGAGGCGGTAATTACTTTGCGGCATTTTAGTTTTTCTTTTTTAGAATAAACTAGACTCAATTTCTAAGCAACAGAAGTCCAGAATATGAAAATTTGGATATTTAACATTTATTAAAATTGAGCAGAATATAAAATATTTTTATAAGTCCTCTTTTTATAATAAATCATCTTTTTTGTTGAAAAGAATGAATATCTGAATTTGACATTTTGTATGAAATTCAGGCATAAATTACAATCTCTAAAAACAAAAGTAAGATACTTTAAAATTAAATTTATAGATTTATATCTGATTAACATATCATTAATATGAAGAACATATAAATTCTTATGCCTAAAACGATATTAGAAATCTTTAATTCTGTGATAATGGAAAATTTACACTAAAAAAAGCAAATTACTGATCCAGTCAATGTGTCGCAGAAATATTCACAATATTATCATTATATATTTTTTTAATTGTTTGGTAAATTTTTTTAATATTAATAGATTAAGAAATGAAACTATTTTAATGGTGTGCATTGTATAATTCGTAATTTTTATAATAGCTCAATATAAATAAATTTTAAATTATTATTGAAATTTAGAGCTAACGGGTTACTTATATAGAATGTATGTGTTTTGAAATTTAATAGAAATGGTTTAACGTTTTGTTTAAAACTAAAAGACAAAAATAATTATTTTCTGAATTCAAATTTATTAATGAAAAAAGAAATCGATTTAAATTTAATCAAATCTTCTTTGGATCCCACAAAATGAACATTTTTAAATATCATAAAAATTACATTTTCAGATATAAAGTTTTGCAAAATAACACTAAAAAAATGTTTAGTCATATCAACAAAAATTTTGTTGGCTTAACCAAATTTTTAGTCATAGCAACAAAAATTTGAAACATTTTTTTCAGTGAAAACACAACCATTATTACAGAAAGTTGGATTATAATGCTTCATTTAGATACATTTTTAATTCTCTGCATTTAAGAATTTAACTTATTCCAAGTTTTGTGATTAATTTTTTTTCGCATAGAACTTATCTTAAAAATATTCAATTTTTTTTAAATTCCTTATTTTTTTAACTTCATGCGGTAATTTTTTCTAATTATAATATGTTATAATTTTCTTTATTTTGTCTCCTTCCTTTGTCTTTTATTTTTCGTCTATTACCCGTGAAAATTAGAAAATGAAATATAATAATTGTGAATATTGGTAAAATAAATTTGTATAAAATGTGTGTTTTGTAAGGTGGCAAACTATAAGATGGAAGTATTAAATATATTTCGTTTACTTTACATTTTTCAAATTAATAGTAACAATAATAATAAATTAGTAAACGTAAGATTTGTTATTTAATTTATTTGTAAGAAGGAAGAAATTTATTATCTTAAACCGGGAGAAAATCAGATATTTTAAAAACCAACTTTGTATATACACCCTGATTTTTTATTTTTTCTACTATTTTCTACATTTGTTCTATTTTTTCGCAAATTTATTAACTATTTTATTACAAAGAAATTAAGTCAGGATTTTTTTTGTAAATTTAATAATATTTTTTATTTTCCTTTTAAAGTCTTTATTTTCGTATTTTTAAAATTTTGTGAATAATTTTCTTATCTTTTTCATTAAAAAAATTTTTGTATTTCTTTTACAAGCTTTTTATGTACTCTAAAAAGTGTTTTAGTTTAGGATTTGTTAGATTTTTTAAATATAGATTTTCTCCAATTTTTCATTGATTTACTAATATTTACCTTAAATTCTTTCAATTAATTATTATTTTTTTTTGTACATCTTTTTTAATTTTGTTTCATTACTTACTTTAGCTATTTATTAATTTTTTTATTGCTTATTAGTTAATTGATTTATTTTATGTATTTATTATTATTTATTGTTTTAGTTAATACCTTGATTGTACCAGTTTTCGTCCACGTCCCAGTTACATAAACATATCTGTATCTAAATGCTTTAAAATCAAAAGTTTAATGTGGACGGAAACTGGGACAAATTTTGTCTAATAATGGTATTAATTATAAATATTTAAACGAATATTAATAAACAATGTTTAATTAAATAATTTATTTAAAAGTTAATAAATCTAAAATTCCCCTCTTAAGAATAGAGCTTTTTCTAAGAAAAATTTACACTTTCAATTGTCAATGTTTCAATTTTCATCACGTCTGCCATGAATCTAGTCAAGTAAACATTACGATATGCTGTAAAGCATTGATTTTTTTCAGTCACAATTTATTTATTACACTCGAGTGATTTGCATACAATGTAACGTTGATTTTCAAGTTGAACATTTAGCGGAAAGATTTAATACTTCCGACCAAGAAGAAACGTAAAATTTCGTGGGCGCAGATTTACCAAGTAGACATCTTGATTGAATTGGTTTCGGTTTTATAGTCTTGTAATCTACTTTTCCACATGGTCAATAAACTTAAATAAGCTACCTCAGTAAATATAATCGAATGCCACTACTAATCATTTTCTAATCTCCGTTCAAGTCGACAAAAGTATCCTTTTTTCCCTAATCGAAACAACCCGGAATTTCAGACTGTATAGCTTTCACTTCTTGCTGGTTAGCAATTAGCTTCTCGTATGTAGCAACAGGGATCCTTGTATATTACGGCGATTCCAATCTAACATTAAAATGTAATATAATACGTCGGAACAACAAAGAATTAAATGTCCGAGATCGAGTTGATTATAAACACCGGGACGTGTAATATTGGCAATTTTTTTTTTAATCAATTGATAGGAATCGTGAGAATTCCACACTATTTCAAATTTTACAAAACTACCTACTCTTACGCCTACCTACATTTCAAATGTTATAAAGCAGTAGGTTTTTCGCATTCCTATCTGTCTGCCGTTCAGCATTGATTATTTATGAAGATACTGCGTTTAAAAAGAAATTTTTTAAAAAATATACACGTTGATTGTAGCATTACGAATATATTCTTGGATCAATTTTTCGTCTCTGACCTGAGTCATCTGAAAGTAAATTATTGACTATTATATAAAAGTTATGAGATGTGTTTGAGCAGAGCAAATAAGAGGTGTGATATGATTGATAATTGTTATTTCGTAACTTTGTTACACAGAAATGAATAGGGGCCATTTTTATACTTATGGCCTATCAATCAACAGACTTGTCTGATAAGCAAAATGTCATCGACATCCTGTTCAGGCAATTTTACAATGATGTACACTAAGCTTTCACACATATTTGCACTCTTAGTCCAATACTCGCTCTGCACGTGGTCGTAAAAAAGTCCCACTTGAAGAAAAGGAATTAGAAAGAAGCAGAGGTGCAATAAAACTTGTCGCAATTGCATTTCGAAATAGCAGGAAAAAATCCAGGTCGTTAGAAAGTTTGCCAAACAAAAATTAATCAAAAGAAGTGTAATTTGGGCAGTTTGGTAAAAAATTTCTCTATAATAAAATAAACCACGTTTATAAATAACCAACATAATTCGTGTATTAAAATTCATAAATGGATCGTTTTAAACTTTTTTTTTTTTTAAAGAAATGACGGCAAAACCTATTCAATTTCCTTGAATGAAAGTTTACAGGAAATTGAAATTGTGCATTTTCTATCAAGCTGCTTCGATCACAATAAATCAAACATTTCAAAGTTACACTAGAGAGCTGTTGAATAATTCATAGCTTATTACTCGAACCGTTATATAAATAATTGATACTTGACTGTTTTTTCATCAAGAATACAAAGAGATGTTCAATAAGTTTTGTATATTTGTATGTATGCTGAAAAGCAGTAAAGTGTCGATTGTAAATGTTGTACAATCGCCATTCTGCCAACGTGTCACGCTTCTTCAATATGGTTCGTAAATTATCGACACCCCGAACATTATTCGATTCTACTATTGACTTTACAGAAATAATGTTATATTCTTTATATAAAATTAAAATATGCTCTATTTCAGGATATTTACTATAGTAGGACTGATAAAAATAATGATCTTTTTTATTTAAATCAAAAATTGATTTTTTCAAAATATAATCTGTATTTAAAATCTCCAATTGTTTATTTGTAAGTGGTTTATTAAAGAAATGAAGAAAAAATTTAAAAAACAACGCAGGAATGAAACAGTGACATAATTATATATAAAAAAGTAGAAACTCTTTTCAAAAAATTAAACTCTTTACTGACATTTTTTCAAATTAAAATAATAAATAAGAAGATAAATAAAAAAACGCTCAAATATATTACTAAAGACAACAAAATTTTAAAATTGGAAAAATTAGAGAACTATTTTACAAATTGAATAAAAAGAGAATCAATAAAATTTTGTAAAATTTAAAAAATTTTAGAAGATTATTCTACGCAGTACAAGAATGATGTTCAAATAAGAATATTTAGTACCATATTAAATTCATATAATATAAAATAAAAGAATAAAAGTTAACAAAAAAGTAGAAAATTGGGAAATTTTAAAAATGTTGATAAAAGCTCCAAATAAATGTTTTCAAAAAGTCATATTTATAAGATAAAAACTAAACAATTAAAAAGAAGGAAAAATGCTTCTCAGAAATAAAAAAAATGAAGACAAAAATTTAAGAATTAATTAATTACTTTTTTAATTGTCTCATTTTTTAAATTAATTTTTTTTTAATGAATTTTTTTAAGTCACTTTTATATTTTTTACATATCTTTGTATATATTCTGAATTTCTAGGAGATTTCACTGGAATTTACTATTTTTGAATATATCCAAAAATTTTTCAATGTTTTTTGTAATTTTGTAATTTCTTCATAATTTGTTAGATTCTTCTTAAAGACTTTCTTGTTTTTCATTTTACCATTTTTTTTTATTATTATCGCATGGTTTTTTAATTTTCTTTTTTGAATTCTAATGTTTTGAACTCTTTCTGAAATTTTGTAAAATTTTGTAATTTCTTTCTCTTCCTTAAACATTTTCATAATTCATTTAATTTCTTTTTTTTTTAATTTCAAACAATTTCTGTAATTCTTTTGTAGGTCTTTTCCTTATTTTTATATTTATTTATCATTTTTCATATAGTTTTACAGTTTTGTCATACTTTTATCGATTTTTTTATTTTTGCATTTATTCATAATGTTTTAAATATCTTTTTGAAATTGTATTCTGTTCCAATTTATAATATGTTTTAATATTACTTTTGTATTTTCTCTGCTTTTTCAATTTCTTTTCAGTTGGTATTTTTTATTAAATTTTATGATCTTTTCTGATATTCTTTTTAACTTTTTAGGTTTATGAAAACGAGTTTAATATTTTTTTAAATAAAAATTGCGAATATTGACTTTTTAAAATCGCATATTTTTTTTTATTTCCGTCATATTTATAAAAGGTTTTAATATTAGTCTGAAAAAAAAAAACAAATTTGCAAAAATTGCCTAATAATTCGAAAAATCTGGGCATTTCAAATTGATAATTCGCTAGACACTTCTACAAAATTAGTTTATTGTATAGGAACCCTGCAATTTATTCTACCAGCTAAATGCCAATTTAGAAATTCCATTATTACATATTTATTGTTTTTTGGTAAAATCGAATTTTCCGTAAATTACACAGAATAAGCAGACATTTCTTAAGGTATACATAATTACATAAATACTATTTCTAAAGGTTTAATTACTTTCAAAATGAAGGAGCATAAATGATATGATTTCGAAATTCAAGTCAAATTAGATAATTAATTTTAGGGATTTAATTACTCACTTTGGGTTCATTAGATCAATAAATCTATATATGTAAAATATCTTGCATCAGGCAAATTAAAGAAAGGAAAAATGAAAACATCGACATAAAGTTAACTTTTATACACTTTTTACAAATTCAAGTTCTAAATTAAAACCGCCACCTTAAAATATACAACTTTTTTGCCATCTAGGAGCAAGTGATTAAAAAAAAAAAAGAATCCTGTAAAAAATGTTTCGAAGAGGTAAATGTATTAAAATTTTTATTGGCTAGTATACACCGCTTCTTGACGCATCTCTTCCTTGATTTTCTTCCTATTTTTAAACATTTGGCATCAGTTCAGATCTACTTGATCTTGCTCACTATCCTTCTTTCTGTTTTGCCTTTTCTTTTTCCTACTCATGTAATCGTGAAACACGTGCAGACACAAGCGTCCGAGAATCACACGAGACCGGCGAATAAAGCACACGTTTATACGTGTGTACACGCTCGAGGATACAAAGTCGTCGGATATAGGCGACGCGTGTGGTCCAAGAAAACGCGGATAACGCCCCAAGGAAAAGGTTTTTTTAATCTTCTTTTCCTTTTGTTTTCTCCCCATTTTACTTTAATGTTTAATTCACCTTTATTCCTCGCTCTTGGGTTGAGACGCGATCTACTGGATCTCTCTCTTTCTCTCTCCTACGCTCTTTTTTTAGCCGATTAGGGAAGAGAAGACCATTATAGAATTATAACGCGTTCAATTTGCAAGCTTTATGGCTGAGAAACATTGGGAAAATTATCTTTTAGCTGCTTTCGAAACTAGCAAGCTACTCATTCTTCAAGTTTAGCTTCTTTTTCGTTTTCTTGTTGCTTTTGAAGAAGGCCTTCATTTTCGTTGAAGAACTTCCACCTAATTGGCAACCAAGTCAACGAGACTACCGTTTTCAACGTAGTTTGTAAATCGATCGTGAAACTGTCTACTATTAGACGCCCCATTGGCAGAACACAATTTGCAATATTAGAGGGTCATGGAGGTTGAAATTTTATTTTATTTATCGGTAAATACTAGTTCGAAAATGCAGGTTTGAGAAGAAATGTTTTTTTTTTTTGAAAAATGCAAAAATAATTTGGTGCGTGCGTTAAACATTATACAATTAATTTATTATACCTTATGCTATAAAAGAAATAGTTTCAAGCATAATTTTTACAACACAAGATATAAAACAGAAGTTCAATTCTTAAATTATAAAAACCCATTTTTTGGTATCCAGAACATTATTTTTGGTCGAATTTGAATTTAGAAAATTTTAAAACTGGTCTCTACTGCGCATGCTCAAATGTCACTGATCACTACTGCGCATGCTAAAGTTTTATTTATTACTTCTGCGTTTAAAAAACAGTTAAAGAATATTAAAACACTTTAACAATTAATTTCTAAATGGAAAAAAAAACAATTAAAAAATACAGAATCAATTGTTAAAATAAAAAAGTGGAAAAATAAAAATAAATTTAAAGATAAAAAGAAAAAAGAAACCAAAATTACTGTGATTTATTGACAATTTTTGTTATTCATTGTAATTCGTCCAGGTCATTGTCGATGATTACGAGACTATTTATTTTTGATTACTGATTATTCTGACGACAAAATATTTATTATTCATGTCTATTTTGCAACATTTCGAGGTTATCAGAATCCGTTATAAAGAAGTCTCGATAATAAGGTCGATAACAAAAGCAATAAATTTACACTCTTCTCACAGATCTCATTCTTCGAAACTTTGTACTTTTTCAAAAATCATTCGTTTATTGTCTTTTTGATTCTTCTACTTATTGCAACGATTAATTGGAAAAGATAAATTAATGATTCATTGAAAGCTTTATATTTGGATTTCTAGAAAGCCTTGAAACTCACTTTTTTTCTTTTTTAATTACCCTGTTTTATTTTATTTTATTTTTTGTTTTTGATAAACCTTTTTAATAACTAAAATAAACAATCCCTATTTAATTAACTGAATTTTAGTATATCCTGAAAAATTAAATTCATAACAGAATAAAAATAGAAATTAGATTTGAAAGAAAAATTTTTCTTGAATCGCTACATTGTTTTTCCCCTTTGATTAATACTAGAATCAGTGAAAAATTTGTTTCCTCATTAAAATCAAACCGGATCAAATCAATTTCTCGAGATGCAAGATTTATGACAGTAACGTCCGTCAGAGATTCGTCTCCATTTGTCACTCAGTCTCTATCAGCTCAGCTGATTCGTTAACAGTATAAATATACGATAGACCTCAATGCAAACAATCACTTTGGAATTTTACTCGATGATAGCAACACTTTCTCTATATACAATTTTCACAAAAACATTTCCGATAGTGCGGCTACATTCAGATAATCGCTAAAAACGTTGCATAAAAATAATGTCGCTTATTGACGTTTTGCTCAACACACAAACGCTCATTATGTGCCGGATTGATTTCTCTTTGTAACAAAAGTCGTAAATTTCTCTGATATCACACTAATGCACATCACGAGCTTCTCGTTTAATTCTCCCAGAAGGTCATATTTTTTTTCTTCAAACTTCATTCTTTTAGTGAAAAAAGTAGTGACAAAAATCCATTTCTAAGTTGTAGAATATAATTTTTTTCCCGTGGGAAAAGACGAATTCATTTTGAGGAAGTGTGTATAACAAGTTTTTAATTAGTTTTAAATTCATACGGAAAGGATTCTTTACCATGTCTCTGAAATTCTGAACGTTTTTTGTTAACGAAATTTTGTTTTCTATTGGAAATATTTTCAAAAATAACTTTTGGAATACAAAATATAAAAGAGGAATTACATTCTTCTTTTCGTTTCAAATGCACTTATCTAGTTCCTTATTGTTTTTTTCTTATTAGAAAAATATTACTTTTTAGTACTGTGAATGAGAAATTTATATTTTTCAATTTAGAGCGCTTTAATAAAAGATTTGACATAATAGCGATCTTCCTTACCGACAGTCTTAATTTTTCTACAACGTTGCCCCGTTTTTACAAAAAGATTATCAAAATACTTGTAGTTTTCTATTTATTTTAATTATTTTTTTCAAAACTAATTAGTAAGTATATAAAAAGTTAATTATTTATTAAAACTGCCATTTTCACTTTCGTGTATAAATAGTATTTTTTTACTTGTAAAAATCTGAGAACTTGGATTCTCCATAAGAGACAATGTTAAATTAATAATTATAGAACTTTTAAACTAATCAGACGAAAATTGTGAAATTTTGTGAACTGTTTTATAACATCAAAAGAAACTAAGCCTCAAAATTTAAAAAAATTCTGCCATGTTTTAATAACTATCCGATTCCTCCTTGAAAGTTTCCAAATCAATTTTTTTGTAAGCAGAACATCATTTTTGGCTAAATTTGAAAAAATGTTAAAATAATAATTTCGTTCATTTTAACGTTCAGAACTTTAAGATCATTCTTTACCTATATTCTAAATTCCGAGATTCAGTTACAGATCATTGCAGGCAAAAATAATTTTTTAATTAAATCCGAAATAAACTGATTTTAAAATATTATTTTCCTTCTGTTTGCGTATTAAAAAAAACGTAAATTAAATTACCTCGAAAAATTTGAAATTTTCTCCTAAACAAATCGCTGAATTATATTTGGAAATAAGCGGCAAATTTTCGTAAGGAGAAATAGCTTCTTATTACGAAAACTGAAATATTTAGTTTGGAAATATTCACATTGGTGCATAAAGACAAGACTTAATTGAACTTGTGGTAAGCCATGAAAGGAAACTCGTTGAGGGATAATTTCAACTGACGACGTATCGTCTCTGCTCTCAGGAACGAGTCGTTAATACAAGGGAAAAATAAAAAAAAAGTAAAAAAGAAGAAGGAAGGAAGGAAGAAAAGCCAAAAGAGAATGGCTCTCGGTGCCACAAAATATATATATGTATACACAGGTTCGAGTGGCTCTGCCGTCCAGACGTGTAAAAAATGGCAATTGTTAATTAAATGCACTCAGCCCCAATCCGATCTATTCCCCTCATCCTTTTATCGTACGTTCTGGTCTTGTATTTGTTTTCATACTCTAGATGACATATTTATGCACGTGCAATAACACATGTCACTGCTTTTCTTGTTTCTTTTTCCAATATAATTTTTCCACACACCTCAAAACTTTATTGCCACTGAAAGCTGCCTATTTTTCACTCGGAAGTATTGTTTGAGTTGAAATTTCCACTCTAGATGAAATTTTTACTTATGCATTTTCACTCTTCGAGTTTTAAATTCAAACTTTAAATTTAACTTCAAATATACGTTTTCGATACATTTTTATGGCAAATTTAAATTAACTTTTTTAATTTCTAATATTATTATTTTCATTTTACAATTCTTATCTTTAATTTTTAATCATTTTCATTATTTCTGACACTGAAAACTTTTATGTACTAAAATAATCTGTAGCGCGATTGTTTTAAGTCAATTTCAGATTACGTATAATAATAATAATAATTTAGCAATAAGCCAAACAGTTTTACTAAGAGTTGAATAAAATATCACAGATGATTTTTAAATTATTTTTATCATTTTACTTCCCCATGGGGGAAACTTTGTATTTTTCTTATTTCCCTCAATTTTTAACTATTATCCTCATTTTATAAAATTATTTTTTAAGATTTCTGAGGATTTTTCTCAAATTTCAATTATTTTCTCTTTTATTTCATTGAAATTCTAGAAGTTTCAAGTATTTGTCTAAAATATTCTTTAACTTTGCTTCATTTAAAATATATTATGTAAATTTTTCAATTATTTTCTTAAATTTTAATTAATTTCTTCAATTTTTAATCATTTTCTTTATTTCTAAAATAGTTTTCTTAATTTTTAATTATTTATCTTAATTTCAATCATTTTTTTTTTCAATCTTCAATTATTTTCTCCAATTTTTCATTATTCTAATTTTTTTCAATTTATTTTTAAGATTTTCAAGTATTTTTCTCAAATTTCAAGTATTTTTCTCAAATTTCAATTATTTTATCTTTTTTTTTTTCAATGAAATTCTAGAAGTTTTGAGTATTTTTCTAAAATATTTTGTAACCTTGCTCTATTTAAAATATATTATGTAAAACTTTGAATTTTGTTCTCAAATTTTAATTAATTTTTTCAATTTTTAATCATTTCATTATTTCTGAAATAATTTTCTATATTTTTAGTAATTTATCTTAAATCCAATCATTTTTTTCTATCTTCAATCATTTTCTCCAATTTTTAATTATTCTAATTTTTTTCAATTTATTTTTAAAATTTTCAAGTATTTTTCTCAAATTTCAATTTTTTTCTCTTTCATTTCAATGAAATTCCAGAAGTTTGAAGTATTTTTCTAAAATGTTCTTTAACTTTGAGTAATTTAAAATAAAGATATTATATAATTTTTTCAACTATTTTATCAAATTTTAATTAATTTCTTCAATTTTTAATCATTTTCATTATTTCTGAATTAATGTCCTAAATTTTTAATTATTTATCTCAATTTCAATCAGTTTCTTTTTCAATCTTTAATTATTTTCTCCAATTTTTCATTATTCTAATTTACTCAAATTTTAATTAATTTCTACAAGTTTCAAAATTTAAAATCATTTTTCAATTATTTTCGTCAATTTTAAATTATTCTTATTTTTTAAGTATTTTTCTCAAATTTCAATTATTTTCTCTTTTTTTCAATGAAATTCCAGAAGTTTGAAGTATTTTTCTAAAATGTTCTTTAACTTTGAGTAATTTAAAATAAAGATATTATATAATTTTTTCAACTATTTTATCAAATTTTAATTAATTTCTTCAATTTTTAATCATTTTCATTATTTCTGAATTAATGTCCTAAATTTTTAATTATTTATCTCAATTTCAATCAGTTTCTTTTTCAATCTTTAATTATTTTCTCCAATTTTTCATTATTCTAATTTACTCAAATTTTAATTAATTTCTACAAGTTTCAAAATTTAAAATCATTTTTCAATTATTTTCGTCAATTTTAAATTATTCTTATTTTTTAAGTATTTTTCTCAAATTTCAATTATTTTCTCTTTTTTTCAATGAAATTCCAGAAGTTTGAAGCATTTTTCTAAAATGTTCTTTAACTTTGAGTAATTTAAAATAAAGATATTATATAATTGTTTCAACTATTTTCTCAAATTTTAATTAATTTCTTTAATTTTTAATCATTTTCTTTATTTGTGAAATAATTTTCTAAATTTTTAATTATTTATCTCAAGTTCAATCATTTTTTCCAATCTTCAATTATTTTCTCCAATTTTTCATTATTCTAATTTTTTTCAATTTATTTTAAGATTTTCAAGTATTTTTCTCAAATTTCAATTTTTTTTTAATGGAATTCTAGAAGTTTGAAGTATTTTTCTAAAATGTTCTTTACCTTTGCTTTATTTAAAATATATTATGTAAATTTTTCAATTATTTCCTTAAATTTTAAATAATTTCTTCAATTTTTAACCATTTTCATTATTTCTAAATTAATTTGCTAAATTTTTAATTATTTATCTTAATTTCAATCATTTTTCTTAATCTTTAATTATTTTCTCCTATTTTTCATTATTCTAATTTTTTTAAATTTATCTCTAAGATTTTTAAATATTTTTCTCAAATTTCCCATTATTTTCTGCAATTTTTATTCATTCATTTAAGAACATAAAGGGGCACATAAATCCCTTTAGAAAAAAAGATACGGAATTAAAAATTCTTTGTAAATTATTATCATTATTAAGCCGCATTGTTAGCATGTATAATTTTTTTAAACAATACTAGTCGTTTAAGATGTGGGCTAAACCATTGCGAATAATGCTATAGAAAATTATTTGTAATTTTTTAAAATTTTTTTCATAACTCCCAAAATTTAAAACTATTTATCTTATTCTTCAATTATTTATATATTATTTTTTTATTATTTTCTTCAATGCTCAATTACTTACATTTGTTTTCATAATTTACAAAAAACTATTTAATTATTTGTCTGAAATTTCCATTATTTTATTCAATTTACAAGTAAATCTCTTAAATTAAAAAAATATTCTCTTCTATTTTTATTCATTTTCATCGAAACAAATTTTTTCCCTTATTTAAGTTGAAATTCGAGTTGTGAGTAATTGACAGATATTTGCAGGGGCTCAACAAAATTTTCCACCCAAGTTCAGATTCAAGTAGAATTGCAATTTGACGAAAAAATGTCTGCTTGAAAAAAATAAAAGGTTGAAAATGTCCATTTTCTTTGATCCCTTGATGGCAATTTGGAATGAAATTAAGTTTTTTCCCGGCGTAAATTTGAGAAGGACAGTTCCGAGTAGATATATAGTAAAATAGCTCTCTCGGTGCAGGGTCGCGTTAATTGGACGGATGATGCCGCTAAATCCTCGGGACTCTGAAAGCCAGTTCAGACAAGCTCAACACCCACCAGCTCGCAACGGAGTGCTTTGTCAGAAATTAGAGAGAAAGTACTCACCCATAGTTGTGCACCCATAGCAGTAGTAGTAAAAGCTTCGCTAAAAAACCACACGAGAAAAAGGGGAAGTCGAAACGTTATACCTTTCTTCAGGAAAAATATATTTACTCTAGAGACTATATTTGGATAATAAAACCTTTTTGCAAAGAAAAAGCCTCCTTTTCCGAGCAGCATTAATCCAATTTAAGAAGCAAGGTAAAACTACGACCATAATTAGCTGAGAAGAAAGATTTATATGAAGCTTAGGAATTATATTTTCTTAAAACAAGAAGTTTAAAATGTATGGAATTGTAAAAAAAAGAAATAAGCATTTGATAAATTAAATTTATCAATAATTTAGAAACTTATTTTTTTGATTTTATTTATATTTAATTTTTTTTTTATTATTTAAGGAGAAATGTGCTGCGACTAGAATTAAACTTTGACTGATGCTTTTAAAATATATTGAACTTGAATTAATTTTACGTATTTCTGCAGAGTTTAAATAATTTTCACCATCTCTAAATTTCTTAAGTGAGTTATCACTCTTTGTGGGGTGAAAATTCATTCCAAGAAATTTAGAGAGACGCCTAGTTTTGAAGATATTTAAAATTAAATTTACATTTTGGGATTAACCTCGTAAAGTCCTTAAATATACTATTTTTTAGTACTTAGATAAAACTTACATTATTATAAATATATTTTATTGATAAACAGAACCATGGAATTGATTAAAAAATTTGTTAAATATTAGAACACCATCGATTAATAAATGAAATAAATAAAATATTTTAGTAAAAGTTCCTCGAGATTTGTCTACTTGCGGCAATTTTTGAAATCAACCCATTTTGCTTAGCGCAAAATTTAACAAAAATCTAAACATATAAAAAAAATGAAAGATTGATATTAATTATTTAGTTGACATGAATTGAAGACAAATAGACAGGCGATTATCTGCCAAATGTTTCTTCAAATCTTAATCCGATTTTTGGATTAAGAAAATAAACTTTAATATTAAATTTTCAGTAACGAATAACTTATTTATTATTGATTTTATGAACACTGCAAAAACAGGTGTCTTAAATTGTTCAAAAATGTCTTAAAATAAGACATTTTTCGTGTCTTAGACACCAAAAGTATCTTAATTTAAGACATTTTAGGCCAATTTAAGACACCATGTTTTTGCAGTGAATATGTGCTTTAAGGAAGGCTTCTTCACAAGTAACTTTTCAAATATATATAATCTCTAATAATGACTTTAGTGTAGGTGAATTATTTGTAAATAATTATTTATAAATATTTTATAATTTATTTATTATTTTATAGCTTACCAAAAAATTGATTTGGATATTTTAGAAATTTAATTAAGTTATTCTTGAAAATATTGCCATAGAAAAAAAAATCGTTCGAATGAACGTATGCAGAACATCAGGAACATAAAATATTGCATATTAAAATACGCTTATTTTCTAATTCTCTTTTGCGGTGCTGTGTTGGTCATTATTTCGTTACTGATTTTCTCAGACTTTGAAGAAACGCATTGCAATAATTCTTTGTTCTGATTTGGCAATGTTTTATGTTTCCGTTATGACGCACTAAATACACCCTTTTGACGTTTGGTGAATTGTGCATAGAAACCACGAAACGTGGCCCGTGATTAATAGAAGGGTTTCGAAACACGATGCGAATTTGGCGTCACGGTGTCTGCATTTCAGACTGCATTGTTCTGCAGCATGAAATTTCGTACAGGACTGGCCAGGGCGATACGGTCACGAAATTTCGCAAAAGCAGGAAGTGCATGTCCGCTCTGTTTCGTACACATTGTGTGGCGCGTCTAATTTACGTGAGTATTAAAACCTTTTTTTTCTTTTTTTTATTTTCCCCCCAATTCTGCGACTGGGCTATCAACATTTCTTGCCGACCGTGATACAGTCATAACACTCTCATTTTGTTGCGGCTCTGAGAATGTGTGCGTTAATAAACAGGAAATGGTCAATTGCTGGTTCGCAGGAGGTTTTAAGGTAGTTGAAAATTAAAGAAAACAAGATAAAAAGAACAAGGTGAAAATATACACGATCGGGGGACATGACTTCGCTGGACAATTTTAAATTCATGAGTGCCTGGAACCAGTTTGTTAATAATCTCCTTCCTTTTTTTTGTTTCAGGTAAGAAGCACAAGATATGTCCACACTCGACTGGTTTACACCCCGAAAAAAAACCAGCTGTTGCTTTATTATTGAGTTTGTTCACGTCCTTTGAACATTCCACTATTGTAAGTAGCTTTTCGACTTGATATTTTGTCTCTTTTCAAAAAGTAATGTCGGTTTTTGTAATTACGGTGTAGCTGCGTATTATAGTTGTGTAACAGTAACACTGTAAAAAATTTTTCGGAAATTTTTCCGAAAAAATTCGGACAGCACGGAACCCCAGACGGTGGAAATTTTTCCGAAAAAAAAATTGGTTTTATTTCCAACTTTTTCGGAAACTTTTCCTATTGATGAAGAGGAATTTTTTCCGAAATTATCGGAAATTTTTCCGCATATGAAGTTGGACATTTTTCCGAATACGTCGGATATTTGTCCTGACATTAAGTTGGAATTTTTTCCAAAATTACCGGAAATTATTCAAATTTTGTACACGGAAAAAAAGGGTTGGGTTTAATAAACAAACGTAAGTTAGTTTCTAACCAAAGTGGGTGGTTGACTATTATATGGCCTGACCCAACTCATGTATGAAACATTACATGTACAGTTGTAATAAAGAAATATGTTTATCCTGATAAAAAAATCCCATTGATTATTCAATAATAAAAATCAAATCAACAGATTTAAAACATTAAGGAAATTTATATTTTACAGTATGGGATTTGGGTTTGTTTTTACATACTTATTTAATTCAATTGTTGTGTTGTGCTGAAATTACATTTGATTATTAATTAACATTTTATTTATACCTTAAACGCAACTAAACGCATACATACGAAATTTTTGAAAAATCCTAGCGACACTGAGATTCGAACGAACTAACCCTAACGCTAAACGCAAATACGCATATTACGATACGAGCATCTAACCATTGTGCCATCTTGGCTATGAAATTCTCTTTTCAAAGAATTTGGTGATCTCAAGTTTCGTTTGGTCGCCACGTGCAGATGAACCCCCGCAATGACATCGCCCGTCAACAATAGACTCTCATAAATTTTGGTCCTATGGTTTAGTTAGCATTACTGGCATGTGACACTCACACATATTTTCACCAAAAGGAGAATGGCAATAAATTCCTTTCGACAAATTTTTTGTGAATCCATTATTTTAAAGATTAAGACATTTTTTTGGAGAAGATTTTTAAGAATCTTATCCAAATAAAATTTAAAAATATTTATTTGAAATAAGATAATTTATATTCGGAGAAATTTTCATTTTTTGTATAATCTGTATATCTGTTTATATTATTAAGAAACATTCAAAGATAGAAAACATTTCTAATATTAAAATTTAAAATTTTATTACAATCATTACTAACAATGTTTACTTTTTTTCTGATTGAAATTAACATAAGATTAAATTTATTTGGTAAAAAAATTATTTATCGTTACTAAATTACCAATAAATTAAATAAGTAAATATTCTTAACAATATTAACTGGTTCTAACAAAATAGTTTAAAATTAAATTATATGTATTAGGAAAAATAATTGAGAACAATAATTAATCGATATTTAAAAATGATAAAAGAATACAGGCTCGGATACAGATTATCAATAAAATGAATACAAACAAATTGATTAACTTCAATAAAATGAATACAAATAAATTGATTAACGTTTTAAACAATTTCATTTATTTATATTAATAAAAGTAATATTTTTAAAATGCAAACATTGCCCAAAACAATTTTTTTTTTATAAATTAAACAGAAGAATTAAATATTAAAATATAATAGTAATAAATATGTAAAACAAAATTTTTATAACAAAAACATGTTAGATCTATTAGTTCTGTATCAACAATCTTTTAGTAAAATTTTTGTTCTTCACATAAATAAATTTTTTATAATTATAATAAATAAAATAATTAGAAGAAACTAATTAAGTCATTTGTATTTTTAAAAAAATGAAACTAGGAGTTCCTTTTAGTAGGAGTACAAAATAACATTTGTTCTTCACATAAATAAATTTTTCATAATTATAATAAATAAAATAATTATGAGAAACTAATTAAGTGATTTTTATTTTTAAAAAAATAAACCTAGGAGTTTCTTTTAGTAGGAGTACAAAATAAAATTTTCTTAGATTGAGCAATATAATATGCACAAGTTAAAAATCCGTTTAGTTTGGAAATTTTTCTGAAGTTTGAGAAATAATTTCCGGTTTTTTGTGGAAAATGTATTTTTCCGACTGCATTCGGAAATATTTCCTTTTACTATAGGTTAAAAACCCGTTTTGTTTGGAAATTTTTCCGAAGTTTGTGGAAAATGTATTTTTCCGACTGCATTCGGAAATATTTCCTTTTACTATAGGTTAAAAATCCGTTTTGTTTAGAAATTTTTCCGAAGTTTGTGGAATAATTTCCGGTTTTATGTGAGAAAAGTATTATTCCGACTCCATTCGGAAATATTTCCTACTACCATAGGATAAAAATCCCATTTGATTGGAAATTTTCCCGAAGTATAAGGAATAAATTCCGGTTTTTTGTGGAAAATGTATTTTTCCCATTCCATTCGGAAATATTTCCTACTACTGTAGGTTAAAAATCCGTTTTGCTTGGAAATTTTTCCAAAGTTTGTGGAATAATTTCCGGTTGTATGGGAAAAAAGTATTTTTCCGACTCCATCCGGAAATATTTCCTACTACTATAGGCTAAAAATCCGTTTTGATTGGAAATTTTTCCGAAGTTTGTGGAATAATTTCCGGTTTTCTGTGGATAAAGTATTTTTCCTCCTCTTTTCGGGAATTTTTCCTACAAAATATTCGGAAACATGTGTTACCTACCAGTTTCGGAATAATTTCCTACTAATTCATCGGAGAAAATTCCGAAATTTTTTACAGTGAATGTAAGGATTGGGTATATATAATTAATGTGTTACATTTATACGTGTCTTGAAATTCATTTATTATGTTACATTAATTTATATTACATTCGTACATACTTATATTGCAATTCTAGAGGTCGTTTACACCACGTACCGTAAAGTAATAAATACATTTTTTGATCTCTCAAATTCATAAATATACTGAGCATTAAAAGATTTAACTTCTCTATAACTTGATCATGCTAATTTGTAGCATTTAGAATCTAAGCATTTAATCTAAGCCAGATTAAAATTTTTTTTATCTAAGTTAACTTTATTGTAAAAAAATTGCAAAAAAGTTTTATCTATTGTTATTCTATTTTTAATTCGAGCCAGAGGACAGATGCTTCAGGTATAAAATAAACATATAAAAAATATTGTTTAATATTCGACAAGTTAGAGGAATGACGCGAAACCAAAGGACATAGTTTATTTTCCATTTATGAAAAATCTACAAGATCTATTTTATTTATAGTTTATGCAAATTCTACAATCTCTTAGCTTTGAGAAAATATCTGTAAAGTACTATTTTTGTCATGATTTCGAGACAAACAAGTTTTAATTTTTTCTTAGTTCTGTGAAATCGAAAAATCAAATAATATGTTTGGTGTTTTGAATTAAGTCTTATTATTTAGTGGATTTTTAAAATACGTTTATCAAATTTAATAAAAGGCACACATTTTATATAAGTTTAATATTTTTTCATCACTACATCATATTTAGTTAGAGTTATGTCGTTTTACCGTTAGAATTATAATAATTGTAACATCTAACTAATTTCAATTTGGTTTTAAATGTCATTTTCCAAAAATGGTTATGTTTTATTTTCTCTTAAACTTTTGTTTATAATATATATTTTTATATATAATATAAATTTATATTTTTATTGTATATTATAATTATTGTATATTATATAAATACATTATGATAAGTCAATCTAATCAATTATTAAAAAAAATTTGTAAAATCTAGGATTTTTTAAAAGCGTCAATTCTTTTTTTCAAACTGAATGGTGTTGCAGATTTAAATGTATAGAAATCTGATGTTGTCTCGAAATTGAAATAATTGGAGTTATGCTCTTTTACTTTTCATTCACAGATTTCATCCTCTCTAAATTTCTTGGAGTGAATTTTCACTCCACAAAGAGTGATAATTCACTCTCACCAATCCACACTAATCAGAGTGAATTTCCACTCTAAAAGAGGCAGATCTCACTCTTATAGAGTGAAATTTCACTCCAATTCGAGTGGAAATCCACTCTAAAATTAGAGTAAATGTTCACTTTTGGCTTGGAGTGATTTCCGCTCGAATTGGAGTGAAATTTTACTCTACAAGAGTGAGATCTCACTCTTTTACAGTAGATTTATCACTTTGATTAAAGTGGCTAAATTTTCACTCTTGGTGAAATGAAAACTAACTCTAAGAAATTTAGAGAGTTTATTATTGTGTATATTAAATTGCTTTAGTCAATTTAAAATAATAAATTCAATTATTCTAGATAAATACAAATAATTCCTTTCATATTACTAAGGATAATTCTAGGTTTCTTTTTCGCTATTTATACTAGCTGAGAAAATGACAGTTTTTCATAACTTCTATGCTTTAAACTGATAATTTAAAAGAATTAATAATAATTTTAAAATAATTCTTTGTATTCTATACTTGAAAAATATCACCGAATCATTTCTGAAAGTATTAGTTTTTTTAAAAATTGGTCCATGACCATTTTAGTTGAAATAAAATGGTTTGATCCACATATATTACAATTATATATTAGGGTGGTCCAAAAAGAACAAAATCAGAAATGTTATGCTTCTACCCCCAAAATTTGTTTCAAATTGAAAAAAAATTACCCCTATTTTTTTATTTTGAAATCGGACAATATTTAAAGGTAGCGCAAACGCTATGAAGTTTCCCATGTATTTTGCGTGGAAAAAACGCACTTTTTCTTAAGGTATTAGTCGCGTAAATGCTCCCGTAAAGCTCCCGCAAAATAAAAAGAACATTAAATAAACTTTTATATCAACTCACTTGCTTCCTTGTGACCTCTTTCAATGTAATATATGTAATTTTCACGATTTTGGGTCATGTACTATAAGTTGGCATGATGTATTGCTGACACGTTTACGACACGTTTTCAATGAATCCACGTAAAATTTAAAAATTGTGAATTTTTAAATTGTTGTATTTTTTATACGGCGTGGTCAATAAAGTTAATTTTTTTTTAAAGGATTTATTTTATCTGAATGTGTAATTTAGTAGTTTTATTTGAAAATCTGACGACTTGTTTTTATATAAATGAATATATGAGACATTTTTTATATGCATTTAGTGCTATTGCATGTAAGAGGTATGAACTTTGAATTTATATTTTGAAGCTCAGAAGTGGTAAAAATTGATAGGATAGATCTCATTTCATAGATAAATACCTCACGAATACAGATACAAAGTTTTAAAAAAATCTGACGAAAATCATTTTACGCGACTAATACCTTAAATTTGCAATAAAATAGTAAAAAATCACTTAAATCATTAATGCACTGAATAAGTTCCTAAACAGTGTTTAAAAAACAGTATTCTATAATTTATTTACTAATTTGTTGATATTAACTATTATTACTTTTTTTAAATTTTTGTGGTTTTTTTGAAATTGCAAAAAAAATAGTTAATATCAACAAATTAATAAATAAATTATGGAATACTGTTTTTTCAACACTTTTTAAAAACTTACTATGTGCATTGATGGTTTAAGTGATTTTTTAGGATTATATCTCAAATTTACGAAAAAGTGCGTTTTTCCCATGCAAAATACATATAGGAAACTTCATAGCGTTTGCGCCACCTCTAAATTTTGTCCGATTTCAAAATAAAAAAATAAAGGTAACTTTTTCTCAATTTGGGGCGTAGAAGAATTATTAAAACATTTCTGACTTTGCTTTTTTATGGACCACCCTATTATATAATCAAATTATATTATAAAAGTAACAAAAAATTGTACATAATTGATACATTACATTTATACATGTGCATTGAGATACATGTATAAAAACATAATGCACTATATAACAGATAAATTAATAATTGAAAGATAAAAACTTGTATATTAATGCGTTAATTAATGTTGTTTAGGAGTAAATAGTACAAGAGTCAAGTTTGTAAGTACTTTGATAAAGAAATATGGTGATAAAGTTTGTAATGAGTTTTGGGGAAGAGATGAAGTATGGTCTAAGGGATTGAAATAATAAGAGATAGGAGGAAGAATAGAATGTCGATTTTAGTGAAAGGAAGAGCAACACCTTATCTTGGTTAAAGGCACTCTTGCGACTCTATTCGTGATAGAACAATCTACCAAGCGAAATTCACGGCATTTGTGCAACTGTCAAGAGAGGGTTGACGTTTGTTGGCGACGCTTGGCGTCGACGTCGGCAGATACTGTCACATTCAGACGCCGCCTCACTGCTCACCACGACACACGTTCACCAATCCTATTGTACCTGTTTCATTGTGAACTACATTCCTGTTTACATCATTTCTCCCCAGGAAATTGAATATTATCGGACGAGTACCGCACATTTTCAATAAAACGCAATCTTTCTCAATTTTTTTTTTTCAATATAGGTAGTTACAACAGAATTTTTTCCGGGCTTATTACTGCATTCGGAATGTAGTCTCAGGGTATTTACAATCCTGAAAAATCGGGAATTTTATTTTAGTTTCTAAAGAGGATATTAAATTGAGAAAACTTGCTTTAGTTTAAAAATATAGAAACAATTCGTATAAAATATAACAAGGGAATTAAAATTCATTTTTCGGGGAATTAAAATTGATTAACAATGTGTTTAATGTATTGAGAGGTAGAAGGCTTTGTGAATGGTCCAATTCAATATTATACTCGTGTTGACAATGACAAGGCGTGGCACCTTGAAACTTGGGTTTGACAGATCATTTTCGTCCCAGTTGCGACATCTGGTTTCATGTCCGGTCCAACCCCTTTCAGCTGGATTGAATTTATATCGTTCACAAATCTCCTTTGTCAGTCGTCAATCAGAATAAAATACTTGAATTGAAAATTCCTGAAAGCAATGTTTCTTTGACTTTAATTGTACACATATTAGTGTACAATATAAATAATAATAATATAATAATAACTACAGAATGCCCATAAGCCAGGGAAAATCAAGAAAAGTCATCTCTCTTATTCAACAAATATATATTCACTTATTGTAGGACAATTTTTCACTTATTTTCACTTATATCACTCTCGAAGTTTGAATTACTTCAAATAACTAATTTGAAAGCAAAAACTCAGTTACTAATTTCAAATAGTTATATTTTTACTAATCATTTAGTAACAAATAACTAGTCAAATACATTTTTAGGTTATGTCAAAGCAACTAATATTTTAGAAAAATTCTGTTTACTAAATTTTATGTAGACAAATTTTAATTATTCTTTAGTTATTTTCTTTACTAATAATTAGTCATATTTTACTGCTAATTAGTTATTTTTCACTAATTGATGAATTATGATCTCAGCCAGGATTTTACTAATAATTAATTAGTTTTTTTTTTATATTTTGTTAACTAATAAAGATAAAACAATAAATAAGGAATTTTTTTTAAAGCTTATGTCCTCTACTTTTAGGATATCTAATGAGCGAAAGAAATTTTTTTTTTATTACTTAATTAATATTAACAATAGTAAAAAAATTCCATTTTTTTCTTTTTTTGTAGATTTCAAACTGATGTATTTTTTAAACAGATCATCACATTTTTTTGACAGATAATGCATTTGAAAAGTAATTTTATCACTTTAAAAATGAATTTTTAAGAATTGTTCTACGATTTTCTTTTAACAAAGATATAGGTAATTGTTTAAAAAAACAGCACTTTTTTTAAATTATGCATAAGCCCAGAACGGTTGATTTTGGAAAAAAATGATTGAGAACAAAAATATGCTTCTTGTGTGTAGAATCAGAAAAAAATTTCTAGAATAAAAAAAGGAAATTTTTTTAACCATTTTTTGAGTTATTTATTAGTAGAAAAATACCAATTTGAATGTGAAATATGCCAAATATCTACTTATTGAAATAGAAAAAGCTTACTTTTTCAATTATTAGATATTTCACTATTAAATTATTAGTAATTTTCTACTAATAATTAGGACTTTTCTGCTAAAAAGTAGTAAAAGTTCTTACTATTTAATAGTAACCGATTTTCCTCTATTTCATTAGTAGAAAATCACTAATTCAGATTTAGAGAGTAATATTTCAAATTTTCTTGTTCTTTTCAATTTCTACTGTAATGTCTTTTGTAAATTTTAAAACTTTTAACATAAATTTCTTACGTTTTATTATCAAAGAAGTTTTTTATTCCTCTATGGTCGGTTTCCTTATATTTTTGTAGTTTCTTAGTACTTCAATAGATGTACCCTAACTTTCATGTTTTTGCATTTATTAATAACATTTTAAATATTTTTTTCAAATTTTTTCATTTTCTCATAATTTGTTAAATTGTTGTATAAAATTTGTCATTATTTTTTTTTTTTTAAGTTTTCAAATCTTGTGTAATAATTTGCATTTAATTTTTCGCAAATTATCGCCTCGTTTTATAATTTTCATTTTTAAATTCAAGTTTCTTGAACTCTTTCCTAAATTTAATACTAATTTTTTAAATTTTGTAAAATTGTCTTATTTTTTTCGTTCTTTGAAAGTTGTATTCATATATTTTTGAATCTTCTTACTTTCTAAAACTCTTATAATTTTTAATTTTTGAACAATTTTTTTATTATTCTGTAGATTTTTCACTTATTATCTGATTGCAATCTTTTATTTTATTTTCACATACTTTTTCCTGAATTTTTCATTTTTCCATTCATTCATAAAGTTAAAATATTTTTTTAATTCTCTTATTTGTTCATAATTTGCTTCATTTTTTAAAACATTTCTACTGTTTTTACAAATTTTTCCAGTAATTTTATTAAATGTTTTCACTTTTTATTATTCTTTAAGACTGAATTTTTAGCTGACATGTTGAGGTTGGGAATAGTATTTTTCTTATTTTTACTTATTTTTTGAAACTTTAAGTTTTTAGCTGACATATTGAAATTGTGAATAAATACAAAAGTTTACAGTCTTGACTCATATTTACATAATAAATTTATTAGTTTAACAAAAGAACAAAACAAATTATTTATTTTTCCAATTAAAAATTAAGTTTCTAAAATCGTTTTTCTTAATGTTTTTTTAAAATCCCGTTATACTTATTAAAAAGATTTAATAGCTCTAAACTTATTTTGTTTGAAATTATTATTTTTATTATTATTTATTTGTTTATTTATTCTATAAACTAATTATTATGTATTATAATTATTTTGTAAAAACTGTAACAAGTTTTTGAATTTATTAATAATTAAAAAAACAAATCCAGGAAAATTGCAGTTGTAAATTTGGGAAATTTGTCATTATTATCTTATTGCAAAAAAAGCATTTAAAAAATTCGAGAACTATCCTTCTTGTCACAAATAATCAGGGAATAAAATTTATAAACAAAAATATACTGGGCACCTTGAGATAGTAATAAGATAATAATAATTTTTTAAATTCAAATTCTTTTTTAAAATTGTTTTATCGTTGATGAGCGTTATTTTAAAAAATGTTTAATCTCGAAGAGTATTTTTTGATAAAAAACTTTTGGTGCCCTTTCAGCGCAGTTTTAATTTCTAATCCTGCGGCAAAATCCTCGACTAAAAAGCTAAGAGGAGTTGAAAGGGTTGCTTGAGGAAAGGTAGAGCACCCTTTTCTTCGTCTTCGAGACACCTCGTTTTCCCTGGAGGAATTTAAAATTTAAATGGGGAGCCTTTCGAGAAAAGCATCTTCGCCGACAATCTACCAATTAATTTCATTACTTTTCAACTCGTGGTTCGAAAAGGGCTGCAAAGGATAAGTCAATTTTCTTTCTAGAGCTCCAAATTCTCCAGACTCGTTTTACTAGAAAGTAAATAAATATCTGCTTAAATTTTGCAACTGAATTTATTTAGACTCTTGAGAAAAAAAAACAATAAAAAAAAATGAAAGCAAGAAATAAAGAAAAAAGGAAGAATGTGTAATTAACTATTCACTTATTCAAATTTAGAAAGTTGGGAATAATTTTAAACTACAACCAGAATTAACCTTTTATGTAATTAGAATTAACAAATGATACTAAATAATTAATTGTCATTTGTGACAAGAGATTAAATTTGGCTTAATGTCGAAAATTGCATTTAATTTCGATTATTTTGTGAAGTAGGAAATACGTTAAATTGTGCCCGTTAAGTATTCCGTTCGCGTCATAAAATATCTAACACGGCCTTTGGAAGAGACGTGACTCAATTTGGAGGTCGCTGCCATTCACCCACACAAACTGGCTACATTGAGCTCTTCTTCTGCCGAGCAAGGCAAATCGTCCCATGCATATTTAGAACAAACAGACGCCAGACGAAGATCGCTTTTTTTTTTTTTTAACTCTCTCGCGCTCGTCCTCGTTCTCACTCACGAAAGTTCCTTTGCATTCAAACATGTAGTTTGCCTAATTTATGCACGAGAAGGCGACATTAAGTCCCAAAGTCGACCAATTCGTCTGTCACACAGTCTGTCTAAAAATACCAGTTTTCAACTTACTCAAACTCTGCAGAAAATGTCCTTTTAATTTACATCCGGACTTTAATTCACTTTTTTCCTGTCACTTGTATACTTTACGAAAATTTCAGTTGAAAGTTTTATTTCTCGGAAATTTTACTAAAAACTTTTTAACTTGGATTTATATTTCTAGGAAGTTGTTTACTCTTAATTTAAATTTTCGTTTGAAGAAAATGTTTATTTAGTAGTTGAAAAAGTAAGATGATAAACTTTTAATAATAAAAAAGAAGAATTAAATGGAACTTTTGTTGATGTTTTGTACACTGCTTAGAAATAATGTATGTGGATTTAAGTAGAAAAAATCGTGTTAAGTCAGACAACAGAACCTCGGGAGATTTCTATACGTTTCCAAAAACAAAACAATAGTTTTACGAAGTCTTTAATTTTAAAAAAAGTATAAATAAATTTATAAGAATATTGACATAAATAAAAATATTTTATTAATTTAATAAAAGTTGTTATTACAATAGATAAAAAATTGAGAAATATTATCTTTTCCAGGAAAATAAATTAAATACTAAGTTATGTTAACGAAAAAATAATTAAAGTTAAAAAGTAAATTAATTGGAAAAAAAAATAAAAAATAAACTAAACTCAAAAAGTAAATTAATTGGGAAAAATTGAAAATTGCTGCGAAAATGATTAACAAATAAAACTGTTTAAGGAAAAAACACTAATATTATAAAATGATTAAACTAATATATAGTTTCAAATACGAAATTTCTCTAAATTATTATTATTATTAAGAAACTATGTTAATTTTATAGAGAGCAAATAACCTATATCCATTTAAGTAGAAAAGAAAGTGTCTAGTCAGACAATGGAAGAATACAGTGAGGAAATTTTTTCCTTACAAAAAAGGGGTTTTAGAATGGAAATGTTTTTGTCAAGTTTCTCTCATCTGCTGTAAATATTCATGAATTGTTTTAAAAAAATACACACGTTTTTATTGCCCTAGCAGGAGTTTAAGGGTTAAGCACCATCTGCGACCTCCATTACTGACAAAATTTTACCCCTATTCAAAGTCCTGTCGGAATGATACCTACCAAGGGACCCAATCCTTATTCAAAGACGACATTAGGTTGATGAAACTTTCTACGAAATTGGTTTCTCCGTGGTGCTTAAAAAATTTATTAAAATTTCCGTTCCTAGAGAGCTTAATCTTTTGCATTTTAATCACCCCTCTCGAGATATATAAATTTACTCCTGAAGAAATTGCTTTTCTAAATGGCGTCATTTTCTAAACGTTTGCTCTAAATGTTAAATTAAATTATTTATTCATGAGAATTATTATTTGACGTTATTTTTTGTTTATTGGCTTTATTTTAGGTTTGTGTTATTTTTTTATTGTTTCTAGTTAGTTGCATTTTTATATTATTTCAGGGATAGAAAACTGTAATTTTTCATGTGTTTTCTTTTTATCTTTTACACCTTTTTTAAAATAATGAAATTAAATTTTATTAATCTTTTATCGCTCCTACTTTTAATTACTTAAAATTTTCTAAAATTCAACCGATCCAAACTTAGATTTATTTGATTTTCAATCCGTTCCCCTTTAAGACGATTCCAAGTCATTCAAATTTTAACCGATCAAACTAAAATTTATTAAAATTTAAATTTATTCAAATTTCAATCCATCCAGACTTTAATTTATCGACTTTTCAATATGTATCGAAATTTTTATCGCTTCAAATTTCCATGGATTCAAAATTTAGTTAATTTGAATGTCAATTATACAGACTTAAATTTATCAAAGTTTCAGTCTATTCAAATTTTAAGCGACTCGATTTTTGCTCAATTTAAATCCTATTAAAATTGTAATCGATTTAGTTTTCGATAAAGTTAAACTCTATTCAGATGTTAAGAGATTTAAATTTCAAACGAGCCAACTTTGAATAAATGTTTATTTTTATTTGTCCTAACATGTATACTAATTAAAATTTCCTTTAAAACTTAATCGAATTTTTTGCATTTTTATTTTATCAAACTTTTTTTATTATCTTTTTCGTTTCTCTGCTATTACAAAACTAAATTTTAACTTGTTTGTTAATATACAGTGTAAGAAAAACAGATTCTGTAATCCTTCTAATTTTAAAAAACACTTAATTTAATTAATAAATCTAGTTCAATTAATTATTCTAATTGTGCCTTAGTAAAAGCAAATTAAAATCTAATCAAGACATGTTCTTTGCTTGCAATTAAAATAAATCCCAATTAAGAAAAATATTTTTAAAGAAAAGAATTATAGTGAAGGGGAGACTTTGTTTTTTGTTTTCTCTATAGAAAAAAATTTGCTTGGAAAATCATGCCGTTTTGAGCAAAATATATGCATAAAATTTCTCAAGGGCAAAGGGCAAAGTTGAGAAAAGAGTTTCATTCAAGTTTTGTGGTGCATTGTCTTGTTTCGTATTTTACGAGCAAGAGAAGAGAGACGAGAGGGAAAGCTTAAGTCTACTCGCTAATTTTACGAGGTTAGATAACTCTTGTGCAAGTCTCGTCTACCGAAGGTCCTCGTGTGTGTATATACCCTCCCATACTGACTTATTTTATAATTTAAATGACTTTGCTGTGCCTCAGGTTACCCAAGAGACTTGCTTCTTCTTTGCATTTGGTTCCTCTCGTTCACTGTTGACGTTCAATGAAATTCTTATTTACGATAATGACAAACTGTAGATATTTTATTCAGAAATCAAGCTACAAAAATTACAATAGAGGAATCATGATCTTTTGCCGTGAATACTTTGCAAACATTTAAAAATGGTCTACATTTTATTGTAGACCAATTAGCTCGTTTTTTAATCTAGAATATTTTTGCCAAAGGAACTTTGGTTAAAAAATAAAAATTAGAGAAGTTATAGGGGCCCGTATCATTTTGACACAAATTTTTTCGGGCAACTTGTTATATTGTACTCCCGAAGATGAATGTTATATTTTACTCCTTCTGAAATCAAAGATTTTTAAGTCTTATTTAATAAATAATTGATTTTAATACATTAAAATAATATTAAAAGACTTAATTAATCTAGTAAGTCCAATTATTGAATAATTAAAACTTATAAATCTTTGATTTTAGTTGAAGTAAAATATAACATTCTTCTTCGGGAGTACAATATAACAAGTTGCACAAAAAAATTTGTGTCAAAATGATACGGGCCCAGTTATAGGAGGAAAAAAATTTTAAATATCAAAACAATAGAAAAATCATTAATTATTATGCGGATTAAATAAGAGAACTAAAAACAATTTTAAAGGGCTATTTAACCGGAAAAATTGTTAAAAATTTTTTTATTTGTTTTTTAGAAACGTTACGCACGTCACCAACATTATAGAGGTCTGTTGTTATATTATTCTTTAATATCCCTTAAGATTCGATTAATTATAATGAAATTTAATTTTGTAATTTTCTCCGCTTGAATTTATTTACAGGCAAATTTTTTCTCTCACTGTAAGGCAGAAATGGAAAACTTTTGAGACGTGCAGTGTGTACAACATTTAAGATTTTACGGATCTTGGGCGGTCATTTAGCGTAACAGAGTTAATTCTACTCTTTATACTGTCTTTCTCTTTTCTGTGGTAGCTCGCGAAAATTTCCATACAAATTCATCGCGAGGGTAATAAAATTTAAACACGCCCTCAAAACTTTACGAACTTCTGCTAAACTGTTCTGCCGGGCTCAAGTTGGAAATTAACCGGGCAACACCCTATTAGCAATAAAGTTGCAGCCACAACGTCTTGTCAGAAACTTTGAATATTTATCCCAAACGAATTTTTAATTTATTTCACTCCTTTCTATAACCAGACACAATATGTGTTTTTTTTTTAAACCTCAGAGTTTGCATGTGGAAAAGAATATTAGTGAAGAGATGTAATATACTTTCTGTCAATATCGAAAAAAATATGTTCTCTATAAAAAAGAAAAAAATACGGATTACTTATATTCTTGTTTAAAAAATTGTCTTCCTTTGCTCCTTGCGGAGCAACATATCACTGGAAAAATCCTCCCTTGAAATTAAAAGTCAAAGTGAAAATTATATTCCTATTGGAAACACTGGCACGTTCCAAGTAGCTCGTTATTTCATGACTACTTCACTTGAACTCGATCGTTTCTACGTGTTTCCGATTCTCGTATCCCCTTTTCTTTAAAATATACGATTCAAAATTGCCTCAGCGTATTGCCGTGAAATTGCGGCCTTATTCAGAATCTCAGCCAGTATCGCAATCGTATCAAATCGCATTTTCAAGAGCTCTATAAACGACCCATGGACGTTAATAACCTTCCCTTCGTGTATGCACGATATAAATGCATATCTCGAAATACATGAATTGGAAGATTCACCCGATGGAAAATGGCATTAGGCGATCCGCACAATTTCCGTTTTTCCTCATCTTTTTTGCACCATTCTTGAATCACTTGACGATTACTGTTTCCGGTCTCTGACTATTATATATAAGTGTACAAGTCTTTTGTGTGTGTAGGTGTTGTATTTGTTCAAGTATTAATACAGATGTGTATATGTTTAAGTGTATATAGGTGTGTAAGTACCATGTCGCGAGTTAACTTTTCCTTCTGGAATATATATTTGGCAATTGTACGGACAGCTTACAACTTTTAATCGTGGCTCTTCCACGAAAACGTTTAGGCGACTAACGAGGCATTGTCACCGGAACCCTGGTGCGCAAAAGAGGGACGGGACACAGACTTTCTTTCCGGGACATTAAGAAGTACGAATGAACGATAAAGCGTGCGAATTGCCTGCCCAGAAATTATGCAAAATGGCGACTTTGAGGGTGCGGCTATATTCCAAGAGCCAAGCAATTACCTGTTAAAGGGACAGGCGCGTCGTGATTCCCAATTGAGAAATTATTTCCTTTCATTTTCTTTGGTTTCCAGCGAAATTGCGTATTAACGCTGATTTAGAATAGAATTTATAAGGAAGTGTTTCGAATTCTAATCAAAATACCAAATTGTATCATGAAGAAAAAGAAGCGTGCTTAACTGAGACACGATTTTTGAAGGCATTTTTTTCTTAGATGCAATTATTGTAAAATAAGTTTTTTAATGTTCTAGAGTACGTTTCTGAGTTCACTACTGCGCATGATTTGAGTCTAAATTCTACCAGTGCGCATGCGTTGTTTTGCTTCTTTACTACTGCGCATGCTTTGAGTCTAATGTCTACCACTGCGCATGCGTCATTTTCATTCTCTACTACTGCGCATGCGTTTTCTGAATTCTTCACTACTGCGCATGTTTTGAGTCTATATTCTATGACTGCGCATGCGTTTTTAAAATTCTTTACTACTGCGATGAAGCTGAAGTTAGCCGATACTTTATTAATTATTTACAAACCAGTTTAGTACTTTCCATTTGTGTAAATTTTATTTTGCGTTAATTATTTTTTATTAAGATTCGAAAATTGCATTAAAAACATTTAATGTTTAAAGATTTTAAAATTTGTTTTAAATTAGCAGTTAAAAAGTAGCGGTTAGCTTGAGTTTCATACTAATACGTGCATTTCATTCTTAGCGATAATTACAGCGAAAGTTTTCAAATAACAGTTTACTACTTCGTATGATCTAAGTCTAAATTTTACCAGTGCGCATGCTTTAAGTCTGAATTCTGCCACTGCGCATGCGTGTTTTTAAATCTTCGCTTCTGCGCATGTTTCTTTGCCAAAGAGAAATAGTGCGCGTGTTTTATAGCACAAAATTATTAATTTCATAAAAACATAAAAAATTTTGAGGTTGATGAACACGAATTTAAAGTCCGTTTTATTCTATCGCGTCAGGATTTTTTCTAACCTCAAAAAACATGATGGATATTGAATGAGAAATTAACTTGTTTCATATTGACGGAATTGATTAAATTTGTGTATCCTGAGGTTTTTGTGGTCGCTGATTACGAATCGAAAGTTAAATTTTCAATATCCAAAATGGCGGACCCAATATGGTGGTAGAATTTTAAAAAAAATTATCTAATCCTTATGAAACTTAGTATCTATGGGGTTTTAGGATTGCTGATAATGAATCTGAAGACAAATTTCTCAAATTCGTAAAGACAAGTCCAATATGGTGAACAAAATTTAAAAAATTTTTGGGTGAAAGGAAACTTACATTGATTCTTCTTGTTACTTGTAAGAATAAATCGGTGTACTATTTTAAACTAGTTTTAAATAGTTTTTAATAGTTATTAAAATTTCTGTTTTTCGGTTTTGAATTAGTTATAAACAGTTTCAAACCAGTCGTAATCAGTTTTAAACTAGTTTAGAACCGTCATAATTAGTTCTGAGTAATTGTAAACAGTTTAAAGTAGTTTCAACCAGTTTTATGGTTTACAAAAATTCTTAACTTTTTAAGTAGTACTTGACAGTTTTAAACAGTTTTGAACCGGTTCTGAATATTTTAAAAAAAGTTATAGATAGTTTTAAACAGTTTTCAAAAAGTAATAACAATTTTAGAAGGTTATAAACATTTTAAAATAGTTTAAAACTAGTTATAAACAGTTACAAACTAGTTCTAATAAGTTTTTAGCTGCTTGAAACTGTCATGATTAGTTTTAAACAGTTCCGGATAGTTTTAAAAAATTCTAACCTATTCTAAATTGGTTACAAACAGTTTTAAACGTGTTAAAAAACCAGTTTTTGTCAATTTTAAACGAACTCAAAACAAGTTTTTGACAGTTTTAAATTAGTTCTGACCGGATTCTTTGTCCTAAACATTTTAAAGCAAGTTCCAAATAATTTTAAACAAGTTAGAAACAGATTTTCGACAGCTTCAAACTAGTTCTAAACATTACTGAACAATTTTGAGCTAGTTATAAATAGTTTTTAACCAATCGAAACCAGTTTCGAACATGTTCTAAGCAACTTTTTTATTCTTTGTTTAAAAACTTGATAATTTCAGAATCATATTTGTTTTTCATTTCAGAATATCCAATTTTTCAAAATTTTGTTTGCTGTTGTCAGAATATTGTGCACATTAAAAATAACGAAGTGAATAAAACATTTTTCAATTAATTTCAGTTTCAAGAAAGATAGCACAAAGTCTCGTCTTCTTTGAGCTCCCGGATGAAACGTGAATTTAGGATTTTTTTTCGGGGAGCTTATCGTGTGCGGGTCCACCTTTTCTGTTTCTTAATGACCCTCCCTTTTGTTTCTTTTCTCTGGTCCTTATTCTCGCTACAAGAATGACGGGGTGAAACTCTAAAGCAGTAAACACTTTATATTTACGAGCAGATCGTCATATTTTTTCAGGGTCAAAAGGGCCATTCGAATGTAAATAGCTTCACCTCCGCTTCGTCAAGCGCGCGAGATATGCAAATATCGCTAATTACGGGCAGCACTGGGATTACACAAATGGCACCTTTCTCCCTTCTTTTTCTTCCTGCTTTCGAACTCTCCCTTCTCATACTGTAAACTAGGGTCATCCTGTTTTCTTTTACACCAAGACTGCTCATCCTTCTCGCTCGTTTCTCTTCATTTCCGACTTCCTGGCAGTAGATAACTAACACCTTGTACGCAATTCTTATTATGAGAAAATAATAGTCGGAACGTGATAATCTCGGGGTATTTTAATTTACGAAATTCTAAGCGAGTCGTTACATTAATCCTCGAGAATAATTAATCTATTTAATTTTGAACAATTTTTTAAAGCGGTTCTCTCCATTGGCATAAGCTCAAAGTAAAAAATGACTGTTTCTGTCAAGTAAAAATATATTAAAATTAATTTCACCAAAATTTGGAAGATCCAGTTGTACATTTTGCAGAAAATTTTAAGTTGTGCTAAAATAAACAAGAAAAATGAGCTATTGTTTGTCAGAATTAGATGAAATTGTAGTTGTTCATTAAAGAAAAAACACCAAATGTTAAATAATTAATATTTGACAACAAATTTTAGCTCTTTTAAAATTTGGTGAAATTAATTTAAGTAATATTTTTAGTTTGGGTGAAAAACGGCTCTTCAGTCTGGGGTATATAAATGGAGAGAACTTCCTTAAATAATACTGTACAAAAAGTAACTATTTCTCGATGTGACCTTGTGTGAATAAAACGTTTTAGTGCAACTAATCTGGTTTAAATTTTTCTTTTAAAGAGTGCTTGATTGCTTTTATTGGTGAAATCTCGTTTACATATATGTGCTGCTACACGCTCGTCTCTGCCCGTCGACGTGGCTGATACTACCGCAGTAAATCATCCTCAAGCAATCAAGACGCTTTGTGCAACTAAAACTTGCTCTCCAACGAGCCATGTTTAAGATCATCTCATCGTCTGATCTGAATGCATATGGTTTACTAGTGAAATTGGAAATTCGCATGCTACAAACTACAATTTACAATTTCAGGGTGCAATCATTTGAAAATTTACGCCAATTATTTATTAACGACGTGCCTACCGCACCTGACATTTATTTTCTTGCTTTTCCCATTTTTTAGTAGCTTCCACTATACCAGATTATTATTCAAGTTAATTGACTCGCCGCTATGATCTTCAATTTCAAATTATAAAACTGTAATGAATCTGTTTATACGCCTCCTGAATACGTTATTATTATTCTATTGAGAGTCTTGATTTTCTTTAGTTTCATTCATGATTAATGAATCATTAATATGATTGTTTATGAGATTAGTAACTAATTAATAATACAGGACTCACCAAAGGCCCCCTATTTTGTAATTGATCCCTAAAAGTCCCTTATTTGAAACATTCTCTCCTAAATTAGAAAATTATTACAGTGATCCGGAAATTTTTGAGAAATTCAGAAATTTGTAGGGGATCATCCAAAAAGAAAGTTCCACCAATTTTTGTAGTTTTTGACCCCCTCCCCCCCAATGTTCCACTTGGTTGCAAATGGCAACCCCACCCCCTAAAAAATTGCTGACTTTTAAAGTTAAAGTTTCAAATACAAAAAAGAATATGAGAATAAAAACAACAAAATATGAACGTTCTAAATTTAAACTACCTCCTCCTATAGTTCTTTATGGATGATGCTTAGATAAATCCAGAAAATTTTAATTTTAATCTCTTATTCTTCAATAACTTGAAAAATTAAATTTAAAGTGATTGAGAGTACGGTCTAAAAATTTTGGGTGGGAAGAAAGTCAAAAATATTAGATTTTAATAACTTCATGACCAATTTAGTAATTTTTTATAATTTAAATAAATCGCAAATTCTAGTTGAATTTAATTTTAATTTATTCAAACTTTTAAATTACAATTATTTCAAAATTTCCCAGGCAAAGTTTAATTACTTTATGTTTCATTTTGACTTATTTTAAGGGGAGACGGCGACTACGTTTTTAACATATCCAAATTCACGTTGTTTAGGGGTGCCAATTTTTTTCTAGCACAATTTATGACCTAAAATTAAGGTACAATGTCAGAAATTTTAAAAAAAATTTTTTGACCAAATGAAAAATTTTTATCATTGAAAAAATGTTAATTTTTTATAATTGAATTTGATCCACAATTTTTATTATTTTCCACCCCTAATTTTTTTTCGAACTTTTCTAAGAATTTTCCACAATCTAGAGGATGGGTTTTCTAAAATTTTAATCTTTCAACAAAAATTAATTCTAGAAGAGTCATTAAATTGAATCACTTTTACAACTTTCAATATTTTTTCTACAAAAGTTTTTTCTATTAAAAAAAAACAACATATTTTCTACAAAATTACGGATGGATTTTAAAATAATTAATTTTTCACTAAAAATCATAATTAATAAATAGTCAAAAAAAATTTTGATCTTTTTGATTTTGTGAGCAAATTCCTTGCAAAAAATAACTATAAAATTAATTTTTCTATCCATTTAAAATAATTATTTAAGATAGCTGAAAATGTCTCTGTCTCCCCTTATATTAAATATTTAACACTCATTTTTTTAATCTTTAAACATTGTTATAAATTTTATCCTTTCTTGACAATTTTCTTTTATCATTCTTTGATTTTTTTATACATTTTTTAATTTAATAATCATGATTATGTTTCTTTAAAATTTTTAAGAACTACCATTTTTTTCAGACAATTCATTTTTTTTTGTTATTTTTTATTTTGCAAAAAATGTTTTTAGAATTTTGTTTGTTTCTCGGTATTTTTACACAATTTCTTAAATTTTATCACTTTTTGTAGATTTTTAATTCTTTTGTGTTATAGATTTTCTTTTTTTTGCGCAAATTATTTTAGTTTATTTTATATAATTTTTGTTGTTTTGTTGTAAATTTAATAATTTTTTTTTTAGATTTTGTCTACTTGTTCGCAAATTTATTTACTTTTTGATAAAATTTCTAGATTCTATGACTTTTCAACAATATTTGTTTTCAAAATAGTTTTAAAAATATGTCTAATGCGTACGATCTTAAAGTTCTAAACGTTTAAATGAACAAAGTTATTATCATTATTATTTTTTAAATTCAAATTTGACAAAAAATTCAATTTGCGAATAATTTTCTAAACTTTTTCATTTTTAAAGGAATTTGTCATTTCTTTGATATAATTTTTACTTATCTTTTAACATTTTGTTATTTTATTCTAATTGTTTTTTATTTTGTAATTTATTTTCCAGTAGTTTTATATTTTTATAGTATGTTGAATTTTTTATTTGAAGATTTTCTGTATCTTTTAATGTTAAGGTTTATTTTTATTTCATTTCTTTCTTATATCTAGCATTGTTACATGTACCTACGAATTTATAAATAAAATATTTTTTATCATACAACTTATTAATTTATAGTAATATTATAAGAAATATTGCAACCTTTTTAAAATTTGAATTACAAAATGTTTGGTCCTGCAAATTATTTATGATATTATTTATAAACTTTTTAACGTAACCTAAAAGTCCTCTATTTTTATGTATTTAGTCCCCTTTTTCCTCTAAATTATTCTAGATTCGCACTATGAAGCCTGCTAATGTTATTTTTAACATTTTCCAAAATTTAACCCTAAACTTATATAAAATTAAATTTACATTTTTCAATAAAAATATGTTCTTCTCGATTCGGTGAATTATTATTATTATTTTGTTGTTGTCGATTTTACAAACTTTTCTTTCTATTAATAGTCTCCTTAAGGTTGTTGCTCTTGTACTTGGTAAAGTTACCCTTAAAATTATTCTATATTTATTTCAGTTTGCCTTAAAGTTGTGATATTTCTGCATTTCATACAATTTGCGTCAATCTTAATACACTGCGTTGAATTAAAGTGCATTGCACTTAGTGGGAATATCTAAAGCATAAATCACAGATCGTGAACATTCTCCTATTTTACAGTGTCTCAGAATAATTACAGTTCGTGGAAAGTGAGCCAAGTTAGATTCTTGTTGTGCCTAATAATTCCATTTTGAAAGTCTCTTCACAGCTTAACTATACGTGATTTGAATTATTTTTAGTGACACGTGTGTACATGATATGTTCTCGTTTTAAATCGATTTGATAACTTTTGGCACAGTTTCAAAACAGTTTCGCTTCTTTTTTCGTCAATAAATAATTCACACTTGTGCAGTAAACACAAACAATATTTAACCTTTTATCATAAGACAAAATTATTATTATTATCTTATTTTAGTATATTGTACACTATTTTATGCCTCTCTATAATATATCATTTTATTTTATCCATCTCTATAATAATATATTCCCAACAAGAAACCTTTGTTACAATAATAATCGAGAGGATTTATAGTACTGCAATTTTATTTATGAAAAAAAAGTGCCCACAGTTGACGTTTGTAAAGTCTTTGCGATGCGAAAAGTGTTCAGGAGAATATAAGATTAATCTCTGGAAGGCACGAGCATTATCAGTTTTGAATCCTGCATTTGAAATAGATATTGGAGAGTGTCTCGTGAACTCTTTTGCTTTGCTCGAATGGTTTCTTGAACGAGCGATTTGCACTTCCGACACGTGTTGCACGGCTGAGAGCGGCCGAGGCATTAACCCGTTTGGCTATAAATATCTGCCGTTTATCGTTCGACCGTTATACACATGGAGGCCTACATTGAAGCAGAATACGTGCACGAGCTTTGCGACTTATTACCAAATTGACCGAGACTGACCAATTCTCTCCTTACGCTCTCGCAGATGCCGACCAAATTCGTGTCCGACATTTACGATTGTGCGAAAGTATGGCACCTCCATCACATGATTAATGCCCCTTCAAAAATTACTTTATATCTCATTGTAATTACGAAATATCTCCCTTTTCATTTCCAACAATTAATTATGAATTTCTCGTTTTGTTTCAGGTGAGGCCTCAATCTTGAAATGGATGTCGAATATGAGTAATGTACAAATTGTTTTTTTTTTTAGTTTGGCGTATATTTATTTCAGTTTTTTCATATTATATTTTTCGGGAATGTGTATTCTTTTTATACAAAACCGAATATTATTTGTTTTATTTAAAGAAGAAAAAATTATCTAAGGCTAATGGAAACATCCATAGAGAACGCACTGCAAAAATAGGTAACTTCTTGGTGTCTTTAAATAAGATGTAAGATGGGAAATAGTATTTTAGAATCATAAACATCTTAGAATAAGATGTTAATATATATAATAAGATACTTTAAGTAACTAAAAAGTGACTACCAAAACATCTTAAAATGAGATACTCCCCCCCCCCCCCCTCCAAATGGAACGTTCAAAAATACTTTATACCCCTCTAAAAATCAATTTTTTCTATTGCTGAATTTTCAAAATAAAGGCTCAAAGATGAAGAAGAATATTAAAATAAGGACATAAAAATACGAATGTTCTAAATTTGAAGTACCCCCCTAATCTTTGTTGCAAATTGTTTCATTTTTTAGACTCCCTTCCCCCTCCCCCCTAAAAGTGGAACGTTCTTTATGGATGGTCCCTAAGTAGCCTTCACACTGCAAAAACTGCTGTCTTTTAAGAGTCTTATTTTAAGACATTTTGGTGTCTTTATTGTATCAAAGACGCCATGATTGTCTTAAAATGAGACATTTTATGCGTCTTGGACACCAAAATGTCTTAAAATACGACACTTAGAAGACAGCAGTTTTTGTAGTGCAATCACTCTAAAAACAAGTGTCTTATTTTGTCCTCACTTTTAAGACATTTTCAGGTGTCTTAATTTTAAACCATTGAGATAGTGTCTTAAAAATGCCTGTAAGACGCTTTCTAAACGTCTTATGTCTTAAAATTAGACACTTATAAGACACCTGTTTTTACAGTGATGGAACAAAGTATAGGTTCATCAAAATATGTAAATATTGTTAAATACTGGACACTCTCTAAATCTTAACTCTTAACTCACTCTCTTAAAATAGTAGAAAGTACTATTTTAAAGGTGAAAATAATTTTTTAAAAATTTATCTGACATATTGGATCAGCCATTTTGAATTTTTAAAATCTGACTTTAGATTCATGATCAACGAGCCAAAAAACACCTGGATACGATGTTTTATAAAAATCGAAAAATCATAAGATAACTTTTCAATAACCTTCGATTTGTTGGTTAAGTTGATCGTAAAAACCGTAAAAGAATTGATCTAGAAAAGCGGCCAAATACGGGTATTTTTTTATGGGGAAAAAGAATTTTAATTTTGTCAGAGTGTGAAATTAACGAAAAAAGAATTGAGGTTCAAACAAACTGAATAACAGTAAAAATATAAAATTATAAAAAAAAGCAAAATATAGATTATGTTACCAATAAATGACTTCAAAAACTACATTATCAATGCTTATCAGAAATTAAAATAACAAGTTTTTGAATTAAAAATTAGAACTAGCATCTCTGATATATACGTAAGCAATTGGTTCCAAGAAGGTTATCATTAATTTTATTTTATAGGATCGAACGGGATTCTAAAAATGTAGTCAAATACCCTTTTTCTCTGGCTACTAAACTGTATAAAATTTATGTAGAGAAGCGCGACTCTCTTCTGAATTTAAATATTTATCAATTTTTTTTTTCAAAAGTCTGGGGCGTCCCTTTCTGCGGATTCTGAAAAACCGATCTCGAAGGACATTTTTTAGATTTTTTAACAGGCACTCTCTGATGTTACCTAAATATTTAATCCAGTATCGTTTGGATACACACACATACCCAGTCACGCTCATTTTCATATAAAAATACATACGTATACATACGTATGTGTATACAGGTTAGTAGATTCTTGTATTTTCGACGTGGGTGTTGCGAAACGATCTTCTTGATCGTTCTCTGATTTACGATGAGGCCGAAATGGGACGTAAAGATTACACGTGTCCCGCTCGATCCTGAGTCGAATTACTTGCCGCGATATTTATGTAATTAGCATATAGCGTGCATTCAAAAAAAAGGATATCGTGTGTCAGAAATTATAAAAGCCGTGATGCCGCGCTGTAATAAACTCTTGATTAAATACCAGAGCTGACGTAATTTAAGAAAGATCACTTTTTTCGCATCGTAATATTTTTTTTCTCATTTTCAGTCCAATTTTTACCACAACAGTTCCTAATTGAATCCAGTTTTTGCACTTTGACGACGTTGTAATTAAAAGTTTACTTTGATGAACAAAAAACTTGAAAAATACTTTTTTTTTAAAAAAAAGGAACGTACAAAGAAAGAACATTAGGCATTAAGTAAGTAAGTATCTGAGATGATCTGTCCATAAAATTAGTTATGAAAATATTAAATTATGACATAATTAAATTATTGTCATGAAAATTTAAATTTTCTACATAAGTTTCAATTTATTTTTGTCATTTTTCAATTATTTTCTTCAAACTTAAATTACTTTTGTCATTATTTAAGTATTTTTGCTATTTTTCAATTATTTCCTACATATTAATTCTAATTTTGCCATTTTAAAATTGTTTTTTACAATGTTAAATTATGATTCTGAAACTTGAATTACTTTCTACTTAACTAATTTATTTTTTACATTTTTCAATTATTCTCTTCAAATTTCAATTATTTTCCTCAAACTTAAAATATTTTTTTTCATTTTTCAATTATCGTATTTAAAATTTTAATTTTTACTCCAGCTTTCAATTATTTGTGTCATTATACAATTAGTTTCTTCACATTTTAATTATTTCGTCAATATCTCATTTAGTACTCAAAATTTTATTTTTTTACACCAGTCTCAAACAATTTTTTCAAATTCTAATTTTTTTTATTCTTCAATTTTTTTCTTGTCATTTCAACTATTTTTAAAACTTTTCAATAATTTTTTTCAAATTTTAATTATTTTTGTCATTTTTAAATTATTTTCTTTAAAATATAAATAATTTCTTCATATTATTATTATTTATTATAAAATAAATAAATACTTAAGAGTCTTTAATATTTTCGAATTATTCTCTTCAAATTTCAACTATTTTCTTTAAACTTCAATTAATTCCAATTCCATTTTGCATTTATTATATATACATTTTTTATTTTTACACCAGCTTTCATTAATTTATGTAATTGTTCAATCAGTTAATTGAATTAACTAAAATTAATTATTAATTTGCGATTATTATAGAATTATCAGATTTGCACGAAAACAATGGATTTTTTAAAAATTGTCCTGGAATTTATTTATTATCATGAATTTTTAGATTTTCTACACCAGTTTTCAATTATTTTCTTGAACTATCAATATAATTCTTTAATTATCTTCTTCAATTTTTAATTGATTTTATAAATTTTCATTTATCTCCTAAAATTTTTAGTATAATTTGCTTCAGTTTTTAATTGACAACTTAATATTCTTCTTCATTTTTGTACCTAAGTATCCTTTAAATTTCTTTAAATTATTTTGTTCTGTTGTTGATCATTCTCGACAGCTTTCGAATTTTTTTTACTTTTTTTTTACAATTTTCAAGTAATTTTTTTAATATTTAATTAATTCAGTAATTTAGTAATTTTTTGTTTAATTATCCATTATTTTCTTACAAATTTAATTTAATTCTTTAGTCTTCAATTTATTTCTTCAATTTTTAATATTTTCTCCAATTATAATTCTCGTCATTTTTCAATTATTTTTAGTATTTATTAATTATTTTCTACAATTTATAATTATTTCCTATAATTTTTTCAATTATTCTTTTAAAATTTTATAATTATTCTTTTTCTTCAATTTTTTTTGTTTTGCTGTCGATTAATTTAGCCATTTTTCGAATTTTGTTTCCAATTGTTTATTATTTTCGTCATATTTAAGATATTTTTTTCAATTTTTCAATTATTTCTTACAATTATTAATTTTTTCCACAAATTTCAATTCTTTTCTGCAAATTTTTCAATTTACAATTATTCTTGAAGTTTATAATTATTCTTTAATATTTTGTTCTGTTGACAATTATTCTCGACAGTTTTCTAATTTTTTTTTCAATTGTCAATTACTTTCTTAAAGTTTTAATTTAATTCCATAATCTGTAATTTATTTCTTCAATTCTTAATTATTTTCTTTTCTGATTTATTATTATTTTTAATTTGAAATCCCAGTCTTCAATTTTCAATTATTTTATTCAATATTCAGTAATTCTTACCTTTCTTCAAGTATCAATTATTTTTTTCAAATTTGTATTTAATTCTTAAATTTTCAATTTATTTCTTAATTTCTTTTATTATTTTCTTCAAATTTAAATTTTTTAGTTTTTAATTATTTTCTTCTATATTTTACAATTTTCAGCTTCTTTAATTACTTTTTTTAAATTTTTAATTATATTCTTTATCTTTCAATTCCATTTTTCAATTTTTTTCGATTTTCAATCTTGTTGTTCAATTTGTAATTATTTCCAACAATTATTCCTATAATTTTCTTAATTTTTCTATTTTCTTAATTTCTTAATTTAATATTTCTTGCATAATTTTTCAATTATTTCTTTAAGTTGTCTATTAATCTAATCATTTTTCGAATTTTGTTTTTAATTAGGGGAGAGTCGGCCAAAATGCCTATAGTAAAGTTAAGAGCAAAAAAAAAGTATTTAATTATAGTTTTGAAAAATATAAACCATCAAATATTTAGAAAACATCCTTTAAGAATATAATAAGGTAGTCATTTTAAGTGTTTATTTCAGAAAAAATAGAAAAAAGAATTATTTAAATATTGATGTCAAAATTCGCCATTTTGACACACGACTGGGCAAATCGCCAGTGCACAAAAATATGGAAAAATATGAATAAAAATAAAAAATTTTTTTTATATATTTTCTATAATCAATTATCTTGTTTATATTAAAAAAAGAACTAGCTGTGAATACAAAAATATAATCTTTTTGTCATAAAACTAAAATTTTAATCCAAAGCAGACCGACAAAAAATGGAAATAAAGTCTATAACAAATAAATAAAGCTTCTACAATTATAAAAAATCATACAAAAGTAAATTAAACACTATAATAAATTACAAAAATACCTGCTCGATTGAAAACTGCGTGAGTTTTAGGAAGAAAACGAAAATTTTGGCATTCAATGCCAAATGTGACAAGTTAATCCGCCATGATTCATTATAGTCACGTGACAACACGTATCTCTCGTAATCTTATGTATTTTTTTCTGCGCATGCGCACTTCTTTTGATTCATCCCGCGCTTATTTAAAATCATGTTTTAAAAATATATTAAAAATGATTCTTTAAAGCATAATTATTATAATTATTATTAATATATATGCAATAATTAATATAATTAATTTGTTAAAACACTGATTTTTTATACAGAAGCAGTAACAACTTGATATTTAGTTTCTACATCAAAATATACGTGTAACCCGAGAGATTTTCCGTATCATACGTATCTTGTTTAGAAGTTTTACAGCATATAGGCAATTTAACCAAGGCAATTTACCCAAAAACACACGATGTAATTAAACTAATTATTTTCATTTTAGAACTCATTTTTATAAATTAAGTCAAAGTGATTAGATAGCTAAATATTCAAGGATTAATTTAAAAAAAAAAAATTATGTACGTATGTGAGATAGAAGTGCATGTTTTCTAATCTTTAAAAATGAAAAAATTATCGTTGGAAAGCATCATTTTCACAATTCCTTAATAAATTATTTAATAATAAACTGATAAACATGAAACTTTACAGAAATCATCTTCACCTTAATATACTTCATAATTAAAAACAATTATGATTAATATTTATTTTTGGCCAAGTTATTAACCATTGCCAATTTATCCAATTAGGCATTTTACCCGACTCTCCCCTATCAATATTTTTGGTCAACTTTCAGATATTTTCTTTAATTTTTCAATTATTCTCGTCATTTTTCTATTATTTCTTACAATTATTAATTATTTCCTTCGATTTTCAATTGTTTCCCGAAATTTTTCAAGTATTTCCTGCAATTTTTGTAATTTTCAGTTATTTTCTTTAAATTTTATAATTATTCTTGGATTTTTTTAATTTTTTTGTTCGGCTGTGTATTATTTTAGACATTATTTGAATCTTGTTTTCAATTGTTCATTATTTTCGTCATTTTTCAGATATTTTCTTTAATTCTGTAATTATTTTCGTAATTTTAATTATTTATTGCATTTGCAAAAATTTTGTTTTAAATGACTAAAAAAAATGCAAAGTTTTTGCGCGTGTTAATGTTGCTACTTATTTTATATTTGGTCATTATTCATTTAGTTAATTCCATTAACTAAAATTAATAATTAATTTGCGATTAGTAAAAGATTTTCAGATTTATACGAAAACAATGTTTTTTTGTTTGAAAATTGTCCTGGAATTTTCCCAAATTTTGTTCTGAAAAACCTGTAAAAGTCATTGAATTTTTAATGCAAACTTGTGTAGCAACCATGATAATGAAGTTTTGATTAGAGAATTAAGAAAGGAGCGCTTTAACAATCTATTGCCAAATAAGGCTGTTGATACTTTATTTGGAGATTGGCTGGAGGTATAATGTATTATTGGGAGTGAATTGGCTCGGTAACTCGGTTGGATGTGGCACTCCCTGTCTGTCTGCCTACGCCAGTTATTCTGCAGGCTGTCACATGATATTATGTGCACATGGCGGTGTATCACAGACTACCTGACAGATCGAGTCCGAGTCTGTGCAGTGCGCCTAGGTGTGGCACGAGTGCATACACACCCTACTGCAAGCACGTACTTAACAAGCTGGACTCCGTAAACGACTAAGGTCAGAGACCTCTTCACTCACGAGTCTATTATACATATATACATTCACGAGATCGATGAGGCCGTCCCAATTCGACCTCGTTTTGTGCATCGCATCGATCGACAATTCCAATTCAGACTCGGGATCAATTAATTTTCTTGCTCAAGCGCCATTCACTTATTGGTCAAAATCCTGAAAAACGCACTATGCGCATTAATATAATACACTGAGATAAAATTTTCGTAAAAATTCCTGTGCTCTTCACTATAAAATAGTCATAATTGACAGTCTCCAAAATTTTACCGTGCTGTCTTATAATTTTTACCGAATTTTCTAGTGAAAATTGTGGGAAATCTTTTATAGTGAACAGCACAGGAATTTTTACGAAAATTTTTCCTCAGTTTAGGTATTACACTGTAAAAAATTCGCGGAGTTAATAGCTGCCGGAGTTGAGAGTTAAATGTTTCTGAATTTATTATCAAAATTAAGTCAAGTTAACATAATCTCAACTGATGTCAAAAGTTGTCGTCTCGTAAATTTACATAATTGATATATTTTAGTTGTTCCAATAGAGCTGTAAAAACAGGTGTCTACAATTGAGTAAACGCGTTTCAAATTCAGACACAATTCGGGTATTAATTCTGTGGCTGAAAGGCAGAACATCATAACTGCATTTTCATTGTTTTGAGAAAAATCTGTTTTTGTTTTTTTTCTTGGTTTTGTAAAATCAAAAAATTAACCAATATTTTTGGTGTTTGGCATTGCATCCTATTTTCTAGTGTAGTTTTTACATCTGTTTATCAATTTTAATAAAATATAAACGCTTCAAAGAAGAATATCAATCCTTTTTTTCGATTTGAATGCAGTTATGTTGTTATGTTATTAATTATTTTCTACGTAAATAAACATTTAAATCACTTTACCGTTATGAAACTTTAAAGAGCATTACTAAATAAACTCAAATCTGGTATTATCTCAAATTCGATAAAATGTTAGTTATGATGTTATGCCTTTCAGCCACAGAATTTAAAACACTTTTCAACAATTTAATTAACTCCCATGCTTAGGAAAATCTGGATACCAAAAAAGTCCATGTTTAGGAAAATGCTAAATGCAAAAAAATCAATATGGGAAAGAGGACCCTTTAATTTTTGCCATTAAAACTTGTCTAAAAAATAATTTGTTTAAACAAATGTGCTAAAGAAATAGAGAAAAATTAAAATTGATTAAAAACCAATAACGCCAATCGATTGCGTGGGAAAAATTACTAAAGAAACATATGTAATATTTTAAAGTTTATCACAATGTGTGTTATAAATAATTATAACAATCGAATGGCGTTATTTATTTTGAATATTTTTAGTTTTTTTACATTTGTTTATAACTATTTGTTTAAACAAAGTTTGTTAACAACAATTTTTAATGTTAAAAATCATCATTTGGACCACGGTTCTCTTTTCCATATTGATTTTTTTGCATTTCGCATTTTCCTAAACATGGACTGAGATCAGTTCGAGGTTATTGTTTATTGATTTTATTTATAATAAATAGAGGGAAAAACTTAGTTCTACATATTGCTTTAGTAATTTCTCGCGTACAATCGAATGACAATACTTATTTATAATAATTTCCTGTTTTTTCTATTTGTTTATAACAATTTGTTTAAACTAATTATTTGTTAAACAATTTTTAATGTTAAAAATCCACGGTCCTTTTTCCCGTATTACCTTTTTTGGTATCTTTATTTTCCTAAGCATGGGCATATTGAGTTAAGACATCACGTCAAAAAATTCGCACGTTTTGCGAAAATTTTGCACAAAAATCTGGAAATCCATGCCTTGAAAATTTTACGGAAATTAATCTAGAATTTAATCTCCTGATAATAATTTTATACAAGTTTTACGAACATTTTACGAAATTTTGTGTAAGCTAATTCTTGTTAATTCATCAAGTTTTATTATCCGAAAATTTGACATCAGTTTTGAAAAATATTGTGAAATTTTTACTAAAATTTCTATATCTCTGTTCTTTTAATAAAGAAAATTAGAATAGTGATTTCGTTCATTTGAACGTTCAGAATTTTAAATTTGTCATTTTCATGAAAATTTGAACTTGTTTGAAAGTTATATTATATAGAAATTTATACTAAATTTCTCGGAAATTTCCTAGAAATTTTACTCAACAAACTTTTAGATAGATTTCTTTTACCCGTAAATTTTACAACCTCACAGAAATTGTTATAGAAATTTAATTATTATCATCAAATTTCTATAACAATGGATATTGAACAAATTTTCGTTGCCTTTTATGAAAAAAACATTTTATTTTGAAAATGCTTCAGTTTCTGTGTAAAATTGTCTTGTTTCCGTGTTCTCTAACTTGAAAAAAAACTGTGATCCTATTCTACAAACTGTTTGATTTTTAAAATATTCAGCATATTCTGTACTAATGATTTCCGCATTCTGTCATCTCGTGTCTTGCTGCAATCTCCAACTTCATCTCTACACCATCGATTACTGACAGAGAATTTATGGCAGACCTACGCACGTACATTGTATGTAAGAAGAACCAGTTATCGTCGGTATCGAACACTGTTGTGGCTTATAACGTACTACAAAGCATGCAAAATGAATATAAGTTTGCGCTCACCCGCGCAGACACTTGCAATTAGTACCAATTTTGCAAACTTGTTCACGTTTCTCTCCTTTTGCAATTTGTTTAAATTTTCTCTTTTTGTAGTATCTCCATATGTCAATTCGAAAATATTCCACAATTTAATTTCAAAAATAATTTTCCCTTTTATTCTTCTTAAGAGAGGAATAAAACTGGGAGAAAGATTTATATGCTTTAAACATCTCAAAATTGAAAAATAAATTTATAAAATTAATTTCTCTCAATTGTTTAATTGTTAAAGTTTTCAAATTTAGATAAATGCCGTCAATTTTAGAGGCTTTCAAAATTAAATGCTGTCGGTTAAAAAAATTTTGATGTTGGAAAGAAAAACGTCATGAAGAATAATTGGCACAAGTGTGATAAATTTGGCAATAAAATGGAATACGAGCCATTGTTTTTTTCGCTGCGGTTTTCTTCGTTTTTTGCAAACACTCGAGACAGAAGGCGTTTAGTAGCCGGTGCAAGTAAACGCTGCAGTCTACAATGATATTTATTATCCTCGTACAAAGTTACTTCGTCACGCAATAGCAGCTCGTTGGTATCTATTCTGGATACAGTTAAAGTCGTATAATTTAGTCCCTCCGTTGCGTTTGTCAAGTAAATCAACGAATTCAACAATGTAACAAACAATTTATCAACTCTGTCACACGTTTCGCTTCAATTTTCAAGAACGGAATAAAAAAAAGTAATAATAAGAGGATTTCCATTCGGACACTTTGTGTACAAAACTCCGTAAAAAATTTACATCAGCAGATGCTATTTTTGAGCAGATATTTCTTTTCACAGTTTTTTTTTTTATTTTTTTTATTCACAGTCTTTTTTTTATGAATTCATTTTAAACTTTAAGTAAAATCCATTGACTTATACTGAATATTTTTAAAAAAAAACTCCAAATACCAAATTAATTTCGTAATGGTCCTTGGTTTAAAGACATAAATTCTGATTATAAGTAGAAATAAACAGATTTGGATTAATTTGGAAAAGCTTATTTCGTTCTCTAAGATATTTATTTAGTTTAGTTATTCAAATCATTTAGATATCCATAAGTCATTTAGGTATATCTATAAGTGATTTAGTTACCCGTAAGATATTCAGATATCATAAGTCATTCAGAGAGTAGTAAGTCATTCCGATTCCTCTGGCGAACTAGATGTGTTAATTCAATATAAGTTTATCTATATAACATGTGTGTCATGACAAACGATTTCGTTCCATGACTTCTAAACATTGAAACTCTATTTATAAATAGAGATCTAAACATAATGATCCAAAAATGTACAAAAAATTTTTTTTTCTCTTTTCTAATAACACATACCCCACAAAAAAATAAAGTTTCTTGATCTGGGTATGAGACCTATATTTACCTAATTATTTTGATTCGATGAATCCGAATTTGACATCAGAATTGGTCCAGAGGATCTGAGTTTGGACCTAACCTCAAAATCAATAAAATGGTACTTTTTGTTCGATTGAATCAGAACCCGACTTAACAGTAATATATGTATAGGGTTAATAGAAAGCTTGAATTATGACCTTCAAATACTTTTTAAATACTTTTTTTTCAACTGTTTTCTACAAATTTAAATCATTTTCTTTATTATTTTTATTATTGTCATGAGTTTATTAAATTTGTACATTGTTTTTCAATTAATTTCAACAACTTTCAATTATTTTTTTCAAACTTCAATTATTCTCTAAATACTTTTATTTATACACCAGCTTTGAATTGTTTATGTTATTATTCAATCAGTTTCTTAAGATTTCAATTTTTTGGTCAATTTTTCAAGTATTGTCTTTAAATTTTTAATTTTATGCAGTTATCAATTATTTTTTTCAAATTACAATTATTTTTGTTATTGTTTAACTATCTTCTTGTAATTTTAATTGTGTTTTTCAATCTTCAAATTATTGTTAGCAATATCCAAATTTTCTACACAAGTTCAATTTACTTTCGTTAGTTTTCAATTATTTTTGTTATTTTGATTTTCTAATTATTTTTTTAATATTTTTCTTATTTTTGCTATTTTAGAATTATTTTTTACAAATTGCAATTATTCTATTCAATTCTTTTTAATGTCATGAACTTTAAAATTTCTTACACCTGTTTTCTATTACTTTTATTATTGTTACGAATTTTTTTCATTTTTTACTCCTTTTTCAATTATTTTTTTCATATTTGAATTTTTTTGCCATTTTTGAATTGCTCTCTTCAAATTGCAATTGTTATTTTCAAACTTTAATTAATTTCTTCAAATTTCAATTATTTTACTTAAACTTATAAATTCTTTTTTTTTAATTTTACAATTATTGTCTATAATTTTTTTAATTTTTACACTAGTTTTGAATGATTTATTTCAATATTTTAATTATTTTGTCAAGTTTTCAAGTATTTTCTTCAAAATTTTAATTTTTTTAAAATTATCAATTATTTTTGCCATTTCTCAATTATTTTTGAAGTTACAACTATTTTTGTCAATATTCAAATATTTTTGTCATTTTGGAATTATTTTCTTTAAATGCCATTTTCTTCAATCTTTTTATTATTGTCATGAATTTGTTAACTTTTGATGATCAGTTTTCAATTATTTATGTCATTATTTAATTAGTTTCTTCACTTTTTAACTGTATCGTTAATTTTTCAATTATTTTATACAATTTTTCAAATAATGTATTAATTTGTTTTCATTTTTTACTTCATTTGTGAATATATTTTTTTTTCATTAATTTTTTTCCTAAATTTCAGTTATTTTTGTCACTATTTAACTATTTTCTATACATATACAGTTTTTTGATACTTTTTAATTATTTTTTTTCAAATTTCAATTATTTTCTTGAAAATTCTATTATTTTTTTTCAATTTTTCAACTATTGTCTAAAAAGGGTAATTTCTACACCAGTTTTTACAATTATTTATGTCATTATTCAATTAGTTTCTCTACATTTTAATTATTTCTTCAATATCTTAATTATTGTGCGAAAATAAAAATTTTTTACACCAGTCTCAAACTTTTGTTTCAAATTTTAATTACTTTTTTTATTCTTTAATTATTTTTTAAACTTTTCAATTATTTACTTTAAACTCCAATTATTTCGTTTTAAGTTTTGTCATAACTTTTTGATTTTTATTCAATTTTTCAATTAGTTTTGTCATTTACAACTTTTTTTTTCAAATTGAATTATTTTTGTCATTTTTTAATTATTTCCTACATATTTCAGATATTTTTTCAAAATTTGAATGTCTTTTCCTCCTGGCGCCCCCTAATTTAATATCAGTAATATCAATATATTTAATATCTCTATATTGCTTATTCACTTTTTTTATTTAAAAGCTCACTATTTACTCACTTTTTTCACTTAAAAACTCATTATTTTCTCACTTTTTTTAAATTAAAAAGTATTTTTTTTCGCTATTTTCAATCATCATATTATTCATCGATTTGTTATATTTATTCTTATAGTTTAATTTCTAAAATGCATATGGAAAACTAATTGCGTTATATTTTGCTAGTTGATAAAATAATTGCGAAATTATATTTTTCCAAATTTGCTCAAATTCACTTGAAACTTGTTACTCGGCGGTTTCGGGGTCGCTGATTATGAATCTGAACTCAGAAAATAAACATTCAAAATGGCAGATCCAGTTTGACGGACATTTTTTCAAAATTGCTCAAATTTGTCATATTTGATTCGACATTTTAAATTTTGAAAATTTTGAAAATCTAACATCATATGTTCGTAATCAGCGACCCCAAAATTCCCCGGGTAACAAATTTCATTGAGTTCAATTGAATTTGAGCAATTTTGAAAATAAATATCCGCCATATTGGATCCGCCATTTTTGAATTTTTAAAATTCTTAGAATCTGACTTCAGATTCATAATCAGCGATCTCAAAAACTTCTGAGTAACAAATTTCAACAAAATCCTACCTCTGGGTATTCCGGGGGCATAAAAGGGTTAAAATAATTTTTTTCCCATAATTCACTTTTGATGTATTTTTAACATTTGAAAAAAGTCATATTCTAAGTAGGGAAAGGTGGGGCAAAACCGCTAGGTTGAAATTTACTGATGCACAAATTTTTAACTATACATTCAATTGGAGTCATTTTTGTTTGTTACACGACTAAAACTAACCAGTAACAGATTTTAATAGTCGTTATTACATTTATCATAATCATAATTACATTATTTAATTGAATTTAAAAAGATTCAAATTAGCGGCTTTGCCCCAACTGTTGGGGCAAAGACGTTTTTGCTAATATTATTATTGCAAATATAATAAATGATCTAAAATATACTCTAAATAACATTTATTGGTGCAATAATTATAAAACATAAATATTTTACAGATTTTTAAAGAGATTTAATCGATTTTATTGAAAATAATGACGACTTGTATTTTTAACCTCATATTTTCAATTTAATTGTTTTTTATTTTGTTTCAAAATCTACTTTATCGACTTTTCAAAAATAGAATGTTTTTTAAATAACCACACCGAAAAAAAAATATTCTTCTAAAGAGAGTAACATTCCTTTCGTGAAATCCTCTCACGTTTTTACATTGTTTTGAGAGTATCCTCTACTTTTGAGAGGAAAATTCGCATCAAAATGAGAGTATCCTCTCAAAATGAGAGGATCCTTTAGAGGCCATATTGTAGAGGAAAATTCGCATCAAAATGAGAGGATTCCTCTCAATCCAAGTATATTTTTTTTTCGGTGCATGCGAAAATATGATTAAATAATAATGCTTATTTAATACTCAAAATTCATAATTTTTTTTTCAAATTAGTAGTAAACGCTAATAAATAATTAAATGATTAAATAATAATTATAATAACAATAAATTTAACAGACAAAAATACTTATTTGTTTTGATGAAAAAATGCAGGTTAACAGTTGATTAGCATGAAGTTTGCATCATTTAAAATTACATGCTAATGCAGTTTTTAATATTCAATTGTTTTTTATGAAATATTTTCCAAGTGTCTTTGCCCCAAACGACAAACCTTTTTTTAATTTAAAATTTTATATATTTAGATTGAAAATAAAACCTGGATTCCACAGAGATTGTGTAGATAAATGATTACTCTATTAGAACGTGACATTTAAAAATTTTTAAAATTCACATTTAGATTCAAAACTTACTAGTTTTGATCAATAAAATTTTCATCTCATACTTGTAAAAACGATTTTTTTGGTATATTTGCTAAAGCATTCTATATTTTCAAGATTTTTTTTTATAAAACAATGGCTCCAGTTACAATTATGATAAACTTTAAATATAAGTTGAAACGGTCTAGAAATAAGGGAGATATTTTGAAAAACGTCTTTGCCCCGCTTAGCGGTTTTGCCCCACTTTCCCCTAAAACATATCATATCTTCGTTAAAAATCATCGTAGAACTATTTTTAAAAAAGTGTATTAAAGGACATAATTCAAACTTTATGTTGATCCTAGACGTGTATAAATGTTGAGTGGGGTTCAGATTCTATCGAACAAAAAATACTATTTTATTGTTTTTGAGGTTAGGCACAAACTCAAATCCTCTGAACCAAATTTGAGTCAATACCATTTTGACAAAAATCTTACCATGAAAATTGTTATGTTGTACAAACATAGATGAATGTTATTTTGTACAACTGCACTGCAAAAATAGGCGTCTTAAAATGTTGAAAAATGTCTTAAATTAAGACATTTTTCGTGTCTTAGACACCAAAAGTATCTTAATTTAACTCATTTTTGTCCAATTTAAGACACCATGTTTTTGCAGTGTGCTAAAATTAAAAGATTTTTGGGTTATAATTATTAAATATTAGACTTTTATGAATTAATTATTGAAGTGTTTATATTATTTATTTAATTTATGAATTTAATTGATTAAAGTTAAAAACTTCAATTCAGCTGTTGTACAAAATAACCTTGACCTATGTTTGTACAATATAACAATCTTCAGGATAAATTTTGTGTCAAAATACTACTTATACATACTCCTAATTCTGATGTCCGATTCAGATTCAGCGCATCAAAGTACATAGGAAAATATGAGTCTCATACTCAGATCAGGAAACTTTATTTTTTTTTTTTTTTGTAGGGCTGTACGTAATTTTCCAAGCAGTGCTAATTCAATGCCAATTTTCCAAGAGGATTTAAAATCTATGTCGACAAGCTTTCTAAATTTCTTTCATTACGTTTAAAGTTTTTCAAATTGAAATAGGCATAAATGGAGTTTCCGATTGATATCCAAAACCGGTATTGATGCAAAGAGAAAGAGCAATATTGATCATGTTTGAATTGAATTGGTTAGGATTCTGAATGTGCGTTCTGATGAGACACGACTGTATACATACATGCAAGTTGGAAATGTTTAAATGTTGCGTTGGCTTCAGGCGTGTCGCAGAGTCTGGTTTACTTACTTTCTGTGGGTATTCCGCTCATCGTCAACCGGCTTTAACGGCCGGTTCACTATACATCCCACAAAAACCTAACCTGCCCTGATTCCCCCATTGCGACTAGGGGATCTCGAACTTGATCAGGAAGTCGTGCCTCCTTAGCAGAAAAGTTGCAGCCATTACATCGAGCGTTCCACGTAAATTGAAAAGGCTTCAACCTCTCTACGCTCAGGTATTTCAGTATTACCTTCATCATTCCTCTTTCAAATCCAATCAAGTCTAGACAAGAAAAAAGAAACGGAATTTTTGCGAAAATAGTTCCGGTATCTTGGATTTCTTTAAAAAGTAGTGCTTTCGAAATGGAAAAGAAGCAAGATTTTTTTTCTTTTTTTTTTTGTACCAACAGAGAAAGAGAATAATGAAACATTGCGAAACGTGAGTCACGATGGAGAATGACAATGAATATATAAAAAATACTTTCAATTGTAAATTTCGTGATAGTTTGATAATTATGAAAGTGTTTGCATTCTGAGATTGTTTAACGATCGTGTGTTGCTTGTAATGTGTCTTCTGCGGCAATTTTGATATAGAGCAGAGTTGCGCGCACAAATACAGAGGACAAAATAATAATGTTTGTGAGTCGCGAAATGGCACTGATCGATATTTATTTGCGCCGTTACCACCTGGAGCGTGGGCTTGAATTAAAGGCACGCAGTGCATAAGTATGAGTATTATATATACGTACTTACGAAAGCGCTCCTTCATTTTACGAGCGACAACTTTACATCAACATGACGATATTGTTGCTGTTCTTAGCTCAAGTATCTGACATCGTTATTTTTCAATTAAATGACCGTCTCAGAACACGAGCTTTATGTAAGATTTTATGATTCTCATTTAATGCAGTGATAACTCTTTCACTGATTTAATAGGGCAGGATTTTTCTTTACAAGTAAATTGTTTATTTTTATCAAGTTTTTATTATAATTTTGTTTAACTTTTTTTATATAATTTGAATGGTTCAACTGGTTCCTTACTGCGCATAATTCGGTGTTACTAGTCGCAACTGCGCATGATCAGTTTTGTATATTGATGAAATATTTCATTGAAAGGTATACTTGACTGTTAACAAAATTGCAAGGATTAATAACTTTGTAGACAATAGACTCTTGGAAAATTGTCTCAAGTTATTTAGTTATCAAAAAGAGACCGCAAAACTTTATGAGATTTGCAGTTATGACTCCTTTGCAGGATAAGAAAAGGTCGTCATAAATTATATCTTTATATATATATATTTTTTTTTATTTTGATAATAAAAAAGTCAAAGCTATGTCACTAGAAAGGAGTGTATCTCAACATTCCGAAAGAGTCGTAAGCCCGTCGAAGAACGGTCAGACAATCGTAAAGGCACAAGTGCTCGCTTTACGACTAACACGAATCATAACTCACTCGGGACCAATTATTGCAAAAACAATACATGTTCCCCATCTTTATAGGAATATTTCAAAGGGTATTATTTATAATAATAATATTCTTGTCATTTATTAAAAACCCGTGATATTTAAAAAGCAACGTACAATTGTAAATAAATTTTTTTTTAAGTTTAATTTTTTTATTTTAACATACCAATAAAGAAAATACTACAAGTTAATAATCGTATTCTGTATTAAAAATCCAAGTTATATTAAAAGCAACGCTCAACTAAATAAACAGAATAATGCTAATTAGAGGGATGAAATATAGTGGAGGCTTTAGAGAGCTTTTGTTAAGAAAGAGAAGAGTGGCAGCCTGGATCTAAAAGTATCTCTTTCATTGTCTTGAGCTCGCTGGGTAAGTGGAAATTGAACATTCATTTGGTAAACAAAGAGCAAGGGAAATAATGAGACAGAAAAAGAGGGTAAAGATCTATTTGTCTGCAACATCGTGGAATTAAAAGAAAGTTCTGACTTGGGTATTACAGTGTATCTAGAAAGCTCTTGAATTTCCTGGATCCTCTGATACTCTCTATCCAAGCACAATAATATCGAAAAAATACACACACACACACATTCATAGGTATATACAGTGAGATAGACTTCAAAAGAAACTTCCAAGCTGGATGTTTTATTCTGATCCGACAAACCGAGGAGTAAGTCATCTATCTGGAAGGTTACCAGTGGGTAATATAGCAACCCTGATCGAGTTACCAGGACTGAATAACAGAGGAGTCTAGAATGGAAGATGTTCCAGCCGAAAAAAGAAAAGCGGATTCGCCAAAATAGAAAATGTCAGGTGCGGTGAGACAAGATGAAAAGGTCGCCTCTCCCAGAGATCTCACGAAAAATGTCTTTTTCGAAAGAAATTCGCTTCTCTCTGATTTTTTATTCAAACTCGGGAATTACATTCTGAATTTAAATTGCCGGCAAATAAAACGTCACTTGGAAAATGTTTTACGAGGAGTTGAACATTTAAAGGACAATGAGAAGAAAGAAAAATTCTTTGAAAATGGATATATTTTAAGTTTTTCATTTATTTCTGTGGAGTAAATATAAATAGTAACTTTTTATTATAAATATGTTTTTAATTGGTGTATTGAGGGTGTTCAGCGATCAGGGAAAAGTCAGAGAAGTTTTTAACACTTGTGCAAAATTTAGATTAAAAAAAAAATACAGAGAAACTCACACAGTCTTAAAGAAAAATCAGAAGGTAAATAAATTTTGAACATTTTAGAAAATAGATAACGTCAGGGTTTTGAAACTACTACCAAAGAGTCAAATATTATAATAGATATGGAAAAAGAGTCTGCAAAAAAAAAAAAAAGAAAACAGAATAGATATTAGTTTTTTATCTCTAATAAAAATATTATTACAATTAATTTTACCAAATTTTAAAGGATCGAGTTGTAAAATTCGTAGAAAAAATTATGTTGAGCAAAAATTTGTTGTTAAACAATGATTATTTTGTAATTTTCTTTTAAATGTAGTAAAAATGTGTAATTTTCATCCAATGTTGACAAATAATAGTTCATTTTATTTGTTTAAACATTTTTTACAATTTTACTTGTTGGTTTTTGTAAAATAATATTTTGTTTATAAAGTTTATAATAAACAAATTCTATTTCTTTAATAACTTTTAAACAAAATAGGTATTATTTAACATAATTTAACAAATATAATTGTATACAATTTTCAAATTGAAACATGAACTATTATTTGTCAAAATTAGATAAAATTTACAGATTTTAACTAGATTTAAATAAAAGCACAACATGCAGGCTTCGAAGTGCAACACTTTTCCACTTTTTTGACACTTTTTTGAAAAAAACAAAATAATGTATTATCATGTACATGATCAAAGAGCAATTTGTTAAATTTGGAAAATTTTTGCAAAAACTGGGAATTTATAAAAAAAAATCTTTTGATCTCAAACTTTAATTTATTCGAAGTTTTAAATTACAATTATTTCAAAATTTAACAGTTCAAATTCAAAAATGAATTATTTTGTGATTCATTTTAACTTAAGAAGGTTTTCTCCATTTACATAACTTCAAACTAGAAAGTCGTTTTTCACCCCAAAATAAAAATATGATTAAAATTAATTTCACCAAATTTTGAAAGATCCAGTTGTACATTTTTCCGAAAAAATTAGGTTGAGCTAAAAATTTTTGTTAAATAATAATTATTTTACATTTTATGTTTTTTCTTTTAATTTTATAAACTGCAATTTTCATCCAATTTTTACAAATAATAGCTCATTTTTCTCGTTAAAACTTTCTCTACAATTTCGTTTGTTGGGTTTTGTTAAATAATATTCTGTATAAAAAATACATAAAAAACAAATTTTATTTGTCTAATAACTTTTAAACAAAATATTCTTTAACAAAACCCAACAAACGAAATTGTAGAGAAAGTTTCAAAGAGAAAAATGAGCTATTATTTGTCAGAATTGGATGAAAATTGCAGTTTATAAAATTTAAAGAAAAAATATAAAATGTTAAATAATTGTTATTTGACAACAAATTTTAGCTCAACCTACTTTTTTCTGAAAAATGTACAAATGGATCTTTCAAAATTTGGTGAAATTAATTTTAATAATATTTTTATTTTGGTTGAAAAACGACTTTCTAGTTTGAGATTATGTAAATGGAGAGAACCTTCGTAATTTAAATTATTTAAATCTTTCTGATGTTTTAGAGTTTTTCTAACTTGATTTTAAATTCTTTCCTTCCTTGATAATTTTCTTTTATCATTGTTTGACTTATTCATAATGGATTTTTCTAATTTCTATTTCACATTTCTATTTTTTTTGAAATTTTAATTACATATGATTTTATCAAAAAATTCAATTTTTTTCTTATAATCTCTTATTCTTAAAGAAACACAAGTCAGTATTTTATTATTTTTATTTCTTTTGTAATTTTATACTATTTCTTAAAGTTAATCACTTTTTGAAGATTTTAATTTTATTTGCTTCTAATATTTTTTTTGTTGTAGATTTTTTCTTTTGACCCAAAGTATTTCAGGTTATTTTATATAATTTTGGTTTTGTAATATTTCAAAAAATTTATTAATTTTGTTAATAGAATTTATTATCTAATTTGATAATTTAAGGGGGAAGGAAGTACGCTTTTTATAATTTCTCTGATTACTTTAAGATTAACTAGTTTTTTAGGTAAATTTATTCAATTTTCTTTATAAAAAAATTCCTTTCAAAAAATTTTAAGATTTAAAATTTTTCTGTTTTAATAATCATTTTTAATCTTCCCATTTTTCAATAAATATTGATTTGTTACTTTTTATTTTATTTTTATTTTATCTCTTTTATTATTATTTGCTTCAAATTTACTAATAATCCAGTCGTAAATTTATCAGAATTTTAATCTATTCAACTTTTATTACATTCAAATTTCAGTCGATTCAAATGTTCATTCTTTTGAGAACTGTTTCATTCTGAAGAAATAAAAACAAAATTATTTTTCATACTTCTTACGTTTAAAGATGTTTTTATTCATTTCATAATAGTCTTACAATTCTGACTGTAGTCTTATTATTTCATGTACGTATTTATAAATGAAATATTTTTTATCATAAAAGTTACTAATTTAATAATATTAGAAGAAATATCGTAACACTTTTAAATTTTGGACTAGAAAATGTTTTCATTTTGCAATTTTAGGATATATAAATTATTTATCTTAATTTACTAACTTTTTAAAGTACCCTAAAAGTCCCCTTTTTTGTATATTCAGTCCCCTATTTTCCCTAAAATATTTTTCAATTTTTTAAATACAAAAAATTAGTTTTACATGCGCATTTTTGTCTTGAAAGCAAATTTTCTTTTTTTTTAAATATTCTATTTTTTCTGGCACTTTTTTAATTTTGAGGACACTTTTTACACTTATTTTAGTCGCCTACTACGCTTCGAAGCATAAAAATGTTAATTAATTATAATTGAAAAACAAATAGTTGCTGAACCTAATTCTTTCTGAAAAATGTAGAACTGAATCCTTCAAAATTACTAACAAAAATATTAGTATTGTTATTTAAATGTGTAATGTTTCCGCTATAAAAAAAAGAATTTTATAACCATTTGAACCATTATTAAATATTACATTATTATATCTTCTTATTTGTTGGTAAAAAAGTCTTGTTACAGGAAAGGGAAAATATTGGTCAGGGAAAAGTCAGGTAATTTTTTTCGAAGCCTTGCTGGTCTTTTTTTTACATCGTAAATTCTAATCACTGAATCGAAATTTAACCAATGCTTTGAATAATTCAAAATGTAATTCAGGAATGGCGGGAATAAAAGTTTACCAGAGTATACAGTTTCGCTTTGATAATAAAAAGGTATATCGCCGGGTGTTGAAACTTCTCTTGAAAACGCTTTCTGAGAATCGGTGAAATAATATATGAAGCGTCGTATATGACTCTGACAGCCGGTGCGTATTATTGAGCGTATAAAAGCCAACGTCAGGCTTCTTTCCGGACTAAATCAACAACTGCAACTTTTTCTTATTCATTCAGTAAAACTTTGAGGACTAAATAGCGTGAATGTATTAAAAAAGTGTAACTCCGAACACCGCAGAAAGTTATATAATTTCTATATTTCTCTGATTAAAAAAAAACACGTAAAAAGTGTCCTTTCTATACAGTTTCATTATTTCAGAGAATCGTTTCCATTATTTTTCCGTGGTTGACAGTATACCAGTTTCTATTGAAATTTTATACATTTATTTACCAATTCTATATCTATAAATTTTATATTTTATTCATGTTGTATATTTAATTTATTAATTATTTAGATTTATTTTATCTTTATTTTTCGACAAGACGCGTCACGAAATAAATGCAGCGCACAAAGACTTGTAAAAATAGGACCTGTAGACCGCGAAATTTTTTCATTCATTAGCTGATTTTTTTTCTGTCTGTGCGCACATGAGGAACACGACTTGGTTATACTTATTAAAGAAAGCGAAAAAGCTCATCCTTGAAGTTGTTTTTGTCGATGAACGACTAAACTTGGCGAACTCGACGCGTCAGTTTGCGGCTTGCGGTTATGCGCGACCTGTAGATATGCCATTTTTAAGCTACCGCAAAGTGGCGTAAAAGAAACCACGTCCACAAAGTTGAACGGGTGGAAGAGGGTTAAAGAAGCCGAAAAAAAATAATAAATAAAAAAAAATGACCACTCCTTTCGTTTTGCGGCATCAGAGGCACATTTAAGCGCGCTCACAAGGGACACGTAAAAAAGCCCATAAACTACAAATGTCGGCGCAGTGTTGAGTTTTAGTGTCATTCTTTTTTCGATAAATTCGACCCGCATTTACTACTCCGTGATGAGTTAAAACTATATCTAACTATTCGCAAACATAAATAAATAATTTTATTTTTTGCTTTACCGCGAATTCGGGGAAAAGCGATAAAACTCGGGGGAATTTAGTTTGACTGGGAAAACCTCGGGATTTTTTGGTTTTTGATTTTATTTATTCACATACAATTAAAATATTATTAAAATTTATTTTACCTTATTTTGAAAGACTAAAAGTGTACATTTTTCAGACATGAAAAAATTAGATATTAAATTTTAATTATTTAACATTTTGGGGGCGTCCCATAAACTACGTCACACATTTCTTTTACTTTTTTCAACCCTCCCCCCGCCCACTCCCTTGTCACAACTTATCACATATTTTCCAACCCCCCTTTAAAATAATGTCACATTTTCTTGACCCCCCCCCCCTCCTATTAAAAATCGTGTTGAAAAATTATTATTGAAATTTTTTTATTCTACACTTTAAAGTATTAAAATTTTTGTAGTTTGAACTCTTAAAAATGACTCATTTAAAAAAAAAACATAAATAAACTTTGTAAAATATGATCTAAATTTTTTAATATATTACAAAATTGAAAAGATTAAGAATCTTTAAAGCAAGATAAAGATAAAGATTTTTATTATTTTTTAATTTTTTCCTTAAATTTAAAACTCACTTTCTACAAAAATTATAATTATATTCTTCTTAAATTATTTTTTTTACTATTACATTATTTTTCTCAATAATGAATAAGAATAATTATTTTATCTATTAAAATTATTTCTGTTTATTTTCAGTTTCTTTTTTCTTTTTTGAATTATTTTCGTAAATTGAAAAATAATTTCTTGAAATTACAATTATATTCTTCCACACACTTGATTAACGTTATAAAAACTTAATAATTAATAGTATTTTTCAATTTCCTTTCTTAGATTTTATTTATTCCCTGATTTTTTTATTATTTTAATTATTTTAAAATTAATTGCCTCAACTTAAAATTATTGTAAAAGTAATTTCACGAATTGTTCATTATTTTTTTAATTTTTCAATTATTTTCCAAATTTTGCAATTGTTTTATCCTTTTTTTAAAATTAATTTTTCCAATTTCAAATTATTTTCATTATTTTTCAATTAATGTCATAAACTTCCAATTATTTTTGTCAAATTTCAATCATTTTCTTTAATTTTCAATTTTTAAAAGCAGTTTTCAATTATTTGCCTTCATTTTTAATTTTGTTCATAATTTTTTCTCCTATTTTAAATTATTATTATTTTTTTTATTTATTTCTTAAGCTTCCAATTATTTATGCCAAATATCAATTATTTACTTCAATTTTCAATTTCTAACATAATTTTAGCAATTAATTTCTCCAATTTTTAATTTTTTTTATTATCTTTCTATTAATGTCATGGATTGGTAAATATTTTTATCATTTTACAAATATTTGTCTAAATTTTTAATTTTTTCATTACTTAAATTTTTTTCAATTTCATGAATTGTTAAATATTTGTATCAAAAAACAATTTTTAGATAAAACAATTATTTTCTCCAATTCTAAATTATTTGAATCATTTTTCAATTAATTAATTAACCCATTTCTAAATTTCTTAATTATTTTCTTCATTATTCAATTGTTTTTATAATTTTTAAATCAATTTCTCCTCCAAATTCATATTATCTATTTTTATTATTTTTCAATTAATGTCATATACTTCCAATAATTTACTTCGATTTTCAATTAGTTTCTTTATTTTTCATATTCTAAAATCATATTTCAATTATTTGCCTTCATGTTTAATTTTTTTAATAATTTTTTTATTAATTTCATCAATTCTTAACTGTTTTTATCATTTTTCAATTTTTTCATTATTTTTTAATTATGTTCATAAATTGTTAATTATTTTTACCATTTTTGAATTTTTTTCTTCAATTTTTAATTATTTTTATCATTTTTCAAATTGTTTCCACAATTTTCAGGTTTTAGGTCACAATTTTAAGTTATAAATTATTGTTAAAAAGAAATTGGCATCTTTTAAACTAAGTCAATAAATTTTGATTTGGTGAAAATATAGCCCACACTTTTTTCTTTATCTTAATTAATTTTTATTTTCTTTAGGGTAAAGGTACCAGTTATTAGACACGTCCCACTTATTAGACAAATTTTAATTTTCTATGATTTTAGAATACAAAACAACTTACTAATTGTTTGTAATATTTTTTATTAAAGAAGTTGAAAGCTTTTTTTATGTGCCACAGCCAAAATATTTTAGTAATACGTAAAGAGAATTGAAAAAAAAAATTAATATTACGATGTACGAAATCTGTGATTTATAGACGTTTTTCTTAACAAAAAGTTAGAAAAATGACATTTTTCAAAAACGTATAAAATTATCATTTTATAGTTTTTTATCATGAATACGTGATATACTGGTTCAGTATACTTTAAATTAATTATGCAAACAAGAAAATTGAGGTTTTAATAATTATTTTGCAAATTAATTAAATGTCGGATAACTGGAGCAATTTTTTAGTGAGTGCCAGTTATTAAATTCTAATAAGCTAATGAATAGTTTAAATTGTGATTATAAATTTAAAAAAAAAATGATTTATTTATAAATATGAGTCATGTATTAACACTAACTGCTTTAGTTTGTTATTTAAAAAAAGATTGTTAACAAAATTTAAGTTTACAAATATGTTCTATACTTGATTCTAACCTAAAAATTGTTTGAATTATAATCATGAGTTTTTTTCTACCTTTAATTATTTTATTTCATTCTTTGCTTCACTATCTCTGAATAGATTTTTAAAATTCTATTATTCTTGATAATTAAGCCACATTACTAAATGTTTAAATATATTATACATTTTAAGAGTCCAATAACTGGGGCACAATAACTGGATTTCCAATGTTTTTCGAGTCCAATAAATTGGGCATATTATTCCTCATTCTTTTATTTTCCTTATATTTTTTTCCAATACAGTATTTAACTTCAGAATTTTTTTTACATGTACAGAAATACTGAATGTATGTATTCCAACTAAAAGCATTCCTAAATATATGCGTAATTCTTAAAAAAATAATTAATATTCGACGACCTAGCACTAAATGTCCATAATAACTAGTACCTCTACCCTATATGCTATTTTAACTTAAAATTATCCAAGAATTTTAAATTGGCAAAGTATTACCCGTGTAGAAAAGTTCCCAGTATTTTCCAGTTTGTAAGTGGGCGCCAGTTGGGGCCAACCTGGGCTTCCCAGTTTTTTTAAATAAGTAAATTGTTACTAAATAATAGTTTCAATACTAAACTTATCGTCAACCTGGCTTTATTTATTGCAAATTCCCTTCATTTCAATTTAAAAATTCATGAAATTCGGTCAAAGCGCTCAAACGAAAAAAACGTGTAAGATCGTTAAAAAATATTCATTACGACATTTTACACCATTTTTCATCAAACTTTCTTTTAATTACATACAAATTAGTTACTAACAATTGTTGCATGTATTTTTTAATTTGTTTAAACAAATTAATATTGTTTATTTGAAACTTTTCATCTAATAGAGTTAGAGACTTGTAACTTTTTTTTAATATAGCAACTATTTAAGTTGAGTAAATCCTAATATAAGAAAGAAAATTAAATATAAAATTATAAAAATTGTTTAAACAAATTAATATTGTTTATTTGCAACTTTTCATCTAATAGAGCTAGAAAGTTGTAAATTTTTCTTGAATTTGCAACTATTCAAGCCAACAAAAGATTAATATTAATAATAAACAAAAATCCACAATTACAAAAATTGTTTAAACAAATTAATATTGTTTATTTGCAATTTTTTATCTAATTGAGTTACAGAGTTGTAACTTTTTATTAATTTTGCAATTTTTCAATTCTAATGAAGCCCAGTATTAATCGTAAAGTAAAATCAGCAATTATAAAAATTGTTTAAACAAATTAGTATTGTTAATATTAATATTGTAATACAGTTCCCAAACTGTATTAGAGTTGTGAATAAACAATATTAATTTGTTTAAAAGAGTTTTATATTTATGAATTTTCGTTTACTATAAGTTTTGGGCGTTTATAGGCTTAAAAATTGCAAAATTAAGAGAAAGTTACAACTCTCTAGCTCAATTCGATGAATAATTGCAAATAAACAATATTAGTTTGTTTAAACAATTTTTATAATTGTTGATTTTCGTTTATTATTAATATTCAGCTTTTATATTCTTGAATAGTTGCAAAATTAAATAAAAGTTTTAACTCTAAAGCTCAATTAGATAAAAGGTTGCAAATAAACAATATTAATTTGTTTAAACATTTATAGTGTAATTGTGGATTTTTGTTTATTATTAATATAAGGCTTTCATAGGTTTGAAAAGTTGCAAAATTAATAGAAAGTTTCAACTCTCTAGGTCAATTAGATGAAAAGCTGCAAATAAACAATATTAATTTGTTTAAGCAATTTTTATAATTGTGGATTTTCGTTTATTATTAATATTAAACTTTCATCAGCTTGAAAAGTTGCAAAATTAGGAGAAAATTTCAACTCTGTAGCTCAATTAGATAATAAGTTACAAATAAACAATATTAATTTGTTTAAACAATTTTTATAATTGTGAATTTTTGTTTATTATTAATTTTAAGCCATCATAGGCTTAAAAAGTTGCAAAATTATTAAGAGAAAGTTTCAGCTCTCTAGCTTAATTAGATGAAAAGTTGCAAATAAACAATATTAATTTGTTTAAACAATTTCCATAAATGTGGATTTTCGTTTATTATTAATATTGAGCCTTCATAAGCTTGAAAAGTTGCAAATTTAAGAGAAAGTTTTAGCTCTCTAGGTCAATTAGATGAAAAGCTGCAAATAAACAATATTAATTTGTTTAAACAATTTTGATAATTGTGGATTTTCGTTTATTATTAATATTAAGCTTTCTTAAGCTTGAAAAGTTGCAAAATTAGGAAAAAATTTCAACTCTGTAGATCAATTAGATGATAAGTTGCAAATAAACGATATTAATTTGTTTAAACAATTTTTATAATTGTGAATTTTCGTTTATTATTAATTTTAAGCTTTCATAGGCTTAAAAAGTTGCAAAATTATTAAGAGAAAGTTTCAGCTCTCTAGCTCAATTAGATGAAAAGTTGCAAATAAACAATATTAATTTGTTTAAACAATTTTTATAATTTTATATTTTATTTTTTTCTAATATTGGGCTTAGTTATTTTATATAGTTGCTAAATTAGAAAAAAGTTACAACTCTCTAGCTCTATTAGATGAAAAGTTTCAAATAAACAATATTAGTTTGTTTAAAAAAATTAAAAATTACATGCAACAATTGTTATTAACTAATTTTCATCTCATTAAAGAAAATTTTGATGGAAAATATTGTAAAAAGTTGTCCTGAATATTTTTTAACGATCTTACATTTTTACGGATCTTCTTTAGTAAATTGGCACTAACAGGGTTGAGCATTACAAGCCCACTAATTTCCCAGTGGGAAGACCCAACTGGGGCCCACCTTAAATCTGGGAAACCCATATGGGGCCCAACTGGCGCCCACCGAACTTTTCTACACGGGTAGACACCCTGATAATACTGTAAATATAGAACCAGGAAGAAAAATCAACATGGCTGTAATAAATAAATGTTATCTTGACAAAAGAAAAAAAAAAGAACAAACAAAGAGAAAAGTAACTCTAGAAAAGAAAGTTTCGCATGGATGATTTAATGGGATTAAAATTCTGGTCGTAGCAAGGTGCAAACTGCAGATCACGTCTGGTGGTGTGTTGCACCTGCAGCCACTTGCAAGCGCCTCTCGTAAAGTTGCAGATGGGGTTTGACTTCCGCTAATCCTAAGTCGAGAATCCTCCCCGCCTGGAAGCTAAAAATATGCGATTTCTCGCATTCAAGGCGGCATTCGTGAGATGCAGGGCTGGCGACGAGCACGAGTAAAGGCTTGGGGTCAAAGACTCAGTACGCATGCCAATTCTCTTGACTATGCGTATGCATAGACCTCGACACGAACAATCGTGCTATTCGTTGGCTCCCGTGCGTCGAATGCCAATATCGTACATACGTCGACTATCCAATGGTCATCGACTTTTTTAAAAGCGGATGCCTACATATCAACAATTCATCCCTATCGCTCTATGAATTCTTATTAAATTTCAATTTACCGAGAATCATTATTGTTTCTTTAGACTTCACTGTAACAAGAAACATCTTAAAATGCATTGTAATCACTTTTAACACGTTTAAAGTATCTTATTATAATATTCTTTCATCTTAGAAAACTAATGCATTTTAAGATATTTTTGCTGACTCTTCGCAAACATCTTAAAATTGACTACAAATGTATCTTAAATTAAGATACCTACTTTTTGTAGTATTTTTCTATATCATTAGGTTGTTATTGAATTGTACTTAAAATCTCTCAAATATGAATAATTGAGTTTTGAAAAAGCTCAGGGATAGGTAATTTGACCACACGGATATAATTCGAATATTAAAATTGCTACAAGATGAATCGTTTGTACTTTAAGTTTTTAAAAATTAAACAATAATTTGAGTAATTTATACTTTAAGCAATCAAAGAGTAATTCAATTTTTAGCAATTAGAAGGTATTATACAAGTTTTAGCAATTTTTCTGTCAAATTATTCAACTACTTTTCTGGTTAAATTATTCAAGATATTGAGCAACTTAAACATAAATTCAATTTTTTATCAACTTGAAAATAGAAGTATTCATTTTAAGCCACACAAAACCTAAGTAGCTCAAAACGTTGCATAATGATACCGTTTTTTCGATTCATTTTACAAATTGAGCTTAAAAATGGCATCATTATGCAAAAAGAAAATTATTCAATTTTGAGCAACAAATTGAAATATGACTTAATTGACGTTCGGAATTTATATGTATAATTATAATGAATTAAAGATATAAAAATGTAATACTATTTTTTGCTATCTTCATACTAAAAATTTGTAAATCGTAGATTTTTCGATCATCTGTATTAGCACAATTTTTTATATTTTATATAGATTAAAATATTGAAATTTTGAAGATTTATCCACAAATTTTTGGGTTTTGTTTATGGTTTGCGATGTTTTACACGCAGTCCGGAGACTTGTAAAGTTTTTTAATTTAAATCATGGTTTTAATGCAAATTTACCAATGATTTAAATCATGATTTAAATCAAAGTGATTTTAATCAATGACATCCCTGACCGTTTCAAAGTCAAATGTTTATAATTTTAAACTATTTTAATGTTGCAACATTAAAATATCATTAATAGTTATTGACCTTTGAATAAAAAAATTTGTGTTATTTTAAAGGCGTATTGCTCGTCTTTGAGCAATATTACAATCGGATTACTTAAATATTTTTTAAGTCAGATCTTTCAATATTGAACTACTTTAAAATCAAATTAATTAATTTTGAGCAATTTTTTAAAACAAATTATTCTACTTTAAGTAATTTTACAATGGAATTTATTCTAACTCACAGCTGCTCGAAATTGAATATTTCATATGTTTTGAGTTGATTTGAATAACTTAATTTCAAATGGCGCAAAGTTGAATAATTCGACTTTTAAGTTTTTTTACACTCTAAATCAGAATTAGTGGTTTTCTACTAATGAATTAGAGCAATTTTAACTACTATATTAAATAGTAAAAAATGTTACTAATTGTTGAAAGAAAACTACCAATTATTAGTAGAAATAAAAAGTAGATTCTTACTAAGAATGAGTAGTTTTCTACTAAAAATTAGTAACATATTTTATTATCTAACAGTAGCTTATTTTTCTCTAATTCATTAGTAGAAAATCACTATTTTAGATTTAGAGGGTACGCTGAATAGGCTGATTTAAAAGTTTCTTAAAATTAATTAAGTCAACTTCGACAGTAATAATAATATTATCAAAATCGCTCTAGTTTGATAATTTGACTTTTTTTTTAAATTTTCCTTTTTTCATTTAATTTTAACATTCCATAAATGTTCATTTTTAATTATGTAGTGAAAACGACATTCAGCTAGTTTAGTCTATTTAAGGTTGTGTTTGCTTTAGTAAATTGTAATCTTTAAAAAAAAAACCGCGACAGAAAAAAATTTAACCAAGATGATGGAAAGTTGTTTTATCAATGTTATGGTTTTTTTGATGCAGTCATAACGGGAATTAGATCTCGATTCAATTGAGATAAAGGTTCTGCCGAGAACATAATAATAGGCGCAGCGAAAAGTGATATAGCGTGCCACTTCGTTAGGACTCAGTTATAAGGCAAGTCGCATTAATGGAATGATCCGAAGAGATTGGGTTTTTCAGGGACGCCCTTGACGAGAAGTAATGAAAAAGCCGACTATAGGCCGATAGGGACGAGAATATTCTCTCTCTCTCTCTCTCTTTCCGTTTTCTCTTATTTCCGATTCCGCTGCCTCTTAAGAAAACTTTTCCCTCTTCCAAAAAAAATCGTAAGCTACTCCCCCTGCACTGGAGATTGAAAATCCTTAACAGGGGATTGAAGCCAGGCAATTATAAGTATTTCTTTTCCTCAGCAAAGACCTTCTCCGCATACTTTTTTACATAATTTAGCTCCCAAATTATTCCCTGCTTATTTATCTTCTTAAATCATGGCAGAATATTTTTGCAATTTTTCCAATTCCACAAAAAAATAATTCATTTAAATCGCGGGTTCCATTTCAAATCAGGTAGGATTTCCACTTGTAATCACAAAATGTTATGGGGAAGGAAAATTTTTCTTTGAAGTTATTAGCTTTTGAAATTTAAGGATTTTTCATTAAAAATTTTTTTTTTCTTTAAATGTTCATATTTTTAGATATAATTAAGATATTTTTCTTTACAGATTCTGGTAAGGTCTTTTAATCTCTTTCAATTTTCACAAGAAAGTTTCAAAAATATTAAGAATTGACAAAATGGCAATGGTTTTTCAAAAATATTAAAAAAGTCGATTTTCTCCCAAAAAAATTTTTTTTTGTGGTGCTGTGGTTGTTTTTTTTATTAATAACTATATGTTGTTATTTTTAATGAATTACCATGTAAATAATAAAAAGGTCGGATTTGTTATATTTATTTTAAACCGTGAAATGACCTGGAATTTTAAAAACCAAATTTAGTGGACTAAATTAATAAATTTCTAATTTTATAAACTGAAAAATACTTTGTTATTTGTCTGAGAGAGTAGTGCAGGTAAAAGATATACAACATTCAATTAAGAGACCTGTTTGTCTTTGCAAAACGATTGTATTAAGGAAACAAGAATGTGAAAATACAGAAGATGTTGAGGTGCCTAGCCTCGATTCTTGAATGCAAGGTTCGCGAAGAGCGCGTGGCATTGAGATTCTTCACCTATAAGTGTATAGAGATTACAGTACATTAGCCCCGCGATCGAGTCAATGAAGATGTTTATCGTACAATGCTGTTACTTTGCTTGTCGAGTGTATGTATTGCAAATTGAATCGCTGGATTTGACGACGCGCACTTTATAATACGCGATAACAGTATAAGGTTGAACGAACAAATCAGCCAAGTCACGAGTGAGATTCGTGTAACATGCACCAGCGTTTAAAAACATGCTTACATAATTACATATGTTATATTTTATTACCCTTTGCGGCACAATTCTAACCTTTAAAAAATTGCTTCGCAAACCTATAATTTTTCAAGTTTTTGACTACTTAAATGTGTAACAGTTTAAAAATTGCTACAAGTTGTACAATTTTTTCTTTTCTACTGTACAAACGTCGAGGAATTTGCCTTTAAGGTAACAAACATTTTAGTAACTTGCACAGAGAAAAAGAAATTGTTGTATTCACTATCGGATTGTTAGCATAGAACTAACAAACCTGAATTCTTTTTATTAGGAACTTTGTTTTGTTGTATTAACAATTAGGTTTGTTGTCGTGTCAATTTCTGAAATTGTATTGTTACTACAATAATTGCAATATTGTTAAAACAAAACATAAATTTGTTACAACAACAAGACAAATCTCTGGGTTGTCTCAAAATTGGTTAAAGTTAAATAATTTGATTTGTAGAATTTAATAAAATGGAAAAGTTTTAATTTTTGGTTGTTGAAAATTAACGAATGCAACCTTCAGTTTCACCAAGTTTGAATAATTCTTTTTTAAATATATTCTTTAAGTTATCTAGAAATATGACTCTAAAGTTGCTCAAATTTGAATAATCAATCAAAGGCAAATAATTTGATTTTAAAAAACCTCAAAGTTAGATAATTCGAGTTAATAATTTTTTAAAGTTGAATAGTTTGATTCTAACATTGATTAAAGTTGAATAATTTGATATTTGCGTTGTTGAAAATTAAGAAACTTATTTTTTAGTTTGACCAATTTTAATTGCTTTGCCTTTGAATAAGCTCAAATTTATAGGAATATGACTTTGAAATAACTTGAATTTGAAATAACTTGAATTTGAAATATCTGATTTTGGAATAAATAAAGAGTATAAATAAATCAATTTTGAAATTGTTGTAAGTTCAATAATCAGACGTAATAATAGCTCAACTTTCATTATTTTAAAAAATTGCTCAAAATTGGAAAATTCAACTAAAAATGGTTGAGAATTCAACATTAAAATTGCTCAAAGTTGAATAATTTGACTTTGAAAAGGCTCAGAGTTAAATAATTTGACTTTATAATTACCCAAAGATTAATAATTTCAATTTAAAATTGATTAAGGTTGAATAATGCATCTTTTCAGTTATACAGAATTGAATAATTTTAGTTTCAAACTTCTTTAACGTTGATCAATTTGTTTGTGGAATTATTTAAAAATAAATTACTCAAATTTGAGTAATTTGACCTTAAAAATGCTCCAATTTGAGTAAGTTGACTTTAAAAATGCTCTAACTTGAGTAATTTGACTTTTAAAATTCTCAAATTTGAGTAATTTGACTTTAGAATTGCTCAAATCTGTTTTAATTTAAGTTTAAAATTAGTAAAACTTGAGTAATTTAAGTTAACGAAATTAACCAACTTTGAGCTGTTTCAAAGTTTAATATCACATGCCAGAATGTAAAATTATATTACAAAAACTACTTATCTTTAAGAGAAAATGATTCAACTTGAGTCAGTTTTACAGTCAAATTATTCAACTAACTTAAAACTCAAATTATCCAACTTTTCGCAATTTTATAGTCGAATTATTCAAGTTTAAACAATTGAAAAGAGCAGTTTCAAAATAGAATTACTCAGTTTTGAGCAATTTTCACTTAGAATAATGATTTATTTTTGAGACAACTATAAATTAAATTCAAATTTGAGCAGTTTCAAAATAGAATTACTCAGTTTTCAGCAATTTTCACTTAGAATTATTCAATGTTGGGGAATTATAAAATTGAATTATTCAACTCTGGAAACTATTAAAGTTGAATTAATCAACTTTAAGTAGTATAAAGTTGAGTAATTCAAATTTGAGGAAGTCAAAAGATGGGTTATTCGATTTTGAGCAACTTTAAAAACCTAGTAATTTAAGTTTGATGAACTCAAAAGTCGAATTATTGAACTTTAAGAGCCTCAGAACTTAAATTCTGTAATTTTGAGCAAATATAAAGTCAAATTACTTAATTTTAAGCAGCATTAAAGTTGAATTAATCAAATTTGAGTAGCTCAAAATACAAGTTAATCAATTTTGAGCAAATCTAAAGTCGAATCATTCAATTTTGAGCCATATAAATTTTGAATTATTGAACTTTGATTAGCTTAAAATACAAATTAATCAATTTTGAGCAATATTAAAGTAAAGGTATTCAACTTTGAGCCATATTAACTTTGACTAGCTTAAAATAAAAATTAATCAATTTTGAGCAATATTAAAGTAAAGGTATTCAACTTTGAGTAGATCAAAATACAAATTAATCAGTTTTGAGCAATATTAAAGTAAAAGTATTCAACTTTGAGCCATATTAACTTTGAGTTATTCAACTTTGAGTAGTTCAAAATACAAATTAATCGATTTTGAGCAATATTAAAGTAAAGGTATTCAACTTTGAGCCATATTAACTTTGAATTATTCAACTTTGAGTAGCTCAAAATACAAATTAATCAATTTTGAGCAAATTTAAAGTAAAGGTATTCAACTTTGAGCCATATTAACTTTGAATTATTCAACTTTGATGAACTTAAAATACAAATTAATCAATTTTGAGCAATATTAAAGTAAAGGTATTCAACTATTGAGCCATATTAACTTTGAATTATTCAACTTTGATGAGCTTAAAATACAAATTAATCAATTTTGAGCACTATTAAAGTAAATGTATTCAACTTTGAGCCATATTAACTTTGAATTATTCAACTTTGATGAACTTAAAATACAAATTAATCAATTTTGAGCAATATTAAAGTAAAGGTATTCAACTTTGAGCCATATTAACTTTGAATTATTCAACTTTGATGAGCTTAAAATACAAATTAATCAATTTTGAGCAATATTAAAGTAAAGGTATTCAACTTTGAGCCATATTAACTTTGAATTATTAACTTTGAGTACCTCAAAATATAAATTAATCAATTTTGAGCAATATTGAAGTAAATGTACTGAACTTTGACCCATATTAACTTTGAATTATTCAACTTTGAGCATCTCAAAAGACGAAATGTTAAACTTGGAGCAGCTTTTAAGTAGAATTGCTGAATCTTGAGCAATTTTCATTTCGAATTATTCAAATTTGAGCTTTTTAACTTTCAACTATTAAGTTGAATTATTTAACTACTTTAAAAGTCAATTTATCCAAAATCATGGAATTTCAAAGTCGATTTATTTAATATTAAGCAACCTAAAGTTTTGAGAAATGTTATATTCAAATTTTTTAAATACATTGTCGGTCAATTTATTTAAGTTTGAGGAACTCTGAGTCAATTTATTCATGTTTAAAAAATGTTATAGTCAACTATTCAACTTTGAGCAATGTTACAGTCGAATTATTTAACTGCATTTAAAGTCGAATTATTTAATTTTGAGCCATTTTGAAGTCAAATTATTTAACTAGTTTTAAAATATAGTTATCAATTTTGTTGAATTTCAAAGTCTAATTATTCAATTTTGAGCAAATTCAACAGTCGAGTTACTTATTTAGATTTAAGCATATTCAAAATGTTACAGTCAATTTCCTCAACTACTTCTTAAGTCACATTATTCAACTTTAAGCAACTACAAAATTCATTCACTAAAAAAAGAGTTTCTTTTTTTTAAGAATTATTCTTAAAATAAGAATATTTTCTTGTGCCCTTAAGAATATGCTTCATATTTTAAGAATATTCATCTTACTTTAAGAATATTAGGCTTTCAATAGAAGAATACTCTTCTTACTTTAAGAATATTATATTCTTAATAGAAGAATATTTTATTCTTAAATAGGCGCCAAGTATTGTTAAAGATAGAATACTCTTTTTTTCAGTCTTTCTCAAACTGCACATAAATGTTCATTAGATTTCATTAACTTTGTGTTATTAAAAATTTAAATTATTTATTTATTTGTGAATCTTACCATCTTGTATAATTTCAAATTTGAATCATTTAACTCTGCTCAAATTTATATTTTGAATCAACTCACTCCAAAGTATAATTTCAATTTAAAATTATCTTGAAACGAAAGATAGTTTAAAGTCATCTTTAATTACAATCCATTAAAGGATTTTCAGATAAAGAAAGTAAAACACAGTTAATCCTGGAAAATAAATTTCATTTTACAGAAGCAAAGTGACGATAAATAAGCTAGGGTCCGAAATCCGCGATCTTATCAGGATTCTTGTTTAGAGCTGACGTAACAGGGGAAACTGGAGGGAAGCTGTAGACGGTCCATTCAGTGTCCCTCTACAAGCAAGGATAAAGCGGCGATAAGCTTCACCTGCCCCTGTTTACAGTGTTCGTGCACCAGAACCAATTTTGCTGGACCAAATGTGAGATTCTGGACGATAGACTGAGTTGTATCACATTATAGGGTACTAGTCTTTCAACATGCCGGAAAACGCTCTTTTACTCTAAAAGCAATAAGTTCCTCTGAAAGAACGGGGGATTACCACGGGAATCCATGAGTCACTGAGAGAGAAAAAAAAAGTACAGGGGGCGCCTCACTCGACACTAGGACGAATTTCTTTGTTCAAGTCGACGAGAGCGGGATGAATTCGATTGAAAATTGCACCACCCCCCCCCCCCCCCCACCTTCCTCCCCAGAATGGAGAAGCCAAATTTACGGCTGATTTGCTGACAGCAAAATGCCCAGAAAGCCTATTCAACTGAGGACAATCTTTCAATGAACATTCGTTCGAAATTAACGTCTGCTTCGCACCATAAATTGCACATTTTTTTTCACAATTCAATTCGTGAATAGAGTTCATTACTTTATAAGGTGCATGCAAGAATTATATATATATATATATATGGGTCTAATGTGAAATAGTTGCAGTCAGCTGGATTATTTTTTAAATTTAGAACAACTTTTAGTTTATACTCTGTACTAGCAAAATAAAACGCGCGCAAGCGCGCGATTAGTTTCTCATACGTTTTAATAATTATAAAATACAATAATAAATATAAAAAATCGGTAAATACTATTTATCTAATAAGAAGAAATAAATATTTTAAATATAATATTTAAAAATCAATTAATATAAATAAAATAAATATTTATTCAGGATAAAATTTATAATATTTTAGAATTAAAAAGAATTGCAAATTTTGAAAATTAATTGAAAAAAATGAAATCAATTAAAAATTGGGGAAACTAATTTAAACAATCATAAAAATGTTTTGAACATGAAGAAAATAATTAAAATTTGAGAAAAATACTTGAGAATCTTAAAAGTAAATTAAAACAAAATTGAATAATAAATAAATTAAAAATAAAAAAAATAATTAAACTTTGAGAAAATAATTAAACAAATTACATAAAATATTTGAAATTGGAAAGTTAAACAAAATTTAAGAAAAATACTTAAATCTTTCTGAAGTTCATTGAAATAAAAGAAAATAATTAAAAATTAGAGAAAATAAATGAAAAAGGATAAAAATAATTTAAAATTGAACAGAACAAGTTTTAATTAAAGAGAAATAAGTAAAAAAATGTTGGCAATTATAAAAAAGAACGAGAAAAAGAACGAAAGTAATTGAAAATTGAAGAAAATAATATAAATAATGAAAGAATTGAAAAGTCAGATAAATAGTAAACAATTTTTGAAATTATGAAACAAATGTAAAGGGGCCCGTATCATTTTGACACAATTTTTTTCGTGCAACTTGTTATATTGTACTCCCGAAGTTGAATGTTATATTTTACTCCTACTAAAATCAAAGATTTTTAAGTTTTAATTATTCAATAATTGACCTTACTGGATTAATTAAGACTTTTAATATTAATTTAATGTTTTAAAATCAATTATTTAATAAATAAGACTTAAAAATCTTTCATTTAAAAAGGAGTAAAATATAACATTTATCTTTGGGAGTACAATATAACAAGTTGCACGAAAAAATGTGTGTCAAAATGATACGGGCCCATGTAAAGCATTAAAAATTGAAGAAAATAAATTTTGGAAAATAATTGAAAAATGTTTTTAAATTTTAAAACTTGACGAAAATAATTAAAATATGATACAAACAATGATAAGTTGTAAAAAATAAATGACATTTAAGTGTGATACTTGAAAAAACTACAGAGTTTTTTTTAAATAAAGAAAAAATAATTAAAATTTGAAAAAAATACATGAAGATCTTAGAAATCAAGTAAAAAAAATGAAAATAACTAAAAATTGGAGAAAAGAATTGAAGAAATAAGCTAAAAATAATTGTAATTTACGATAATTAATAAAAAAAAAAATTGAAATTCTTATAACAAATGAAAATAATTAGAAATTGAAGAAAATATTTGAATTTTCAGAAAAATACTTAAAAATCTAAGAAAATAATTTTAGAAAAAGAGAATAATAATTAACAATCGAAAAAAATAATTGAAAAATGATCAAATTAATTCAAAATTGAAAAAAATAATTGAAATGTGCTGAAAATAATAGGGACTAACTTTACTTCAGATTTTAAAACGTGGACAGAAAAAGATGAATAAATATAAATACATACTAACTAACTTTAGGAGTTTACCGAGATTATTATTATTATTTAATTTTCTATGAATAGGGAATTTAAATGGAAAATTATTCCTATTTTCAAACATTTTTAAGTTGCGAAATTAATTACACAGACCCACAAAAAAATAGTTCTTGTCCGGGACACTATACTATAGTGTATTTCTACATATTTTTTTCCGCTGAATCCGAATCCGTAGTCAAAATTAAACATTGCTTGTATTTTTTGAGATAAAATAAAAAAAAATTTAACAACACAAATCAAAAAAAAATTTTTTGGTTCAGGACAGTAGTGTACTCTTAATTATTTTTTTCTAATGAATCCGAAGTCAAAATAACCAGATTGGCTAACATTTTTAAAAAGTCGAGATGCTGTTCAAAAACCCGAAAAAACCCAAAAAAAAGTATTTTTTGTCCTGGACAATATTCTAGTGTTCTCCTAAGTACTTTTCTTCGCCGAATCCAAATCCAAAGTGAGAATTGCCAGATTGGATAACATTTTTTAGTTAATTTCAAAAAACTGCTCAAAAACCCGAAAAAACAAAAAAAAATGTAGTTTTTTTCCTGGACAATATGCTTATTGCATCTCTACGTATTTTTCTACGCTGAATCCAAGTTCAAAGTTAGATTAACTAGTTTGGCTCAAATTTTTGGAATAATCTCAAAACACTGTTCAATAACCCAATAAAAAAAAACCCAAAAAATAATTTTTTTCCGGGACAATATGCTAGTATATTCCTACATATTTTTCTCCTCTGAATCCAAATCTGAAGTGAGAATAATCAGATCGGCTAAAACTTTTAAAATAATCTCAAAAAACTGTTCAAAAACCCGAAAAACTCCCAAAAATATTTTTTTTTATATGCTAGTGTTTTGCTAAGTATTTATTTCCGCTAAATCCTAAATGAAAATCAAAATAACCAGTTTGGCTAAATTTTTTGAGATATAATCTTAGAAAAATGCTCAAAAACCCGAAAAAAATTTGTTTTTTGAGATTATCTAAAAAAAATTAGCTAATATGATCATTTTCACTTTGGATTCAGATTCAAGAGAAAAAAATAAGTTACAAAATTTTTTTTTATTCTTTTCGTCTTTTAAACATTTTTTTTAGATTACCTCAAAAATGTTAACCAATCTGGTTATTCTGGTTTCGGATTTGGATTCAGCGAAGAAAAATACGTAGAAATACACTAGTGAATTATCTTGAGAATAATTTTTGAATCTTACTTAAGAATTATTCTTACTTTAAAAATATAATATTCTTTTGAAAATACTTCTTTTGAGAATAATTCTTAGATCCTATTTAAGAATAAATTATTCTTAAAATAAGAAGGACATTCTTAAGTTAGGAATATTATTTTATGATCTTAAGAACAAATGTTTGATTTAAGAATATGCTTTTTATTTTAACAATATTATATTCTTAAATATGATACAAAAATTATTCTCAAAAGAAGAATACAAATTCAATAATTATGTTAGAAAATAACTCGAAATTTAATAAAATAGTTGAACAATTCACTGTATATAATTACCGAAAATTTAAAAATTACCCAAAGTCTATTATTTCGTCTTTTGAGTGGATCAATGTTGAATTACTTGACCCTTAGGTTGGCCAAAGCTAAATAATTTATCTCTTGAGTTGATAAAAATTTAATAAATTTGTCTTAAAAATGGATCAAAATCAATTAAGTTAGCTTAAAAATGGATTAAAGTTTTAAAAAAGCATATTTTAAGTCGCTCAAAATTGAATTACGAAATTGAGTTCAGAAAATTTACATAATTTGTCTTTAAAATATGGGTCAAACTTAAATACACACAAAACGTGAGATCAAAATATAATAGTTTATTTTTAATGTTCATCAAAGTTGATAATAAGTTGTTTAAAAGCGACTAATTCGTGTTTTGAACTGTTTCAACTTTCGATTTGCTCAAGATCTATATATCTATATATTTCTATACATCTATATATCTAAATCTATCGTTTGAATTGTTCAAATTTGAATAAATTTTCTCTTGAGTTGATAAATAGTTTTTCTTTAAAGTAACTCAAATTAAAATAACTTTTCTTTAAATTAGCTTGAAATGGAATCATCTTTTGAGTTGATCAAAGTTGAGTAAATAGTATTTTGAGCTGCTCAAAATTTTTTGTTATTTCAAAGCCAAAATATTCAGACGCTTTGAAAGTCAAATTATTCAACTTTGTACATTGTTCAAGTCGAATTATTCAACTTTAAGAAACTTTGAGAATATAAACATATGTTTATATTCATTGTAATTAGATAACATTAAAATTTTTGAGCAATTAATTATTTTAATAAAAGATTTATAATTAAGTTTAACAAGCAAATATCCAGCTCTCATAATTCAAAGGGTTAAATTAGAAATTTTGCTCAGAATTAAACTTAAGACACACTTTGTATACAAAGGACGATTTGTTTTCGACTTAATGTAGACTCTACCGACCTTTCTAGAAATTACCCTTTTAGAGGAGCGTTGAAAGTGCCTCGGTCTAAATCTATTGCCAAAATAAGGTTCCCCAGGGCGTTCGCAAAAGGTCGTTTAAAACTTAATTTCTAGAAGGGTTTCCAAACACGACATCCACTTGACGATCCAATATCAGTGAAGAGCCAGGCAAATTTAGGTTAACGAGATTCGAGTTCAGGTGCCCGAAACACACACTGCCAATTTTACCGATTCATTGATTCCTGATTGTAATTTAGTTCTGTTTTTGACAGACAAACGTCACGTCCATTGCCTTATACTCCGCTACACTCGCACCCAATTTTTCAATTTAAATTTTAAATTTCCACTCAAAAGTTTGACGTTCTTTATTACTTTGCTGTCTTTGCCTTTCAAATGCTCCCAAATAAAATATGTAAAACAGTAAAATGCCCAGGCAGAAGAAACGTCATTGTTCCGACAATTAATTTTCAAATTTCGGTAATAATACTATTTATGATAATCAAGATCAAATTTTCAAGCTCTATGAATTTCATCTGAATAAAACTTTTGGTAGTTGATCATTTATTCTCTCAGATTGAAAATTTGTATGATTACTCAACCTTAAGTTATTAGAAAGTCAGGATATTCAAAATTTGAATTATCCAACTTTCAGTGACTCAAAAGATTAGTTATTTAATTTTGAGTAAATTAAAAGCAAATTATGGAATTAGTTTCAAAGTCGAATTATTTACTTGACTTCAATATTGCTTAAAAATAAATTTAGATTTTAGATTTACTCAAATTGAGAAATTCGACTTCTGAATTTTATGAAAATTAAATAACTGGAATTTATTCTCAAATTATAAAAGTTCGACTTTAAAATCGGTTGAAGAATAATAACTAAATTTAAAATTGCTCAAAAATAATTGTAGAGTTTAGGTTTGATCAAATGGAATAAGCTGAAAACAGGTGCTATTTTATTAATTAATTTTCTAAAAAGAAAATAGTTTAACATTTTCCATTTGTGTATGTTTTATTTTGTGTTAATTATTTTTTATTTAGATTCGAAAATTGTATTAAAAACATCAATTATATTCAAAGATTTAAAAAAAAATTAAACAGCAGCGGATAGAAATTAGCTTTAGTTTTATTTGAGTAATTAGTTTTTTGAGTTGCTCAAAGTTGAAGAACACGTTTTTGGAATATTATTATTATTGAGTTTCTTAAATTTCAGTAGCTCGACTGTAAAATATTAAAAATTAATTTAATTCACTTTCAACATGATTTAATAATTTGACATTTTAATTTCTCAATCCTGAATAATTCAATTTTGTTATAACTCAAGGTGAATTACTCAAATTTAAATAATTTCTACTTGGATAATTCATACTCGGATTTGCTCAAAGCTCGTAGTTAATATTTGAATTTATAATCGAAAATTAAGTACCTACTGTATCTTTAGAATTGCTCAAAGTTAGATTATTTAATTTTAAAATTGATCCTCGAATTGCTCCAATTTTTGTGATTTAAAATCTAGTTAATTATAATTATCTCGATTTATTCAAACTTGAGTAATTCAAACTTAAATTATTTGAAGTTCATAATAAAATAACTAAAATTTAAACAATATAAACTCTAAATTGTTCACTTGAAATCATTTGTTCAAAATTTGTTACAAATTTTAACAATTATTTAATTCAATAAAATTGTCATTCTTATTTTTTATTTAATTTTGAATATTTGAATTTTATTATTTGTAATTATTCTTTTGTACAAACTCTCGTGTGTAAACTAGGCACAAAAAAAAGATAGATATATTAAATAAAATTGTCAGTATATATTTCAAATTTTAACACTCTCTAAATCTGAATTGGTGATTTTATAACTAATGAATTTGAGAAAAATCGGTTACTATTAAATATTGAAAATTTTCATTAATTTTTAGTCGAGAACTACTAATTTGAAAGTGAAATATCTACTAGTTAAAAAAGTAAACTTTGACTATTTCAATTAATAGACATTTTACTTTTAAATTAGTAGCTTTCTACTAAAAACTAGTAAAGATTTTTCACTGTTTAATAGTAACCGATTTTTCTCTAATTCATTACCAAAAAAAAAAGAACTAATTCAGATTTGGAGAGCAGTTTTGAAGAAACTACTTTTTCGTTGATTATTATTAATATATTTTTTTTCTTTTTTCGTAAAGTGCAATTTTCAGTAGAGAGCTAAAAGTAGGTACTAAGTAAAATTGCACCTCTGAAGCGTCGTTGGTGGATTATACTTAATAAAATATAAACGTTAAGTGCAGACAAAGCTTCTTAGCTGAGGAACCTTCACTGGCGACTGTCTCTTAACTTGCTCCTTGAGAGAAGTGTGTCCTTAAGACTTGGTCCTTCACGGTAGTTTCGAATAAATCAGACGTCTAGGGTGTGACTTGACTGGGATTTAATGCTCTCTCTCTCAACTACAACCAACGACGACAACTCGTTCCATCACGCACAGGAAGTTCCCTTCTATGAGAAAAAAAAACCAATGTAATTTTTCTATAACCAATTACTCATATTTCGTTTATTACAAAAATGTTCTATTTTCTCGATGATTGAATCATTATCAAGCCGAAAAGAAAACAAGGGAATTAAATTATATAGTGGCCCAACCAACAAGAAAATTGAACAAAGTCGGCCGATTTGGATAGACGGTCGTTAAGAGAGTTTTAGGAGGGGACGAGTTGTTTCAAGAGTTATACGACTTTAGGTTGAGATTTCATTTTAAAACAAAGGATTCTCGAAAGCGAGGTCGTAAAATTTTCAATTTCCCGGTTGGTTAAGTCCTCACTTCAAACTTTCCCGAGATTTACATGTGCGTAATTCTAAGTTTCGGTGTTAAATCAATTTCCTGCCCGGAACTTCTAAACACCTTGATTAAATCAATTTATTCTTTCGGGAATGTAATTCACTGGTTTATTTCAATTTTAAAGGTAATTTCAGTTTGATTTCGTTCTTTCTCGTCATATATAGGAGAGAAAAAAAAAAGAACAAGATCGTATGTAAATTAGCAACACTTGTAATTAGACATCTCGAGGGAAGAGATGTTTGTTTTATTTTTCCTTGAATCTCAGTGTTTCTTGGGTTATTTTCAACCCTTTTCTTGGCACTTTTATTCGTCTTCTGAGAAAATATCGTGCGTCTCTTGTGTTATGTGAAAATTAACACTCTACGATTTCACCCTTCCAACTAAAAAACACGCCTGACAGACAAGAGCCGGGGCTAGAAGACACCGGCCCTGTTAATAAAAGTGAAAATCCTCAGAAGACTCGAGTTGTATTATTTCTCCCTTGCCATCCGTCGCACATTATTTATTTACGCAAGAACCAGACATTCTGTTCCTACTTACCAAGATTGAAACGACGTGACGCAACCCCAGATTTTCGGAGATTCGGACCTTGTACCCTCATACTTTCCTTTAAGAATTATATACCTGCGCTGTTTGAAAATTATGTTGGTTCCTTAAATAATTGGATGCATTAAAGTTTAGAACTCTCTAAATCGAACCTTCCCAAGAAAAAAGTATTAACAACAATTTTCGAAACTTAACTGTAATAACTTTATTTCACATTTCAAGAATGTCGTATCTTGACAATTCCGTCGTATTCTGTATTATCTACAATTTTCTTTACTATTACTGCCAAAATTAGGAAAATATAGGTTTGTGTATTTCGTTATAATAAGAAATATAAACAATTTTGAATCTAAATTTTCTATTCAAGTTTTAAAAAAATAAAATATCACTGTAAAAACTACAGTGTAAACATTTTTTTTGACCAAATCACACTTCAGATTTGTAGTTTTACAGAAAACTGTAACTTAACCTCTTTTAACGTAGCAAATGTACAGAGAGCTTTTTTTAAGTTTCATACTTTTAAACTAGCAGATTCACAACTTTATGTAAATTGACCACTTTCAACGTTGGTCATAATTCGGACATTGCAATGTCCGTAAAAATTACAAATCTGAAGTGATTTGGTAAAAAAAATTTTTACAGTGTAATTATAAATTGTATAACCTCAAAATCGACTTATAGGTTAATTTGATGATACAACAGTATAAAACTGAATTTTCGAGATACGGCCTTTTGGAGAGATAAAATACAGTTGATACAGTTTAGTTTCGAAAATTTGTGTTAATTCTATTTTCATCGGAAGGGTCGAAATCTAGAATTAGAATAGTAAAAAAATTACTATTTAAGGGTAGTTTTCCACTTAATGAAAAAGAGAGAATTTCTACTTAAAGCAATAATTTTCCATAAATTGGCATAAACTTCCTCCCTCAATTTCTTGGAGTGATTTTTCACTCCATTAAGAAAAAAAAACTAGACCACTCCAATCAGAGTGAGGAACCTACTCTAAAAGAGTGAACTTTCGCTCTAGTTTAAATGGAAATTCTCTCCAAAATTAGAGTAAAAGTCCACTTTTTGCTTGGAGTGAGATCTCACTCTTTTGGAGTGGGTTTCTGACTCTGATTGAAGCGGCTCAATTTTCACTCTTTGTGGAGTGAAAACTCACTCCAAGAAATTTGGAGAATGAAGTTTTGAACGTTTAAATGAACAAAATTATTATTTTAACATTTTCCCAATTCATATTTGCTCAAAAATAATATTCTGCATACCAAAAAATTGATTTGGATATTTAAAAATATCCTAAGTAAATATCCTAGTTAAAAATTGAACAAATGTTGAAAGTTAATGATAGGTCAGGTGCATGTTTTTGACTTTTGTTAACGATTTTTTATAATTAAAATTTTGAAGTACCCATATTAATATAAATTTTCTGTAAAATTTATATTGTTTATTTAAAAATAGAAAGTAAGAATTTTATATACGAAAAAAAGAAATGAACAATTATTGTTTTACTAATTGAATTAATAATTTTGAAGTAACTATTATTTCAATTAGTTAAATTACAATAAACTACTAATTCATTTAATGAAATAATTGAACTACCTACTATTTAAATTGGTCAAATTTCTACTATTTCAGATTTGAAGAGAAGCATTCAGTGTTTGAAAGATTAAATTTGAAAGTGTTTTTATTTTTATCCAAATACGAAATTTTTTCGAGATTCCAAATAAGGAATTATGTATGATGAATTTATGAACAAGGAATTTTAAAACATTTTATTTGCTCCTTACAGAGGTATCAATAAGCAAAAAAAGAAAATTTCAATTTCGTGGAAAATAAAAAGTTAGCATATTTCTACTACTTTCCGGAAAAAATATATAATTTATATAGATTAATGAATTCGTTTTGAGACGGGATTTTTTTTTTAATTATAAAGTTGAATTTCCATTATGAATCAGGTTTTTGGCAAAAAAAATGATATTTCTCTATAAAAAAGCGTGCGTTAAAAATTTGGTTGGGTGTTTTCAAAAAACCCTATGTCAAAAATTCGATATTTATGAGTCTAAAAAGCCTACCTAATATTATTGAAATACATTAAAAAGTTTTTGAGATATTTTGGTAAAAAAAAAAGTTTGTTAAACACACACACACACACACACACATACATAATTAAAGTATAAAAGGAAAATTACCATTATTAAAAATTGAGTTGAAACAATAATGTATAATTTTCACCCTGTATTCTTCAATGCATCATTTTTCTCATTAAGTGGATCGCCTAAAGGTGTAATCTGGTGTAATTTGACGATTTATGTTTACGGAGGGGGGAAGACAAAATAACGAGTTTGCAACAGCAAGGTCACATTGATGACCTGAAAAAGGAGTTTATCGTTTGGCGGTAAAGTTAGGCGTTCAGTGCAGCCAATGGGGTGTCTTGTAATAACCTAGCGAGATTTCATTAAATCTTGAAGAAAATTATGAATAACGGGGCTCGGAAGTCGCGTGCAACTCGATAATGTGCTTCGTCGTCGTCGGGGGTTGAAACGCGATCTCAGTTGCGTAAACGACCCTACGCACCAACGTCTAATTACTCGTTTAAGATAAGATTGCCATCTGACGTTTATAGCCCGTGATTAACAACCATGTTGAAAGCACATTATCGGCATTTTACGAATACAATGGAGCCTTTCTAATTGGTACACTATTTCAACAAACAATTGAAGAGAATTCTCAATTTAAATTATTCCAACTTGATTATTTTCAGATTTTAATCATACAGTAATTTTTAATTGAAATAATTTTTGAATATTATATTCGAGATTCAGCAAATCTGAAAAGTTGCTTTATCGATTTTAATTACTGTGATTAGCTTAAAGTTGAAATTAGTCGAATTTGAGGAATTTTAAAATTGGGTTATTCAACTTTGAGAAATTGAAGAGTCGAATAATTCAATTTTGAGCGGATTTAAAGTCAAACTGAGATTAAACTCAAGTATAAATTTAAAGATTATTTAAGCTAAAATGTCGAAGTATTAAATTAAAGTAAATCTAAAGTAAAATGATTCTATTTTAAGCAGATCGAAAATCGAATTATTCGACAGTTTTTGACGTAATATTAAGTAATTTTGATTAATGATAATGTCGAGTTTCTCAACTTTGAGAAAAAGAGAAATCGGTCTATTTAATAATTTACTATTTAAGTGTCAAATATTTCGATTTAAAAAAATTTTGAACTTCAATTATTGAACTTTGAGCCATTTTTAAGTCCAATTATTCAATTTTGAAAAGCTATAAGTCAAATTATTCAACTTTAAATAATTGAAAAGTCGAATAATTTCGTTTAGAAAAATTTTAAAGCTGAATTATTGAATTTTATGCCACTTTAAAATCACTTACCTTTAAAATCCAATTTTCCAATCCTGAATCATTTAAATGTTTAATTATTCAAAATACTTAATAGATCCAAAGTCGGATTATTCGACTTAAAAAAATTACACAGTCACGTTATTTAAGTTTTGACAATTCTGCAATCGGACTATACAACTTTGAGAAATTTTAAAGTTAAATTATTCAATTTTGAGTTTAACAATTTTGAGTTTATTTTTGTTTAACAATTCAAAAGTCGAATAATTCAACTTTGAGAAATTTTTAAAGTTAAATTATTCAATTTTGAGTTGTTAAACAATTAAAAATTCGAACAATTCTATTTTAAAAAAACTTAAAAATTTTATTGTTGAATTTTGAGACATTTTAAACTTTGATTATTTTAATTTTGAAAAATTAAAAGTCAAATTACTTAAATTTTAACAATTTAATATTCGGATAATTCAATTTTGATAAATTTTAAAGCTGAAATACTAAATTTTAAGCCAGTTTTAAATCATCCACTTTAAAATTCAAATTTCTCATTACTAAATTATTTTAATGTTTAATTATTCAACACTTCAGATCCAAAGTTGGATTATTCGAGTTTGAAAAATTCAAAAGTTACGTTATTTGACTTTGGTCGATTCGGCAATCGGATTATTCAACTTTAAGCAATTTTAAAGTCAACTTATTACATTTTGTGAAACTTAATGTCGATTTATTTGTTGTTGAACAATTTAAAATTCGAATAATTCAATTATGAAAAATCTTTAAATTTTATTGTTGAATTTTTAGACATATTGAAGTTGTTTTTTTTTAATTTGGATAAACTAAAAGTCAGATTATATTTAATTTAAACAATTTAAAGGTCGAATAATTCAATTTTGAAAATTTTTGAAGATGATATATTGAATTTTGAGCCATATTAAAATCACCTACTTTCAATGTCTTCAATTTTGAATCACTTGAATGTGTATAACTATTCAATTCTTTTCAGATCAGAATTTCCGAAATTTATTTTTCAATCAATTTCTTCAATTTTGTGCAATTTTAAAGTCCATTTATTCAATTTGAGAAACTTAAAATCGATTTATTTAAAGTTGAACATTTTAGAGTTGAATAATTGAACTTTGGAAAATTTTTAAGTTTAGTTATGGAATTTTGAACAATTTTAAAGTCATATGCCTTTAAAGTGAAATTTGTAAATATTGACTCATTTTAAAGTGTATTATTCTACTTTAAACAATTCTGAATTATAATTATTTAACTAAAAATAATGCTAAAGTCGAATGATTCGACTGTGAATAAATCTAAAGTTAAAGTTTTTTCAACTTTTGACCATTCTGAAGTTGAATTATTTAAATTTTAGAAACTTTAAAGTCAAATTATGCAACAGTCAATTTATTTCAAAATTTCCTTAGTCGAATTTGGCAAATTTTAGCAATTTTAAACTCGACTTATTCATTCACTTTTGAAATTATTTATTCAATTTTTTAAAACTTGAATTTCGTCTTTTTTAACCTTTATTTATTTAAAATTTATAGATATAGATGTGACAAAAGTTTCAACAGAATTTAAATTTTAAAGTTAGCTGTTCTAAATTCGGATTTTCGAAATTTAAACCATCCAAAATAGTAATCTGAATATTTCTAAATTCAAGAGTTTAAAAATTATTACAAATTTGAAATGTTGTAATTTTTAACATCTTTAAAATTCAAAAAAATGTATACTTGAATGTCAACGTCATTTTCAAATCATTGAAACGAAATGTATTTTATTTAACTTAAATCATCATTTCTCTTTATGCAGTTTAACTTTTTTCAAACTAATCTAAATTCACGGTCAAATAAGTCTAAAGAGGATTCACCTTCAAAATGATTAACTCTGAATTCTAGTGCTCAAGGTGCAATTAGAACGATTGCTATGTTCGTTGTACGATTCCCACAATTTCCTCGAAAGCCTTCGCACGTCGGGCTTCGCTTGGTTTCCTCGTCAAAGGCATTTAGTCTCCTGACTACGTTCCATTTGGTCCTGTCGTCTTCTCTCGAAGTTTTGGAATCCTCGGCACGTTGAGGTTTTGCTGAAATTGCGTTCTTGAAGCGAAGGGACAAGAAAGTGTTTTAGTCAACGACAACTTTGCCAAATCTTCCAAGTTGACGACAATTTACATCCAACCTTTACAATCATTTTATTCGCGCGCACTTTTCTTAATTAACTTTAAATTAATTTAGAATAATAATTCATAATAATAATTACAACTTAATTATTTGAATCATCTAATTTAATTTATCATTTATAATTATTGTAATAAATTAAATAATAATAGTAGATTATTATTGTTGAATTTATTCGAAACATGCGGGGAATTTAATATATCATGAGAAAAATGGAATTTTTCGGGAATCTGAAAAAAGATCCTGGAATTCTTAAAACAATCTGGGAATTTTTATGAAATTCCGAAAATTCGTAGATGAATACGGAAAATTTTAACCTTGTATTAATTCTTCAGTAATTTTAAAAATAGTATGTGATTAAAAATTGATTAAAAATAGAATAATTTTAAAATAGAAAAACACGGTATTCTTTTACGATTTATTCTTAGCGCTTATTTAAGAATAAAATACTCTTATTTAAAGAATTTAATATACCTTGTCTAAGAATATCCTTCTTATTCTATTTTTATTTTATTTTCTTAGCTTTCTCATTTTTAAAAAATTTATTTATTTTATGTCGGCTCTCCAATTATTTTTTAACAGTTTATTTTTGTTATTAATTTATACGTTTATAATATTTTTAATCTAAGAATATGCCTCTTGTTTTAAGAACAGTCTATTCTGTAAATAAGAATATTTTCTTCAATTTTTAAGAATATTTTATTTTTAAATAGGCCCCAAGAATAATTCTTAAAAGAAGAATAACGTTTGTAAACCACGTACCGGGAATGAGTTACATTTAACTCAATTAATCTACGGTTTATAGGAATTCTTTTGAAGAAGGTTGTTTAGGGAATATTTTTAAATTATTTATTAATGGTTAGCACAGATGTAGGCTCCGGAAGCTAGGACCACGAAAATTTCTTAGAATTTCCGATCCCCTCGCAACTGGAGGTGTACGTTTATTTATCCTTCCAACAACACCAGAAGGATTCTTTTATTTTAATTACTTAAAGGTTATGGGGGCTCAAGGAACTTGAATAAACTTCAATAACAACTTTAATTAAGATAATTTTAACAAACCGTATTTGGTCCCTTAGAAAGCCATCTCTGCTCTCCTGATTCACCTTATACCTTATCCTTATTCTTATCCTTATCTTTATCCTTATCCTTATCCTTTTCCTTTGTTTAAGAATGACTCTTTGTCCAATTGAAAACTGTCCACTTCGCTGACGGCAAATTATCACACACTCGCGCACAAATTCCATTTTCTATTTTGATGTTCTTCCCTTCACTCTCAATTTCCAACTGAACTTTTCTTATCTGTCTAGCCCTCTCATTCTCCATCCTTTTCTTCTATTCATCTGAAACACCTTTTCTCCGCCTTTCATGGTCATTGTCCCAAAACCTTGACGCCAGGTTGTTATGTCAACAAATAGTCATTGTCTCATAGTAAACTTGAAACTCGAGTTCAAATTATAAGGCATTAAATAAAGACATTATTTTAATCTCTCAAATATTACATTTATTTTGGTCGGCAACAACGTTTCTTCTATAATTTGAAACTAATCTTAATATTTCATTAAAACCACTTGATACTTAACTAATATTGTTATTAATTATTATTATTAAGCGAAAAATCTTAAATTGTGATTTACGATCCGGGAAATACAAAAAGATTATTCGCTAGAATAATAATGAGTTGAGCTTAATTAATTGACAGCTTGTTGTCCAGATGTTACTAATTTTGTTTTTAATATTAAATAGGTTGTAATTTGAGAATGAGGGCGCAAAGCGGGGAGATCGGTCTCGAATTATTGTTGTTTGGGCTTTCGCGAGAAATAGTCCCAGTTCGTGTGCCCTTAGGGGAAGCGCATGGAGCTTAAGGGTCTATGGAAACATTATATTCCACGGGGAGTTTCAAAAGTCGTACACCCGAGAAGGAAAACACGAATGCGCCTGTAACGTAAACTTGCCACGTACCTTGCGGGGTAACGCTAATACTCCACATGGGAAACCACATTTCTTGCTCCTTTATTCCATGTTTCAAGCGTTTGGGCCAAAGCACACGCTCCCAATCACGTTTCCAGCTCGTCTAATCTCAGCTCGAAAAAGCGCCAGAAACTTTTATCTCCCCGTAAAAAAAAAGCATTCACCTACAACACTTTTTCTCACAGCTAACATTCTGTCTCAATTACTTTTCAGTTTATTACACAGGTAAACAAAAAAAAGTTGTTTGTATTTTGAACTATATCATTTTTGTATAAAGTACCTGTTAAAACGAATTTAAAGTCAGAATCGATCCATTACCCTGTTTTTTTTTTAAATCGAAAAAACTACCCTTTAATGGAAAAAAACAGAATTTACAGGAAGAAGAACAAAAAAAAAGACTGTTTTATAAGTCAGAAAAAATTTAAATTATTAACAAAAATTTTATTATTACAATTACACATCACTTTATTTTTGCTTAAGGGCATGTGATGGAGTATGACGTCACTGGTATAGGCAAAATTTGTCCGTAACTTTTCTCTTAAAATATTGAATATTTTATCACGAAACTTGGTACAATCCCGAGTCGAAATTTTGAGGCTACTTTTACGCTACATAGTCCAAAATTTTTAGGAAATAGAGGTTTAAAGTAGAAGCAAATTCAATACAATTTAGCTTCTACTTTGGTGCTATTATTGGAAGAAATTTCCTGTTTCCGCGATGAGAGCGTTAAAGTAGAAGCTAATATTCAACTATATTAAGGCCTCTTTTAACGCTCAAGACCCCCTTTTTATTGATCTTCTAAAGTCTAAACAAAGAAAGAATCTGTTTTTGCGAATAAAACTGAAATTAATATGAATGAAATTATAAAAAAAAATACTAAATAAATATTCAAAATTCATGCGCTTTTAGAATTCGTTACACTTAATACACACAAGCTGGAAATAGTCTAAACTTACTAAATAAATTATTATAACGCAAGTGGGGATTCGAACCCACGACATAACGACCTACGCACTTATAATCTAACGCACTAACCACTACGCTACCGACGCTTATGAACTTTATATTTAATTTTCTCAGTGTCCTTATGATACAAATTACGAATAGTTTTTTTTAGGACTTTTCAACAAAATTGTTACATATCGCCAATTTCTGAATGTTTACGGAGATTTTTATGTATTTTTCATTTGTTTAAACAATTTATTATTGTCAAGTTACAGGCTGATATTGATTTAAATCATTGAAGCATTTGCATTAAAATCATGATTGAAATAAAAAAAAAACTTTACAATTCTCCGGATGTCTAATACTGCATGTAAAAAATCACAAACCATAAAAAAAACCACAAATTTGTGGATAAATCTTAAAAATTTCAATTTTAATATTTTAATCTTTATAAAATTTAAATAATTGGGCTAATATAGATAATCAAAATACCTACGATTTACAAATTTTTGGTATGAAGATAGCAAAAAATAATATCAAATTTTTATATCTTTAGGTCATTATAATTTAAATAAATTCCAAACGTCAATAAACTCATATTCCAATTTTTTCAAACTTTTAAATGTCAATTAATTCAAATTTAAAGACACATTAGTTAATGCAAAATAATTAAATAATATTAATTATTTTTCATATTCACAATAATCCTTTTTTTAAGTCTTACAATATTTGTAATTCTTCTTTAGTTTCTAATTCAGTTTCTTTTTCGAAACTGTTTAAATTTTATCTTATAATTTCTTATTTTTACAAAATTTAAAGATTTTTTCTCCTTTTACTAATGATATTTTTTGTTGTTGTATTTGTCATTTTATTTTATTGATAAATAAATTATAAATAATAAATAATAATTATTATTTATTATTATTTCGTTGAGTTTCATAAGTTTTTTCATATTTTTAAAAATAAATACGCTTATTTTTTTATTAATGCACCTATTCAATTTGTTTTTAAATCTTGAATAGTTTTTGCAAGGTTTTTTGCAAACTTAGTACTTATTCTTTTATAGAATTTTTAGATTTTCTTTATTTTTCTAAATTTATTGTTGGACTTGTTTTCAGTGTAATATTATAAAAATGTTTTTGGTTTAATTTGCCCAAACTTTTTTTTTCTGAAGGATTTTTAATTTTCTTTTCTGGACTTTTTATATACATTTTTTTAATTTTATTTTCATCAATTTTAATTTTTTAAACAAATTATTGCTAGTAATTACTAATTCTTTACAAATACACCTAGGAAGATACAAATTTTTCCTAATTTTATAAATAAATTACTGGGCTCTGGTTAGAAAAATAAAAATTATTGACCATAAATTATTATTTTTATATTTTAAAACAATTTATTATTGTTAATTTATAACATTTAAAAACACCTAGCAAGTAGTAGTTTTTTAATTTGTTTACTTTTTATATTGAAAAAATAAGATATTTATCAAAATTAACAACAATTACCACTCAAAATTGTTTAAACAAATTATTGTTAATAACTGTTATTTTTTTACAAGTGCATCTAGAAAGATACACATTTTCCCTAATTTTACAAATTATAAGGTTTTGGTTATAGATTAAAATTTGTTCCTTTTAAGGACTAATCAGAGGAACAATAATTAAAGAAAAAGTTAGTTTAACTCCCGTTTTTCTTATATGTTAAATAAAAAAGTATATTTCAATGGAAAAAATGACTGAGTTTCACTTGCAGGTTTAAAGTAGAATCAAAATATTCATTTCTTTATAACTGGGAATGTGGAGCTGTAAAAGAGCTGCTAATTTTAATGATTGGAAAATTGAAACATGTGTATAGACGTAAAGTAGAAGGAAATATTATTATTAGAAGTAAAGAAGAGGCTAAAAATTAAGAAGTCGTTAAGTAGAAGCTAAAGTTCCTCATGAGCTTCAAAGTAGCTTCAAAATTTCGACTCGGGATTACTTAAAATATAATTAAGATGGTCTCTCTGACCCGAGTTTGTTTGAATTTTGGCTCAAAATTGAATTTTAAAAAATTTTGAAATTTTTCGTAAATTTCCCAAAATTAATTTTGGGCCAAAATTCAAACAAACTCGGATCAGAGAGACCATCTTAATGACATTTTAAGTAATTTTACCAAGTTTCGTGATAAAATATTCAATATTTTAAGAGAAAAGTTACGGACAAATTTTGCCTATACCAGTGACGTCATTCTCCATCACATGCCCTTAAATAACTCGAAAATACTTCCCCTATTATTTTTCTGGTTTTTTTTAATGTAAAACTACCCTTAAATGGACAGAATCAAACATTAGAGGTGAAAATTAAAAAAAGTTATTGTTGTTTAAAACAGAACTAACACCATCACTCTCTGTTTTTTTTAATCAGAAAACTACCCTTAAATAAACAGGATTAAAATTTAGAGATAAAAAATTGAAACAATATATTGCTTTCTAGAACAGAACCAAACATTTCTGTGTTTTTGATCCAAGAACGCAAAAACAAAGTTACAATTTCTCTACCACACTCTTTTTTTTTTTAATCGAAATCAATCCTTAAATTAACAGAATCAAATTTTAGAAGTAAAATGTTAAAAAACAGTTTTTTTTTTAAATCAGAACCGTGCATACCTGTATGGTACCTCTTAAGTTTGATTTTGCTAATTTAGGGGTAGTTTTTCGATTTAAAAGAACCAGTGTTGGAGCAAAAATACAGAAATCGTTAGTTCCGTTTTAAATTTTAAAAGACAATTTTTTTTTCAACTTTTTATCTCTAAAGTTTTTATTTTGTTAATTTAAGGGTAGTTCTTTTACTAAAAAAAAAAAAAAACCAGAGGATAATGCAAAAATTGTCTTTTCATTATCTAGGATTTGAATTATCTGTATGATACTGACATTATTTGAATTATTGTTTTTACATTAATTTACTGATGAAACTATTAAATTAAAAATATTTATTATATTGCTTCCTCATAGAGGAAGTATAATATAGTATAATAACATTACATTTTACTTTCAATAAAAAAAAAATTTAGTATAATAAATATTTTATTTACTATTATCTTATATTTTTATCTTCTTTATAGTATTGACAATTATTTTTATTAATATGATTTATCTAAAAAAAAAAAAATCGAAAAGTTGAGTAATTATCGTTGAAATGACTCAAAATTGTATGATTGGTCTTCCCAATTATTTTGAATAATTTGACTTTCAAAGGGTCGAATGATTCCTTAAAATAAAAATAACTTGACTTTGGAATTGCATAAGGTTAAATAATTGGACTCTAAAATTAAACAAAGTTAAATAATTCAACTTTGAACTTGCTCATATTTGAATAATTTGACTTTTGAATTTCTCAAACTTGAATAGTTTGACATCAAAATTGATAAAAATGAAATAATTCGAATTTATACTTGCTCAAACTAATGTGATTTCATTCGATTAATTTAATTTGCTAACTTAAATAACTCGACTTTAAAATTGCGGAAAGTTCAAGTTTCAGTTACACAAGTGACTTTGAAAGCGGTTGAATAATTCATTTTTGAAATTGCACAAAGAACAATTCGACTTTGGAATCATTAAATATCAAATAATCCAAATTTATTTTCACTCAAAACTGCATACAGTTCGACTTTGGGATTGTTCAAGATTTAATAATTCAACTTTAGAATTACTCACAATTAAATAATTCGACTTTCCATTTGACCAAAGTTGAATAATGTAATCTAAAATAGTTTCGTTTGAAAGAAATTAAACTTTAACTTATTTATAGTTGGAAAATTTTCATTAAAAGTCACAAACAATTTTTGACATGCTTACACATGATTAGTTTTCTTGGAGGAAAATGAAAGTATTCCATTAATTTTTAGGAATATTTTGGAATTGAATTGTTTATTTTGGCACTGAAAGTCGTTGGGATTTTGAGAGAACAAAGAAAAGACAATGGTTCACAGGAAATACACAATGTCTAGTATCAAAAGCACATTAGTCTCTGGCATATAAGGGACGGGACGAAAGAAAAGAAAGGGCCCGACTGTCGACGATGAAAATAAATTAATGGACGATGTAGCGCGATAAATTTCTCAAGCCTACTTTCAGAAGAGACCAGCCTACCAAACCTTTAAGATTCGCGGTAATAGGGAGTTTTACCCTTCTTTACTTTCGACCTTTAACACTTGAAAGACATCCCCCCACCTTCCTAACCTCTCAGGCATCTCGTGCTTGATTTATAAAAGGCCACTTTTCCCCACAGAAAATAAAAGTATCCCGTCTCTTGTTAAAAGAAAAATTCTAGTCCCCAAAATCAAATGATTCGAAAGAATCGCCCAAAATTGAATTATTTGAATTTTTAATCACGTAAAGATGCTTGATTTTAGGGATGTGCAAATAGAATTCGATTTTAATGGAAAATTGAATAATGCCTTTGATTAATCAGTTAATTGTAATCGAGATTAAATTTACGTGTAAAAAATTAGAATATCATTCGATTATTATTCGACTTTTAACATCTAAATATCCGATCGAATAATCCTTAATCTATTATTAATTGTCAATGCACATCCCTAGTTGATTTCAATTTGAAAATGCTCAAAATTTGATAATTTGACTTTGGGACTGTCAAAAATTGGACGATTTAACTTTGATCTTGTTCAAAGTCAGAAAATTCAACCTAACTTTTAAATCCACTCAAATTTAAATAAAATGATTTTCGAGTTGCTTAAAGTTGAATATAGTACAATGTTCGAAACGTTATAATTTGATTAATTAAAATTTGTAATTTCTCAAAGTTAGATGATAGAGATTTAAAAACGCTTGTAGTTGGATTATTTAAATTTCAAATTGCTCAAAGTTGAATAATTCGATTCTGAAATTGATCGAAGTTGAATAATTCAACTTTAACTTTGATCAAAATGAAATAATTCGACTTGAAAATTGCTCAAGGTAGGATTCTAATTCGAGTAAAGCTTATCCCCGATTTGTTCAAACATGAATAATTCGTCGTTTGAGTCGCTCAAGTTGAAAAATAAATTAAAAAGAAAAGTTTCTAAAAATTGACAAATTGAAATTTATGGTATTTTAAAGACAACTCGCCTTTTAAAAAAAATTCTATTGCTCAAAATCAAATTATTCAAAAGAATCGCTCAAATTTGAAATTTTAATCGCATACAGTTTGTTCATTTCTATTTGAGAATGCTCAAAATTTGATAATTTGATTTTGGGATTGTCAAAAGTTGGACGATTTAATTTTAATCTTCTCAAATTTGATTTAAATGATTTTTGAGCTGCTTAAAGTTGAGTATAGTACAAAGTTTGAATTCTTTAAATTTGATTAATTAAAATTTATAATCTCTCAAAGTTAGATGATAAGAATTTAAAAACGCTTGTAGTTGAATTATTAAAATTTGAAATTGCTCAAAGTTGAATAATTCAACTTTTAATTTGATGAAAGTAAAACAATTCGACTTTAAAATTGCTCAAAGTAGACTAATTTACGTAATTAATTTCTCGATGTCTAATAGCTCCTCTTTAAGTGTTTTTAAAGTTCAAAAATATGTTCTTCGATTTGCCAAAAAATGACTAATTCGTCATTTGAGCCGCTCAAGTTGAAAAAAATTGATCTAGAATTTTCTCAAAGTTGTCAAATTGAAATTTATAATATTTCAAACATAAATCGTCTCTTGTTAAAAGAAAAATTTTACTGCTCAAAATCAAATGATTCGAAAGAATCGCTCAAAATTAAAATATTAGAATTTTTATTTGCTTAAAGCTGGTTGATTTCCAACTGAAAATGCTCAAATTTTAATAATTTAATTTTGGGATTGTCAAATCTCAAATCAATTTTGAGATTAATTGGACGATTTAACTTCGATTTTGCTCAAAGTTGAATAATTCGATTTTGAAATTGGTCGAAGTTGAATAATTCAACTTTAACTTTGATCAAAATGGAAAATTGCTCAAAGGTAGGATAATAATTCGAGTAAAGTTTGTCCCCCGATTTGCTCAAACATTAATTAATTCGTCGTTTGAGTCGCTCAAGTTGAAAAAATGAATTAAAAATAAAAGTTTTGACAAATTGAAATTTATGGTATTTTAAAGACAAATCACCTCTTGAAAAAAAATTCTATTGCTCAAAATCAAATAATTATTTAAAAGAATCGCTCAAAAATGAATTATTTGAATTTTTTATCACTTAATGTTTGTTCATTTGAATTTGAAAATGCTCAAAATTTGTTAATTTGATTTTGGGATTGGTAAATGTTTGACGATTTAACTTTGATCTTGATCAAAGTCAGGAAATTAAATTTACAATCCACTCAAATTTGAATAAAATGATTTTGAAGTTGCTTAAAGTTGAGTAGGTATAGTACAAAGTTCGAAATGTTTAAAATTTGATTAATTAAAATTTCTAATCTCTCTAAGTTAGATAATAGTAATTTAAAAACGCTTGTAGTTGAATTATTTTAATTTTAAATTGCGCAATGTTGAATAATTTGATTCAGAAATTGATCAAAGTTGCATAATTCAACTTTAAGTTTGATCTAAATACAACAATTCGACTTCAAAATTGCTCAAAGTTGACTAATTCACGTAATGAATTTCTCGATGTATTTTAAGTTTCAGAATTTGTTCCTCGATTTGCTCAAAAACGAATAATCAAATGATACGAAAGAATCGCTCAAAATTGAAATTATTGAATTTTTAACCGCTTAGAGCTGGTTGATTTCAATTTAAAAATGCTCAAATTCTAATAATTTAATTTTGGGATTAATTGGTCGAAGTTGAATAATTTAACTTAAAGTTTGATTAAAATGGAATAATTTGACTTCAAAATTGCTCAAAGTTAGAATAATTCGAGTAAAATTTCGCGATGATGGTTAAGATTTTTAATTTGTCAAAAATCGTCTAAATCGACTCAGTTTCATCTAAAAAGAGTAATAACCGAAAAAAATCGTTTTTTGCCAACATTTTGTTCCATGCTAAAAATACAATCTTAATGAATACAAAAATCATATTCCTTATCTCAAAACCAATCAATTGAGATATGTAAAGTTTATAATTGATCAAAAATTCGTAAATTAATTCATGTTTATTAATTTTTTTTAAATTCTCTTTTTATATTTATAACTTTTTCAAATTTTATTTTATAATCATAGATCCTTTGGATAAAATATTTTAGATTAAAAAACCAACTTATTGGTGTACATAAAAGTATAGAGTAATATTTTTCTAAAAATTGATAGAATTAATTAATGGCCTTTTTTTATTTTTAACGAAATTAAATTTTTTTTGCATTATTATAATCTACTGCACCCTCCACGAGGTAGCAAATTAGTTTGCTTACAAAGAAGCGAAATGTTCATATATTAACATTATTTTCACCTAGTTATTTCTACTGCATTTGATCGAGTTGGAAGAAGCTTTTTTCATGATATATGAAAGACAGGATATAGAAAATGGGGGTTAGCTAAAAGTGGCCATTGCATGCAGCCCTATTTGAAGTTTGGAAAATTCACGGGGTAATTGTGCAGTGGCCATTTCGTTGGCAAAATGTATGCGTGCATTAATGAAACTGCGAGAGGGACGATCCGAATCGATAAGGGGAATCAGTATCGTGCAATGTATGCCTTGTCAAAAAACACGCCCCAGTACGATTTGTATCTGCAGGATAACAGTAGAGTGTCGCCATATTTGAGAGCTCCCTTCGCGGATTATGGGCGGAATTAAAAGAGGACAAAGGGTGAGGAGATTCACATATGTGTGCATGAAATTTATTCCCCAGACTGTAAAAGATACCCTAAAAAAGTCCCTATTTAAATTATTCTTTTTTTTTTCTTCAAGATCTAAAGAATCTAAAATCTCCCTCTAGTTTCTCTTTCTGTGGTTCTAAATCAAATTTTTCCGTGCAGACTGTGTAAAATTCGAATCAGTTAATTTCAATGATATACAGAGATTTATTTCATTGATTTGGAAATGAATTTTACTGAGTTAGTAATTCACTGATTCGGATTAAGAAAGTACTTGAGAAATTGTTGAAAACTAGTTTCTAGACCAAAGAACAGAATTAGTGCAAAAAATAGTTTGAAGGGTCGTAATTCTAGTAAGGGGTGAATTGAAGCGGCACGCAATTCGGATTAAAGACTACGGGAGATATTTTTATTTTATTTTTTTTTTATTTTAATATCGTTTAGATCGTTTACTTGCCAGCTCAGTGATCTGTGCAGAAAAAGGGGATTAAATTGGAAATAAAACCTAATGAGATTGTCATGGATCTTTGATAATTGAATCTAGAAGTGATATTTGTTAAAATATTCCCAGAATGGTATGATGATTACTCAATCGTTTAAGGATTTCTCATTAATTTGATAAAAGATTTAAGTTTGTAAAAGATGCTTATAGTTTTTTAAATAATTCGAAAAAGATTTTCATTAATAGAGCGGTAATAATAAAGGTGAACCAATGAAATCAAATTTATTTGTATCTAGAGTGAGAGTAAGTCTGAATTTGACATTTGACAGAGCACTGCAAGATGATCTTGAGTAGCTCTCAAAAATGAACCTTTCACTGAATGTATAGAAAAAAGAAAAACAAGACCCAGATACTTCAATCGAATCCATTTCTTGTTCGCGATTCTTCTTTATTCTTGAGAAAGCATTCTACTATATTCCCACGTTTTTATCATTTTTTTTCTCATCAGCCGAACAAGAATTCTGTTTCAGGGCTATTGCCACTGACAGGTAGATATATCTATTCGCATTTCTTCCGAAAACCAAACATACGCAATTGTTTTTTTATTAGTAAAAACAATGACAAAATAGGTCTGTTTATTTTCTGTGAAAATATAAATAATTGATTTTCGAAAAATATCAATTATTATTGCTAGAAGTAATTTTTAGAAGCTACAAATAATTTTAGAAACTTCAATTTTCTTCTTTTATTGACTATACATATGTTATTCTTTAACAATACTAAAATGTAGGGAATTAAAACTCGAATAATTATTTAAACTTAGTTGGCTATATTATGTTAAATAAACCAACTTTGATCAATCGTAAATATAAATTACTTTATTTTGAGCGATTTCAAAATTGAATTAGATATTTTAGCGATTCTAAAGTCACATTAACCATAACTTTAAAACTTAGAGCAATTTAAAAGTTCAATCACATACGATTAAAAAATTCTAAATTCGAATTATCATTTTAAAAGATTCCAAAGTCGATTTATGTTATACAAATTTGAATAAATACATAGTTGAATTATTCAAATTTAAGCGACATACTTCGCAAAAAATACGTTTCTTGCAACTTTGAGCAACTGTAAAAAAATAGTCATATATGAAGAATTCAATAGTCAAGTTTCGTGATTTAAAATTTCTAAAGTATTGAACCTTGAAGTCAAATTATCAAATTTTGAGCAATTTTAAATTTTATTATTCAACTATGTATAATCACACATTAATAAAATTTGAAACATTTGAAGTGGAATTATTAAGTGAATTAAAAACAATGATTTGTCTTTAAAATACCATAAATTTTAATTTGACAATTTTGAGAAACTTTAAAATCTACTTTTTTAACTTCAGCGACTAAAACGACGAATTATTCATTTTTGAGCAAATCGAGTGATAAATTCTTGAACTTTAAATACATCTAAAAAGGAGCCATTAGATACCAAAAAACTTTACTCGAATTGTTCTACTTTGTGCAATTTTGAAGTCGAATTCTTTTACTTTGATCATATTTAAAGTTGAATTATTCAACTTTGGTCAATTTCAGAATCGAATTATTCAACTTTGAGCAATTTCAAATTTAAATAATTCAAATACAAGCGTTTTTAAATTCCTGTCATCTAACTTTAAGAGATTATAAATTTTAATTAACAACATTTAAACGTTTTGAATTTTGTACTACTCAACTTTGAGTAATCACAAAATCATTTTTTTTAAATTTGAGTAGATTGTAAGTTTAATTTCCCTAGAATAATTCGATTCTGAAATTGACAAAATAATAATTTAACTCTTTGTTTGATGAAAGTAAAATAACTAAACTTTAAAATTGCTTAAAGTAAAATAATTCGAGTAAAGTTTCTTAATGTTTAATAACGTTTAACTAATAACATTTTTAGATTTCCTTATTTTTCTTAAAATTATTGTTTTAAGTATAATATTATAAAAATTGAATGTTGTTTAAGTTTTCTAAATTTTTTATTTCTGAACGATTTATTATTTTTTTTCTGTAGAGTTTTTCTGTATCTTATTACATTTTTATCTTGTTTTTACTACTTCTTATTTTTGAGTAGATTTTAACAAAATATTTTACTTTTTGTAATTCTTTCACTATTAGATTTTTACAAAAAGAACTTTTCCATTTTCTTCCATTTCATCTTAATTTTTTGTTTTCTCCGATTTTTTTAAATCATTCTTTAAATTTTAATAGAATTTTGAATTTCATAATCTTTTTTCTATTTCTTAGAAGTAATTTTTCATCTTAAAAATTGTTTAATTTTTTTTTTATTATTTTTCAATTTATTAAAAACAGCTCATCGATACTTATTTTATCTACAGTTTTTCAAAATTTCTTCTTTTATTTTATGTAAATACACTGCTGGGAAGAATTTTGGTACCACCCACTTTGAGATGCATGAAAAACGTCTTTAAACGTAAAAAGTATGAAAACTAAAATTTTTTCTTATTTGTTAGAAGTTAATAATATTCTAAAGAGAATAATATCAAAAAGAAGTTATTTAGGTTATATTTCTATTAGATATTATAAAAAATAGTGATTCTTAGTGTTTTATTAAAACGAAAATTACTTCTGAAATAATTAATGTTTTTTAATGTTCTAAAGCTTATTTTAATAGTAGTTTATTATAAAATTGACATTAATTATAAATATTAACTTGTAATTTTTTTCCTAAGAAATGCAAGCTGTCAATGTTGGACCAAAAAAATGTTAAAAATTATAATTTGCTTTTTGTAACAGAAAAATATTTTTTAAAATTCAGTTAATCATATTTTATGTAATTTTCTTGATAATTCTAAATAATATTAAGTTTAATATATTTTACAAAATTATTTCTCTGTTAAAAACATTAATCATAATTTTTAACACTTTTTTGGTCCAACTTTGACATCTTGCATTTTTTAGAGAAAAAATCACACTTTATTGTTTATAATTAATTTTAATTCTATAAGAAATCACTACTATTAAAATAAATTTTAAACATTAAAAAACGTTAATTATTGCAAAACTAATTTTTAATATAATAAAACAATAAAAAGCACTGTTTTTTAAAAAATATCTATTGGAAATATTATACATAACTTCATTAAGATCTTATTCTCCTTAAAATTCCATTAGCTTTCGGCGAATAAGAAAAGAATCTTAGTTTTTATACTTTTTACGTTCAAAGACGTCAAAATGGGTGGTCCTACTATTCTGGTGTAAATAAAAAAAAATATTTGATTTAAATTTCAAAAATCTAATTTTGTTTTTTATTCATAATTTTTATGAGCCCTGTAATTAGAAAAATGAATCAGAAAATGAATGGAATTTATTTTAACCAACAATAATACCAGAAAAGGAATTTAAAAAAAAGATTAAAAAGTTACATAATCCTGGGAGCCTAATTCCGTAGTTTTGGGAGGTTTTTGTCGAGATTCGGGTATTTCTTTTTTTTTCTTTCATTTGCCCTATCTTGTTTCATTCAGAGGATGCGTGGAAGGAAACGGAAAGAATAAAGGAAAAAACAGTTGGGAGGAACAATGCCTGAGATAGAATGAACGTCTGTCCATGGAACTATGAGAAAAGAGATGAAAAACAAGTAAAAGGGATGGTCGGTGGCAAGGTTACACAAGCGTCTTTCCTTTCTTAAATTTTTTTTTCTTTTCTTTTTTTTTAGCCTGGAAGTGGGGAGGAATCGCCTGGGGACCACTCATGAAACCTCAGTCTCATCATCAACATTCGTTCTTTGGTTTCACCAACTATTCTTAAGTTGGTAGCCCTTTATTATTCGCGGTTTTCAAAGTGTCGGTAGGGGGGGACTTCTTTTATGAGAAACGTCCAGAAAATATCTGTCAGACAAATATAAATTTCTTGCACAAAGGATCTTTAAATTTAAAAAGTTGAGCTGAATACAATTTTAGATATACGTTAATTACGATTTTTAAGAATCTAATCAAGTTGAAGCAGTTTATATTTTTCTTTTTTTTTTCTTTTAAATTTTATAGTGTTGCAAAATTGAAACAGGAGATAAATGAAAACTGCAAAGTAAAATGAAGATTTATGAAATTTTTTAACTAGAGCTTTAAAGCTCTGACAAATGGCTCATAAAGTTGGGCTTGATAGTGAATTTTTTCCACTGGAGCGTAGCGCAAACCACTTATTATGAGATTTTTTTCGCAGTCTGGCTGACTTCTTATTTGGCTCTGTAAGCCGCTTACACTTTCAATTTTCACATGAAAAAGCCGATTACTGATAATTGCATCTCAAGAAAAAATTCTATTCAGACGGATGAGCAACTTATTTGAGAAATTTATGGGAAATGGGTATTAAACTTGTCATAGACGTTCTGAGACTTTAGATTTATTTTACAAATTCCTGTACTTTTCCAATTTAATCCAGTTCGGTAAAAAGAGAGTCGAGTAAATAAAAAGGGAAATTGTAACTATCCACCAATTTGTAGCTGCTACTTTTTGCAATTTTGAAAAATTTTTAACTAATTAATTAATTAATTAATTTTTCATGGAAAAAGTAATTTCAGTTTATTATAAAGAAGAAAATAATAAAGACAGAAAGAGTATAAATTGAGAAAAAGGTAATGAATAAGGGAAAAGGGAGAAAGAGATGAAAGAAAGGTAAAAAAGAAAAATAAAAAAAAAAACAAAAGGAAACAATGCAAGGGTAAATAAAGAAAAACATAAAAAGAAAATAAGAAACTTCTAAGAATAGATCCATTTAAATGGTCAAAGCGATTAAATTAATGAGCTTGATGATTTTAGAGATATATCGGCCTAAAAATGTACTTGATAAAACTTTTATGAGAAGTTAAATATTCTATTACGTAAAGTTTTAATGTAATCTGATGGACATAAACTTATATTGGATTCGTTACTCCTTTGGGCGATGTCTTTATCGTTCTCCAGGGTCAAACAAGAATGTTTGCTAAGAGGAAAGGTATTTTTTTTTTTTTTTGCTAGAATGTGTCCGAAACTCGTTTTACTGCTGACGGAAATGAAAGACCTTTCAAATAAACTAAACCCCTTTTAATTATCTCAGTAAAAAATAAAATTCACTGACACAGCTCCAAGGGTGTCTTTTTATACAACTTTGTCTCCTTAATAAGAAAATAACCTTTCTTTATACAACTCGAACTCTTTAATTTGAAAAAATCCAAAATTTTATATAATAAATTACAAGTTTCATTCATTTATTCATTTATTCATTCTGTCCAAAATTAGATGTTTTTTTGTTCTAAATTTTAAACCATATTTCACCTTTTTAAAATTTTGTCATTTTTTATATTTACAGCAAATTTAATTTCTTTAAATTTCAATTCATTTGAATTTGAATTGACTAAACTTTTTTTAAATTTTTAATAATTTTTTTCTATTATTATTTAAATTATTTCATACTATAATTTTCAATTTTTTCACAATTTTTAAATTATTGTCTTCGAGTTTCTATTACTTATATCACCTTACAATTATTTTCTCCTATTTTTAATTACTTTCATTATACTTTAATTAATTTCCTAAACTTTCAATTAATTTTCTCAAATTTCACTTATTTTTTTTTCAATTTTTAATTGTTTTCTTACTCTCTAAATCTGAATTAGTGGTTTTCTACTAATGAATTAGCGAAAAGTGAGCTACTATTAAAATAGTAAGAATTTTACTAATTTTTAGTAGAAAACTACTAAGAATTAGTAGAAAACTACTAATTTTGTAGTAGAAAACTACTAATTAAATTAGTAAAAAAATCTTCTTTTTTCAAAAGTAAAGTTTCACTATTTCAATTAGTAGTTTTTTACTAAGAATTAGTAGTTTTCTACTAAGAATTAGTAGTTTTCTACTATATGAATTAGAGAAAAATGAGCCATGAATTTGACTGATTCATAGTAGAAAACTACTAATTCTTAGTAGAAAACTACTAATTCAGATTTAGAGAGTAAATTGGTAATTATTTTTATCATTTAGCAAGTGTATTTTCTCCAATTTTTAAACATTTTCAATATTTTTCTAGAACTTTAATAAGTTTGAAATTATTTTTCATTAATTTCCATTTTTTGCAATATTATTTTCTTTAATTTTTAATTATTGTTCATTCATTTTCGATTATTTTCTCCATTTTTTCGGTAGTCAGAAAATTTTCTTCTCCAATTTTTGAAAATTTTAATTTTTTTTATTTTTTATCATAATTTTCAACATTTTTATTTGATACTTTAATCTATTTTTTTCATTTAATATAAATATTATGTGATTTTTTCAATTCATTCCTAAGATTTTCAATTGTTTCTGTCAAAATTAAATTATTTTCCACAATTTGTAATTTTTCTCATTTGTTCAAATAATTTATTTATTTGTATTTATTTCATATATAAATGCGGAAACACCTTTATTACATTTGAAAAAGAAGAAAAAACATAAGTTTTACAAATTACAGCAGCCTGATATTATAAGATTTTTATTATAAGATATTTTGTAACATTTTCAAGTATTTTTTAAAAAAATGATTTTTTTGTGATTTTGAAATTGTTTTCCTCAATTTTTAATTTTTTTCATTGCTTATCATAATTTCTAAAATTTTCATTTAAGATTTTCAATTGCTTCTCTCAAAATTCAATTATACTAATCATTTTTCAATTGTTTTCCACAATTTTTAATTATTCTCATTTTTTCAAATAGGTTATAGGATTTTCAAGTATTTTTCTCAAATAATTCTACAATTTTTACTTATTCTGGTTTTTTCAAATAATTTATAGGATTTTCAAGTATATTTCTAAAAAAAATTATTTTTCTGTGATTTTGAAATAATTGTTTTCATTGCTTATCATAATTTCTAAAATTTTTATTTAAGATTTTCAATTGCTTCTCTCAAAATTCAATTATACTGATCATTTTGCTGTTGTTTTTTTACAATTTTTAATTATTTTCATGTTTTCAAATAATTTATAGGATTTTCAAGTATTTTTTTCAATTAATTCCACAATTTTTACTTTTTTGATTTTTTCAAATAAGGATTTTCAAGTATTTTGAAATTGTTTTTCTCAATTTTTAATTTTTTTCATTGTTTATCATAATTTCTAAAATTGTTTTTTAAGATTTTCAACTGTTTCTCTCAAAATGCAATTATACTGATAATTTTTCTTTGGTTTTTTACAATTTTTAATTATTTTCATTTTTTCATATAATTTATTGGATTTTCAAGTATTTTTTTCAATTAATTCCACAATTTTTACTTACTCTGATTTTTTCAAATAATTTATAAGATTTTCAAGTATTTTTCTAAAAAGAAATTAGTTTTCTGTACTTTTGAAATTGTTTTCCTCAATTTTTAATTGTTTTTCAATTAATTTCTAAAATTTGTGTTTTTTTAAGTTTTAATAATTTTCTACATTTTTCTTTTAACTCTAAACTTTTATTTATTATTTTTAGATTATTTTTTATTGTGCAGTACACGAGTATAGCATAACCCATTAAGTAATAATTAGTTGGTTTATAATTAGTTAAATAAATCGAATAAAATATTTTGTTTTATATTAATAAAATTTGCCTTATTCATGTTTATTTATATATTATATTAAACATATTTATGGGTGATTCTACAATAAAATTACTTTTGCGTGTCTTCAAGTTTTTCTCCATAATTTATGCTAAGCCAATTTAAGTTTAAAAAAAATTACTAAATTTTAAATAACGTTTAAAAAATGTTGAAATCATCATTCCTCTGGCTCAGATTTAAAATTGATATGAATATCAATTGTTTGGAAGCTGTCAGTTAAAAGGTTACAACTAAACCTATAAATATTAAAAAATAATTATTAGTAGTAAAAACCTGCTGCAAATTTTAACTTTTTGTTTTTTCCATAAATTTTAATATAAAAAATCTTTTTTAAAATCTACAAATTAGCTTGATCAAGATATAAAGGTGTTAAATCTTCCAAACCTTAATATATTTCTGAGTCATAGAGGTCAAAAAATTTATTTATTATTTTTTCATATTTTCCCAGCACAAAAAGAAACCTTTCTTAGAGAAGAAAATTAGAGAATCACCCTTATAATTGACGATAAGACAATTTTTAAAAACTAATTGCTCGCTAGAGCTCGTTGTATAATCTAGTTTGATGTAATTAATTAAATATTCCAAAATACGTGAAAGTTATGAGTACAACTGTAAATATTAAAAAAAAAAAAAAAAAAAAAATTAGAATAATAATGCGAAACAAAGATGAATTAGTCATTGGGTGTTGTTTAATAACCTCGTTTATTCTATCTGAGCATCCTCATCTCTCGGGAAGGCGGGGCAGAAAGAGGGGAGACGGTCCAGACACAGAAAAAGAGAAGGAACTCCTCTTTGTCTGGTCGGCTCCCTCGGAGAGATCATCAGTGGGTCAACGGAGTACCGTTGCAGATGTGACGCATACATATGGATGTCCCTTCGCGTATACATGTATTATGCATAGATATATACATAGTTATATGTATGTTACATGAATTCGACCATCACACTGAAAAGAAAAGTTTGCCAAACTTATATCGTAAGAGCTTTTTCGACGTTTTCCGGCTAAAGGGGCACACATTTACCCCATCTCATAAATCCCTCTTCTGACCCCTCTTACCCCTTCCATACTCTCAAACAAGTTACGATCGTCTCAAAGCACTTTACAAAAACTATAACGAGGTCCCCTTTAGCGCCCTTGTCTCTCTCAATTCAGAATTCCCGTGAAAATGTTATTTTTAGCTTTAAATTACAGGATGCTCAATGCACTGTCAAGGATAACCTGAAAAAATTAGGAAAAGTCGGTGAATTTGTAAAAACTTTTGATTTTTTATATAAAAAGTAATTTAGTATTTATAAATCTGAATTAGTGGACAATCGATCACTGATTCAAATTAGTGAGAGTTTCTACTTTTAGTTTTTTATTTTTAGACACTTTGCACTAAATCAACAATTAGTGACTGGGGTTTTGCTTTCAAATTAGTTATTTTTAACTAATTCAGATTTAGAGAGCGTATACGGTTTTACTAACAATTAGTAAATTTCTACAAATTCAGATTTAGAGAGTATACAAGAAAATTATAAGATTAATTATCTTTTTCGAAAATCGCAAAAATAATTGAAATATGTAGACAATAATTAAATAATGACAAAAATAATTCCATTTTGAAAAAAAGTTGTAAATGACAAAACTAATTGAAAAATTGATTAAAAAAAAAATAATGACAAAAATTGAAACGAAGGAATTTGAAGTAAATAATTGAAAAGTTTAAAAAATAATTAAAGAATGACAAAAATAATTAAAATTTGAAACAAAAGTTTGAGACTGGTGTAAAAAATTTTAATTTTCGCACAATAATTGAGATATTAAAGAAATAAGTAAAATGTAAAAAAACTAATTGAATAATGACAAAAATAATTATAAAAGCTGGTTTAAAAATTACACTTTTTAGACAATAGTTGAAAAAATTGAAAAAAATAATAGAATTTTCAAGAAAATGATTGAAATTTGAAAAAAATAATTTTAAAAATGTATATGTGTAGAAAATAGTTGCAGAATGACAAAAATAACTAAAATTTAGAAAAAAAATCATGAAAAATGAGAAATAGATTCGAAAATGAAGTAAAAAAATAAATAATTTAATACATTATTTGAAAAATTGTATAAAATAATTAAAAAATTAACGATACAGTTGAAATGTGAAGAAAGTAATTGAATAATGACGTAAATAATTGAAAACTGATCTTCAAAAGTTAATAAATTCATGACAATAATAAAAAGATTGAAAAAAATTATATTTAAGCGCATGTGATGGATTATGACGTCACTGTTATAGGCAAAATTTGTCCGTAACATTTCTCTTAAAATATTGAATATTTTTTTATGAAACTTGGTAGAATTACTTAAAATGTCATTAGGAAGGTCTCTTAGACCCGAATTTGTTAAAATTTTGAACCAAAATTAATTTTGGAACATTTTCGAAAAAATGCAAACTTTTATAAAAATGAATTTTGAGACAAAATTCAAACAAACTCGGGTCTGAGAGACCTTTCTAATGACATTTTAAGTAATTCTACCAAGTTTCATAAAAAAATATTCAATATTTTAAGAGAAATGTTACGGACAAATTTTGCCTATACCAGTGACGTCATAATCCATCACATGCCCTTAAAGAAAATAATTCCAAAATGTCCAAAATATTTGAATGTTGACAAAAATAGTTGTAACTTGAAAAAATAATTGACAAATGACAAAAATAATTGATAATTTTAAAAAAATTAAAAATATGAAGAAAATACTTGAAACTTTGACAAAACAATTGAAATATTGGAATAAATAGAATTCAAAACTGCTGTAAAAATTAAAAAATTATAGACAATAATTGTAAAGTTAAAAAAAATAGTATATGTTTGAGGGAAATAATTGAAAGTTGAAGAAATTAAATGAAGTGTAAAGGCAATAATTGCAATTTGAACAAAATAATTCAAAAATGGCAAAGAAATTCAAATATGAAAAAAATAATTAAAGTTTGTAGAAAAGAAGAAGAAGAAGTGTAAAAAATTTGAGAAATTCGGTACAATAATAAAAATAATGATGAAAATAATTAAAAACAGGTGTAAAAAATTTAAAAGTTCAGGACAATTAAAACAAATTGAATAAAATAATTGCAATTTGTAAAAAATAATTCTAAAATGACAAAAATAATTGATTAATGACAAAAGTAATTGAAATTTGAAGAAAATAATTGAAAAATAACAAAAGTGAATCGAACTTGTGTAGAAAATTTTGATATTCCTGACAATAATTTAAAGGTTGAAGAACACAATTGAATTTTAAAAAAATAATTGAAATGTTTCAAAAATAATTGAAATTACAAGAAGATAATAGAACAATAACAAAAATAATTGTAATTTGAAAAAAATAATTGATAAATGGTGCATAAAATTAAAAATTTAAAGACAATATTTGAAAAATTGACCAAACAATTGAAAACTTAAGAAACTGATTGAATAATGACATAAACAATTGAAAGCTGGTGTATAAATAAAATTATTTAGAGAATAATTAAAGTTTGAAGAAAATAATTGAAATTTGTTGAAATTAATTGAAAAAAATGTACAAATTTAATAACCTCATGACAGTAATAAAAATAATAAAGAAAATGATTGAAATTTGTAGAAAATAATTGAAAACTAGTATAATAAATTCAAAAATTTATGGCAATAAAAATTTATTTATTTATATATTTACGGGCAAAAGCCCATTACAATATAAAATATAGAAATTTATTTCAAGTAACAATAAAATTAAAATTTGATATAACAGAATTAATTACCTACAATATTAAATATTAATATTTCGCATTCAATAATTTGAATAAAATAATAATTGAAATTTGGAGAAAATAATTCTAAAATTGCAAAAAATAATAGAAATATGAAGAAAATAATCGTAAAATGACAAAAATACTTGAATAATGACGAAAGTAATTGAAATTTGAAGAATATTATTCAAAATTAACAAAAGTAGAATAGAAACTGGTATTAAAAATTTAAATATTCCTGGCAATAATTGATAGATAGAAAAAAATAATAGAAATATTGGAAAAATAATTGAAAAATGACAGAAATAAATGAAAACTTATGTAATAAATTTAAAAGTTCATGACAATAATTTAAAGACTGAAGAGAATAATTGATATTTGAAAAAATTAAATTCAGAATCGCAACCTTTCCTGAAGTTTCGGAACTTCAAAAATGGTTAAAAAAGTTGTAGAATAATTTAAACTGTATTTAATTTTTTAATTTTAATTTTTTTCAATAAAGTAAAATAACATCATTATTTTGAATTTTTAATAAATTCGACTGTAAATTCGACTTTAAATTAATCTAAATTAGTATTAAAATTCATATAAGTGTGTAATATATAAATTATTGTCAGTCATAATCAATATCTCGTCATTAAAGCTACCTCATTTGCATATTTTGTCTGTAAACTAAAACAATTTTAAAATTTTCTGATAAAGGGAATCAAAATTAATGAAAAAAAGCAGGGACTAATTTCACTTTGGATTCTAAAACGTGGACAGAAAAAGATAAATAAATATAAAAACTAACCAACTCTCTAAATTTGAATTAATTAAAAATAACTTATAATTAGTAAAATCGCGGCTGAGATTTTATTTCAGCAATTAGTTAAAAATAACTAAACATTACTTAAAAAAATGACTAATTGTTAGTAAAAACATAACTAAAAAATTTTTAAAATTTGACTAGTTAAATTGGTAAACATTTTACTAAAATATTAGTTATTTTCACATAACCTAAAAATGAATTTGACTAATAATTAGTTATTTTTTACTAAATGGTTTGTAGAAATAACTTTTCAATTAGTGACTGATTTTTTGCTTTCAAATTAGTTATTTTTAACTAATTCAGATTTAGAGAGAACTTCACTTCAAGTTTTAAAACGTGGACAGAAAAAAATGAATAAATATGAATAGTAACTAACTTCAGGAATTTACGGAGATTATTATTATTAAATTAAGTATAATATGTAAATTATATTATATTATATTATAAAAATATAGTACATTATTTAATTTTTAAAAAATTATAATTGAATATTCAAAGTGTCGAAAAGTTGAAGCTACTCGTTGTTTCAGTATAATTACTAAAAGGGTTAAAGTTCGACTCTTCCCAAAAGCAATTTCGAAATTGCCTCGTCTGGAGCCTTTTTCCCTGTAAGGTGGAAAGTTTGCCAACAGTTTGTTTCTCTGAAATATACTTATGATTAATGCAGAGGCCAAAACCAGTCTGAAGGGTTGTATAAGATTTCATGAAACTTTAATCACATCTGATAAAAAAATTGCCAGGCTTGTTTCGTAATCCGACACCACCCCTAGATGATTAAAAGCATTCTCTGTGTTAAAAATTTCATTCCCAATCTATTAGGCATTCTTTCTCGGATTTAATCTTCATTCAAAGCAAATTGATCTTGACCTTGGGGTCGGAGTAATTTTTCTTTTTTCTTCTTTTTCCAAGAATCGCATCCCCTTGCCCAAATCCTCTTACACTGATCTTGAAAATGGGGTTCTTACAAATTTCTCAAAGAGCAGATTAGATACTAAGAGCTTTTACAAGTCCTTAAAATCATTTTCCCTTAATTCTGAATTTTGCGTGAAAATTTGATGCAGACCTTATGTTAAATTTTAATTTTAATCCCAAATAAACTATTTTTTTGGTTTTAAGGAGATTCTCTCCATTTAAACTCAAACTAGAAAGTCGTTTTATACCCCAAATAAAAATATTCTTAAAGTCAATTTCACGAAATTCTGAAAGAACCAGTTATACATTTTTCAGAAAAAATTACATTGAGCGAAAATTTGTTGTTTAACTCTTTCGTTCCTCTACTTAAAATAAAAAAAAGATTTTTTGACCTTGACACTACACTAATGTATTCTTACGTATTTTTCTCTGTTGAATCAGCATCCAAACTCAAAATAATCAGATTAGCTAAAATTCTTTAGATAACTCAAAAAAGCGATTTTGTGGTATTTTTTAACAGTTTTTTGAGATTATCTTTAAAAGTTTAGCCAATTTAAAATTTTACTAATTTAATTTGTGGACGAGTTTTCATCATTTTATTAGCAGTTTTTGACAAATTCAGATTTAGAGAGATTCAGTTTTCAAGGCTCGTAAAGTCGCGACCCTTTAATAGAATTTGATTTGGCAGCTGCTGTCCAAGGTGAAAGGACCAATGAAACTTGCTCCAACAGTTTTCAGGAGAAAAACGAAAAAAAGAGTGGCAACGATAGCTATAATCGATAAAATCGAACGTGTTAAGAAAACCGCAGTAGTTGGATTTTCCCTTCTCGATTTTTTTTTCAACGAATACATCTATATATATTCATCGTTTTTCTGGTAATAACTCGGCGAATACGAGGCTCTTTTTTTTTCTTCCCCCGAACCAATTACACTTTCTGTTTTTTTTCCCATCGTCCCGTGGGTGAAAGCAAGTGCAATTACCAGTTTTACGTGTCATTTGGACATGTAGAGCTTTATCGTTCCGCGACCTATGGTCGAGCGCGTGGCGTAAAAGTGCTAAATAAGAACGTCCTTTAGGATCGCTAAGAAATCCCTCGGGTGGTTTTTCGGAACCCTCGTCTTCCGTCGATCGACGGACCCTTCTTCGCGTAAAACGAAAGCAAGAAAGTTTAACTTTCACGTAGAAACATCTGTCGAAAAATGGTCCTAAGAAGAGGAAAATCATTTCTCAACACGAGTGTGGGAGAATTTTCCGATAATATGTTTGCGAAAATATGATTTGGATTAAAAAAGAGTTAAATACATGTTTTTTTTTAAATTTATTTAATTTTTGTGACGACAAAAAAAGCAATGGGAGAAATTTGATGAAAACTTTTATTGATTTTTTTGCAGACGGATAAAGTTTAAGCTTTGTGGATTTATCGAGGAGATGGATATTTTTTCCGGTTTCGTTTCCATGTTTATTTTTCAGATTCGAGAGACGCACAAGACGTCAAGTGAATCGAGATTATAAACGTCTTTATATATCCGACAGGAATTTCTCAATCTTTTTGTTTTCCTCGGGAAAATATTGTTTTGTGTAAACAGACAAGAGATAAAAGTTTACAATTCGTGTTCTTTTGAGGCCTTGAAATCAAATAAATATTTTATATTTTATAAAAGTAGACACCAGGGAAATGGGAGGTTTGTTTGAGTTGGGAGTTCAGTGGAAAAAGTCTGTAAATGGGCAGACAAATTGTCCGATAAGATAATTGTTAGTTGATGTTTTTAATATATCAATGTTAAGATTGTTTATTGTAATAATATTAAGATATGTTATGGAATATATTAAAATATTCAGCATGTTAAGTAGAGAAAGTTTATAATGGTCAGACTGATTGCATAGTTTGTCAAGTAGAAAAGTCAAGATACGATCAGGCAACAAACTGTGATACGTTCTTTTAAATTTCAGTTTTATTTTTTTCTTTAGAATTTTGTAACTTGAGCCAAAGGAATGTGCAGATCGTGAAATGAATTGTCAAGTAGAGTAGGTTTAGCAATGGTCAGACGAGTATTTTATATGTTTCTCTTTGATTCGCTTTTTTTATTAAAGTTGAAATTCGAAAACGGATAAAAACGAATGTTGATACAATTTTCAGTAGATTAATCCTGCATATGTCAGACATATTTTAAAAAAAAATTAAACTTAACTTCTTATCAACTTTATTTATTTAAAGCATTTCTCTAAATCTGAATTAGTTATTTTCTACACTGAGAAAATAAGTTGACTAAATACAACCAATTTTTGATTAAATTTAGCAGAGAGAGGTCGTTGATATAGCACCTGCAAAGCACTTAATTGATTTTAGCAGAGCATATGCTCCGGTATCCTAGAAGTTTGATTGTCATCGCCAGTGTTTTGTTTGTTTTGTCCCGAGGAACCCTAACCTAGAAATAAAGCTCCTTGGCTAAAGGCTTATTTTCTCAGTGTATTTATGAATTAGAGTAAAAAGGAGCTACTATTATATAGTAAAAATGTTACTAAATTTTAGTAGAAAAAGTACTAATTAGTTCTGAATGCTAATTAGAAACAACTAATAGAAAAGTACTAATTTGAAAGTGAAATATCCACTCATTAAAAAAGTTAACTTTCACTACATTTTAATTAATAAATATTTTACATTTAAATAAGTAATTTTCTATTAGTAGTTTCTAATTAGTAGCTTTCTACTAAAAATTATAAACATTTTTTTACTATTTAATAGTAGCTTACGTTTTGCAAATTCATTAGTAGAAAATCACTAATTCAGATTTAGAAAGATTTCTTCAATATTTAATTATTTTTTGCACCATTTAAATAATAATATTGTTTTAGAAGCATTAATAATAATATTATTATTCATAATTAGTCATTAATTACACTATTATATAATACTTGTTCAGAATCAGACAATTTTGTAATATTATTAAAGCCCTTTTTTGTTTATATATTTGATCATATAAACCAAACATATATATTTAACCAAATTTCGGAAAATGCATAAACACTATTTTTTATCCATTTTTATAAAAAAAATAATAAATAAATTTTAAGTAGTGCGAGTCTGCATAATTCGAAACAAATTTTTAATATTTTCACGATAAATGTTGGTGGAATTTTATTACTTACAAAAAAAAATTAAACAATAGAAAGTTCTTTCTAAATCTGAATGACGGATTTTCCACTAATGAATTAGACAAAAATCGGTTAATATTGAATAGTAAATATTTTACTAACAATTAATCAATTTAATTAATTTAAAAGTAAAATATCTACTAATTAAAACACTGAAATTTATTTATTCAATTAGTAGTTTTCTACTTAATATTAGTAAAATATTCACTATTTAATAGTTACCGATTTTTCACTATTTCATTATTAAAATATTAAATATCTTTTTAAATATAGTATAATTATGCAACTGTTCTTTGATTTAGAAAATTATTTTTGGAATTTTAGTACATCTGAACTGAGATTAAAATATCGGTGATTTTTCAGTAGTACGAGTCTTACTGTGGACAGACGTGATACAGCTGTGAAAAATATTTATTACTTTCACTTTGTAATGCAATATAAATCATTCTCTAAATCTAAATTAGTGATTTTCTATTAATGGATTTGCAAGAAGTAAGCTACTATTAAATAGTATGAATTTTAGTAATTTTTTAGTAGAAGCTTGTAATTATTAGTAAAAAACTACTATTTGAAATAGTTTTCTTGTAATGAATTAGTTAAAAGTGAGCTACTATTAAATAGTAAGAATTTTACTAATTTTTTAGTAAAAAAAAACTAATTTTTAGTAAATAACTACTATTTGAAATAGTAATTATTTTACTAAATACTATTTGCAATAGTAATTATTTTACTAAATACTATTTGCAGTAGTAGTTTTTTAATAAATAGTTTTATTACACAATCCAGCAAAAAAAAATTTTTTTTTTCCTAGACACTACACTAGTGTATTCCTACGTATTTTTCTTCGCTGAATCCAAATCCGTAATCAGAATAATCAAATTTTGTAAACTTTTTGAGGTAATATCAAAAACACTAAAAAGTCGCTTTTTTGAGATTATCTAACAAATTTTAGCTAATCTGATCATTTCGACTTTGGATTCGGATTTCGCAGAGAAAAATACGTAAAAATACATAAGGGTAGTGTACCGGAAAAAAAATTTCTTTTTTCGTGTTTTTAAGCAGTTTTTTTTTTAAATTATCTCAAAAATTTTAGCTAATTTGCTTATTCTGACTCTTGATGCTGATTCAGCGGAGAAAAATATGTATGAATACTCTCTAAATCTGAATTAGTTAAGAATAACTAATTTGAAAGCAAAAACTCAGTCACTGATTCAAATAGTTATATTTCTACTAATCATTTAGTAAAAAATAACTAATTATTAGTCAAATTCATTTTAGGTTATGTCAAAATAACTCATATTTTAGTAAAATTCTGTTTACTAATTCAATTAATCAAATTTTAATTATTTTTTGTTATGTTTTTACTAACAGTTAGTAATTTTTCTTACTAATAATTAGTTATTTTTAACTAATTGCTGAAATAAAATCTCAGCCACGATTTGACTAATTATTAGCTATTTTTAACTAATTCAGATTTAGATAGTACACTATCTTAGTGTTCCAGTAAAAAAAAATTTTTTTTTGGTTTTGGCTTGTGTTTTTGATTTTTTGAATTATCTCAAAAAGTAAAACCAATCTAGCAATTCTGATTTCGGATTTGGATTCAGTGAAAAAAAAATACATAAAAATAGACTAGTGTAGTGTTTTGGACAAAAAAAATTTTTTTTCTTTGGGCTGTGTTATATGTTTCTCTTTTTTTAAAAAAATGCAAACGTTTATTTTTTAAACATAGAATGCGAGAGAATAAGAATACAATGTAAGGAAAGAAGTGATATTAAACAAGAATAAAACAGAAGAAAGTCCAATGAGGAATTTTGCCAGGGAAAATATTAAATTTTCAAGACCTAAACGTGCGTAGAAGCAACGGGAGTTGTCTTTTTCAGGCTGTTCAACTTTTTTTTTTTTTTTTAGAGGCCACATATATAACACAGGGCCCGGTATTATGACTGGGAGTTATTTACGACGGTTATAAATGTCCAGATCTTCCGCAGTGAGTCCCTCCACGACGTTGGCATACTCCCACAGCCACCCTCTTGGGTCTGCCCTTTGACGATTTAACGACTAGGGCGGATGCGGAGGCAACTTTTGTTGACATCGTGCCATTATTGCCTGAGCTTACGAGTCACAAGACGGCGTCGAAATATTCAGATTATGTAGTCTTGCTTGATTATGAGCTGCTTGCAACGCGTTTAGCGCACTCTTACTCTTCTCCGTTTACTCAAGATCATAAAGTCAAGAGCGACAGCTCAGCATCCAGCCGGCAAATAATAGATAGTACCAGGGGTGGATATTTCTCTTAACAGTAAAGAACAGTACTCAAAATAGCGATGTTACTGCTCGCAGATAAATAGAGAGCTTCTCCCCCTAGACTAAAGTTGTTTTCAAGTTTCTTCAAGGTCGGGACTTTTTATGATGATTTCAGGGGAGGAATGTGAAAGAGAGAGAGAGTTAAACTTAAAGCAAGTCGCTACTTTTTAAGAGTTTTTTTTTATTTTGATTTAATTAATATTCAAAGTAGTGGAGAGTAATTCAACTTGCCCCGGCTTGGGGCAGATTGGTTCATGTACCGGGGTAAGTTGGGTAATGATTAAAAGTTAATTGTTTCAATGTTAAAACAATGCTTTATATTATAAACTTCGTTTTTAGGATTATTTTATGTAATAAAAGAAATTGAAAAATAAATGTATTTAACTTGAAACCTCGTTCGTTCGAGCGACAACAATCCAACTTACCCCGGCGGTGTTTTTTGAATATTTGATTTTTTTCTATCGATACTTCAAATATAAATCAAAATCTCTTGATTGTTTTTTAATAATAACCATTCAATGATCAAAATGTGATAATTATACTTTTTCTAAAACTATTACTCATGTAGATATAACAAAACAAAACCAAGTGGGTAAAAATTTACTTTGGGGTATCAAATTCAGTTTTTCTTACATTCACATCACATTAATAATAATATAATAATGAAACTTTTGGCACAAACTTGCGCTTCACTACCTACATTCATTTTTGTGCAGAGAGGAATTAGTTCGACTAACATTTAAATTTTCTAATTTTTTGTTTTTTAGTTTTTTGTTTTTTTGTTACGTTTTAACTTATTGACATTTTTACGATACCAGAAATTCAAAAATGATTTTCTTAAAAACTTGCGCTTCACTACCTACATTCATTTTTGTGCAGAGAAGAATTAGTTCGACTAAGATTTAAATTTTCTAATTATTTTCTTAAACTTCTAGTATTTTTTTTTTTTTTAGTTTTAACTTATTGACATTTTTACGATAGCAGAAATTCAAAAATGATTTTCTCAAGAATATGTCTGTCTGTCCGTCCGTCCGTTCGTGTGTAAATTTGTGTGTGTTTACATTGAGTTGCAATAAATATCTCAAAAACCATAATACTCAGAATTAATATTTTTTTATGTAATTATAATTCTCACAAGGGGACAAATTATGATATGTGTTTGAATTCAATCAATCAATTTTAACTGTAAGTTTTTCAAATTGAAAAAATTTTTAAAGTCTAAATTGTACAATTTTCTCTAGAAAAGTTAAAATTTTAAATATTTATCACTTTTCAATTTTTTCTTATTTTCTGTACGTTTTTTTTTAAACTTATTACAAAATTTATTTATTTTAGTTCCTAGTTTTTGTTATTGACTATCTAGTTATTTTTCTTCCTTATTTAGTAATTTTTGAAATTCCTAGTTTTTTATATAAATTTATAGTTTCTTTCTTAACTCCTCAGATGATATTTTGTCATTCTCAAGTAGTTTCAAATTGTTTTCTAGTAATTTTATTCATTTTCTAGTTTCTATTGACTTTCTAGAAATGTTTGTTTAGTCTCTAATTACTTTTTTTAAACATAAACATTTTTTTAATTTTGCAGTCACTTTTTTATATTTTCTATCCATTTTTCATTAATTATTATTAGTTATTTTCTTTAAATTTTGGATTTTCTAGTTGGTTTTCTCTCAACTCTAGTTCTTTAATCATTCTTTATTTTTGTTTTCATTTTCAAGTTGAGTTTCTAAATTTTTGGTTGTTTTTATAAATTTCTAGTGTTTTCCTTTATTTTTTTTAGCTATTATACATTTGTTTTAAGATTGCCTTTTTCCTATGAGTATTTAACATTTATTTTTTACACTTTCATCCTAAATGCGAAAGTATTAATATTGTGCGATTTTTTTTTAATTTAAAAATTTAGGGAATTATCCGCATCCTAGTCATGTTTTAAAATCCATTTATGCCTTTTTTCATATTTAAATTTTTAATTTCTAATAATTTTTCTCATTTTTAAAATTTATTGTGTTTTTTTTTAATTCGTAGTAATTTATTCAGTTTCTAGTGATTGTTGTTAATATCTTGACACCCATTTTTAATTTCTTTTTTAAAATCAGTTTTTAGTTATTTATTCACTTTGTATTGTAATATTCTTTCTGATATTTAAAATATTTCTATTTTTTCTCATTTTGCTGTATTTTTTAAGATTCTAGTTATTTTGTCTCTTTCTAGTAATTTTTCTTTATTTTTTTCAGAATTTTTGAAAAGTTACTAGTAATTTTTAAAAGTATTTTTTTCTAATTTGCAGAAATGTTTCTTATTTTCTAGTAACTTTTTTCCCTTTCTGAAAATTTTCGTTTCATATCCGGTACTTTTTGCTAATTTTTGTTCATTTTCTAATTGTCGTTTATTATGTTTCTAACTCGCTATCTTTAAACAATTATTTAATTTCTAGTTTTCAATTCCATTTAGTTATTTTTTTATATTCTAGTGATTTCTTCTTTTTTATTTACCTTTGTTTAATATCTAGATATTTTTCACTCTTCAATTATTTTTTATCATTTTCTTATTTTTTTTTTATTTTCTAATTTCTTAATTTAATAAACATATCTTCCATAAAATTTTGTGATAATTGGTTAATTGAAATAAATTTGATTAGATTCTAATAATATTTATATAGGTTCATAAACAAAATTTGTTTCCTTTTCTTTTTTTTACCAAACTAGTTTATCACAGAGACATTTTTTTCTCAATTATTAATAATTTTGTAAGAATGTGACGTTTTTCAGGAAGTGAAAATGATAAGAATTTGATATAAATCAAAATTTCATATGTCAAATTAAAAAAATAACGAAAAATTTATTGAGATGGAAAAATTAGGAGATAAACTTGGTCGACCAGGAGATCTAAATTTAAATCTCTGATGTATTTGAATCTTTGAAGAAGAGAGTCTACATTTTTATGACAAACTCAATTTTATTTTCGGGTCGAAGAGTTCCCTGTAAGAAATGTTGGATCTTCCTCTGATCTTGAAAACGACTTGTAACGAACTTGAAAAAAAAAAAACATAAATCAAATGTAAAAATAAAATCTTCAATTTTTTGGGTATAAATTACAGTTTATCGAAATTCTAATCAAAGATTCAATTTCTCTATATTTGGATCGTTTTCTAATAATTATTTATGCATTGAATTATTTATTTAGACCGAGAGAAAAGATATATTTCCCTCAGAGACTAATAAATATTTATTTGAAACAAATAATAAATTTAGTAGGCTTTAAGACAAAGAAATGTTTATTTTCCACAAATAAATTTATTTGCGCTAAATTTCTCTGATTATATATTTTATTTATAATTTATTAAATTGACTTGAATTATTATTTGATAATTAACAATGAATGCGTTTTTGTGTTACAGATGGAAGATGAAGGAAATCATGGCAATGATGACACAAGATGCTTTATTCTCTCGACCTTGGCAGCTTTACAGTGGTCCAGGGTGTCCTGCGTTCTTTGTCGAACAGCGATGCTAGTCTTTGATAGGTATCCTCTCGTTGATGGTACCTTCTTCTTGTCTCCAAGGCAACATTCTCACGCCTGCGCTGAGGTAAGATAAAACACATTTCTTTATCGGCAATTTTCCTAAGAAACTAAAAATGTTTCTTTAAGAAAGAATGAGAGACGAGAACAGAGAACGGATGAAAGGATAGAGTGAGAAAGCAAAGATAAAAATAGTTTTCTCCCTTGTCCTATTAGAGATTCACTTTTTGCAGCTTCCCTGTAACAGAAAGTGACGGCTCTCGAGTTTTGAGAACAAACACTTGACCATTAAGGCATTGACACAAGAGGTTGACTCTTCACTCTCTCCTTCTATTCTTCTGCCTCATTCTACTTGCAAAAACCAGACACGGTTAAGCTTCTGGTCAGTAAATAACTTGTCTTGCTAAGTGCGCTGATACCATCGCTTCAAGGTCAATGCCAAGCGATGCATCTTAATTCTTTAATTAGAATTTTTTATTATTGATTTTTTAATTATATAATAGAATTTTTGCACTTGAAAAGATTGAAAAATTTTGTATTTCATTAAATATTTAGAAGATCAAGAATATTTTGAATACGTAAAAAAATTAGGATATTGAAAAAATTTAGAAAATAGGGGATAGTTATAAGATTTTATTTTGTTTTTGAACAATTTATTTGAACAAAGTGAAATAACGTGCGCATGGTTGAAGTTACAAATTTTAATAGTGTAAATGTTCCTTATGGTGCACTGATTTATATTCAAACAGAAAAAAGTGGTGCATTGTGTAAACTTGATCAAGATCTGAGAAAATCTAGACCTTTTGACATTGCGCATGCGTGACGCTCTCTGGAGTTCTCTGCGCGTGCGTCACGTAGACGCGCGAGTGCGCGAAAGACTCCAGAGAGCGTCACGTATGCGCAATGTCAAACGGTCTAGATTTTCTTAGATCTTAATCAAGTTTACATAATGTACTATTTTTTTCTTTTTGAATATAAATCACTGCATCAGAAGGAACATTTTCACCATTAAAATTTGTAACTTTAACGATGCGCACGACAGCTATCTGACGTTGTTTAAATCATTTTTTAATTAACCAAATATACCTGCTTTTCAGTAAATAAAAATTACAAATTTTCATTTTAGTGAAACTACTCTACGTTGCTCAAACTTTAATACAATTTTTCCCTTAGTTGTTTTGAGAAACATGAGGTAAAATTTAAAAATTCAATAATCTTATTTTATAATTAATTAAAATTAAAATTTTTTTAATTAAAAATAATGTGCATTAGTTAATGGAAGATTTTTCTTTTGTTTCAGGTTAAAGTCGAGGGTCGTACCCAATTCTTATCGGCAGTTTGCATGAGCTGTTTAGAGGGAAGCGGAAACGCACCAGTTCGTTGTCGTTCTTGCACCCAACCTTGGGATGGCTCCAGTCTGGTCCTGGGGACAATGTATAGTTATGATATTTTCGCCGCCATGCCATGTTGCACCGATCGTTTAAAGGTGATTAAAATTTAAGCAAAAATTAAAAATTTTTATTGAAAATTAAAATTTACTTAAAGTTTTATTTGTTTGTTAACTGAAAATTCCATTTAATTAAAATTAAAAATATATTACAGTATAATTCAAAACGCTAACAAATCCAAAAGAAAAACTAATTCGAACGTTTCGTATTTATGGTTTTAATTGAAATTTGAATAAATAAAGAGGATTAAGTTGATCAATATACTGTACATTTAGTCATTTAACGTTTCGTTGGTCACGTTCATCATCATTTAAATTTCAATCTGGAATTATTACCAATTTAAATTAAAATCAGTAATGACTAAGATAATATAATGATCAAAATTTTCTTAAAATTAATACGACTTCTTATTTTGATTTCAGTTATTTACTTCAATTTTCAATTATTCTTAAAACTTTTATTATATTATTTTTAATTAATCGTTATTTTTATTAATAATATGATTGATGGAATATTTGGCGTCAGGATTAGGTGAAGAAAAAATAAAAGATTTTTCTACAGTGTGTCAAACGTTTCTGCTCTAATGGGAGCCTTCATCAGTGACAAGTTTATTTATAAAAAGTAAAATAATGTTCGTTACATAGGCAATGTTCCCAGAAATTTTTTGAAATGTTCCTGGTAAATTACTGGGAAATTTATGGGAAATTAATGGGAATTCCCTGAAAGTTCTTAGGAAGACCCTCGAAGTTCTTGGGTAATTCCTCGAAATTCCTGGGAGTTTCTAGGAGAATTTTAAGAAATTTTTGGGAGTTCGCGGACAATTTCTGAAAAATTTTTTGGAGTTATTGGAAAATTTATGGAAGATTCCTGAAAGTTCTATGAAATCCTTGAGAGTTCTTGAGAAATCCCTCGAAATTCTTGGTCAATTCCTGACTAATCACTGGGAGTTCCTGGGAAATTTCTAGGAATTCGTAGGAAATTCTTCGGAATTGTTGGGAAATTTTTGTGAGTTTATGAGAAATCCCTGCGAGTTTCTGGGAAAAACTTAGGAGTTGTTGGAAAATCCATTAGAAATCTATTAGAAATCCTTGGGCTCTTCTGGGAAATCTCTTTGATATCTTAGAAAATTCCTTAGGAATTCCTGAGAACTTTCTGGAAATTTCCTAAGAATTCTCTGGGAGTTTCTGGGCAAAGCCTGGTAAATTTCTGGGAGTTCCTGGGCAATTCCTTAGAAATTTCTAGAAGTTATTGGAAAATTCATGTAAAATTCCTGAAACTTTCTGGGAAATCCTTGAGAGTTCTTAAGAAATCCCTCGACTTTCTTGGTCAATTCCTGAGTAATCACTAGGAGTTAATGGGAAATTTCTGGAAATTCGTAGGAAATTCCTCGGAGTTGTTGGGAAATTTTTGGGAGTTCATGAGAAATCCATACGAGTTTCTGGGAAAAACTTAGGAATTCTTAAAAAATCAATTCGAAATCTATTAGAAATCCTGGAGCTCTTCTGGGAAATCTCTCTGATATCTTGGAAAACTCTTTAGGAATTCCTGGTAACTTTCTGGAAAATTCCTGCGAATTCTCTGGGAGTATCTGAAAAAATTCTGGTAAATTTCTGAGAGTTCCTTGGCAATTCCTGAAAAATTTCTAGAAGTTATTGGAAAATTCATGTAAAATTCCTGAAAGTTCTATGAAATCCTTGAGAGTTCTTGAGAAATCCCTCGAAATTGTTGGTCAATTTCTGAGTAATCACTGGGAGTTCCTGGGAAATTTCTGGGAATTCGTAGGAAATTCTTCGGAGTTGTTGGGAAATTTTTGTGAGTTCATGGGAAGTCCTTACTAGTTCCTGGAAAATCCTTCGGAGTTCTTGAGAAATCAATTAGAAACCTATTAGAAATCCCTGGGATCTTCTGGGAAATATCTCTCACATCTTAGAAAATTCCTTAGGAATTCCTGAGAACTTTCTGGAAAATTCCTGCGAATCCCCTGGGAGTTTCTGGGCAATTCCTGAAAAATTTCTAGAAGTTATTGGAAAATTCATGGAAAATTCCTGAAAGTTCTATGAAATCCTTGAGAGTTCTTGAGAAATCCCTCGAAATTCTTGGTCAATTCTGAGTAATCACTGGAAGTTCCTGGGAAATTTCTGGGAATTCGTAGGAAATTCTTCGGAGTTGTTGGGAAATTTTTGGGAGTTCATGAGAAATCCCTACGATTTTCTAGGAAAAACTTAGGAGTTCTTGAAAAATCAATTAGAAATCTATTAGAAATTCGTAGGCTCTTCTAGGAAATCTTTCTGATATCTTTGAAAATTATTTAGGCATTCCTGGGAAATTTCTCGGAGTTGTTGGGTGATTTCTGAGTAATTCCTGGGAGTTCTTGGTATATTCTTGGAAGTCTCTGGATAATCTCTCCTAGTTCTTGGACAATTCCTTGGGCTTTCTTGGGAAATTCCTCGGAATTTTTGGGCAATTCCTGAGTAATCCCAGGTAATTCTTAGGAAATCCATGGAAAATTCCTGGACATTCGTGGAAAACTCCTGGGAGTTTCTGGGAAATCTCTTTGAGTTCTTGGTCAATTCCTGGAAATTTTCTCGGACTTGTTGATCAGTTCCTCAGTAATCAGTGGGAGTTCCTGGGAAATTGTCGAGAGATTCTGGGACATCCTTGATAAATCCTTTGGCGATTCCCGGGAGTTTCTAGGAAAATTCCGAAAATTTTCTGGTAGTTCCTGGGATATTCTTAGGAGTTTATGTGAAATCTCTCTGACTTCTTGGACAATTTCTGGGAAATTTCTCATTCGACTCATTCGACAATTCCTGAGTAATCTCTGGGAGTTTCTAGGAATTTTCCCGAGTTCATGGACAATTCCTAAGACTTAGTGGAAAATTTTTAGAAGTTTTTGAAAAACCCTTGGTAAATTCCTGGGAAATTTCTGGGAGTTTCTGGGAAATCGTCGGGGAATTCTAAAGAAATTCTTGGAAGTTTCTGGGAAATCTCTCCGAGTCCTTGGAAAATTCCTCGGAATTTTTGGATAATTCCTAAGTAATCCCAGGTAGTTCTTGGAAAATCCATGGAGGATTCCTGGCAATTCGTGGAAATCTTCTGGGAGTTTCTGGGAAATCTCTTTTAGTTCTTGGTCAATTCCTGGGAAATTTCTGGACTTGTTGATCAATTCCTCAGTAATCCCTGGTAATTCCTGGGAAATTCCTGGAAATTTCCAAGAGTTTTTAAGACATCCTTGAGAAATCCTTTGACGATTGCCGGGAGTTTCTGGTGAAATCCTGGATATTTCTGGGAATTCCTGGGATATTCTTGCGAGTTCATGCCAAATCTTTTCGAGCTCTTGGACAATTCCTGGAAAATTTCTCGGACTTATTATACAATTCCTGAGACATCGTAAAAAATTTCTAGGAGTTTCTAGGAAATCGTCGGGGAATTCCTCAGAGTTTTTGGGCAATTTTAAAATAATCCCTGGGAGTTCTTCAGAAGTCCATGGGGAATTCCTAGAAGTCTCTTGGAATTCCTTCGGTTATTCCTTGGATTTCCTTGTAAATTTCTGGGTGTTTCTGGGTATTCCTGGGAAACTCCTGAGTAATACTTGGGAAATCCTGGGAAAATCCTGAGTAATCTTGGGAACTTCTGGGAAATCCCTGGGAGTTCCTGAGAAGTACATGGGAGTTTCTAGGATATATCTCCTTAGTTTTTGGACAATTCTTGGTCCTTTCTGGGAGTTTCTGAGAAATCCTTGGGAAATTCCTGGAATTTCCTACGAAATTTCTGTAAGTTTCTGGGAACTCCTTTAGAAATTTCTGTCAGTTCCTAGCAAATCTCTACGAGTTCTTGAACAATTCGTCGATTGGGAGCAGCAAGGTGCCATTCCAGCTAAGACTTGAAAAACTTGCCATCTCAGATGTCAGATGTTTTGGTTATTTTAAGGTTGACAAAAACATGACAAACAAGCAGAAATTATTAAAACTTACTATTGAAAATTAAAATTAAAGGTTCAAATTGAATTTATACATGATAAAATACTACCATTATTCGATTTTTTATATTTTTTAGATTATCTAAAAATAACCAAAACATTTGACATCTGAGATGGCACGTTTTTCAAGTCTTAGCTGGAATGGCACCTTGCTGCACCCAATCGACGAATTCCTTAGGAATTTCTAGGAAATTTCTTGGAGTTGTTAGGTAATTCTTGCGAGTTCATGGGAAGTTCCAAGAAAATTTCTGGGTGTTTCTAGAAAATCCTTGTAATATTCCTGGAACTTCCTTGTAAATTTTTGCGGAGTGTCTAGGAAATCATTAAGAAATTCCTTGTAGTTTTCGGGAAATTCTTGTCAAATTTCTATGAATTCCTGAAAAGTTTCTGAAAAATTGTTGGAAAATTCTTAGGAGCTTTTCAGGAATTCCTAGGAAATCCCTGCTCCCAGCATAAATTTTTTTCTCATTCGATATATTGATTCGATAATCGATATATAAATACAGGTTTTGTGCACTTATTTTCACACTGATTTTTTTTTAAGTTTCTTATTATTTTCTCGTATTCAGCTACTGTTTAAATTATTAATTATATTTACTAATGGATTATTTTTCTTGTTCTGTTACAGTGCAACAGCTGCCAGAAGCCCTTGATCTATCCACATCAGCGGCTGAACTTCTACTCAGATTATAGTCGGGTTTTTGCGTGTCCTCACTGCAGAACTGTGGACGCTCACTTTGTGAAGCCCCTCTCGTCCTGTTTCACCCGCGAACAATTTCAGCTGTACAGTCAGTGGCCGTAACCACTAGAGAATCTAGTTAACCGCCTGAACACTGCGGGAGACCATCTTTCCTTGAATCCTCTGCTGACTTTACTCCGGGCAACGTTACTTTAGACTCTCTTTTCAATTGACAGTAGTAAACAGAGTTCTTTCGTTAACGTGTTGGTTCAACGGTAAACAACGTAATCAGGGGAAGATGGCCTACTTAAGTAAAAGAAAAAGGTGAGCGCTGTGCCGGAGGCTTTGCTCGACAACTTCGGTGAAAACTGCATTGATTAGGGTCGATTAAAAAGAAAAAAAGAAAAACGTTGGATAGACCGAACGTTGCAACGATTCGAGACTGACGGACATGTTTCACCGCGGACGCCCAAAGACGTGGGAAATCTTTCTCTGAAGCCTTATCTTCATCAAAGATCGATCTAATCTTCAAATCCATCATTAGTAAACTTTTAGACAATTTTTAGTTTTTTAATGTCATGTTTGGTGTTTTGACTATACATGTTTAGTTACTTGATTCGATAGTTCAATATCCAGTGGATTTTTATTTTAAAGAAGCCTTTTTACTAAAGGACATCTTTCTCAATGACGACACTTTTTGAAAAGGAGTCCACAGTCTGGATTTTTTTCACTTGACCATCTTTTCGTTGAAAGAATCTGACGAGGAAGGTTTTAAGAATAGCTTTTAATTATGAACGAGGAAAGCTTTGGAAAAGTCACTCTTGCGAGGAGATTATTTTAGGAGAAAATGAAGAAAAAGCGAAAAGATAATGCGGATGATCTTGAGAAAAAAAAGTTTTTGATTATGGCCTTTCTTGGAAAAGGGACATTTTTGAGAAAGACTTTTTTCAGGGAAACTGATATTGGAAGCGGTTATTTTTAAAAAGAAGATGATTAAATAAGCAGATTTTCAAATAAACAAATCTTTAAAGAAGCAATTCTTCAAAGAAGAAAATTTTTAAAGAGGAATATCCTTCAACATTCTTTAACAAAGAAGATTTTAAAACAAACAATTCTTGAAGAAACAATATTTTTAAAGAAATAATTCCTCATGAAAATAAATTGTCAAAAAGCTAAATCTCCAAGAGAGTCAATTTTCATCAACTTAATTTTCCAAAAGTTCAAATCGTCACAAAATTAAACTATTCGCAAGAAGCTTTTGTAAAGTTTTCCTTCTGATATCACAATAAAACAAAAAAGGATCCTTTTCAAGAAGAAAATCTTTATAAAAACAGAAACTAGAGAAAAAAGAAAGATGCCTTTTTAAAAAGGTCGTACGAAATGGCAATTTAGTTTAAAGAGAGAAAAAAAGTTTCAATAATTGGAATTTGCCTGTAATGAAATAATGTTAGAATTCGCCAAATCGAAGCTTTGAGGGTCAGAGAAGCTTGTAACTGTGAATCTTGAAGCGCCTTGTTTCCTTTGAAAGCGAGGTTTGGCGTCCAGTGAGAAATTTCGCCGTCTCCCGTGCATTAATGCAGAATGAAACTACACTTTTGAATGCTTAAGCGCACGCAGTTTCGATAAAGTGGCAAATCCCCGTCTCATCCGATTATTCAAGCTACATATTAAACAAATTATGTATTATGAAAGATTAATGTCATTTCAGCATTGTAGAAAAACCACTTCGTATGTGAGGGGGAAAAGATACTATTGTTTGTTACTTAGATAATCGATAACGTTGTTTTTTTACATTTTATTAGTTTGTACGTTAACGCGGCCATGTTATTTTGTTTAAGGATCTGCAAACTCGTGCGACAAGTTCGTTTTGAGACAGCGTCCAGCCCGCGCCTTTGAGAAAACGATCACGATTTTTATCACTTTATAAAAAAAAAAAAGAAAAAAATTTAAGAAAAATCGTTTTTTTTTTATAACACATTGCAAGGGATACAAAATACTGGTCAAATATTGGGTAATATTGAGGCAACATTTACGAAACATTATCTAAAATAATTACTTTCGGCAGTATTGTAGTTTAATGTTGCTGCAATTTTTCCATGTAATACTGCTGCAATATTAACGCAACATGGTATAAAAAACTGTTCAAATAGTAAGTAATATTAAGGCAATATTACACGTAATTTTACCAATGTTGCAGAAAATTGTTGCTGCAATGTTGCCATGTATTATTGCTTGGCAATATTGCTGCAATATTAAAAATCTTCTCACGCAGCATTGTTGAAGTATTCGAAAAATTGACGAGCAATACTGCTGCAATATTAGTAATATTTTTCATATGAAATTGCTGCAACATTGCAATATTTTCATACAATATTGTCGCAAAACTAGCAAAATCACTGTGCAATATTGCTGCAACATTGCAATATTTTGGAGCAATATTGACAAGCATTACTGACACAATATTAATAATACTTACATACAAAATTTCTGTAAAATTGGCAAGATTATCATGCAATGTTGTTGCAATATTGTCAATATTTTCATGCAATATTGCAATATTTTCAAGCAATACTGTTGCAACATTGGCAATATTATCATCATAGTTAGACAATATTCCTGCAATATTTCTGCAACTTTGCAAATATTTTCATGAAATAATGCTTTATTATTGTAATATTGGTGCAACATTGCAATATTTTCATGTAATTCTGCTGCAACATTGAAAATATTTTCATACAATATTGCTGCAAAATTATTATCATTATTAAACAATATTCCTGCAATATTGCTTCAGTATTGCAATATTTTTCTGCAATGTTGCTTCAACATTGTCATTTTTTAATGCAAAGTTGATGCAATATTGTCAATATTTTCAAGCAATATTCCTGCAATATTGCAGTATTCTTCTGCAGTATTGCTGGAATACTGACAATCTTTGTATTCAACATTGCTGCAATATTGCAATGTTTTTCTACAATATTGCTTGAACATTGTCATTTTGTATGCAAAGTTAATGCAATATTGTCAATATTTTCAAGCAATATTACTGCAATATTGCAGTATTTTCCTGCAGTATTGCTGGAATATTGTCAATATTTTCATGCAATATTGCTGCAACATTGCAATATTTTTGTAATATCCTGAAATATTGCTGGAACATTAAATTTTTTTGTACAATATTGCTTTGAGGTTGTAATATTTTCATGCAATGTGGCTGCAATATTAAGTATTTTTTCTGAAACATTGTTAAGATATTGGCAATATTTTCAAAAAATATTGCTGGAATATTGGCAATATTGCCATGCATTATTTATGAAATATTGACAACTTTTTCATGCAACATTGCCATCCAATCCTGTCTCAATATTACCTTCTATTCATCCAAGTACACTGAGTATTAAACTCTAAATTATGTGAATTATAAAATAGTTTTATTGCAAAATACAAAACTACCAAATTTACCAAAAATTTAGATCACAACAAGTAAAAGTACTAAGTTTAGAAAACTGATAATTTTACTGTTTAGAAGAAGTATAATTACTTTTTACAAAAATAAAAATTACTTTCTACAATAAAGAAAACTACTTTTTACAAAAAAGTAAAAATTACTAAATTTACAGAAATCTAAATCTAGGTTTGCAATGTGATTAATTGCAAGTTTATAAAGTGAAAAATTGTAAGTTGACATAGTGAAAAATTGCGAATAGAAAAAAAAAAATACTAAGTTTACAAAGTATAAAATAGTAAATTCTGATGAGAATACAATTTAATGAACGAAAATTGTGTAAAATATACAGACGAGATAAAAATCAGGTTTTTTTATCGTCAGCTAGCAATTATTATTTTTAATCTCAATTATGATTCCTGAAATCTCGGTGAATTTCGTATATTATTTTAGTCTCATTATCCTATTGGATTTGCTTTCATACACTGTATTAATTTCTTTTAATATATTTTTAATTTTAAATGGATTATGTTTTGTTTTTCTGTTTCTCCTGACTATTATCTCGAACGTTTCTTTCTGTTTGGTTTCAAGTTTTGAAAAACTCGAGCGTTTTTTCAAGTGGCGCGTTTTGGCGACGCCAAGGCCAATGTAAATAGAGAGCCGAGGCGACCAAATTTTTAATAAAATTTTGGCGATGCTGGTCGTTGCTATCGACTCAGAGCGGCCGTCCCCAAAAATGACCGCAAGTTTAATAGTCGATCGTGTACTTTTTTACGTTAATTCATTATATGCATTTACACTCTACTTAATGTGTGAAAGTAGTTAAAATGCAGTCGTCTTCAGTAACTTTTCTGATACTTGACTTTTTAAAATTAAACTTGGTAGAAATTAAGCAGATAATATGAAAATTTGATGGAATTGAAATCAACGATAAATTCAAGTGTAGATTTAATAATAAAGATTGAGTCAAGAAAAACTTTCAATGCTTTCAAAAAATACAATAAGAAATAAATGTTGATGAAACGTTACTTGGGACACTGCTTAAAAAAGGAGAGAAAAAAAAGAGAAAAAAAATGCTAAGAATTTTGGATAGCCACATTTTGTTCGAATGTTTCTCAGAGTGCCAAAAGTGACTCTCGAACAAGAGGATAGTTTTTGTTTTTAATTAGAATTTAAAAAATCGAGTTTGTGCTAAATTATTCAAATATCAGTTAAGTATACTTTTAAAAAAAAACGAGTCGACGAGAACTCGTTCAAGTTTGGTGAGAAGCGAACAAGTTTTTCACAATACTTGATTTTAAATCAGAATCTTCCTGTAATGGGTGAAATTTTGTTTCCTGGAATTTCACTAGGAGAAATACTTTCCTCGACGTAACTAACAAGGGAACGTTCCCAGGTGTATCACTTGGATTTGATTGAAATTTTGCGCATCGAGAGGTCTTGATAATTGATGATGATTGGAGTTTAAATTGATAGGCACTACTCATAACAAACAAAATGGCGGCTAATCAAAATTCCTTTAATTTTTGTTTGGTCCGCCATTTTGTTTTTTGTGAATAGTGTCATCAAGTTTAAAAGAAAATCATCATCATTTATCGAGATGTTTCGATGCGCAAATTTTGAGCCGAATTCGAGTGTGACACCTGGGAATGTTTTTTTGTAGGAGTCATTCTAGCCAAAAAGTAATTATTTCTAGATAAACGTAATTGTAGGTTACTTAGTTGTGTCGATGTACAAAATTTGTGTTACGAAAATGGCGTTTTTTTATTGATGAAAAACGAACGGTTTCTAAGTTAATGTGACAATATTGGGGAGACAGCGTTTTATTTTTCTAATTTTCGTTACCGGTGACTTGCAGTTGCCCCGATTAGAGTGTTTCTTTGATTAAAATTTTTATCGGCTCTTTTTCACCTGGTTATCCAAGATAAATCCGCTCGATTAGATAAATAAATTGAATCGAGAGAAAGGTGTGCGAAATGCTCTAATAATGTAGGATGTTTTTAATACTAAAATTGCGTACTCCCTACTATTTTCAATTCAGTTCCTAAACCACGGCCGCATTAATGGAGTATTATATAAATGAGGGAAAGAAAGCGCTCAAGAAAGTTTAATGTTGCACGTTCATGTCTTTCGATTTTGACATCGCCGCTTCCTTGAACAGAAATTAAGTTATAAAATTATTAAATTTATTAAATCTAAATTTGGAAAGGTAGATTGTGTTTTTATTAGTCTGGATTTTAGAAAATTGAAGTATGAATTTGTTAAATTGAGTTTCTCGTAATCTGGTGTATGTAATTTAGATATTTTAGATATTTCAAAAATTGAGATTATAAATTGAAATTTCCAAGAATGTGTTTAATAAATCTAGATTTCCATAAATCTGGATTCTATAATTATAAATCTAGACTTCTAGGAATCTGGATTAATTCTTAAATATCTAGATCCTTAGGAATTTGAAATTTCTGTGAGTCTAGATTATATAGGTACTTATAAATCTAGTTTTCTAAAAATGTGGATTATTCAGTTAAAAAATCAAGTTATATTTTAAATATATCTTGATTTTCAGAAATGTGGATTAAAAACCCAAATTTCGATAAATCCGGATTATATTTTTGGAAACCTGTAAATTTTTAGGAATTTATATATTTTTTATTTATCTAGATTTTTGAGTTATAATTTTCACTTATACTTCTAGATTTTTATAAATTCGATTATATAATGTTTATAATTCTCGAAGTCTAAGAATCTAGATAATTTTTTTAATTTCTAGATCCCTAGAAATTTGGAATTTCCATGAATCTGGATTATATACTTACAAATACAGTTTTCTAGAAATTTGGATTAAGCAATTAAAAATCTAGATTACTTTTTAAATATATCTAGATTTTCAGAAATGTTAACCTAGAATCCAAATTTCCGTAAATCCGGATTATATTTTTAAAATCTAGATTTTTAGGAATTTTTATATTTTTTCTCTATCTGGATTTCCGAGTTATAATTTTCCCTTATAGTTCTAGATTGTCATAAATTTAAATTACATATTTATAAATCTCGAGTTTCAAAAATCTAGATTATTTTTTTAAATGTTCAGATCTCCAGAAATTTGGAATTTCTGTGAATATGGATTATATAATTACAAATATAGTTTTTTAGAAATTTGGATTATTCGATTAAAAATCTAAATTACATAATATTAAATATATCGAAATTTTCAAAAATGTGGATTAAAAATCGACATTTCCATAAATCCGTGTTACATTTCTGTAAACCTAGAATTTTATAAATTTTTATATTTTTTATTTATCTAGATTTCGGAGAGTTTTCATTTTCGCTTTTAATTCCAGATTTTTATATATTCTATTATATAAAGTTTATAATTCTCGAAGTCTAAGAATCTAGATTATTTTCTTAAATTTCTAGATTTCCAGAAATTTGGAATCACTATAAATCTGGATTATATACTTACAAATACACTTTTCTTGAAATTTGGATTATGCAATTAAAAATCTAGATTACTTTTTTAATATATCTAGATTTTCAGGAATGTTAATCTAAAATCCAAATTTCCGTAAATCCGGATTATATTTTTGTAAATCTAAGTTTTTAGGAATTTTTATATTTCTTATCTATCTGGATTTCCGAGTTATAATTTTTACTTATAATTCTAGATTGTCATAAATTTGGATTATATATTTATAAATTTCGAGTATTAAGAACCTAGATTATTTTTTAAAATTTCGAGATCTCCAGAAATTTAGAATTTTTGTGAATCTGGATAATTGGATTATGCAATTAAAAAACTAGACTACTTTTTAAACATATCTAGATTTTCAGAAAAGTGAAACTAAAATCCAAATTTTCGTAAATCCGGATTATATTTTTGTAAATCTAGATTTTTAGGAATTTTTATTTTTTTTTATTTATCTAGATTTCCGAGGGTTATAATTTTTACTTAGAATTCAAGATTATCATAAATTTAGATAATATATTTATAAATCTCGAGTTTTAAGAATCTTGATTATTTTTTTAAATTTTTAGATCCCTAGAAATTTGGAATTTCTGTGAATCTGGATTATATAATTACAAATACAGTTTTCTAGAAATTTGGATTATGCAATTAAAAATCTAGATTGTATATTAAATATTTATATTTTTGAACATCTAGATTTCCCAGATTTTTAGTTTTCGCTTTTAATTCTAGATTTTCAAAAATTTGGACTATATTTCACTATTTGGACTTTTAAAAATTTAGTTACTTATAAAAATTATAGATCATTTTTATAAGTAACTAAATTTTTAAAAGTTTGGATTATATACTTAAAAATCTAGAGTATTTATTTATATACTAAATATATTGAGATTTACAAAACTGTAGTTATTAAATCTATGTTTAAAAAAATCTAGATTTAAAAAATCCGAATCATATATATTTAAAAATGTAGATTTTCATGAAACTAAATAACAAATTCATAAATCAACATTTCTTGGAATTTAAATCGCTTATCAAAAATCTAGTTTTTTAAAAAAAAACTTCAAAATACTATTATTTCTACTCTTTTAACAAGACAATAATTTGGACTAATTCGAATTAGTAACTGACTATTATAACTACACGATTGAAAATTACGATATTCTTAATTGTTATAATTATAATTTTTTAACCAAATAATTAGCCAAGATTAACTCACCATCTTCACATTTTTTGGATTCAAATTCTGTTTAAAAGAGGCAAGGTTCTTTTTTCCCAACATAAACAATTGTCTTCGTATCAAGCAAAAGATGATCAGAATAAGTTCGATATCAAAAGAGGAGGATATTTGATGATAATTTTTTGCAAAAAGCAGGTACACGAACGTTAAACCGATTCGATTGCGCCTACCAAAATTTTACCAAAATTCCCTAATCAAATCGACGTATCTAGAATAAGAAAAAAATCAAGCGGCAGGTTCAGTTGATAAAAGAGATTCTTGAATCGAGAATGAGAGAAAAATCGCTGGCTTTCCAGCGATCTACCGAAGGGAAATGATTTTGCGAGAGGTGAAAAATATTGTAATACGTAGACGTTAAGAGGGTAGCGCTCCATATATCTGGCATATAGAGCGTTGAGGGGAAAAGGATTTACTCGATCAGACGAAAGGGATAAATAAAACCAGCTCGACTCGACGAGAACGAGAATAAGGGCGAAAAACGTGTTGACAAGAACGATAACGATCTCGACGAGAAAAGAAAAGAAAGAGCGAGATTAGAAAATGATCTAAACGCAAAAGATCTTGAAGAGAATATAACTGATTTTGACAAAAGAAAAATGATCTTTATGAGAAAAAAAATGAGCTCGACCTGATGAAATAAAACCTTATAATATCCCTTTATAAATTTATCCAAGTCGGGTGACAAAAAAAATTTGGCTCAAAATGAACCCAAACGTGTCGGATTCTACTTTTGTTTCTGTTCAAAATGATTCTTATTTTTCTCATATTTGACATCATGCTTAAAGGCACATTTTGAGCCTGAAACACTTACGAGACTTAAATTTACTACTGCTCAAAACGAGTTTACTCAAGGCTCATTTTTGCTGCTTTTCAAAATGAACCTAATCCGAAATTTTTGTCATTTATAAATAAAGTTGAACCTGACGCGGACCTGTGAGGCTCACTTTTGCGACTACTCAAAATGAGCTCCTATGTGTTCATTTTGTGCCCAGGTTTTTTTTCTGTCGGCTCAAAAAATCTTCGTCTGTGTAGATCCTTTTTTGAAAGAATACGAATAAGATCCGCGAGTCTTCTAACAAAATGCTGTAAGTTTTTTCTATTTGATCGTAGATTGGTATTTGCTCTATGTAATAAGAATAGGCTAACTTTTTTAAATTCTCATAATTAATTAATGAGAAGGATATTGGATTTTTATTATTCCGATAATCGTACAATTTTATACATTTGCTATACCAGCTCGATGTGTCATCGGAGACAAATTATTGTTTCCAAACAATAGATTTGGAATGATTTGTCAACGACGATTTTATCGAGAGAGTGAAATTTTTGTATCGATGTTTTTAGAAGAGAGATTTATGGTTTCGACGCTGATTGGTTAACTAAACTGACTCGTCGATTTCACAAAAATAATATATATTAAAATACATTAAAATGTATAGCTCGATCTTTTGAATATAATATTATTATAGAAGCAATCGCGTTGGATAAGTTGATAAGTTTTGGAAACGGGAAGAGAGAAAGTGAGAAGAACAAAAAGATGGAGAAAAAGAGAAGGTTGAAGAATTATGTGGTTGAAATATGAATAGAGTTTAGAATAGACTTTGCGAGATTAAGAGATAATTGGAGTCGTCGATTTACATTTGGAGTAAAATTTAAGAAAAAGTACCGGGAGATTTATTTATTGTTCAGTCTCAGATCGCGTTGAACGTTGATAAAAAAAAAATTAAAAAAAAAGAAAAATATTGTAAAGGTATTGCGAGAAAATCGGTGAGACGGAATTTTCCGATAGGTTTATTGTGTCATGTAATATTATTATTCGTAGGTATGTATTTGCAAATGAATATTGGTATGAGTCGGTTTGTTTTTCTTTTTCTAGGAATATTTTCGAATCGATCGTAATTATGACTGTAAGGTGAAACACACAATCGTTTTTAACTGGATGCGCATTATCAGTGTGTAATCTAAAGTGTATCGTAGAAACTAAGACTTTCAGCTGTGGTAGACAACTACATAGATACTATTCGTGATTCAGAGCCGTTGCAAATTTTTTGCTCCTATCAATTCCAATATCGTCAATTCTCTCGGAAACTTTCGGTATAAATTCAGTCCCAATATTGTTAAAGCCCTCGGATAGTTTCTAGTTAAAAATCGATATAAAATTGGATAGGAACGTAAAAATTCAAAGTCCTCGGATTTCTGACACGTAGGTACGCATATAAAAATTAAGAAATTGCGCCGGGTACATTCTCAAGAGTTATATAGATTCGATTAAATAAACAAATTAAACCAACCAAGTTTCCTCGTTGCAATCTCAATCAGCAGAAAAGATTCTTGGGTTCTTAATTAAGCCTGTAAATAGTCGGATCTAGAGTGAGATTGTTTGTACAAGGGAGAAAATTGAGTTACTAAATTATCGAAAATAATTTAATAAACAATTCTGAAAATCTTTTCTGTGCTTGATTTTGTGCGAATAGGCGACACTTAAATATATAATGATGACTATGCGAAAAACATAAAGAAAGCGCGATTTTTAATAAAGCCAAAATAATCTTGAATAAAGATAAAAATCGCAACAACAACAAAAGAGTTAAAAAAATCGTGGTTTATAAATAAAGGTAGAAACGCGTAGCTGATTAGAAATACGCGTGCCATTGTCACGAGGAGGATGGTGCGCGAAACGGTGATAATTTGTGATCATCTGGTGTAACCTGAATTCCTCGACTCGCCAACTGCGAGCTCCCCTTTAATTCAAGAATTGGTTTTCTTTTTCATTCTGACCCACATTGATCGCAAGGTCCTTTTTTGTATATTTGAAATAATCATTTCTCTTGTTCAAATGTGTATGTGTGCGTTAGGGTGGTCCTTAGAAATAAAATTTTCGAATTTTAAAGTTTGTAACATCACATTTTGTTGGACTTGAATAAAGGAGACAAGTATTTTTTTTATTTTTTTTAATTCAATATTTAGTAGTGCCTCAGCAAATATGAAATTTTCCATGTATTTTGTATGGGAAATAAACAATTATTTTTTGTAGATTTGCCATAAAATCATGAAAAATCAACATTTTTTAGTAGACTGCTTTGTTTCTGTTGTAAAATGTTCAATAAATGATCTCCAATAATTTCTTTATTAATTTTTTGAAAATACTTTTTTTTAAAGAGACCCCAAAACACCATAAAATGAAAAATCAGGGAAAAATCATTAAATAATATTTATTACTTTTTTTTATATAATTTTTTTGCACAATCTTAAATAAATAACATAAATATAGATTATTAACAATTATTTCTTGTAATTGCTAATTTGTTTAAACAAATTATTATTCTTTATTTACAGCTGTTTATCAAATTCAGCTAGATAGTTGAAATTTCCTCTCAATTTTACAAATTTTTAAGCTTTATAATATCAATTACTGACAACAAATTAAAAATAACAATTGTATCAATTGTTTAAACAAATTATTATTGTTTAATTTCAACTTTTTATCAAATTAGGCAATGAAGTTGTAAATTTCTCTAAATTTTGCAACTTTTCAATCTGAATTGTATCAGTTACTAACAGCAAACTAAAAATAAAAATTTTACCAATTGTTATAATAATTGTTACAATAACAAATTATAATTGTTAAATTTTAACCTTTTAGCAAATTAAAATACAGAGTTGCATTTTTTCTCAATTTTGTAATTTTTAAAGCTGAATGATATTTATTACTAACAACAAACTAAAAATTGCAATTCTACTGATTGTTTAGACAAATTATAATTGTTTAATTTTTTAACTTTTCATCAATTTAAGCAATGGAGTTGCAAATTTCTCTAAATTTTGCAAGTTATTGAGCTGAATTGTACCAATTACTAACAACAAATTAAAAATAACAATTGTACCAATTGTTATAATAATTGTTATAATAAGAAGTTATAATTATTTAATTTTAAATTTTAATCAAATTAAGCTACAGAGTCGCAATTCTTCACAATGCTACTAATTGTTTAGACAAACTATAATTGTTTAATTTTAACTTTTCATCAATTTAAGCAATGAAGTTGCAAATTTCTCTAAATTTTGCAACTTTTCAATCTGAATTGTACCAATTACTAACAACAAACTAAAAATAACAATTTTACCAATTGTTATAAAAATTGTTATAATAACAAATTATAATTGTTTAATTTTAACCTTTCATCAAATTAAAATACAGAGTTGCAATTTTTCCCAATTTTGCAATTTTTGAAGCTAAATGATATTTATTACTAACAACAAACTAAAAATTGCAATTTTACTAATTGTTTAAAAAAATTATAATTGTTTAATTTGAACTTTTCATCAAATTCAGCTACCGAGTTGAAATTTTCTTTTATTCTTGCAACTTTTAAACCCAAATAATGCAAATTACTAACAGTAAATTAAAAATAACAATTCCACTAATTGTTTAAATAAATTTTCATTGCTAATTTCAAATTTTTGTCAATTTAAGATACAGAGTAGCAATTTTTTTCAATTTGTTCTGTTTTTTTTTTGGAGAAGTATGACTATAAGATTGGCTATAAGACGAAATTATAGAGTAAAAACTTTCAATAATTGATTATTGTCAAAATTTTAAAATACAAACTTCTTTTCTTAATCAAGATTCATCAGAATGGTATAAAAATAATGATTCTATTACTTGCAAATATATTATTAAGAATTTGAAAGTATCGAATGATATGGCGGAGAGAAATAATTTCAATAGATAATTTAATAGACAATTAGATCTTATAGCCAACATCTCTCTGAAAATAAAAATATGCCAAATTTAGAAAAAATTTCAAATCTGTAGCTTAATTTGATGAAAAGTTAAAATTTTAAAAATTATAAATTGTTTAAACATTTGCCAGAATTGTTAGTTTTAGTTTGTTGCTAGTAATTAGTATCATTCAGCTTTAAAAATTGCACTTTGTAGCTTAATTTGATGAAAAGTTAAAATTAAACAATTATAATTTGTTTAAGCAATTGGTAGAAATTGTGAAATTGCAAATCTGTACCTTAATTAAAAAAAGGTGAAATTAAACAATAATAAATTGTTTAAACAAATAGGAAAATTGTTAATTTAGTTTGTAGTTACTGGTATCATTCAGCATCAAAGATTGCAACTCTGTAGCTTAATTTGATGAAAATTAAAATTAAACAATTGGTAGAATTGCTATGTTTAGTTTGTTGTTAGTAATTGATATCCTTTAGCTTCAAGAATTTCAAAATTGCGAAAAATTGCAACTCTGTAGCTTAATCTGATGAAAAATTGAAATTAAACAATTATAATTTCCAGTACTGATAATTTAACGTCAAGGAAATGAACAATTATACAATTATAATTGTTTAACAATCTGTTTTTATAACAATTGTTTTAACGATGTTGGTAAAATTGTTATTTTTAGTTTGCTGTTAATAATTGGTATCATTGATCTTAAAAAGTTGCAAAATTAAGAAAAAGTTGCAAGTCTCTATAACTTAATTTAATGAACAGTTGTAAATATACAATAATAAGTTGTTTAAACAAATTATCATTTACATGAAACAATTGTTAAAAGTCTCTATTATTTCTGTTATTAGTTAAAAATTGTACAAGAAGTTATAAAAAAATAGTAATAAATATTTTTAAACTATTTTCCCCTGATTTTCCATTTTATTGTGTTTTTAGGGCCTCCTTAAATAAAAAGAAAAAGTGGATTCTTTCATAAAGAAATTATTGAAGATTACTTTTGGAACATTTTTCAAGAAAACAGAGTAGTCCGATAAAAAATCTTTATTTTTCATGATCTTATTGCAAATCAACGAAAAATTGTTTGTTCCAATGCAAAATACTTGTGAAATTTCATCCTCGATGAGGCAACATTAATTATTGTAATAAAAAAGATTTAAAAAATTCCTTGTCTCTTTTTTATTATTGCGCGACAAAATAAGGTGTTAAGAGTTTTAAAATTCGAAAATTTCATTTGTAAGATCCACCCTAGTGTGCATGTGCGTGTGTGTGGGTAACAATGAAAGGAAAAATCATTAAATATATAATATATATATATATTCAGTACTTTGACTATAATAGGAAGCAAGTTTACTTAATATTAATATGAATTTGATGTTCTCAGGCCAGAGTATAAATTGATACTTATTATAGTCATTGCTTGAAAATCCCACGAGACACCGAAGCTGATAACTTAGTCTTATTTTTCTTTGATTTATCGTTGTCTTTAGTCGAATTTACCTGTTTTTTCTTATTGCGTTACAAAGTTCATCGGTATTGTAAACGATGCTTTCTATTACAATATAATATTATCATCATCATCATCATCATTGCGTTATGATTGCACATTATCGAATAGTTTTTGCGCAGGGGTAGCGATAGAGGCTCGATCTATAGATCGACAATTGATTATTATTGCTAATAATTATTACATTTATTGATGAATTAATTACACCCACACAGTTTTTATCAGCCGGACCGCGAATCGAGAATAATGTGTGACATTATCACACCACGATATATATCATATCTAGACGTTATGTAGACGTTTCTGTATGTACTAGAAGTAATCTCAATCGTTTCGATTTATGACAGTTTGTATTGTGTATATGATAGCTGGATCGTTGACTTATATTATATACGAATTCTGTCACCGAATTCATTCTCTTATTAATGAAGGTAAAGCGACAGGTTTCGTTTAATATTATTCTAAACGGATTATATTACATCCCGTTAATTCTCGTACTCAATCGATCAAGGTCGGGTACCTTTCGATGTGTAGATCATTACCCCTACAATTTTTATAATCGCGCAATTATTTAGCCCTTCCCAAGTTTACCATTTCCCGAAAAAGCTTGATCATTTTAATACTGATTTTACTTAGGAAACCGATTCTTTTGTAGTTTTAACAAAGCTGCAATTTTCACACTGCTTTCAAGAGTTTAAAAAATTTTGAAAATTTTTGAGAAATATGAAGGTTTAAATATGCTTTGAAATTGAATGGACATCTTTGAGAAAAGTTTGGTGAGTTTGGAAGAATTTCATAAATGTGAAAGAAAATTTCCCAAAATTTTGAAACTTTGAAAATGATAAAACTTTGACAATTTTTAAGAATTCTCGAAAATTTGTAAGAAGTTTTGAAAATGTTTTTAAAATTATTTTGAAAAGATGTAAGAAAAATTTGAAAAGTTTAAGAAAATCTTATAAATGTTTAAAAAAAAATTTGCTAAAGTTTGTAAAGTTACCTAGATAAAATTTTTCAGAAACCTTAAAAAGTTTAACAAACTTGAAGAATAAAAAAATTTATAAAGTTGTAGAAACTTTTTAAAGTTGGTGTAACTTGGAAAATTTTTGACAAACTTGAAGATTGTTTAAAATACTTCAAAAGTGTTTCAAGATCACTTTGTACAACATTGAGAAAACTTTTAAAAGTTTACGAAATTTTCATAAAAGTTGAAAAAAAATTTGCTACTGGTGAATCTTTAAAAAAATTTAAGAATTCCCGAAAATTTTAAGTAATCTTGAAAATTTTTATAGTAACTTTAAAAAGTTTGAAAAATTTGTTTAAGTAGTACAAACATTTTAAAGTTTGTGTAACTTTGAAAATTTTTAAGGAATTTTGAAATTTTTAGAAACCTCAAAAATTATTACTTTAAACAATTTTCAGAAAACTTTGACTAGTTTAAAAAAGTGTTATGGAAGTTCAACAAAAAATAAACCGGTCATTAATTTAAATTAATGAAAAATTCTATTAATTTTCAGTGAATTTTCTCTATTTCATTAAACATTTTTACTAAAGTTTTAGTGAAAAATGATAAAAAATAAATAGAAACTTTCACTAATTTGAATTAATCACTGATTTTTTAGTAATTGAGATTAAGAGAGTAACATTGAATATTTTTGAGAAACTTTAAAACTTTTTCTCAAACTTTAAAAAAAAATTTGACATTACTTTGAACACCTTGAAAACTTTGGAAAAAGAAAGTTACAAAGTTGGGAAAAATTTTGCTACATTTTACGAAAGTTTGGACATTTTTATTTAAATTCTGATAATATTAACCACCATTTGAAAGTTTGTAAAAATGAAAAAATTCAGAACTTTTAACGAGTTTTAAAAATTTTAAAAGTTTGTGAAACTTATAAAAATTTTATGAAACTTCAAAAATGTTTTAAGATTACTTTAAACACCTTTAAAAAAAACTTTGAAAAGTTTTTGCCAGTTTTATAAAAGTTAGAAAAAAATTTTGTTAAAATTTATAAAAAGTTGAAATATTCTTGAAGAACGCTGATAATTTTTAAGAAATGTAAAAAACTTGGAAAATTTTTGAGATATTGTAAAAATTTGTGAAACTTTACAAAATTTTGACAAATTTTGTTTCAAGAAACTTCGAACAACTTACGAAAACTTTGGAAAATTAAAATAAATTCGAAAATGTTTTAGGCATTTGCAAATTTTTTGGAAAACTATGCAGAGTTTCAAAAATTGTTATAGATTTAAAAAATTTCAAACATTTTTCGAAATACTTTCAACATCTTTGAGATGCTTTAAAAGATTTGGAAAATTTTAAAAATTTAGAATAATCTCAAAAAGTACGATGAACTTTCAAAATTTATAAAAAGTTTTTAAAATCAACAAATTTTGTGATAAAATTAATTTGAAAACGTGAGAATTGTACCTTTTGCTCAATTAAAAAATTATTTTTTTCCTAAGAAGTGAAAATCGGTATTAAAAAAATCAAGATTTATGGATGGAATGTGACACTGATGCAGATAGCCTTTTAGGGTTGTTTAAGATGTTGCAGCGTACAAAAAGAGATACTCGCCGATAAAGGCCGCAGTCAAATGAAACGATAAAATGTGATTAAGAGGGCCTAGAAAGTTGGAGAGTCTTTCTGATCAGGTTTGCCTAAAAATGAAAGGATTTATCAAAGAGATTGGAGAACTCTCTGATAATCTTGGCCAAGTCCCGATTAAGTTTCACAGATTTTTAATCCCTCCATTCAACTATCCACTGTTTCAACTCGGAGCACTAGAAAATTATTCCACTATTCCTGTAAGTCGTGTAATTATATATAGATTGTCCGTTGTTACTGGTTGGAGGAAAGAGACAAATTTTTATCGAGTGGCGCTTGTTGGAGAGCGATTTTGTTTTTTTGTTTTTGTTTTTTGATATTTGTAACGGCCTCTTGACTCTCAAATCTATCTCTTTTTATTTTATTTGTATTTTTACTTTTTTTTACATTTCTTTTCTTTTTATTTTAACTTCCATTTATTTTCATTTTTCGTATTTTTTACAAATATTTTATCTTCTTATATTTTTTCTTAAAGTTTGATAATTTCTATATAGATTTCAGTTGGGGGTTTTATTTTGAATTGTTAATTTACATTTTTCAAGAACAAAAGTCCATTGAATTTAAAAATAATTTTTAAAGAAGCATATTTTTCAATTTCGGTTTTAAAACATTTATATTTATTTATTTATTTACATTTCAGAGCATTTTAAATTTAAAAAATTATTTTTGTAGTTTTTTTTTTGTGAAAGAGATAGAAATGTGATACGAGGAAAAATTTTGATGAGAGTCAAACGGACTGTCATAAATGTCAGTTAACGTCGTACACAAACCGGCTGTCTTTCACACTCTGCGGTTGAAAAAGTCGAGTTCCCAGTTGTCATCGGAGATGAGCAATGATCATTCCAAAGTTTTGCAGTTTTTATCTTTTTTTAAGAATCTTGTGAAAGAAAAAATATCGAGACCTTCCATGATATTTCAGAGAGATTGTAAAGCCGAGTCGATCAAATTCTTAAACTTGTTTTTGATTGGGATAATCTTTTAGCAGAAAAAAAGGGTCTTGGATGAAAATTAAGTTATACTTGATAAATAAGAAGTATTATTAATTAAACTCTTTAATCTTTTTATTATTAATATTATTATAAAATATTGTATAATATATTTTGAATTTAATATAACGTATTTTTGATCTAATATAACTTTTTAAATTTAATATAATTCTCTAAATCGGAATTAGTATAATATATTTTGAAGCTAATGTCAAATAGTTTGAATTTAATAAAATAAGTTATGAATAAATATCGAATACTTTGAAATTATGGAATATTAATATTAGGTAAATGTAGTTTTTTGCAGAAAATTAATTATATTCGATTAGTTATTAATAAGATTTATAATTAACAAATAATGAGAATCCCAATCAAAATTGTTAATTCTCGACTTGAGTTTACAATTAATTTTAATTTGTACAGAAATGCTTGAAATAACTACTTTCATTGTTCTGAACCTGGGAGCTTGACGAGAATCGAATATGTTAGTCAAGGTACAAATGTACATAGAAAATAGCGTTGTTATTACCTTTTCGCTCACGCGGGTATCTCACAGCGAAAGTGGCGTTTCAATTTTATAAGATTGACGAGAGTTGTTAAAAAAGAAGAAATGTTCTGTTTTACTGTAATCAGAGAGTTGCTCTCCTCGATCGAGGCCTAATGAAACGCAGAAAGAAGGACATGCAGGGCAATGTACTAAGTTTAGCCACGGATAATATTTTGTTTGAATGACTTTTAAGAGAAAAAAAAAATCTGAAAAATGTTATCTGATCTTTATCATTCGAAATATCTTGAGATTTGTAAAACATTCTTTATTTGTAAAATAGAATCATTTATCTCTAGTACATTTTCGTAAAAGTCAATCATTCATAATTTCTGACAGGTGAAAAATTTCACTCCTTTTTTGGAATTAATTTCACTCCCTGTTGGTGTTAATTTCACACCGATAGTGGTGTTAATATTACACTAATTTTGGTGTTAATATCACGCCGGTGATAGTTTTAAAATCACTCCGTTTATGTTAATTTCACACCGATTGCGGTGTCAATATCACTCCGTGGTTGGTGTTAATTTTCTACCGATGTTGGTGATAATTTCATTCCATTGTTGATGCTCCTTTCACACCGATTTTGGTGTTAATATCACACCGATGTTAGTGTGAATATCATATCGAAGTAAGTGCTAAATTCACTCTGTTGTTGGTGTTAATATTCCAAAGATGTTGGTGTTAATTTTATTCCGCTAATGGTGAACATTTAACACCGATTCTGGTGTGAATATCACACCGACGTTTGTGTTAATATCACACCAATGATAGTTGTAAAATTACTCCATTGTTTGTGTTAATTTGACAGCGAGGTTGGTGTCAGTATTACACGAATGTTGGGGTTGATTTCAGACTCATGCTAATGTTAATTTTCACATCGATGTTGGTGTTTATTTCATACCGATGTTAGTGTTAATTTGACACCGATATTAGTTTCAATTTCACTCCGATTTCGGTGTGAATTTTATTTAATTTCAACAACAAATTTTACTCCTTTACAAAAAGCATTGTCGGAGTACATTTGACCCTATTGTTTGAGTGACTTTCACTCCATTGTTGGAGTAATTTTTCATTTTATTTCGTAGTAAATTTCACCGCATTTTTCGTGTGAATTTTTAATCCGTTTTCAGAAAGAATTTAATTCTGTTGTCAGAGTAAATGTAACACCACTATGAGAGTGAATTTAACTTCCGTGTCAGAGTGAAGTTAACTCTATTGCCGGAGTGAATTTAACGCCACTATCGGAGTGAATTTAACTACACAATCGGAGTGTATTTAACTCCACTACCAGAGTGAATTTAACTCTATTATCGGAGTGAACTTAACTCCACTATAAGAGTGAATTTAACTCCACTATCAAAGTAGAAATAAATCGATTGGAAAAACGAATGCGAGGCAGAAAGCACAGCTTTCAAACACTTTTTTTTCGGGAGACGAGTGGTTGCTCTTCCTAATCCTCAAAACCGTGGCTCCGATTCGAACAAGCTCACAACATTAACGCTTCTACACACGAAATTGTATAACCGAAACGTAAAATGATCTATATAGCTCACAATAATAAAAAAGTGAGACCCACATATATAAAGTTTTAGAAATTTCTTTCTTTCAAGTGCGTAATATAATCGATAGTTGATAGGCTCTTATCGCAATATCGTTCCCAATAAAGTTTTTTCTCCAAGTAGATTCACCTAAAGCGTGAAAGTTGCGTGAATGTGCTAATTCCTACAAACTATTTCTAATTCCTATAATCATGTAATTCATTATACGCGCGTAAAACACTCCACAAAATTATTAACACTAGTTTTAGAATTAAATAGTTAAACGGCTGTTCTTAGTCTACAAAAATCTCAGATGAAACGTTACGGTGGGGACTTTATATCATTTCTCCAATCTGAGCTTTTTGTCGGACAAATTTTATTGATGTATACGTCATCGATTGAAAATTTTGAGACTCCACGATAAGAATTGCAATTTTTTCTATACGATAAATAGATCTAGTTAGATTTAAATATATAATAATTAAATAGGGCTTATTTGTAAAAAGAGATCTGCCGATCTTTCGTGTAAATAACAAATTCTATTATTTTGTTTATGTTCCTTATTTAAGGTTGAGATTAATCATCCTGGAGTCTTGAAATTTTTCAATTATAAAAAAAATCCCTTAGTAGAACCTCGACAATGCAGAAACGGTGATTCGATAAAATCGATCGCGAAAAGGGACGAGTGTTAAGTTAACAAATTAACGTAATTTTACGAGGATGAAAATACCAAATTACCAAATTGGCACTAAGTTTTGCTTACTATAATAATTCAAAAAGTTTGTTCGTAATTTGAATTAAGGGTAGAATTAAAAAATCGGCGCAAAATTAGGCGACTAAATTAAGATATTTGCTATTAAATTTAGAAAAAAAAAATGGAGAGAAATCGGGGCATTTTGATTCGGCTGTGTTATTAAAAAAAATAAGGTTCCAAATTAGATGCATAATTTTTGTACCCTATTTTTTTAACGTAAGTTCGTTGCACGACATTCAAGAGTGCGAAGAATTGAAACGACAAAGCTGTGGTCAAAACATTTAAAGTATTTAACTTTTTTTATTTTTAAAAGCGATGCAAAGCTGTCATCGTTAAAAATGAACGAAAAACGGTTTCGGATCGAAAAATGGGGTAAAATTTTGGATTTCTGTTTTTTGTCGGAAGAAAATAGTTTATAAAATGGGTAGTTTTCAATCTGTATTTAAAATTTTAAACAAGAAAAATTGATTCAAAGGAAAATAATAATCGGTTAAAACTGAATTGAATTTAAATATAAAGAATTGTGAAAGGAGTAAAAGTTTGAATTGGGAAGTGATGAAAAAAAAGGCTCAAATTTGTGTATAATTCGTTGTCGTTAAAAAAAAGCTCTGGAAGCGCGCATTTCGAATTAAACACCGTTTGCAATGTCGTTGATATCCTCTGTCTAGTTTATAAGTGTATTTCGTGAGATTAGAATTTGCGCTTTTACCAAGAAAGAGCATAGCTATCTTGATTAGAATAATTAATTAGAAGTAGCTAATAATCGATGTAATTTGTAAGAAGGAATCCGATCGGACGGCAGGCATGGAAGCAATCAAAAATAGTAACAAGTATTTTGCAATGCAAAGTAAATCATGCTGGTAGTGCGGACCAAACGGGACAGCTGACAGAGTTTTTAAAAGAAGTGAGGAAGCAGAAAAAATGCCGCTCGATCGACTCGTTTATAAAAAACTGATTGGTACGATGTAAAGAATGGTTTCTTTATATCCAATCCTCTTTGCCCATTTTTCTCGTGGTAACCTTTTTTTATAGGGGTGTCAAATTACGCTTATTTAATGCTTTCTCTAAAAATTAGTTGAGAGTAATTTATTTTTTATATCTTCATTCCAAATGAGATATTCTAAATTGTATTTAAAAAAAAAAAAAAGAAAATTAATATATTCTATTCTATTTTGTATTTTTGTAAAATTTATCTTTTTTAAAAACCAAAATTTTGTACTCGATTAGAACCAAAAAGAAAGCTTATTCTTTGTGAAAGAATATTTCGTGTTTGTATTTTGGAAAAAGATGTGTATTATTTGTAAAAAGGATATTTATTCTTCTGGAAACAATAATGTTTCAAAAAATATTTATACTTTAAGCTTTAAAAAAATGCTTTTCGTACTTTGCTATAAATAAATTATTTATTTTTTTGTATTAATCTAGGCTTATTTAGGCTTTACGATTTCGGCTCTATTAAAATAAAAATTAAATTCTTGTAATTTTCTATTATTTACAAATATTGTAAAAAAGGATTTTTTGAAAATTGTAAGGGGGGCAGAGAAGCTTGGATATTTGGAGCAGAGATGAGAGCGAATTGGCTAAGACTATTTGAAAGCGATAAGTAACCCGTGAATTAAGGAAATTTGAACATAAGAAGATTGAAGGAATTTTTTTAACAAGGAGTCGCGAGTATTCGACTATCGAAATTCTTTGAAAAGAAGCTGCAGGACTGTCGGAATTGAGAGAGCCTCGAGTTCCTGTTTTTTTTTAAACATGAGAATTTAAAAATATTTGTTTAAAAAATAAATTATTAAAATTTATTTTTAACCAGAATCATCAATTTTCATAAAAGATTCTTTTCGTATCGATTTTATAAAATTGTTGGTTTATTTAAAAACTCATAACTAATATAAACAATTTCTGGAATTGTGAAAAATATTAAATTTTGGGTATTATAAAGAAAATTATTGTTTCTGACCAATAAAAAATTCGTCGATTCTTTCAGTTTTCTCAGTCCCGCTCGATGCTCTCTTTCGCGCATTCCTATCTCGTACGGGCGCGCGCTTCTTTCATTTCTTTCGGAAATCGAACTTGCGACAAATTTCCAGAGGCGAGGAAAATCCTGCTCCGATAGTTCCAAACGAAATTCACTCAAGTTTTACTACTTGAAAGTAAAGAGCGCGTAATCGAAAGAATCGAGAAACTCGAGATCAAACATAAAATCCGAGGAATTTCATTTCAAAGATTCTTTTTAAATTGAATCTGTTTTGACGATTCGTCATTTACTCGGATAAAGGAAATTAAACTGTCTTTATTTTCCAGGTACAAAGGAACGAATGAAATGTTTAAATTTGAGTCGGTAATTGTCGACGATTCGGGGGGAAAAAAAGAGAGAGAAAAGAAAAAAAAAAAATACGGAAACGGAGAGTCTTTTTTTTTCGAAAATTGTTTGGAATTATCGAAAATAAATCTCGTTTAATTGGAAAGTGGATTCCTCGGCGAAGGCGCCGTCCGACGAAATGCAGGAACCAGCGGAGAGTAGTAGACTGCTGAAATTAAAAAATTCAAAGCATTAATGCTTTTTGAAAATTTTTACTATTTGGTCTCGATGTAATATCAGTGGTCGTTTGATGATTACATAAGGCGGTGTATCGTTTGATCACGATGCGTTCAATAAGCAATTAACAACCTAGCAATTAGTGCGTCTCGTAATCGTCAAATTTGTGTATTAATCGCGTATCCTAATCGTCCATAATTTTAGCGTTTAGTCGTACAGTATAGAGTCAAGCCTAGGGGTGTGCGAATTGATAAATTAAACCTTTTTAATTCGGCCCCAAATCCGAATTACGAAAACGTTTCTTGTCACATCCCATCAGCTTTGGCCACGTGGCACCGAATTAATATTTTTCCAATTCAATTGACGGTTTTTAATTAAGTCTTGTGAGCCTGTTTACAGCGCGGACTGAAAAGAGAGGTTTAACGGCTTTAAACCTGTTTTCTTTAACCCACAGTGTAAACAGGCTCTTGTAACTTTCGGACCTTGGTCGGAAATTTAAAAAAAGGAAAAATATTGAAAAGACGCCTCGTGGGTGTGTGTTTGTGTGCGCATGTAAATGATAGAAGTATGCGTGAACATTTTTCAGTTTTTGATTAGAATAATTCAGCCAATCGTCTATTTAATCCAGTCCAATAGGAACGTTTTATCCCGTAGATTCCTCCTTCGCAATCCTCGTTATTATTCGCGTTGTTTTTCATTATCGCGACATAAAATAAACTAAACGTCTGCTTAATTCGACTGCGGTGCCAATTTAGCAGAAAAAACATTTATTTTAATTTTACAGATGGTTAAAAGATTAAAATTAAAACGAGAAATCTTAAATAACGTTTTAGCACTTGGTTGAGAGAATCGATACACAGGATTTTAGGATTCGTTTAACAGGTGCGTGATTATAAACGTGGAATAACGAAGGTCGTCGATCCTTTTAGTCACCCTCGAATGAGTCTGAGGTTTAATTTAATTGGCAGACGTCTCGAGTACTCGGCAAACAAAGTGTTTCTTTGCTCATCCGGCCAGAAATTGGAGACTCGGGGTGATTTTCTTTCCCATTCAATTTCGCAATAACAATTTCAGAACGAGACGAAAACGGGAAAAGTGTATCGACTACCTTCTTGGCACCGCGGTTGAATTTCCGCCACGTTCCAATAGAGACCTGGCTGACTTTCGATTCGAATTGGGACATTTTACTAAAGATATTAAATCTAATCAGACATTCCTCAGATCCGGAAACAAATTCCATTTAGCAGAATTTTTTTTTTAATTGGAAATATTCGGAATCTCGTGATCCTTATGAAAAACTGGAACGAATGTTCCTGAGCGAAAATTAAATAGGTTAAGGTGTTCAGAAGTTATTAGGAAGAGAAGAAGCGCGAGGCCTACGAGCGACGTGGGGATAGGTGAGTCAAGGGGAAAGAGCGGCGAGATGAGGTATTGGCGCGTGGAGGGGGAACACTCCCTCTCTGCCTGCCCGAGGTGCACTCGTTTCTCGCTTCTTTATTTCCTAACAACTTCTAAACGTCTGGTCCAATTTAATTTTCGTTCAGGAACTTTCGATTCAGTTTTTCACAAGGATTACGAATATATAATTCTAATTCTGCGGAACACAAAATCTATTGTTCCCGATCTGGGGAATATTTGGTAAAGCAAAAGGCAACCGGAATTGAAACTCGCCAGACAGAAAATTGAAAGAGGGAAAAAAGTTTGAGAGGGAAGAAAAATAGAGAAATTATAGCAAAAAAAAAAGAGGAAACTAAAAACAGGAAAGTAGGAGCGGTGGGAAATTATAAAATGGAAAATATAATAGGGATGAAATAAAGAATGAAAGGAAAAGCTGAGAAAGAGGAAAGTGCGAGTAAGATGTTCCCAAGGCAGCGAGGCAGCTGTGTCCCTTGATACCTCCCCTATAAAAGTACAAATTTTCTAATAAATATTATATTGAAGGATGTTTAATATAAATTAAAGCGAGGAATAATAATTATGAGAACTAAATAAAAGGCAAGTTTACTAATTATTATTGAAAGGATGAAGAAAAAAAAAAGTAATATGAGATGAAGATAATGTTTAATGATGTTTTCTCTGGTGTAGGAATTATTACGATAATTATAATATGAAATTATTATTATTATTATGAACTATTGATTATGCGCTATACAAACGACTTATATAGAATTCACACATCCACATTCACACACGAACACGTTAACAATTTAATAATAAATTAGGCACATGCTTTATCGTATAATAACGGGACAAATACGAGATATTCACATATTCTCTCCGATATAATACCTCTTAATAAAACAATTTTTAATGTGCATATGATACATAATATCGCAATAACTTTCCTAAGAAAAATGTCTCCAAAAAATATGTACTTCATCACTCGAAGTAATTACGAACTAATTTTCCCATAAAGAGACATTTTTAGGGCAAGGATTTGTTTAAAAATGGCACCCAGCGATTTGTAAGGCTCACTCGTGTGAATTTTGAAGATCAGTGTGTAGATAGAATGTGTGTTATCGCGCTCAAACTTCGACGCTTTGCTTAATTCTACACCCCGCAGATTTATATACCCGTGTATATATTGCGAATTCAGTCCCCAGACAAAAAATAAACCGATATCTTCCTTAAATAATCGTGTAGGTATACGACAGAATAATAATCACAGAACTGCAAGATTTCTAACGAGGACTCGCTCCGGTCGATTTTGAACAGGTCGAACAATGAATATTAAAAATATTTTAAAAAAACTTCTCAGGTAACGAGCCTATGGCCTCAAAGTTAAATAAAACATAGTAAATACCGAAGTGTCCTCCATTTATGTCGTTGATACTCGACCGGAGTGATTTGTCCGAAATATTACTAAAAACTGCCGAAAATAAGACTCCGGAAACATAATGAAACAAAAAATTCTGCCCAGGGTCGCTTATTGGCGACCGCTTTTTTTAAAAGAGCATTTAACTTTTTATAAACATAACCAATGGACTGATCTTCACAAATTAAATCTGATACATTAAAACTAAACGGACTATTTATGAGTAATTACTAGTTTGTAATCAATACGTGCGAATCTTCAGACTCTTTCTCTTGAAAAGCTCAATTTTTACGTATTTTTTTTATAAAAAAGGTTTACGAACGAAAAAATAAAACGAAAAGTCCTTTACGATATTTAGATATTTTCGGTAGATTTCAAGTTATTGGAAGATAAATGGCAGCCAATGACGCGCTACGTTAAGACCGCTGGGCGGGGACTTTGCGGAAAGCTTCCCCCTCCAGGCGCTGCGTCTGGTGAGTGTCCGCCCACCGGTCTTAAGGTAGCGCGTCATTGGCTATCTTTTATCTTTCAATAACTCGAAAACTATTGACTATACTTCATTATCGTAAAGGACTGTTTCGTTTGTTTTTTTGACGTCTATTATTCTCCTGTACTATCTACAAGACACGATGATTTTTATTTCTAAATTGAGCACTTTTTTGAAATTAAATTTTACGATTCCCATTTTTTGGAACGGAAAAGTCGAGGCAAGAACTAGAGTTTAGATTTTGTGATAATCTAGATTCTGATCTTGAAGATTTGCTTTGATCGAATATCCTGGTTGAGAATCGAGTGTCTTATGATCTGCACCGATTTCTCAGCCAAGATTGGGCAAAATATTTAGAAAATAGTATATATTTTTGATAAAAATGTATTCAAAAGTGAGATAAAAAAGAATTGTAGAGGTAGCTTTTAAAAATTACCACAAATACAAAAAAGGGGAAACGTTCTGGATTTTTTCTTCTGTTTTTTTTACTTAATTTTGTTTTCAAGAGGAGAGTAAAATACGAAGAATTCCACGTGCGTTTTCACAAAAGTCCGATAAACATAATATTCCGTGATTCTTTGGTACTTGATTAATTCCAATAGCGAATTTCGTTTCGATCGATTTTACAAAAAATTATATTATTTTGAACAGATAGTAAAAATTGACGTAATTGTGCCAAAAACAAAGTGTCAAGAATAATTTGGCGAGAAATTTCAGAAATGAACTTCAAAAAGTTTAAAAATTGTCTAGATAAAAAAGTCTGTAGAAACAACAAATTGAAAGAAAAAAATATTCGAAAAAATGGTTGAAAAAACCTTTTTGAAAATACCAAAGGAAGAAATCAATTTTTTCGAAAATACAAATTGTAAAAAAAGATTTTTGGAAATATATGAAGTAAGAAAGCAAAATCGACTTGTCGACAAGAGAAAGAATGTCGAAAATAATTTGTTGAAATACAAATAGGAAAAAATGTTTTTTTAACTGTAATTTTTTGTGAGATCGAGAAGAAACGATTAAGAGCGTCGAGTACGGAACGATCACAATTAAGTCGACTAAATTAATTGCGTAATAAGGTGTGGTGAACTATATAGTTAGTATGCGTATTAATACTAATGTAAATGTACAACTAATGCTACATACTATTATTATTATTATTATTAATATTATTATATTATTATTATTATTATTATTATTATTACTTATTCTATCGTGGTTCTTAAAAGTTGATATTTAATGATTCGTATCGTAATTGTATGCACTATATCTGTTTGGTTGGCTTGAGGGCGAGAGTCTAACTCGGGTTATTAGATACTACGCTGTACCTTTAGCTGGCGGGTTCAATTTGTAGATACAGATTTTATCAAAAGCTTAACATTGACGAATCAATCTTGCAAAAATTAGCGCTCTTTTAATGATGGAATTTTAATTATGTGGAAAATAATCTTTGATTTTCAATTTAGTGGAGGTTAATTTAGTAATTTCCATTTAGTGAAAACTAATTTATGACGCTTATTAATTTCCATAAGAGTGGAAGCTGAAAATAAAGCTAAATGATTAATTTCCATTTAGCTAGAGTTCAATAATTAATTCCTATTGAGTAGAAGCTAACTTGGTAATTAAAATTTAAACGGAAGCTAATTGATGAAGTTAATTTACTAATTTTCATTTAATGGAACTTAAAAATGGAGCTAAATCAGTAATTTCCATTTAGCTAGAGTTAAATAATTAATGCCCACTGAGTAGAAGCTAATTTAGTAATTTTCATTTGAACGGAATATATATGATGAAGCTAGTATATTAATTTCCATTTAGTTGAAGCTAATTTATGACATTTTTTAAAGCTAAGAAATGAAGCTAAATCATTAATTTCCACTGAGTAGAAGCTAATTTAGTAATTTTAATTTAAGCGGAAACTAATTGATTAAGTAAATTTTGTAATTTCAAATCAATGAAAGCTAATTTCCGAAACTAATCTATTAATTTCCATTTAGTTGGAACTAATGAATTTATAGTTGAAGCTAATTTAGTAATTTGCATTTAGTGACAGATTATTATTATTATGGAAAGTTAAAGTTTTATTTCCAGTAAGTGGAAGCTAATCTAGCAATTTCCATTTTGGCGGAAGCTAATTGATAAAGCTAATTTTATTTAGGTATTTTTGAAGATATATATCTGCAATGAAAAATAGTTCAGAAAACTAAACTACTAATTTCCTTCTAATAAAAACTAAAAAATGAAGCTAAATAATTAAAGTTTCGTTCAGTTGAAGCTAATGAATTAATTTCCATTTAGTGGGTGCGAATTTTGTAATTTCCATTTAGTTTAACATAATTGATGAAGCTAATCAATTAATTTTCATTAGTTTAAAGCTAAAGTATGAAGTTGAGTAATAAATTTCCATATTGTGGAAGTTAACCTTTTAATTTCCAATTAATAGAAGTTTGAGATTTAATTTCCACTTATTGGAAGTTAGTCATTTAATTTCTATTTAGTGGAAGTTAGTCCTTTAATTTCCATTTAGTGGAAGTTAGTTCTTTAATTTCTATTTAGCGGAAGTTAACCTTTTCATTTTCAATTAGTAGAAGTTAGTAATTTAATTTCCACTTAATGGAAGTTAGTTATTTAATTTTCACTTAGTAGAAGTTAGACATTTAATTTCCATTTAGTGAAAGTTAGTCCTTTAATTTCCATTTAGTGGAAGTTAGTTCTTTAATTTCTATTTAGCGGAAATTAACCTTCTCATTTCCAATTAGTAGAAGCTAGTCATTTAATTTCCACCATTTAATTTCCAAGTTAGTCCTATAATTTCCATTTAGTGGAAGTTAGTCTTTTAATTTCCATTTAGTGGAAATTAGTTCTTTAATTTCCATTTAGTGGAAATTAGTTCTTTAATTTCCATTTAGTGGAAATCAGTTCTTTAATTTCCATTTAGCGGAAATTAGTTCTTTATTTTCCATTTAGCGGAAGTTAACCTTTTCATTTCCAATTACTTAGTGGAAGTTAGTCATTTAATTTCCACTTAGTGGAAGTTAGACATTTAATTTCCACCATTTAATTTCTAAGTTAGTCCTATAATTTCCGTTTAGTGGAAGTTAGTCTTTTAATTTCCATTTAGTGGAAATTAGTTCTTTAATTTCCATTTAGTGGAAATAAGTTCTTTAATTTCCATTTAGCGCAAGTTAATTGTCTAATTTTCACAAAGTAGAAGCTAATTTAATAATTTCCATTTAACGGAAGCTAAATGATGAACCTAAACATTTACTGGAAGCTAATCTGTTCATTTTCACTCAGTGTAAGCTCATTAATTAATTTCCACACAATATTTTCCACGAATAGAAATACATTGATAAACAAATTTTCTCGAAATTGAATGAGATTAAAAAAATAACAAAAAAAAAAGATGGAAGCAAGAAATTTTTTCCTTTGAAGAAGCATCTTCTTCCAAATTTCCTTCTAATATAATTTTCCCAAATTAAAATTCCAGAATCATATTCCATATTTGTATTAAACAAAGAAACTACAAATTTATAATTTAAAATTTAGTGCGATAAAGAGTGATTCGTCCGAGTGGCTTTTAATCTCCGGTATGTCAAGATCCAGAAAACATTAATGTCAAAGAAATGGAACTTGAAAATGGTAAGCAGAAAGTATACGGTTTGTTGAAAAATAAATGTCACGGATTTATTCAACGAAGGGACACGATTTTCTAGAATAACAGTTTTTACCAAGAATTTTGTTCTTAAACTCTGTTATTCTCAGATAAGACGAAGGCATCGAAATGACGTTTGCATTTGTGCAACTTTGAAAAAAAGAGTGTTTTTTAAAAAATGTAATTTTTTTTTTAAAAGTTGCGCCAAGAAAAAAGGTCCTTGTTTGCATAAAAGAGAAAAAGGACAAATTGCCCGCCAGCGGCTTTGAGGGGAAGATAGACGCACGAGCGATAAGTGTGAAAGAGTGAGACGGTTTTACGATTGTAAATCTATATATAAATGTAATAAATATTGTTTAATTTGTTTGCCGTTTGGGCGGCGAGGGCGGTTTGACCTTGAAGGTGACCTTGACGATGCTCGACGAAAGGGTTAACTTTTGACGTGAACCGCCTCATAAGTCAGACGATGTGCAGGTTCAAGTCTATTAGATTTTATATAATTATGTCATCACGCATCACCGCACCATTAAAAAAAAAAAAAAATAGATTTTAATCGTAACCGCTAATTAAGAAAATTGTAAACGACTATTGTAAAACGGCGTGGATCGAGCTTTATACCGCTTTTGTATGTTTAGTAATGAATAACTAGACATAGAGATATAAAAAAAACAAAATCTACGCAACTACTGTGTAATAACTATTCTCCATATGCGAATACATAAACATATAATATATATATAAAAATATAAATAAATATATATATATTATAAATATAGATATATTATAATGATTATATGATTATTATGCTATGAGAATACGAGTATGATGATTTTAAGGAAAGTACACATATGAATAAACAATTTTTAATACCATTATCGCAAGATATTGGTGAAACGAAGTGAAAAATCTAATTTAATGTTTTATTTATTTAATACCCCAATCCTTAGATTTAAGAATTGTTTTGTCAAGTTTTAATTTGATTTATTAAAGGTAAGTTTAATTATACACATTTAATTTAATTGACAAACGAGAAGAGGATTTTTAAGAAGTATAAATGAAAAAAGATGAAAAAAATAGAAAATTGAAGCAATTAATTGATTAAAAATAAATAAATAGAAAAGTTTGAAAGCGTAAAGAAACAAAAAGTACTTTTGACAAGAGTTGGGGAAAATTAAATAAAGATTTGGGAGATTTAGTATTTTCAGTAGGCTCTTGGATTAAGATAAGATTTGAGAAGATTATTTGGGAAGATCAATGCATTGGTGGAGATCGAAGGGATAGAAATGAAAGAAAAAGGAATCTTCTTTCCCTTCATCGAAACTCTCTTTGTTCAGAAAAGAGCCCTCGAGTGCTGTGTCGCCCGGCAAAGCAATTAATTTTTGGCTACTGGCTTCCTGGAGGGTGTCCCATCATCTCGAAAGATTCCAAAGAAGATTCACTTCCAGACGAATTCGTTTTTCTTTTCTCAAGTTCTGTTTCTTTAAAACTATTACAAAGCAACTGCGAGAGCCAAGTGTTTTTAATTTCGTCAATCCGAGTCCAGCGGTCAGTGTAATTAAAATGCCTCCAACTTTAATTAAGTTTAATTAAAACGACGAGACAATGGGAAAAAGTTTCTTTAGTATCAAAATATTCCAAGTGCACACAAATAACTAAGTTTGTAATTAAATTCAGTCAAAAAGATGAAATATTTGGTAAAATTAGAAATTTAGATGGATTTTGTTTATTGCAGATTACACTTATTTTGAATTGGTATAATTTACTGTGTTTAAAATTTGTAACAAATTTCTTTATTGTACATACATTTTTTAATATTTAACATTTAAATTACATTTTAATGAATAGGAGACAATACAAAAAAAAATTGAGCAATAAATGATGACAACATAGAGACAACACATTAAACGAAATAACTTTAGTCAATAATATATTATAATTATAATATTTTAACTATAATCAAAATTATAAAAGAGAAAATTAATTGACTGGTTTTAGCAATAACTATTTTTAATAACAGGTTTTATCAAAATTATACTTTAATATTTAAATTTATTTATAATTTTAATTTTAAAATATTTTTAATTTAATTTATGCTTATTTCTGGGCTTGATTGAATTGTACGTGTTCCTTAACTTGATTTATTTTTTACTTGATAGAAATAGTAAATTTTTAATAAATAGAAATGGATAATATTAATCAAGAGGTATTAACTGAAATGATCAAATGTTGGAAAAAATTAACTTTTAAAATTGAAAAAAAAAACTCAAAGAAGATTTCTATATAGATGCAAAAATGAAGGTATCATTCCTAGTCACATTTTAAACAATTCATCAATAAATATTGATTTCTTTTCAAAAAATACTTATTTGTAATAAAATTGAAAATTCGATCTCTTTTTTTAATTTTAAAATATTAAATTTTGAAATTGTGGATATTAACCAAGAAATTGCGTATATTAAAAATGAATAAGATGGTTACAAAATTAAAATCATTGATCTATCATCTTTAACTTGTTTTGATGATTTATTTCAGGGGATTCAGGTTAATCTTAAAAAATATTTTAAATCTACTGTGAAAATAGCTATTAAAAAATTTGAGAATTAAGAATGTCAGCAAAATTGTAGCTGAAGTCCTGAAGTCCTGAAGAGGACTTTAAAAAAAGTCGAAACATGTAATTAATTAAACAAATTTAATAAAATACCGCAAAAGGCCTTCTAAAAATTACTTAACAAAATTGTAGCTTTATAACTGATAGTAATAATTGGTTAATTAATTTAAGTAATTCAACAATTCCTTATAATGTTAAAGAAATTTTAAGTTTAGGAGGTAAATTTGGAATCCCTTACCAAAAAAAAAAAAGAATGACCTATTCCAAAATTGATTTCTTGTCTTGAATATGGCTTATTAAAAGTTAATTCTCTTTCAGAAAAGAACTTTATTAGGAACTAGTTTATTTTTCATACACAACTTTTTTTTATCTAAAATTAAAATTCAAAATAGGCTTAATATAATTATTAATAATAAAATTAAAGAAACAAAAAAATTTTTAAATGAAAATAATAGTTTGATTGTTACAAAGGCAGATAAAGGAAACGTTACTGTTGTTTTAGAAAAATTAGATTATAATAAAAAAATTTTTGATCTTTTAAATGATTCTACTACTTATATAAATTTAACTAAAGATCCTACAAAAAACATTCAAGCTGCTTTAAGTAAAATGTTGAGAGAATTTTTGGTTAAAAATTATTTTAAGAAATTCTGACAGTAAGCTTTATACTGGTCTTTCTTATCATTTCACTAAATTTACACACAAATTTGATTTTGCTAAGATTAAGATTCTTAATTATGAAAATAATGAATATAAAAGAAGAAATTTAGAAATGATTTATATACAAAAAAATATTAAGTCTACAGTTAATTTTAATACAGATATAAATGGATTAAGTCAGGCTTATTCGTATTTAATTCAAACTAGTAAATTTTAATTAAAAAGTGGTAATATTTCTATTATAATTATTTTCAGATTAGTTTCATATTAGTTTCTTAATAGTTAATTTTGATTTCACTTTGATTATTATTATCATTTCGATCTTTATATCGATTCGAACTTAATATCGATTTCACTTCGATTATTATCATTTCGATCTTTATATCAACTCGAACTTAATTTCGATCTTTATATCGATTCGAACTTAATACCGATTTTATTTGCTTTTATTACCTTAAAATGTCATTAGTTTTCATAATTATGTTATGTTTTGTTATCAAATTTTTTATAATCATGTAATCTATCTTTTATATAGAAATCTTCTTTTGGAGGTAAGATATTTATAATTAGTGATTTTTATATTGGTTTTCATTCTGTAAACTTTAATATTATATTGGGCCCGTATCATTTTGACACAAATCTTTTCGGGCAACTTGTTATATTGTACTCCCGAAGATGAATGTTATATTTTACTCCTTCTAAAATCAAAGATTTTTAAGTCTTATTTATTAAATAATTGGTTTTATTCTACTGTTACAATTTTTAGATTCGAAATAGGATTTGGTTACTTTTCTCTGCAAACATTAAGATAGTGATAACAAAATTTCTGTAAAATCAGCTTTATTATCAAATTATAATAATTAACATAACATAAAAATATTTCAAAAGTATTCTTTGGTTAAAATAACTTTAATAAAGGAATAAAGGAAAAATAGTAAATGGGATTCATATTTTTTTTACTCTTTTGCCAACAGGTACATATGGGAAAAATTGAATCTTTTATAGCCCTGTGTTACCTGACTTCTTTCAAATATTTCCTGTGTAAATTTACATTTTTCGTATTTGATGATAAACAAATAAATATGAAAAAATACCTCTTTTTTCATTCCTCAATTACTATAACTTCTAAACAATAATATGATTTCAATAATGAAATATGCTAAAATTTGGAAGCGTAGCGGAAAAATGAATTCAGCTCTACAAGGAACAAAAGAAGAGATTGAAAAGCACATGCCTACGGAAAAGGGACTCTGAAAGGAAAATTGGAACAGGAAGTGGAGGGTTGAGAATATGCTTTTTCATTAAAATGAACAGCGTTATAAGGCGAAGGCACATTGTACCAAGACAAAGACTTTACTGATGATTCTTAAATATTAAATTTTCTTTCTTCTCATGTTTATTAATAATTTTGTCTTAAAAGACAATTTTGATCTGTCACCTTATTTCCCTCACTTCTACTCGCCTTATCATTTCATTGTTTACAGCATTCGTATCTTCAACAACAAAAAAAATGAATAATAAAGTTTCAGGGCGGCGGAACAGGTCGGAGTCGTGTGTGGAGTTTAAGTTATGTTTAAAGGGGGGAGGGGGGAGGTCTGAAATATAATAATTAAAATTTTTATATATGTGAAACGCAAATTTTAAACTTAAGACATTTTAAATAATTTAAAAAATCGAAGTTTTTATTGGAATTATACATAGGGGAGTGGGCCCCAAGATGGACAGGGCCCCAAGATGGACATTTCGTATAAAATTTTTGTTTAAGGTGACAGCGCCTTATGCTTTCTGTCATTTTTGTTGTTTGTATAGACGAACATTTTGATGCACATTTGAAGAAAAAAAACCAGTTGGTTTTTCTTCTACACATACCACGTAATTTTGTGTCTAAAAAAGTTTTGTAACAGTTTTTTCTCAAGTTGGTAAAGTTATTTAAATTTATGATTTAGAATGAGTACTGCACGTTATAATATTCTTTATTTATCGTATAATAATATTCTAAAATGATTTTACTAATTCAGTATTCATATCTATATTTTTACTGGGGATCAAAAAATGGTGTCATGTACCCTAAGATGGACAGGCCTAAAATCTCAATGTATTTTTTTGCATATTTTCGATTTTACACTTTTTTCAATAATTTTTTGAGCCAATTAATTAAAATTTTTTATTTTCCACCATAAAATTTCATTTTATCGTTAGAGAATTTATTATATTGATATTTTTCGACATTTTATTACTTTTTACTGTTAAGCTATTAAATTGAAGTTTTTAGAAATTTTATTTCTTGATAAATTCCGTAAAATGATTGAAACTTAGTTCAAGAATTGTTACACGATGTTCATTTTTTATTTACTACAATTTTCAGAGAATTTTAAGAAGGTGTCCATCTTGGGGCCACTTTTTTTTAGACCGAAAATTTTAGCAATTAGAAAAAATGCTTTAAAAAATGTTTATGTTCAAAATAAAATTTTATCTCTGTGGCCATAAGTTACCTTATAAATTGTACTTTCATCCGGTATAAAACATTTTAATAGATTTTATTCGGTTTGGATTCTACAGCAATAAATCGATAGGGTGGCCAACTTGGGGCCCTCTCCCCTACTAAAAATTGTACCGTTGAAGATAGAATTATTTAAAATAATTGAAAAATTTTGGTGTGTGGAAATCCACACACGAAAAAATTTGGTGTGTGGACTACTCCACACAGTCCACACAACTGGCGCCGCCCCTGTAAAGTTTACATGGCCCCAAAGAGGAGGACACAAAAGAAAGAAAATCTTGCGTTAAATAAATATATCGTCTTATTAAAGTTGCTTCCAGACTAAATTCGTAACCAAGAAAGTGTCAGAATTATAAATTGAGTACATTATGGTCCCGGCTATTGGAGGGTCGAATTGCAATCGTTTCTCATTATTTCTTGTCTACAGACCTTCGTAGACTTGGAAAAATTCCTCTGCATTCGACACGTCCAAACCCTTCATTTATTACGTTATTTGCTGCTAGTTTTAAGAAACATTTGCAATTTGGCAGCAGGTAGATGAAATCATTCTTTAAACATTCAATTCTACGCCACTTTCTAATAGTGAGTGTTTTTAAAATGTTTTAGGATCAAAAATTTTACATTTTGTGCCTAACTCAATATTGAATGTGGATAAATGAATTTACAATTTGAAGAAAAAAATTAAAATTTAGAAAACAAAAATCGTATTTTGCAAAAATAATTGAAAAATGAAGAAGGAAATTGAAAATTAATTAATAAATCATAAAAATAATTTGATATTGAAAAAAATAATTAAAAATGAAAAAGTTTTATTTAAAAAAATTAAAAAAAGTAATTAAAAGTTGCAGAAATTTTGAATTTAAAATTTAGGGGAAAAATTAAAAAATAATGGAAATAACTAGAAATTGAAAAAAAATTTTGAAAAATAATGAAAACAGATGAAAATTGTTGCAAATAATTGAAATCATAATAGAAAAGAATTGTTGAAAATTGAAGATATTTTTAAATTTATTATTCTCAAAGCGTAAGTTAATTAAATTTTTAATAAATGAAATTTCAAATTAATTGAAAATTGAAGAACTATAATATATAATTGTAATTGTAGTCTTACTTACTTCAAATATACTCTGAAATTCTTTCAATTATTTTTTACAAATTTCTATTATTTTCTTCAATATTTAATTATTTTTATTACTTTGCAAATATTTTCTCGAAGTTTTTCTTACTTTCATTATTCTTCAATTAATTTCCTAGATTATAAAAAATTTTTCTCAAATTTTAATAATTTCCTTCAATTTTCAATTATTATTGTCATCATTTTGCAATCAATTTCTAAAATTTTTTTTTATTCTTAAACTTTATTTCTCAATTAAATTCCTAAATTTTCAATTATTTATCTCATTTTTCAATTATTTTTTTCAATTTTCATTTTCTTCTATCTTTCTGCAATTATTTTGTCCACCACTTAATTAGATTATGTAATTATTTTTGAAGTAATTTCCTAAATTTTTTTTTATTATCTCAAATCTAAGTTAATGTATCCACTTTTCAATGTTTTAATCATTTTTCAATTATTTTTTTCAAATTTCAAATACTTTCGTCAATTTTTAATTATTTTTTTTTTAATTTGTAATGATTTTCATAAATTTTAAATTATTTTAAATATTTGTTTAGCAATTCCAAAAAGTTCAATTATTTATCTCAAATTTCCTTAACTATCTTCAATTTTCAATTATTTCTATAATTCTTCTATTATTTTTTAATTCATTTTCTAATTCTTTTTATTATTTATCTCTAATTCCAGTCATTTCTTCAATTTAAAATTATTTTTATCATTCTGCATAAACTTTCTTTTATTACAAATTTATGTTGTAATTTTGGGCCCGTATCATTTTGACACAAATTTTTTCGTGCAACTTGTTATATTGTACTCCCGAAGATGAATGTTATATTTTACTCCTACTAAAATTAAAGATTTTTAAGTTTTAATTATTAAATAATTGATTTTAAAACATTAAATTAATATTAAAAGACTTAATTAATCCAGTAAGGTCAATTATTGAATAATTAAAACTTAAAAATCTTTGATTTTAGTAGGAGTAAAATATAACATTCAACTTCGGGAGTACAATATAACAAGTTGCACGAAAAAATTTGTGTCAAAATGATACGGGCCCGTAATTTTCTCAATTATTTTCTTCAATTTTTAATTATTTTATGACATTGCGAATATTTTTTCGAATTTTTTATTATTTTAATTATTCTTTAATTAATTTCCTAGATCTTAAAATATTTTTCTCTTTTAATAATTTTCTTCAATAAATTTTCGATTATTTCTATAATATTGTAATTATTTTCTTGAATTTCAAACTCTTGAAATAATTTTTTAAGTAGATACTTTTCTTTTACCTCACAAATATTCAGTATTTTTTAAAATTATTTTTCTAAAATTGCAATTAATATTTACAAGTTCCAACTATTTTTATCATTTTTCAAAAATTTTCTTTGATGATTTCCATTATTATTCAATTTTTCCATAAATTTTAAATTCAAAATTTCCGCAAGTTTCAATTATTTCCTTTAATGTCAAATTAGTTTCGTGATTTATTAATTAACTTTCGATTTCTTTCGTTATTTTTCAATTATTTTTACAAAATATGATTTTTGTTTTTTAAATTGTAATCTTTTTCTTCAAATAACAATTAATTTCTTCAATATCTAATTATTAATGTCAATTTGTAATGTCAAATAATGGAAGGACATAACTCATTAAATTTGTTAATTCAAATATTAGTTTTACTATTTTCATCGTTTTCCATAATCATTTTCCAAATAATTTTCAATATTTGAAAACTTGTTTCATGCTCCATTAATTTTTATTAAATTTTTATTTATTGCTTTAACATTTTAGTTGTATTTTTTCTAGTATTTAAATAATGTTCTTCGATTTTCAATCACTTTCTTTTATATCAAACAAATTCTGTAATTTTTTCAAATTTGTTGTTAAATTTCCATAATTAACTTTAATTTCCAATTATTTTGATCCTTTTTCAAGGAGTCTTGTTTATCTTAAATATATTCTGTAAATTTTTTAATTATTTTGTACAAATTTTTATTAAATTCTTTAATTTTTAATTATTACTATCATTTTTTAATTAGTTGTTGTCATCTTCAATTATTTTTTAATTAATTCTCTAATTTTTTTACTATTTATCTCAAATTTGAGTTATTTTTTCAATTCGCAGTTATTTTCTTTTATTACAAATATATCTTGTAATTTTTTCAATTATTTTTCACAAACTAAAATTATGTTCTTCAATTGTTATTAATTTGCAAATATTTTCTCGAATTTTTAACAATGTTGAATATTCCTCAATTAAATTCCTAGATTTTAAAATATTTTTCTCAAATTTTAGTAATTCTCTTCAATTTTCAATTACTATTGTTATCATTTGCAATCGATTTCTTCAATTTTTAATTATTTTTACTATTCCTCAAATTAATTCTAAAACTTTCCATTATTTATCTCATTTTTCAATTATTTTTTTCAAATTTCAATTAAGTTCGTCAATTATAAATTTTTTTTTTTTTTAATTTGTACTGATTTTCACAATATTTTATTTTCATTATTTGTTTAATAATTCCGAAAATTTACTCTAAATCAAATAAATTGTCAACTTTTGCGTTACAATAATTACGTTTATTAAGAAACTCTTAAATTTAATATTGTTTCGTTTCCCTTCCCCCCCCCCCCCCACAGTTTATATTAAGTGTGCAGATGGCAAAAATTTAAAAGTCGCCGTCCCTGGAAGCATATATCCTTCTCTCTCTTTTAAATTCCTTAATTAAATTTTCATTTGACTCGAAATTAGTAAATTTAAGGCCAGGTTCCTCCAAAAACCGTGTTTTTTTCAAACTCATTTTATTGATATTACAAAAATATTTTTGAATAAAACTTTTTTTATATGCAAAGACATATAAAAACACTAATTAAAAATTTTTTTTTTCAAATGGCGGCACTAAAAATGGCTGTTCGAAGAAGTCCCTTTTGTTGGTGGGTGACATGATATCTCTGGATTCATTCAACTGAAAGCAAAAATCAAAATGGTTTCTTATTCTGTATGACATTGGCTTTGGCCTAAACTACAATGAAACATTTAAAAAAAGCGGACTTTTTAACCCTTTTTTTCACTTTCAATTGTTTATAATTTTTGTAAATATAGATGAATATTTTTGGTTGTAGTTCAGGCTATAGAGAGACATTTAAACAGTAAAATGACGTTTGGCTCATGTTGATAAGTGGAATGGTTCTTAAATAGGAGTGTCACCCAATCGAAAAAACGTCGTTTCCAAAAAAAGGCGATTTAAATTTTTGTTCTTGATTAAAGAAGATCGTAAAAAAAGTGAATTTTACTCACATATCCAATCCGGCTGCGTAAACAACTTCTTTCTGGTCTTCATAGGCTAATTTTTTTGGATATAGCTGTGCCCTAAACTTTTATAATATATTTTATTTCTTGGTTTATTGACCTCTTTTATTATAATTTTCAATATTGATTGTCGACAAGCCTACAGTAAATTCTAACAATTAATCGTAGGGCTGCGAAATACCATTGAATACGATTTCAATATGTTTTGGTCTTTAAATGTTAATAAACAATAAGTCTAAACAGTATTGAAACAGTTTTTGAAAAAGAGTTGAATACCCAGCGGGAAATTTCTGTACTGGGCCAGTACGGGCAACATTTCTACGCATCTACTTAGTGCTTGTAACATTAATGTGAATAAATTTGTTATTTAGGAGATTAATATGTATGTATTTTTTATTTGAACATTACTGCGCATATATTTATTGCTTAGATGACTTCTGCGCATGCATTTCTGATGTAGAAAAATATTACACAATAATCTGCTAAATGTTGGTTAAAAATTTGTTGTGCACGTTTTCCACAACTTTTACGGGCATGCCCGTATCTTGCCCGGATTGCCCGTACTATGCCAGATGTAAATTTCCCATTGGGTAAGACAATTTTTCTTGGAATGATTTTTCAAATATTTTCATCCACTTTTTTGCGAAGACTATTTTCTCAAGGAGAAATATAATTCTCAGGCAAGAAGCGTGAATTATTTAGAACAAAGGTTGGATACAAACCGAAACGATATGACTTTAGATAATGGCACGATCCTCGTTCATTGAAGGAATACCAATACAGGCGTTCTTGAATGTTTAACACGGTGATTTCTTATGGTTTATTGTCTTTGAAACGACCTTCAATTTATATAGTAGATTCTTTGTACAAGACATGGATACGAAATATAATTTTAGTGAAAAATATTTTTCGAAAAGTAAAACCAGAAATGAACCATCAGAAAAAATTCTGAAAATCATCTTATTTGTTTGCAAAAGAGAGTAGAAATCCTTTAATAAAACAGAAAGTTGAATAGGCTACAATATTCTTTTTTTGTTCATTTGTCGACAGTTTTCGTTGAAAATTGCTTGAAAACGACAGTGAGAATAAAAGACGACAGGAAAGGGGTGTAAAAAGCTTGGAGTCTGGAGACGTTGGTTCGTTGGTTATTTTAGAGGTCCACAGAAGAAATTGCTAACATGCGAAACAAGCTGTTTGGTATGCATCCTCCGTTGAGTCTAAACTAAAGTACACAAGAAGACCAAGCGACTTTGCTTTTGTACGAGGTCGACCATATTTTCTATACGCATGCAATACAAAAGGGTGCCTCTCGCGTACCAGCCAGCATTTCTTGAATATTTTCAGGAGAATTAACGTACGACTTCATTTAGTCCTCAACACTTGCTTTCGACCTTCGTTCCATATTAAAGACACAAAAACTTTTCCACTTGATTATTTTTGCATTAGATTGCAGTTATTTTCACCAACGAGTTTCGTATGTAAGAGTATTTTGATTCAATGTATATTCAGATGTTTTTTTAAGTTTTATTTATTTTATCTGATTTTATAAGCCTTTATTAAATTGGATTTTAATAACTTATTTGTAATTTTTAACAGGTTTAGTTTAGTTTATTTAACGTTTCGGCTGCCAATAAAACCCTCATCAGAACTGTGAACTTGATTAATTAATTTAAAATTTATATAACAAGAATATGGCGGAACATAGAAGAGTTAATGTAATGGTACTTACATAATATAATCACAAAAGTTTTTTTAATAATAACATTTTTTTCCAGGAATAATGAAAATTGAAATTGTTATTTTGTATCAAATAAGGCATTTGTTCTTTTTTTGAGAAAAAAAAACAAAGTTTGTCAGTTAGTTAAAATTTCATTTCAATACGTTTTACTTGAAAGACTACCCTGCTCCATATGTGGGACAAACAAAAAGACCAATAAGGAAAAGAATTAATGAACATAAAAATAAAAGACATTGCATAATGGCAATACACAAAAACATAAAAAATAGAAACGACAATTTAAAACACGAATTTGATTGGGAAAATGTTAAAATTCTAGATAAGTCTGAAGTGAAGTTAGTTAGTATTAACATTTATTAATCTTTTTCTGTCCAAGTTTTAAAAACTGAAGTGAAGTTAGTCCCTGTTATTTTATTGATTTTGATTCTCTTTATCAGGCATTACTTTTAAAAAATTCAATTATTTATCCGATATTGCAATTATTTTCATCAATTTCCGTTATTTCTGCGATTTTTTAATTAATCTCTCCAATTAAAAATTTTTAAGTAATTTTGTAATTATTAGTTTCTTTTAAACATATATTCTATAATTTTTTCAGTTATTTCTCTCAATTGTTATTGAATGTTTTCAATTTTTCATATTTAAATTATTTTCATCATAATTCAATTTTCTTTCTCAATCTTAAATTATGGTGGATTTCACGTCAACTGTCCAGCCAAAAAAAAAATTTTGTTTAATCCTTTCCCAATTTTTGTTATGAGTTGTCTTATAGGTAAGTAATTTATCAGCCAAATATTTTTGGATTATATAAAAAATTGCCCGAGAGGGAGGGGGTTAAAGTTTTGAACTTTTTGTTAAGACGCTCTGATTTGTTTATTTATTGAGCTTAAAAAAAATGATACAAAAATTTTTTGGTACATGATTTTTCTAGATTTTTTCATCAGCTTTCGATTGGCGTGGTCTATTTTAAATTTTTTTTTATTTTGACCAAAATTTTTGAAAATTAAAAATAAATTTCTCTTTTTTTCGTCTTCGGGCTCGTTTTATTTATTTTATTTTATTTTTAAAAGAAAGCTGAGATTTTTTCCTACAAAATATGAAATTTTCAAAAAACCCTTTTTTTTTGTTTTTGAGAAATTTAATGTTGAAGTTAGCGCGCCACGTCAAGGCGAAGTCTCACTCTACCGCCCCGCCTGTTGCTGTGCGCTGTATGCATCAGTACGTGGATATTTAATTATTCTAATTCTTAATTGAACTTTTTTCTGCATTTTACAGTGCTGAGACTGACATGAAAACAATTAAGTGTCTGCACTACAGTTCTTTTGTTTATTTTTTTATGTTTAAATTTTTTTGGTAATTTTTTGATATTGGTTTCTCATAGAGAAAGTATTGTTTTACCTCCACAGGATCGATTGAGATTTTCTGAAATATCTTGACATATTTTGAACTCAGGATGTCAAAAATGATGTTTTTAAAAATGTCTTGCTTATGTGTGTATGTAGTTATGTATGTTAAGATTATGTTAGGCTCTATATTTCGAAAACAATAATTTAAAACAATGTTTTTTTTTGAGAGATTATAGGTCTTTAGGATGGACAAGTTATGTATACCAATCGATGTGGTTTTAAACTCTCCGCAAAATAGTTGTATATATATTATATAATTTCTTATAAAATGTAAATAAGATTCCGTAAGTTACGAAACTCAATTTTTTTTTAAACAATGATAACTCTGAATAACATTACATTAGACCGTTCGCAAAGAGCTCATTTGATTAATTTTTAGTGACCTACAAGTAGTCAGAAATATATTAAAAAAGCAACAAAATATAAAAATAAAATTGTTAAAGAACATAATTTTCAATATTTTTTGTTTATAGAATATTAATCAATTTTTATTAATTTGCACTAAAAGGATCGCTAAGAGCTTAATCGATGCATTTTTAAAAAGATAAAAAAAATAAAATAAACTGATTTTACTGTTTTCAAAACTATGTAAATTTTTGAAAATTTTTTGATTCAAAATGTTTAAATTTCAAAAAAATGTAGTTAAAAGTGATAGATCAGACTCAAAAGTAGGGCATAATTTGTCCCCCCTATAGACCTATAATCTCTCAAAAAAAACATTGTTTTAAATTATTGTTTTCGAAATGTAGAGCCTAACATAATCTTAACATACATAACTACATACACACATAAGCAAGACATTTTTAAAAACATCATTTTTGACATCCTGAGTTCAAAATATGTCAAGATATTTCAGAAAATCTCAATCGATCCTGTGGAGGTAAAACAATACTTTCTCTATGAGAAACCAATATCAAAAAATTACCAAAAAAATTTAAACATAAAAAAATAAACAAAAGAACTGTAGTGCAGACACTTAATTGTTTTCATGTCAGTCTCAGCACTGTAAAATGCAGAGAAAAGTTCAATTAAGAATTAGAATAATTAAATATCCACGTACTGATGCATACAGCGCACAGCAACAAGCGGGGCGGTAGAGTGAGACTTCGCCTTGACGTGGCGCGCTAACTTCAACATTGAATTTCTCAAAAACAAAAAAAAAGGGTTTTTTGAAAATTACATATTTTGTAGGAAAAAATCTCAGCTTTCTTTTAAAAATAAAATAAAAAAAATAAAACGAGCCCGAAGACGAAAAAAAGAGAAATTTATTTTTAATTTTCAAAAATTTTGGTCAAAATAAAAAAAAAATTTAAAATAGACCACGCCAATCGAAAGCTGATGAAAAAATCTAGAAAAATCATGTACCAAAAAATTTTTGTATCATTTTTTTTAAGCTCAATAAATAAACAAATCAGAGCGTCTTAACAAAAAGTTCAAAACTTTAACCCCCTCCCTCTCGGGCAATTTTTTATATAATCCAAAAATATTTGGCTGGTAAATTACTTACCTATAAGACAACTCATAACAAAAATTGGGAAAGGATTAAACAAAATTTTTTTTTTGGCTGGACAGTTGACGTGAAATCCACCTTATTTTCAGCATATTTCAATTTTTTTTCAATTTTGAATTAATTTTCTATAATTTTCAATTATTTTCCTCGATTGTTAATTATTATTCATATTTTCTAAAATTAATTTTCAAGATTTTTTAGTATTTTTCTGAAAATTTCAATATTTTCATCAATTTCTCATTATTTTCATTTGTTATCAGAATTTCAAATTTTTGTTAATAATTATCGTAAATTTCAATTATTTTTAGCTTTTTTCTAGAGTTTTCTCCAATTTTTAGTTTTTCTCATTTTATAAAATTAATTTCTAAAATTTTAAAGTATTTTTCTCAAAATTTTTTTATAATTCTTTAATTTTTAATTATTTTTATTAACATTCATAATTTCAAAAAAAAATTATTAATTATCGTAAATATCAATTATTTTTAGCATTCTTCCAGTATTTCTCCAATTTTTAGCTATTCTTATTTTCTAAAATTATTTTCTAAAATCTTTGAGAATTTTTCTAAAATTTCTAATTATTTTCATTTGTCTTCATAATTTAAAATTTTTTTACGAATTATTGTAAATTTCAGTTATTTTTAGCTTATTTCTTCAATTCTCTTCTCCAATTTTTAGTTATTTTCTTTTTTTTAATTGATTTCTAAGATCTTCATGTATTTTTTTCAAATTTAAATTATTTTTTCTATATTTAAAAAAAATTCTGTAATTTTTTCAATTATCACACTTGAATGTCATTTATTTTTTACAACTTATCATTGTTTGTATCATATTTTAATTATCTTCTTTATGTTTTAAAATTTAAAAACATTTTTCAACATTTTTCATTATTTTCCAAAATTTATTTCCCTCAATTTCCAATTCTTTACATTTGTTTCATAATTTCAAAAAATTTTAACTATTTATCTGACTTTTCAATTATTTCATTATTTATATTATTTTTTATATTATTTTCTTTAATTTTCAATTTGCTTTCGTTTTTTTCTCGTTCTTTTTCATAATTGTCAAAAAGTATTAACTTATTTCTCTTTAATTAAAACATGTTCTGTTCATTTTTAAATTATTTTGATCTTTTTTAATTTATTTTCTCTGATTTTTCATTATTTTCTTTTATTTCAATGAACTTCTGAAAGTTTTAAGTATTTTTCTTAAATTTAGTTTAACTTTCCTTTATTTAAACTATTTTATATAATTTGTTTAATTATTTTCTCAAAATGTAATTATTTTTTTAAATTTTAATTTGTTTATCTCAATTTTTAATCATGTTTTTTTTATTATTTTCTCTAATTTTTCATTATTCAAATCTGTTTTAATTTTCTTTTAAGAGTCTCAATTATTTTTCTCAAATTTAAATAATTTTCTTTATTGATTTAATGAATTGAATTTAATGAATTATTTTCTTCATATTTAAAACATTTTTATGATTGTTTAAATTACTTTCCTTAATTTTTAATTGATTTCATTATTTTTTTTTCAATTAATTTGCCAAATTTGCAATTACATATTTTGTTTAATTTCAATTATTTTTTGCAATTCTTTTTCATTTTAAAACATTATAAATTTTGTCGTAAATAAATATTTATTTTATTTATATTAATTGATTCTTAAATATTATATTTAAAATATTTATTTCTTCTTATTAGATAAATATTATTTACCGATCTGTTATATTTATTATTGTATTTTATAATTTCTAAAACGCATGAAAAACTAATTGCGCACTTGCCCGCGTTTTATTTTGCTAGTACTCAATTAATCGAGAAGAAGATGTCACAAATTTTAACAAACAATACGATCCATTTTTAAGAGACATAAAAAAAAGGATTAATTTGAAATCAAAACTTCAATTTCTCCTTCTCTTTGTACCACTTAGTAAGGTATATAATAGAATTGTTTTTTATTTAATAATAATAACTTTCATGACCTTTTTAATTGGAAATTGAAAAGGTACAGAGAATCTTATTATTGTTAATTATTATTTTTGTTTTTATCATATCAAGATTTTAGTTTTGCACTTTTAGTGAAAACATAAAAGTAGAAGTATTGTTGTTATTTTTTAGAAAAATACATGTGGAAATTATTTGGCGACAGGTAGGAAAGAATAATATTTTTCATTAATTTATTTTTATTTTAATGCAAATCTAAAAGTTATAAAGAATTTTATTATTTTTAATTATTATTATTATTGTGTATATAAAACTAGATTATTAGTTTCAAACTTTCAATTTACATACTTTTTAATCCAATTTTGAGGTTTTAAATCACCTTATGTAATGAAACAAACAAATCTACATTTTTAAATCATACAAAAATTTCTGTTGGTGTTTATAAAGTATCCACATTTTATTTCAAATTTAAAATTACTTATTTTTGTACGCATTAGGAATCAGTTACTTTATTATTTTATTACTAAATAAAACAAATACTTTATAAAGTGTAAATTAGGAATCTATCACTTGGTGTGATTCAAATAAGTATATAATAATGGTACTTATATAATATAATCACCAAAATTTTTTTAATACCATTTTTTTCATGAATAATGTAAATTAAATTTGTTATTTTGTATAAAATAAGGGATTTGTTCTTCTTTTGAGAAAGAAACAAAGTTTGTCAGTGAGTTAAAATTTCATTTCAATAATTTCACTTGAAAGTCGATAATTTACTCAAAATTATAGATACTTTATGATTTATAATAAACAAGACGTAAGCACGCGAAAAAAAAAATTTTCTAAATTCCAAATCATCTAGAAGATTATTTTCATATATTCCTCTTTCTTATTACATGAATCACAACAGAAAGTGGTTCAGGTTAAAAAGAAATATTGCTCGATTAACTCAACAGCAGATTTAGCAACTTGACGATAAAATCGGCTTATTGAGCAGAACGCGTCTCCTGCCCATGACGAATCGAGAAGAAAAATATTTCTAAAAGCTTTCCTCTCGTAAAACTGGACGCTATAAAGCGTCTTGTATTTTCTACGTGAAATAGTCCGTAGATTCCCCCCAAGCCCTGTCGAGCTCCTAAGACGTAGGAACGGTGCCCCTTCGTAAAATGAAATGGTAGCGAGTGTACATAAAATAAAAGGATCTAACTCGTATTTACATGTTTCGGTGGGTGCTGGCCGATCGTAAAAGCTCGCCTGGAGGTCAGAGAAGGAGATCAAATGCTGGACATTGAAACGAAAAGGGCGGACTGGGGCTTTTCTCTTTGATGTGAAAAAATAAGGGAGATCGAAGGGTCCTAGCATCGAACCGGTGTCGTTGATCGAGCATAGAGCGGAACGAAGTATGTAGTCTAATGGGGTTTTTCGTTGTCCATAGGTAGGGCTTTAGCCCTTACTTCAACGTATATTTCATTACATGAATATATCTAACGCCTATTTTCCGATACCATCGCTAAAAAAAATTTAACGTACTGACATATGGCTCATAGTAAAATGAAGGATCCAATCCAATTTGGACCAATGCCACGTGCCCCAATTGTATTCTGCGAACATACCATCCAATCGAATAAGTCAGGCTTTTTTGTCCTTTTTTGGAAGAGTCCTGAAAAGGCCACTTGAAGAAAACTTTTGCTAAAAACGTCCAAGGTATATTGTAGATCATGTTTCCAAACCATTGGGTTTTCATTTTTTCTCATGAAATAAACATGTCGAGGGACCTCAAGAAACTCAGCACTTTTTTATATTGAATTAATTGAATATTGTTTGAGATTTATTGCCTTTACAATCCTCAAATATTACCGCTTCATGCTAAAAAGAAAATTTCTGCATAATAGAATTCAATTTTTCATATTTTTATGGGGTTATTTTGAAAGAATGCTTTGGAAGGGTTTTTAGTAATTTTTCAAAAATTATCCAAGTTTAGGATAAATATTAAAATTTTTAATAAATTTTCAAGGCGTTTCTCAATGATTCAGATGTTACGCATCGTAATTTACCACATTTGACTGCTCGACCCGTCTTCCATTCATAAATAATAAAGTGTTGTTTGTGTGACCGGCCCTTGCCCTGGAGTTCAACGAAACTTTCATTCCGCAGACTACATCGTTTATAAAGATTGATTCTCATCGTCCTCTCATTTTTTATTGACTCTTGCATTATTGGCCATTTCTCACTGACTTGTACCCCTAATTGCTTTTCATATAATCTATTTTGTAGAAAGATAAATTGATATTTAGAAATTTGCCACAACGTAGCCGCACATCTAACAACATTTTTATTGAGACAAATCTTTTTTTCCCAGGAAATCTTACTTTTACTGGATATCAAGGACGGTGGTTTAGGGTTAAGGGGTCTAGCCAATTTAGATACGCTTAAAAAAGTCCTTTTTTAAGAATTTTTTTAATGGGTTTATGTTCTAAATATTTATATATAAATTGTTTCAGTTAACAAATATACTCCCGAAATTCATAAAAAAATTTTTTAATTTATTTTTGTTAGTTTCTATCCATGAGAGAAACCTATTTAAAGTTAGGAGAATTTTGCTTCATTTACTTCTGAGAAAATTGAAATGGTTCATTGAAAGAACTGGTACATTGATGGTCACTCTCCCTTAATATTTATAACATAAACCTATTAAAAAAATTCTTAAAAATATATGAGTACTTTACTGCCTGCATATCTTCATGACTCTAACAACTTAATAACAAATTTTTTTTCACATGAAATGTATATATTTCAAGAAAATATTCTGAAATTATAAGAAATAAATATGAAGAAACAATTGAATGACGCAACATTTGCGTGAGCTCCTTAAAAACGGATTTCGCCGTGATCACGCTAATTCTTGACTGGATCATCTGAAATCAAATCGAAAAGTAGAAATCGTTAGTTAATGAAATAATGCTATACTAGGACGAAGGGATTTTAGGAATTTTGATTTTTTCACAAAATGGCGGATGTTGAAAGCCAAAAATTGTTTTTTGACCAAAATTTTACTCACATTTTCGACTATAAAAGAAAAGTAATTGTCAAAAAAAAAAAAATCTTTCGTCCATAAACCGGACAATTATATATAAAATAAGTGGTATATATTTCAAAACGATCGGTAAAGCCGTTCTCAAGTTCCAGTGATCACGGACTCTTAAAACATGGTTTCGGGAAAAACGCGTTCAGTTTTGAGTCCTATTTTCAGTTAGATAAAAATTTTATTTTGGTACTTACACTGTGTAACAAAATTCTTTTATTTTATCACACGAAATTTATAATTATTCCTTTAAATCAATTAGTTTTATTTATCATTAACTTGTTATAATATTTTCTAATTTTAAAATTCTTTTCTAAAATTAAATAATCTTCAGTACAAAATAAATTATAAGAAATCGTATTATTTAGCTTCAAGGTCTATCTAATTCAATCAATTAAAATTAAATTTCTAAAGTTACTGAAATAAAAACAAACAAATGTGACCAAATGATAGGCTGGCGAATAATGAGAAAATAACCACACAAATTTAAAAGATAATTTCAATTTATAGCAAAATTTCAGTCACGATTTTTATACAAGTTTTTTATATTGATGCACAAATAAATAATAAAAACTTTCAAACTCAGCAGAATATAATAATCATTCTGTTATTTTCGGACTCGAATTTCAACCATAGTTTTTTCTTTTACAAATTTTTAATTCACAATTTATAACGTTTTAAAATCATTCAATTAGCACACGAGAAATATATTCACATAAAAATAATTTGTCAAAGATACAAAAATCAAATATTGACTTCAATCATTGATAAATAATAACGTTTTTAAATTTGTCAATGTGACAAATTAGAACAATATATACATATAATAAAAATAGAGAATTAATGGGCTCGATTTCATTCAACAAATCACGGCAGCGTTTTTCTTTACAAATTAAATAGAAAAAAAATACTCATCACTAGATGACCAGAGATATGATTCATGTGACCTTCCCAGATAATTTCCTCTGAATTTCCTTGTCCAGAAATTAAAGCTTTGTGAATGAAACTATTCCATCCAACTCACATTAGCACAATTTTTTGGGGATCAAAGATAGCGATGCAGTCAAACAGAAAGTTATCATTAACTTTGCGCCTAATTTTATTTGGACTCCGGGATTTTACAAACGCCACACTGCACATTTATAAAACAAATTCAAAGAAAAAAAATTCCTGCTAATTGGAAAAATCAATTATAATTTTATTATTTAATTTAAATTGAAAATTACCTTATGGTGTCACTGACCAGTACCCAGGAGTGTGGTGTCAATGCTGCCGTCTTGATTGAAGAACGAAAATCGAGTGAAAATCGTTACCTTCAATCATTGACACCAGAATTTCAGACAATTAGTAAATTGCTGCCCCACTCCCCTACAAGTATCCAGTAGACATAAAGGCTCAATTAAATTTAGACATTAGAAATTCAAAGGGTAAATCCACAACTTAAGTGGAGATAAAAATTCTCTTCTGAAATTAATAAATAGAAAAAAACAATGAAAAAAATTATCTCTATGAATATTAATTTTTGAAATAATTAATATGTCTCAACTGTATCGTCTTCTCCAGAACCATATTATGTTTCTTCCTTTGCTTCAGTAGAAATTTTCTTTTTAAAAATTCTAACTGTATTTAACCCCTTAAGCGTCGCTCTCTTCCCCTTCTCCTCATCGACGCAAGAAGAAGGCGTTGCGAGGACTGGTATATATTCGGTGCTCGCTCTCTAATTTTTCAGTCTTCTGGCTAACGGAACTCGAGGCGGACCTCGGTCTCATGATAACTATTCAAAAATCCGTTACTAAAAAAAAAAAAAATTTTGAAATAAGTAAAAAATGTAATTTCTTGTAAAACTACTTAAAAATCGTGTCATCTTACAACTTTCTTTTAAAAATTAATTTTTTTCTTTAAAATAAATGTAATAAATTAATCCTTTTAACAGATGAAATAATCCATTAACCTTAGTTGCCAATCAACGATGATTAACGATCAAATTGGTTCCGGTTTATCCTGAATGAAAACATGCTCTAAAAAAACTTGACACGCATTTGACAGTACAGGTTTTGAGGATTGGACAGTTTGAAAAAATGAGATAATTATGTCAGGGTCAGTTGATTTCTAGGACATGCGACCCTCATGACTTATTTAATCATCAATTTCACGTAGAAAGTGCCAGAGCATGCAGTGACCTCTTAACCTAAGGTCTTTTGTTACTGTCAGCCAGCTGACTACCGGGAGAGTTAATTACTCCGAAGGGGTTGAACTCTCAAGCCGGTATTCCTGACTTATTATAAATGAATTTGAGAGATTAAAATGGATTTAGACAATCAAGGAAGGGCTGAAAATCGACCCTATAACGAATTAACGATACACCCAAGATATCCTGGGATTAGGCAGAGGTTTCTTGTCTATAAACATTACGTTTCATTGAATAATTAATCCTCTTGGGAATTTCATTAAGACTATGATAGTTTATCAATTACGTTTATTGCAGAGTGATATTTTTATCAATGATTTAAAATAAAAATAGTTTATCTCCTTTTAATCCTTAATAAAAATTTGACTACAAAACATGCAATTTTTTATTTCTTCCTCCTCTCTGCTGTTTACCTTCAATAAAAAATTTATTTTCTCGAAGATTAAAAAATTGGTTATAAAGAATCAAATTATCCATTATGGAAGATTGGAAATTTTTTATCGAAAGTAAAAACTTTTTACTCTTTGTCTTTTTATCTTCTACAGACACGTTGTTTGAGCGCTAGATTAAGAATGTGTCTATTTAGCGATCTATCTATCACTGACAGTTGATGTAACTTTTCTCATTTACAAAAAAAATTTTTTTTCTCAATAAAAAACACTTTTGCCAGATTAAAAGTTTGTTTATGGAGAAAGAAATTGATTCTATTTAATGCTTCTTAAGCGTAAATAATAGTCGGAAAGAAGTGAAAGATAAGAGGCATTTTTTAAGATATACACTTGTCTTTAAGGTCTGCTGCATTTGATTCCCACAAGACACTAAAAGACCTTTTGCTTGATCGTTAAGTACGGTCGTTAGCTGACAGATCCACCCCCAAATGGCTCGCGTCGATTTGTTTCGAGACACTCTTCTTTCTGAGAACGACCTCCAATGGTTTTATGCGCGATAAAGTCGTCGCAATAGGCCGTGTAACAAAAGAATTTTGCCCGAAACAAGGAAAAAGCTAACTATTACACGCATGAGATCCTCTCTTCATCTAACTCTGCGAATTGAGATGTATTTTATCTCTCTTCCATTCAGAATTTTCCCACAAAACGTTGCGAATTGTATTGCCACCTCCTTGCAAAAAATATTATATAGAACATTTTTATTTATATTATTAGCAAAATTAGCGCGCGAAAAACTTGGTGTTTCTGCTCTAAGCATAAAAGGATATTCCAAAGTATAAGCTATCTTTTGGATATTATATGAGAATTATGGATCTTTCCAAAACGGAACTGGAAGCTATCATCTTATAATGCCCTCGCTGACTGACCCAAAGGGGAGGGAGAACCCATTAAAGATTCTATGACAGATTAAGCATTGTTTTTTAATGCTTACAGAAAGCCATAAACCACCCATTTAATTCCTGCAAGAAATCTTCCTTATAACTTTAAACATTTTAAACAAACTTACTTTAAGAAAAAAAGAATTATTTTAATCCTTTTACGTCCGAGAATATTATTTAGAATATAGATTTAATAATATCTACTAGAATATAGATTTAATAAAACGACACTTTCGGACTGAAATTTGGTTGTTTGTTTACAAGAAGTCCAACGTTTCGAGAACGAACCTAATATTAATATAATCCGTAATTTATCTGTAATCCTGACACATAACTTAACTTTTACTTGAAAAATATCAAGAATGTCAATAAATTAAAATTAACAGTTGTTACATGATTAAAATTCGTAGTGACTGACAACTATAAACTGTTCAGTTCACTTGTTAAGTTTAAAACTGAGAAATTTGTTAATGATAATTTTGCCTTGCAAGTTAAGAGACCTATCATTAGTATTTGTAAATATTAAGGTTTTGAATGAACGATACAAATTTTAACAATATTTTGAACGTTATAAGATTTTAATTAGGACATTGAAATAATATTTATTTTAAAAATTCAAGAATTGCATTGTATGATGCATTAAAATTTTCCAGATCATTTTTTACATTTATACAGTTATCCCCTGCTTTTTTAATATGGACCATTTCGGCAAAAAGTCTTTTATATTCATTAGGTTCATTATGTAATATTTCAAATTTTTCCCAAAGAATTTCATGAGGCGTATTATTATTTAATTTTCTATGTCCGCTGATTAAGCTGTAATATTTTTCATTATAGCCAAAATTATCGTTATGTTCTTTTATTCTGATTCTCAACGGTCTGCTGGTTTAACCAACATAACATTTTCCACAAGAACACGGGAATTTATAAACAACGTTAGGTTTATCTATTGACTTTAATTGGTCTTTACCTAGTTTAATAAATTTATTTAATTTGGAATTAACCTTAAAAATTGTTTTTATATTATATTTTGATAATAATCTTTTTATATTTTCTGAAATTTGGCCATAATACGGAATCGTTACAATAGATTTTTTGTTATTCTCTACGTTTTGAGAAATAAGTGTTTTTGGATTTTTTTCAATGAAATTCTGAGGGGTAACTGTTCAAAAAGAGAAGGTCTTTTATTAGTTTTAAATTTTGATCGTAGAAAGATTTATCAGAAAGATGGATAGCTGAGTCAACCATATTTTTTATTATAGCTATTTTGTGTGGAATAGGATGGTTAGAATAAAAATTTAATAATCTTCCGGAATATGTGTCTTTTTGATACCAATTAGTCATTAAAGAGTTATCTGTATTTTTAATTATAGTTAAATTAAGAAAATTGATCGAATTATCAATTTCAATTTCATGAGTAAATTGCAATCTTTCATTAAATGAATTGAAAACTGATAAAACTGTGTTAACTTTTTCTTTGGGTATAAACATTATGGTGTCATCTAAATATCTACGGTAAAAAGGAATTTTAAAATCCAATCTACTCATAACATCAACTTCTAAATCCTCCATAACAATATTAGAGATAACAGCTGATATAGGGGAACCCATTGGGGTACCGAAGACTTGTTTGTAATATTTTTTAATTAAACTGAGAATATGTATTACTCATTAAAAATTTGATGACAAAAATAAATTTTTGTTTAGGTTATTTAGTATATTTTTTAATAAAATTCCATCTTTTTTCAATTTCTGTTTTAACTAGTTCGTATGGAATATTGGAAAACAGTGATTTTACATCAAGGGAGACCATAATATGATTATTAGGAATGGTTGTTTTATCAATTATGCTTTTAAATTCAAGTGAATTCATTACATGTGAATTAGGTTTGGGGAGCGATTTCGTTAGAATATTATTAAAACATTTTGCCATAAAAATTGTGGGGGAATCTATACAAGAAACAACCGGTCTTAAAAGACAATTCTTTTTGTGAATCTTTGGTAATCCATAGGCCCTACATATATTTTTATTACATGTTAAAATATCCTTTCTCTGTATGGAACCAAGATACCCTTTTTTGTCTCCATTTATCTAAAAGATTAAAGGTTCGATTTTGTAAAGATTTTAATGGGTTTTCATTTATTGTTTTATACGAGCTTTCATCATTTAATAAATTGTTCATCTTATTATTATATTCAACCTTATTTAAAATGACGGTAATGTTACCTTTGTCAGCTTTAGTAACAAGTAAATCTTTGTTATTATTGAGAAAAAGGTTAGCTTTTTTTAACTTTTTCTAAAATATGGTGGTCAAAATTAGTCAAGTGTTTTGGTTTTTTGATGTAATTGTGTGAAAGTGATAACAATTTATGTCTCAAAGCATCTTGGTCTTTGTATGGAATTTTTATCTCAATCTTAGTTTCAATATCCTTTACAATGTCAAAAATATGGTAATTTTTTGTAGATAATGTGAAAAACGTTTAGATAAAAGTTTGTTTGATTAAATTTAATTAGAAAAATGAATACAGTGAAAAACTTATTCTAGCTGTAAACAATCGATAGGATATAAAATTTTATTCAATTTTCTCAAATCTAAGGAATTTTAAAAACTTACTCACATTGTTAGTTGTTCTCCCACTGTTTTGTTTTGGAATATGTTTTGCATATTTGTGCCTTATTTAGACTAAATAGGACAAGGTTCGTTTTCACTTTGGAAATAAATTGTTGTCACCATTTAACAAATAAAACAATATTGATTACAAATTAGGAGGTGCAAAGAATTTTACATGTTGTGAATTTGTCGGCAGTACACCAGAAACTGGTTGACGGGGCGTACAATTCTACCTGAGAGATATCAAGGGTGAGAGAGAATCATAAAATTTATATAGTTAGAAGGGATTTCTGTTTCATGATTGGTAAATTTTAGGAAAAACCAAAAAGGTTGGACTAACAGATTTCGCAGCTGTACGTAGTAAAAAAAGTTTCTGAATCCGTAGCCGTGTTGTCGCAAACATGATTCATTTTATGCTTCAAAAACGAAGATTTATTTTCGCTAGAAATTAGTTTCAAAATAATAAAAATTCCTCACCCAAGCATTTATTTACATATTAAAATTAATATATATAGATTTTATTTATTTACTGCTTGTAAAAAGAAACAACAAATTTTAAATTTAACTTGCGCTGCAACACCCACTAAAGTATTAATATGTTTTTCCTGTAATTTAGAAACTACCAATCACATTCGTCTTCAGTCTTTCTCAGACCCACCTCAAGCTCTACCTTTCTGATCTCCAAGAGAAACGTAAAACCAGCAAATTATTTTATTTATCATAAGACTCCAAATTTCAGATCCCATATACCGGATTCCAGATAAAATAAATTACAAGTATGACACTTCAATTTAAAGACAGCTAATGAGAAAAATAAAAGGGATTTGCAGGAGGCAAAAACGGCTTGTGAATTCAAATAGCAATTTTGTTCTTGTAAGTGGTGTGTGAAGGTTTAAAAAAAACCCTCTCGTCTCGGCAATTTGCAGGTAATAATATGCAGAACATTGGGAGTATTATCGCCCTCGGATGTGGTAATGGGTCGTATGTATGCGCGAGGGAATGCTCCGGACATTCGTTCCCTCGAAATGTAACAGCGCAGCTAGCCAAACAGTCAAAGCTAGTCTTGGTGGTCCAGCAGCTTCCTGATATCACGAATTGGCTTTCTCACATTCCACAAGCTTGTCCGGAGAATCCCCACGTTTCCAGATCCTTTGTCACATTAGTCTCCTATTACACGAAAAGGGTTCACGTTACGTCAGAAATTTTAATTAAAACATCCATTTCACCTTTTCAATTAAAATGTTTCTTTTATACTAACCGAGCCGAAAAATAACAAAATTTAAATGATTTTATGAATAATGAAAATTCATAACTTTTAGGAAACGTAAATAACATTAAATAATAAATAATTTTTCTGAGGTTATTTCATGATATATTAGGCCTCGTAAAAAGTTCTACCAAAAACGAATAAAATCAAAATCAGGTGAAAACAGATGAGATGAAATGAGATGATCGAGAAATTGGAAAAATTATCATTTGACGAGTAACAGTTGTGGGCAAAAAAACACTGCCGCCTGTCGCTTAAGGGATGTTTCGTGACCCTCGTGGAAATCTATTTTTTTAGATTCTAGTTTTCAACAAAGAGAGCCTTGTCAAATCAACATCTGCAGAATACTGATTTTCGTGACCAGCGCAGCCTGGGGTGTAATGTAGGTTAAAACCCCAGGCTATCAAAACTTAGGGTGCGTCATTACTATTCACACGGTACTCTCAGAACTCTGATTAATGATGGAGACAGAACTCATAGTCTAGTTGAAATCAGCCAGGGTCGAGAGGAAGTTTGCGTGCTCTTAAACGGAAGCACGTTAAACCTGTTGTATCCTGAGCCAAATGCACGTGTGTTGGGTGAAGACATTGAATTAATCGTCATTAGGAAACGAGCATGAGTTTAGGGCTGATGCTGCTCTCAAGTAAGAAGGACGGATCTCCCTCTCGTCATTAATAATGCGTTTCCCTAAGGGCAAACCTCATCCTTCCTTAAGAACCCCAACAGAACAAGACAAGACTTCACATTCCTTTCTAATATGACACGAAATTCATCTTTTTCCTTAAAATGACATTCATTCTAATTAAAAACTTTCTCTGATGTTAATTTTCAATTTAAACTAAAAGAAGATCCTAAAAAAGTTTTTATCTGTTGTTTTATCATCAGTCAGATGTTATACATTTGTTAAAATTAAATGAAATTTAATGTCAAACATTGTCTTACAGGTTTCAAGTTTAAAATTTGAATAACTAGAATTTAATAGGAGTAATAATAATAAAGTGTGTTAAAACTAGATACAAAGAAATAGAACAATACAGTAAAATGCCTGAAGAAAAATTCATAGAACTGACTAGTTTTTGCATGACTAACGCTTACTGCCTATAATGGGAAATTCTATTCTCAGATTTTTGGCACACCTATGGGGAGATACCAAAACTTTCACTCACATACTCATAAAAAATACAAAATCAGCACAATAAATAGCATGGTGGATAGGGCTATTAAGTTAACCGACCCTAGATTCCATAAAGATAATATAAATTTAGTAAAAAAAAGTCACAAAATGACTTTCCAATTAAATTTATTGAACAGTATGTAAAACAAAGAACAACTAAAATTAAAAATCCGTATAACAACTTTAATAAAACATTTGATACCAAAAATATAGTTGTGATACCTTACATCCACAAGAATGATGTGCAAGTAAAAAGTATTTTAAAAGAATATAATTTTAATGTCGTATTTAGATCATCAAAAATAACTCTGGTGTTTTCCGAAACCTGAAAGATCCTATAGCTCTTGAAAATAAAACTGACGTTATTTATAAAATATCTTGTAAAGGATAAAATGGTGTGTACATTGCTCAAACGTTAGAAAAAGTAAGAGAATATGAATCAACACAAAACCAATGTAACCATTTTGTTGTAAATATAGTTTTTATTTTTATCATAATTGAAAAATAAACATATATGCGAAGGATTTATTCCTGAAAACTTCTGACAAAATGTAAAAAATTTTTACAGAAAACTTTTTGTTACTTACAAATCAGGTAAATAATGTTATTATACCAAGACATGTTCACTGTGAATTATCACTGCAAATGTGTGTTTTCTAAAAAAAAACTCTGTACTTTGTAAATCTGAAGAGGGTTGCAAAATATTAAGTTACACAATTTTGTCCGAAACAAACAAAAAGCATCTACTTTTATCAATTAGATACTTTAACGATCAAATTTTGTGATTTTAAGGAAAAAAATCGACCATAAAGCCATTTTATTCCTTAACATCTACTTTTATATAATAACTAGAATTGATTATCATTTGCGAATGTTTGGAATTTAAATTAGAGGGAATTTAGATTTTAAGGTTTTGCGATTTGGATTAAATGGGATTATAAATTGGTTGTGTTTTTATTAATAAAATCCTTATTAACAATCATGTGGTGAAGGTTTATAGTTTTAGCTATTAAAAGTTTTTAAAAATAGAGGTTTTATTTAAGAGAAGAACCTAAATCGATTTCAGCCTCTGCGGTTACTCCAAATTAAAAACACCTGGGGTATAAAACGACACGCAGAATTGATTTATGATTGGTAATATATGAACACGTATACCGTCTTGAATTTTAATTCTTTTAAAAATACACCCTGGTTAACCGAAGCTTTTCCCTACAAATCTAATCTTAGGTTTCCAGGCTCTTGTTCTGCCGAAGGTAAACTTGGCGAATTGTGCCTATATTATTCTGAGTTTACATTCTTGAATTCTATTAAATATTTGAATTTATAAAGTTATTTTGATTTATATTTGTTTTTATTTTGCTGAATTTAAGATTTTATTAATTAATGTTTATTTGTTATTAGTCTATTGTTGTCTTTTTTTGTTTAGTTATTTAACGTTAAAATAACTAGACGTTAGGGTTTATTTAATTATTTGTTTATTTGTTATAATTAGACATAGACATAGACATATATTTATTTGTATCGCAAACAGCCATTACAATTTATCAATACACAAAAATTATATATATATTAAAAATAAGATACTAGATTATGAGATTGTTTCGGTTTACGCATGTTTTTACAACTAAAACATTTTTACGCTCGTTTATAATTTATTCATTTAACATAAATGATCTGCTTTTAAGTGCATTAATCGTATACAGGTAAAGATCATTTATCTGCCTCTCATTACGGATACATAAAACTCTTTCTATTAATTCTACGTTATCACAGAGATCATTGCCAATATATTGTTTCAGAAATCTATTCCTATCTGGCATAAAGGCCAGACAATGAAGCAAAAAATGAGATAGATCCTCTTGAGCATTGAGATTGCAAACAGTGCAGGTGTCCTGTGTGTTTATTATATATAAGTGTGACCCTTAAAAGTAATTTTAATTCTTAATTGATTTGATAATATAAGTTGGCTAATTATTCTGAGTTTATTAAGCGGTACTTTAAGTTTTAAATACTCTTCCATTTTATCACTTCTGTTACTAATATGTCTGTAAACACAATTGTAGCTTGTTTTTATTGTTTTATCTAATTTATGCAACAAACAAAAAAATTGATTTTTTGCCATATCACAAGGGATGAGCCCCTTAATAAGTAAAATGAGAAATCGAAGGATCGTGAAATTGACGATAATCGTAAAAGACAGTAGGTTAATCTGATTAGTCTCGTGTGCTAATGTTTGGGATCAAGACAAGGGTGATCATTACAAGTAGGCAGAAGAGTATCCACTTCACGTTTGTCTGGTTAGGGGATTGGCTAAAATCCAGTGGCGTTAATAGCGTTTAGTTGACCCTTGTCCGAGTGTCAATGCAGGTTGAGCCAGATGAGAGAATTGGATCAGTCTGGAACGTGGAACTTATTGGTTAGCTGCTGTTTGAAGCAATGATCCAACTCTTAATGAGACCGCGCCGCTTGATGAAGACAGAAGGACAGGAATAAACACTAACCATCCCTTCTTTAATCCTATTAATGTGGCTTTTATTATTCCCAATAGAAGATTAAACGATTTTCAACTCTAACTTCAATTAAAAATGATTTAAATATGTAACTAATTTATGACAAACTTTTGAAAATTGTCAAACACATTTTTGAATTAAACATGAAACATTTAACATATGTCAATGTACAAATTGAAAATTGCCGTTTGCAATAAGTGTCACCAGCCATAAGTGATGGTCAAAAATACCTGCTGTAAGTTAAAGAACGTGTTGGGAATTGTTTCAATAATGCAAAAGAGAGAAGCAACAAGATCTTGAAAAATTTGTTACGGGTGACATAATAAGAGGAAAAGCATGATTTAGTATTTTTGCAACACAACAATGATCAACAAGATGTTGCTGAGGTCGTTAAACCCTACCTGAAAATAACGAAATCAGAATTCTTACCGTACCCGCTGTATTCTCTAGACATTGCTTCTTGTGATAACCATTTGCTCCAATTAATAACCCATGGTCTACCTAATCAGCAATCAGGACTTTTGTTTTTATAAAGAAGCCAAAAATTGGGTAGATTCGTACATTGACTTAAAAACGAGACATAATTCCGACGAAAAATCCTAGTGGTCGAGTCCATACCAAGTGATCACACCAATTTCAGTCATATTGAGTAATATTTACGAAATTGATATTTTGGGTTCCTTTAGGAGTAAAAAAAATAAATTTTAATTATTTTTAAAAAATTTAAAATATTTTCGAAAATATTCAAATTCAAAATTTTGAGTACTATTTTTTTTGTTTTATCATAACTTCTGTAATTTTGAAGCAATTGAGAACATTTTTTTTTTAAATTACTCGTATTTAAATACTCTTTCAAGAAAAATTATAATAATTAAGAAATTGTTTATAATTAAATTTTTATTAAAAAAATTAAATTATTTATTTAAACAAAATCTAAAGTATATCATCGTTCTTTTTTAAAAAATTCATAAACATAGCCTATAATGTGCTTAAAAATTTAAGCCAAAGAAAAAGATGGTATGTATTATAGTTTTTGAGAAAAAAATTATTAAGTTATGCTAGAGCGGCGCGGACCGGTGTCACCGCTACTCAACGCGTAGTTCCGTAGTAACCGAAATGTATGTATATTTTTACATAATGTAAATATAGTTAGTGTATTATATTTAAATTATAAGCTTTAGAAAGTCACACTGATCTTTTCATAGTACATGGACATCAAACTTTAGAATTAAAAAAATCGGAGAAAATAATTAAAGTAAAAAAAAGTAATTAAAAAATTGGTAATTTATAGAAAAATAATAAAAATAACTAAAAATTGGGAAAATTATTAAAATTTAAGAATAATAATTGAAAATTTGTTAAATCAATTGAAAAATAATTAATATAATTAAAAACTGGTAAAAATAAGTGAAAATAAGTGAATAATTAAAATAATTTAAAACTGAAGAAAGAAAAATAATGGACTGGTAAAATTATTAAAATTCGCGATGTTCAGGGGTGTTAATTTTTTTTCTTGTGCAATTTTAGACCTAAAATTATGGGGTAATGTCAAAAATAGAGAAACAAATAATTTGCGGAGTTTGAGAAATTTATTCTAAGAAAAACTTAAATTTTAAAAATTAAACCTCTTTCACAATTTTTATTTTTTCCATCGACAATTTTTTTGTGGGATTTTTAAATGATTTTCTACAATCCATCGTATGGATTTTGAAAAATAAAATTTCGAAAATGACCAAAAAAATATTGTTTTTTAATTTTTATGTAATACCATAATTCTACATCTTAATTGATGTAAGAAAAAAAATGACACCTCTGAGCATCAAAAATTTTGTTGAGTTAAAATTTCACCTATCTCTCCCCTTAAAGAATGATAAAAATAGTTTGAAAATAGTTGAACGAAATGAAAACTATAATAAATTTAAAAGATGACAAAATTTTATAAGGAGAAAAATGATTAAAAATTTGAAACATAAAGTATGAAACATAAAATTTGTCAGTACTGCGAAGTACTGACAAACTTCGCAGGTGTTGACAGATTGAATTAATGAATGAAATTTGAAGATTATTATAAATAACTATTTTTAATCAATGTTTGTAAAAAAAAATTTCAAATCAATCTTATAAGTTCACATAATAGAAAAAATTATATGAATTTGTGTTGATATCTATAATTAAATTCAATATTTAATATTTTAAAGATTTCGAATTTGCCGCTAACATTTGTAGTTCTTAACTTGCCGCTAGGTGCGTGTATTTCTCGAAAGAGAGATCGTTGAGTATTTTCTATATAAGCAAGCAAGCTTTAATTAAAAATTCACTTATATACAGGTTTGTATCCTTTGATTTTTTATCGTTTTGCGTTTGTAGTTGAAGTGATTGAATTTGGGTCATTATTAGTACTAGTCTCACTTTTTTCTAATTTTTTGACCATTAAAGGTACACAAAAATTTCATTCCTTCGTACCCCTTGAGAATAAAATTGAAACAAAAATTTTTTCAAATTCTGTGCACAGCACAATTTGTAAAATAAAAAAATAAACATGACGATTAACTATATTTACATTATGTAATAATATACATACATTTCGGTTACTACGGAACTACGCGTTGAGTAGCGGTGACACCGGTCCGCGCCGCGCTAGCATAACTTAATAATTTTTTTCTCAAAAACTATAATACATACCATCTTTTTCTTTGGCTTAAATTTTTAAGCACATTATAGGCTATGTTTATGAATTTTTTGAAAAAGAACGATGATATACTTTAGATTTTGTTTAAATAAATAATTTAATTTTTTTAATAAAAATTTAATTATAAACAATTTCTTAATTATTATAATTTTTCTTGAAAGAGTATTTAAATACGAGTAATTTAAAAAAAAATGATCTCAATTGCTTCAAAATTACAGAAGTTATGATAAAACAAAAAAAATAGTACTCAAAATTTTGAATTGGAATATTTTCGAAAATATTTTGAATTTTTTAAAAATAATTAAAATTTATTTCTTTTACTCCTAAAGGTACCCAAAATATCAATTTCGTAAATATTACTCAATATAACTGAAATTGGTGTGATCACTTGGTATGGACTCGACCTAGTGCTAACAAAAAGGCGGGAGAAAGTTGTAAATAATAATAGAAACAAAAAAAAATTCGGTTTTCAATTTGTACTTCTGATAAAATATCTCGTGTATGTTAGACAGTTTAGAATCGTGTTCAAGAATAGAATTTAGTTGAGGGGTAAATTTCAGAAGCTATCGGCTTTAAGATTGTAGCCGAGCGTCCATAAAAGGCAACTAGAGTTTCGATTATTATAGGAGTTAGAGACAAGTTCGTGGCGCACTTGAGAAGTATTAGCGGTTCCTAAGACGACCATTATTCGTACTTTCACAAGATAGACCCTTCCGTTATCCGATATTACGTTCCTGCTTCTATTCTCCTCAGATATACCCTTCGTTTCGCACTTCCTTTCACAGTTAATCTACGTAAAAATTTGTAACGCGATTATTCTTACTTCACTGAGAAGAGTGGATTTATTTTTACAATAGAGGTTTTGTAATTCGATCTACGTGGCACTTTGAAGTTTCCCACTTGTGAATGCGGGAATCTCATTTTTGAAATTCCATTTCAATTTTATTATAAATATAGATGGAACCACCTCTTACAACAACTATGTATCTTGTAGATTATTTTTATTTATTGAAAAGCAAAATACAAAAGATGGATCATAAAAAGTAGTTAACAAAATAGATAAAAAACTCAGAAAATAAAAAAGAAGATAAAGGCTACTTAATTTCGCATCCCGGATTCCATATCCCTGTTATATTTCCAAATAGTAACTGTGCTTGGGGTTCGGTGTTTTTTAAAAAATAAATTTATTAATCTCCCGATTTGAAAATATGACATTGATTGCAATGATCAGAAAAGCAAACTGATGTCATTTAAAAACAAATTGTACTGTATCTCAGGTGTTTTTTACTGTGTCTTTTATGAATCGTGACGCTCTTTTAAATTATTATTAACTTCATTATTCTAATCTTATATTCAGGTTGTCAATTGCAAACCCCAAAAGCTTTCAAGTAAGCATTTTTAGCCAGATAATTCAAATCAAAAATATTTTTGTCGCCATTTTAAAGCAGCTATTTTTAATTTTAAAATTTTTGACTACAGATTCGGATTCAGTGACCCTAAAATCTCCTCTTAACCATTTTCAGTCAGATTTGTCTAATTAAAAAAATTTTGGTCGACATTTTGAAGCCGCCGTTTTGAATTTTGATTACAAATTCGGATTCAGCAACCTAAAAAATATACAATACCGTAATAACGTTGTTTAAAAAAAAGAATTCTACACATTTTTGACATCAAAGCTTATTTTTCTACTGTATTTAATTTAGTTTTTATTTTTTTTCTAACCAAAGCTTTAAGATCGTATTCTGATCATTTCGAATTCAAATTTTTAAATTATTGAAGAATACAAAATTGAAATGGAAGTTTTCAGAATACATCTACGAATTCCCAAATTTCCTGAAAAATTCCCTGATTTAAATTTATGTGATATGCCCCTTGATGTCTCTTTAGGTATCCAACAAAGAAAGAAAGTTTCTACAGTAACTCATCAACAAGTAACATCATCATTATGATATCAGCAATATCTTTTCCTTTGTCTAGGCTGTTCGACTTTTCCCATTTTCTTTTTGACCCTCGACATAACTCCGTTCAACTCACATTTCTGTATGTTGAATCTGTAAATATCTATGATAAGATCGTCTCTCAACGCTATCTGCTAATCCCCTGGTACACATGGTATCGAGTTTGCGAATAAAGCCCATTTTGCCCCAAGCCAAAGACAAGGATGTTTACAGTAACGGCAGTTTGGGCCAGTAAGTGGGTATAGTCAAACACATTATCATCTTTCGTAGGTTTAACTCGAGCTTTAACAAGGAATATTATCACTTGAAGATCTACCCGCAGAACATACTTTCAGTTTCCGAAGCGTCTAGTAACGTTAACTTGAATTTGTCTGGAGTCATTTCGACTATAACAAACTCTATTAATATCAAGACCGTATCTGTGTTTCGGCAGACTTAAACCATCAAGGGAGGAATGTAGAAGGGAATAAATTGCTGCAGATGCTTAGCTTCACACGAGGAAACAAACTACGATTTTCTTCTTTCGGACCTGGCGACTTTGCACCCCTCTAAGAAGCAGACAAAGCCCGTTCGTCATCCGGGATGCCATGCTTCTGGTCGACGTTTGACACCCCACATTCATTCACATTTGGGAGCAAGAACATTTATAGTTGCGAGAAAGAATGACTATCATTAGTCAACAGTACTAATGGATAATAATAGAAAGTGATAATAATATAAAAAAATTGGGGAAATAATGAAAATTAATTTAATGAGTAAAATTTTTTCTTCTTTTGAATTACCTATCGGATAACATCTTTACTTAAAGAGCAATAAAAATTAAACTTAAAATATTTCATAGTGTTGGGTCACGTACAGTCCTACTATTAGAATTAATGGTCGATGATTTACAAAAAAAGTCAAAGCATATTTCGAGCTTTCAAAGAATAGTTTATTCTTATTGCGATGATATAAATACGTCACAGTTAGTACACCCGTTATGAACACAAATGGCGAAACCGACAAAAGCACGGGAAGACGCGCCTAATGTGGATGGTATTAAGGTCGTAACGCAACTGAAATGCCAAAGCTCAAGACGGCACTGACCCACCTCATGACATCAGGCCCACGCTGAAAGACCAAAAGGGTGGGAGAGATCCCACCAACAATCCGAGCTCCATCCTGTAGAAATAGAAGTGGGCGGGCATGGCCACAGAAGAGGGGAACTCCCACCTCAATAGTTATAAATATATTATTATAATTATTATTATTATTATAATTAAACTCAATTGAAGATTTTGGAACAGATTAAGTACTGTTTCACGAAGAAAGTTATAAACCGTTCATTTAAATCCTGCAATAAATCCTTCTTATAATTTTAAACACCTACTTAGGACTCTATACTTATAAAGTGGTATCTGGGCCCGGTCTGTGTCTAGGTAGAAAGATCCCTTGAATCTTCAAGGTTTTTAGAAAATTGAAATTTCATCTGTTTTCAAAATTTAAGAATTTTCCGACGAAAGACAAAGCTTGTAATTTCGAGTAATGTACCGAACAGTTACCTTTTCATCGTTTTTTTGTAACTTTAACAGAAATATATCGTCGGGGCTAGTGCAATACCGCGAATCTACATATTTCCATAAGAGTTATTTTTAGTGCAATTTGCCATGCAACAAAGTCCTTATGGAAAAATGTAGATTCGCGGTATTGCACTAGCCCCGACGATATGTTATATGGAAAATTATTTTTGATCCTTTATCCTAGTTGTACTTTGGAATATATTTGATGTTGTTATTTATTTTGACATAAAAGGATCTGGTATGATGTTGGTTTTTCCAAAAATAATAATAATCATTTTAATTGTTGTCTTGTCTATGTTTCGGGTTTTAATTGATAACCATCATCATGGATTTTTTATTTCTTTAATAAAAGGACGCTTTTACACTAGCATCAATTTGTGTGATGAACAAAAATTATAATAATTTTAGATAACCAAAACACAGGCCGACAAAATTTTGTTGCCCAATCAATGGAAGCTAATTCTTATAGGATTTTGTCCGTAGAATCCAAATTTGACCTTGAAATTTTTGGATTGGCTCTAGTTTTCAAGCAATTTTGGTTTAAATGTGTAAAAACACGCATTTTTGGTATTTTTTGAGTGTACGTAAAACAAGAAAGCAAAACAATAAATCTGTCAGCATTGGACAAAATGTTGGCTCAAACATTACCCTTTTAGACCCAAAAACAAAAACCTAAGTATTATACATAACCTTTAATATCCAATGTGATGTACCTAGTCCCAGAAAAGTGATTAAAACAACATAACTTTTGATCATGTAAACCAATTTACGTAAAAATTTGTATCTGGGGATTTCTAGGGTCGCTGCTTACAAATCGGTTATCAAAATTTTTAAATTCAAAATGGCAGATCCAAAATGGGCGACAATTTCTTTTTAAATTTACATTTTTATGAAACATGGTATATAGAGGTTTTTGAGACCGCTGATTGTAAATCTGTTCTAAGATTTTCAAAACCCAAATGGCGCACCTAATATGGCGGAAATTTTTTTTAAAAAAATTCACATCTTAATGAAACTTTGTATTTGGAGGTTTTGCGAATACAGATTACGAATGTGTGATCAGGTTTTCAAAATTCAAAATGGCAGATACAATATGTCGTTCACCCGTCCAGTAAAGGAGAAATAAAAATGTCTTTACCCAACCAAGAAAGTTAAGATTAGGTTATCGTTGCCCTACCATTAAAGGTAAGATAAAATTACTTTCACCCGTCCAGTGAAGGTCCAGCCAAGTAACATGTTTCAATTAAATCCGGCAGATTTTTAATCCTTTGTCAGCCATATTGGATCCGCCATTTTGAATTTTAAAAAACTAATGTCAGATTCGCATTTAGCGACCTCGAAAACTCAGGAGTAATGTGTTTCAAGTAAATATGGCAGATTTTTTATTTTCAGTCCGACATATTGGATCCTGCATTTTGAATTTTATAAATCTGTCAGATTCGTATTCAGCGACCCCAAAAACCCACAAGTAACATGTTCCTACTGGATCTGACAGATTTTTAATTTTTTGTCCGACATATTAGATCCGCTATTTTTAATTTTAAAAATTTATTGTCAAATTCGCATTCAACGACCACAAAAACCTCCAATTAACATGTTTCAATTAAATCCGGCAGATTTTAAATTTTTGTCCGACATATTGGATCCGCCATTTTGAATTTCAAAAATCTAATGTCAGATTCGTATTCATCAACCCCGAAAACCCCCCAGTAACATGTTACAATTAAACCCGGCAGATTTTTAATTCTTTGTCCGCCATTTTGAATTTTAAAAATCTGATGTCAGATTCGTATTCAACGACCACAAAACCCCCAATTAACATGTTTCAATTAAATACGGCAGATTTTAAATTTTTGTCCGACATATTGGATCCGCCATTTTGAATTTTAAAAATCTAATGTCAGATGGGTCCGTATCATTTTGACACAAATTTTTTCTGGCAACTTGTTATATTGTACTCCCGAAGATGAATGTTATATTTTACTCCTTCTAAAATCAATGATTTTTAAATCCTATTTATTAAATAATTGATTTCAATACATTAAATTAATATTAAAAGACTTAATTAATCCAGTAAGTTCAATTATTGAATAATTAAAACTTAAAAATCTTTGATTTTACAAGGAGTAAAATATAACATTCATCTTCGGGAGTACAATATAACAAGTTGCACGAAAAAATTTGTGTCAAAATGATACGGACCCTGTCAGATTCGTATTCATCAACCCCGAAAACCCCCAAGGTAACATGTTTCAATTAAATCCGGCAGATTTATAATTTTTTGTCCGCCATATTGGATCCGCCATTTTGAATTTTTTAAATCTGATGTCGAATTCGTAATCAGCGACCTTAAAAACTATTGAATACATTCGATTAAAAAAAGATTGTTCTGTATGAAAATATGTTGTATGTTTTTGATTAAGAGGAAGTTTGCGAACAAATTTTGCCTATACCAGTGACGTCATTCACCATCACATGCTGTTAAAGTATGCAATACTTAAATTTTTTTGTTTTTGGGTCTCAAAGAGCAATGTTTAAGCTTGCATTTGGTCCTATGCAGAAAGATTTACTGTTGTGGTTTATTGTTTTACAGACATTCAAATAATTCCGAAAAGGCGTTTTTTTGCATATTAAAACCTAAATTGCTCGAAAACTAGAGCCAATCCAATATTTTCAAGGCTAAATTCGTATTCTACGGACAAAATCATATAAGAATCGGCTGTGACATTTCAGGCAACATGCAGTTAATGAAATTTTGTCGACCTGTGTAATAATAACAATAAATATAAAAATATAACTATGTAACAATTATAATATATAACTAAATATAATAAATATTATTTATTTCTTTGTTAAATATAATTTAACAATTATTTATAAATGAATAAAAATAAAATAATAATAGTAGAAATTCTGTGGTTTCTAATTTGAATAAATATAATTTTACTAAAATTAAAGCAGAACAATTCAAAATTGTTCTCTTTTATTCTAGCTTGTAATTATCACTTGTAAAAATAATAATAATAATAATAAGACCCTCTAAGAGGTAGAAAGAGACGAAAAGAGAAGTATTATTACTTTTATAATTTTAACACTAATATAGATAAAGAGAGAATTTGGTTCTAAGAAATCTCACCATTTTTAATTTGTTTGTCTGTTTAAAATGTTTAAAGTTATAAGGAAGGTTTCTTGCGGGGTTTGAATGGGTGGTTTATAGCTTTCTGTAATCATTGTTAAACTATGCTTAATCTGTTATAAAATCTTTAATAGAGTATGAAGTTCCTAATGACATGGGTTTTTCCCTGTTCTGGGGCCATGCCATCCCTTCTTCACTTTCTAAAGGATGGAACTCGGATCGTTGATGGAAGTTCTCCCACCCTTTTGGTCTGTCAGCGAGGGCCTGATGTGATGAGGCAGTTCAGTTTCGTTTTGACTTTAGTCAGTCCATATTGGGCGCGTTTTCTCGTGCATCTTTCGACGAATTGTTTCCTGTTTTTGTATTGTGTTCATGACAGGTATACAAATGTGACGTATTGTATAATTGTAATAATAATAAACTTTATTACGTGAAACTAAAAGTGCTGTGACATTTTGTGAAATCCCACCAAACAGTTTTTTAATATTGTCATTCCTTCTTTTCTTTTTTATTTCCTATTATAATAGTAAATAATCAGAAGGAATGGAATTTTTCATATAATAAATAAATAAAATAGTATTATGTTTATCACACACATTTCACAATGAATTAACAACAATACTATTGACATTGCAATTAACTTTAAATAAATAAATAAAATAATTATTTATTCTGTTTTCTTGGCTTCAAATTTAGAAACTTTAAGTTTGCCTTGTTATTAATGACTAAATTAATTTAGAGATTTTTGATAATTCTAAGTTTGATGGAATTTTAATTGCATTAGTATGTGTTGCTCACTCATTATTATTATTAGTGTGTATATTCATTTATTTATATTTTAATGAATTAATTGATTGGAATCCACTGCTATTTCAATATTTATCTTTTGTTAATTGATAAATGTTTATTCTTTTGGGAAATTATATAGAAAGATCCTAATAAATAACAACAAGAAATATATGTATTAACTTAATATCTGTTGATTTAATTCCGTAATTCTGACGCTTCATAATAATAAATGAATAAATTAAATTTTATTTCATTTAAGATAAATTATTACGTCAAGCGAATAATAATTAACTATCAATTCAATCATTAATAGACAATTTTAGTTTATCAAATTGTTCATGTTTAATAATTCGAAGACAGGGATTTTTCTCTTACAAAGTTTATTTTATAATTTAGGAAACAAACCGGCTTTTCAGCAAGAACAGAAAATATATTAGTTTTGAGCACGATTCAATAGAAAGAAAAAAATGAGATTGAAGCTTTCTGCTATAAGAAATGAGCTACGTGCTCGGGAGCTTCAGGTACATTTTTTGTCGACAACAAGTCTCGAGTGTAAATAGAGACAAAGTACCAAAACTGATTGTCCCGAGATTTTTTGCATTTGAAGAAGAGAAATTGCTGAAGTTTGTTTTCCTTGCGAGACTTACTTAAGTCAACTTGCTCGTTTTCGCCAGATTCTCGTGGAACTGGCACAATTATTACAAATGTAGAAATCTTCAAAAGTGTGAAATGTAATTATAAAGAAGAATTACGTAAAAATTTATCTATATTTACAAGACAGAAATTTCCACAATTTTAACCAAAGATTAAAAGAAAACTAACGATGAAATAAATATAAATCGATTTATAAAAACTTCAACAAGTTATGTGAGAAAACAGGGACAGCAACTTGTAAATTTTTGAAATCTGCACACTTAATATTGACCTCAAGGAGGGGGGCGATATTAATATAATTATAGAATTAAATTAAGAAGTTTTTTAATTAGCGTAATTATTATAATGCAAAAGCTAAAAATTGAAGAAATTTATTGCAAATGATAACAATATCTAATAATTGAAAATTAAAGGAAATTACTAAATTTTGAGAAAAATATTTTAAAATTTAGAAAATTAATTGAAGAATATTAAAAATAAATTATTGACTCGGAGTGATTGATAAGTTCCTAAAAATAAATAACTTCACCGAGTGACAAATTCATTTAAAATAATATTAAAAATAGTTAAAAATTTGAGAAATTATTTGAAATAAACAAGACTACTTGAAAATGGTTGAAAAAAAAATTGAGAAAATTACAGCATTTATTTGATATAAAAGAAAGAGATTGCAAATCGAAGAACATTGTTTAAATACTTGAAAAATACAACAAAAATATGAAAATAAAAAATAAAAATTAAATAAAAATTGATGGAGCATGGAACAAGTTTTGTGTCATATTGAAAATTATTTGGAAAAAGATTATGGAAAACGATTTTAAAGAAAATAATTGAAACTTGAGGAAGTTTCAATTTAAAATTTGGGAGAAAAATTGAAAAATAATCAAAGTCATTAAAGAAAATTTTTGAAAAATGATAAAAGTAGTTAAAATTTGTAGATATTGAAATTTTAGAAAAATAATTTTATAAAATACAGAATATTTATAAAGTAAAAGAAGGTACCTTATTATAGAATGATTTCAAGAATTTTAAATTCAGAAAATGAATTACAACATTATAGAAATAATAGAAAATTTATTGGAGAAAATAATGGAAATTTGAAATAAATAATTGAAATTTTAAGAATTAATCAACAAATATTCAAAATAATAAAAAAATTGTGAAAACAACTGCAAATGAAAAAAAATAATTAAAAATTGACCAAGTAATTGAAATTTCAAACAAATAATTGAAGAATGGTTAAAACATTAAAAAGTGAATGCAATAACTTAGATTTGAGATAATAAATGGAAATTTAGGAAATTAATATTAAAAAAAAATTAATATACATAATTAAAAGGTGGAGATAATAATTGCAAAAATTTTAGGAAAATGAAAATTGAAAAAAAGTAATTGTAATATAAGTTAAACAATCGAAAATTTAGGGATTTAATTGAGGAATAGTAAAAATAATTAAAAATTGAAAAAATTAATTGCAAATGATAACAATAATAATTGAAATGATATTGCAGAATGAAAAAAATAATTTTGAATTGAAAAAATAACTGGAATTAGAAATAAATGGAAAAAAAATTAGAAAACGAATTAAAAAATAATTGAAAATGAGAAAAAGTAATTAAAAAATGATAGAAATAGTTCAAAATTGAAAAAAATAATGGAATTTTAAGGTAAATCATTGAATTTTATGTATCAAATTCACTTATTTATTCAAGAATAATCCAAGAACATTATTTATTTGAAGACTTTATTGTCCTTTGTGAAAAATTAGTTTTTAAAAAGATTTGAATTTCTTTTCAGTTTGGACCAGCCAATCAACATCGAGAAAACTAGAGAAGATTCCCGGACTTATTTACAGCGTATCAGAAATTTGGTCACGCGTCGTGAATTTTGAGTAGTGATCTGATTTTCAATTTTTTTGGTTGGTAACGAATTTCTATGGTGATAATAAAAAAAAATATTGCCATCTTTTTCATTATTTCTAGTGAAATCATTGAAGACAGATGTAAATCAAAAATAAATTATCCTAAAGAATATTTATTTGGAAATATTATATCGCATTGGATTTTAAAAGAAAGAGAGGGTTAGAAAAATTAATATCTAGATAATTTGGAAAATAACTTTGGAAATTCGTTCCAGTAAGAATTTGACTTTTTGCTTTGACTAATTTTTCACCCTCTTTGCTTTACTTGGATTTTTCTGGTATAATTTCATTTTTATTTTAAGCATGATATCTTAAAACTAATTTTCATATTTTTCTTGAATTTTCAGTACTAAATAATGTATACTTTTTAATTTTATTGAGATATCATTCATTCATTGATTTAATTGAATTTATTTATTGTCAAAATTATAATTTCTTGTCCTATTATTCCTGTCCTGTATATCTCGAATTGATAAAGAATCCTTATTCCAAATTTTTATTTTTTTTTGAACAAGTCTAATATTTATTTTTCTAGCTGACAAAAATTTGTTCTTTTGTCAAACAAGACATTATTGACAGTGGACCTATAAATTTTCGATCAATTAAACTTTGATATTGTATAGAATCACATAATTAATTTTCTTTGTGTATTAACCTTAAAATTATAAATATTAATATTCTTTGAATTGTGTAGAGTCCTGAAATTACAATATTGTATCTAACCAAAAATTGAATTTTTAACTTTTGATTATATAGAATCACTCTAACACCAATTTTGTCTAACCTCAAAAATCTTGATTTATTGAATAAATTGTTAATCTATTTTGTTAATTTTATCTATCGAATATTTTTCTTGACAACTGTTTATTTTAGCTAAACTAGGAACTTCTCCATCAACCATTTTCCATCGAGGGTCTGCAGCTAGTCAGCAATGCCGGAAAGTTTTTGATTTCAAGATTTCTTTTTTTTTTATTTAGTCCCCCAAGATTTATAGTGATTTTCGGATTTAGTCCCTTTTGATTATTTAATTTTCTTTCATGTCCCAAGAAAAGATTGGCGCCTAAGGCATCTTCCGTAGGTAACCTTTTCTATACATATTTTTTTTTTGAGTTCCCAGGAAAGTTAATGTTACATTTTACATATTCAAAAAATTGCATTTATTCATAAACTTAATTACATGACTTCTCGAGCTATTGCGATTCGATTCGTAGGCTCAAATGAATAATAAAAATTTACTATAATTTTAATATATTATATTATAAGATTTAATCGTTAATTCTGACGTGATATAAATGAGCAGAAGATTGAAAAATAATTAGCTTTTTAATTTAAAGCACGATTATGAAAGAAATGAAAGATTTCAATTTGCAATGCAAATGATTAATGACCGATGCGATTTCAAGTTTTATTTTCATTATGTTGGAAGGCACAGTGAATAGTTTTAATAACTTGAAGTTGTAAAGTAGAAAAGGATTTGTCTATTTAAAATGAGTTATTGCAGTAGCGAATGAATACTTTGCCAAGAAGCGCTCTCTGCTTTCTGCAAAAAGAATAAGTCTTCTGTTGCACACATAACAATTTGATGGGAGTGTAGACCTCCCATGGGGATAGGTAGATTGGCATGTGAGAGTTATTGAATCATGCCAAACTGGTTTTTCATGAGCAAGACTGATGATCATAGAGATTACTAAATTTCATATTTATCGATCGACTTATCTCCAAGATTAGTTTCATTGTTGCATTCAGCCTTTGCCTTCCAGATTCAAAGATTATCCCCTGAAAATACATTACTGAAGGACAAAATTACAATTGTATTGTAAAAAATTAATTTCTGAAAAGAAACCCTTCCGTTGAACCAAGAAAAGTTTTGCGCACAGGGGTAGTAATGTCTTATTTGCACCTAATGACAGAAAAAATCTAATTTCTAGACTAACATTTCAGCTTTATATTTCTCTAGAGGAAAGGAGCGAATTTTCGCAGCAGATTTTCCCTATTGTTTCCCAGACGAGAAATTGGCATTGATTGTTATCGGGCAATTCCCTAGTGATGCGGAAGCTAATTGTGATTTTGAAAAATGAAAGAGCCGTAAAACCGTTCGTCAATCATCGATAGCTTGCTGTCACGTGGAAAATAAGCGTATCTGATGAGAAAAACGCCGATCTCGAAAGGATCTTCTGATAATGGAGTTTTATTCATTGGATAAATTCTCGATGACGCGTATAACTTTGAAGGACTTCAAGTGTGGAAGGCGATCCGTAAAGCTACTTTCATGAATATTAAGCAGATCACCAAAACTCCGATCAGGAGGAATGTAATTGTCGCGTTGTCGTTGTTTGGATCGATTTACACGTGATGTTCGTCGAATTCCGTTGAAGCGCGTGACCCGAGCTTTTGTAACTAGACCGTGACGAGACGGACAAATCGGCTTGACGTCGAGTAGGCACTATTGCATTGGATCGAAGAGTCTACATCGAATTGCCATCGGGATGAGATAACATGGACCAATATTTGAGTGGTCCTGTCCTCTCGCCAGTTCTGGTACTATTTGTTTGCGAGGGTTCACAGAATTACGTCATACGTATTCATCGAATGCTTCTGATACGTTGGACTCTTTGCATAAATGGATATCGTTTCACTAAATTTAGACAAAGTATTTCTTCTAATTTCTATTGGTAGGGTGAAATAGCTAATTATTGACAAGTCTGCGATTATTGGCATCTGTCCCGGCTCTTTAAGTTTCAATTAGTCACATTCGACAACCAGTTTCAAACAGTCGTGAAAGGACTCATTTGCATAAAGGCAATTATTGAAACAATAGGTTGTTTTTCAGAATGAATAAAAGGATCAATAACTTGTAACGGATTTTCTTCAGAAAATAAGTACTTTTTTTAAACTTATATTCTGTGAAAAATATGTTTTATTCAATTTATCAATTTGTTGAGGAAATTAGAGAGAGAGAGAGAGAGAGAGAGAAAGATAGAATAAACAATTTCACACAATCTTTTAACACACCTACAATAATATAAATAAAATGAAACATACGATATTATAATCTTGACGTAAATTACAAAAAAAAAACAAATAAGTTTGAATTGACAATTAGTAGTTTGTTTTTTTAGAATTCTTATCCAGAGGGAAATAAATCTAATTATAATTTCTCTCGAATTTACTTCGTTACAAAAATGAAGAAGAATTGCGATCAACTTACTCGAATGCTCTTTAGGGCTCTAAGACTATCAGCCGTGAAATTCGATCGAGGAGATGCCATCGTCTTCAGTTGCATGAAACAATTAATAGTTTTTTGTGAATCTTATATCCGCATCATCCAAAATCACATACGGCCCAGTCCTGTCGAATATAATTTATTTTAACCGCAGTCGAAAGTTTTCGAAATTATAATTATTTCATAAATTTTAATTTTAAGTCCAAATGCTACACTGTAACCAATTATAAAATGTAAACAATATAGAATGCACGTTTTCATACTGAAGCGATCGTGGTTCCTCACTTTTTACATTTGTGTATGTAATGTGTCCTCAACGTGGCGTTTAGCCTTGAAGGTAGGGAGAAAATTGTGGGAAATCGCCTGCGATTCCTCGTGTGACGAATGATTAAGTTAATTGATCATCGCAACTTGAATTATACGGCGAAATCCGCGCCACGTTCTCGAGTGCTGGCCGAGGACACTGAGGGATGAGTTTCGTTTTTTTCTTTGGTTTAAAATCCTTTTAATTAATATTAAATGAAAGAAAATATGAGTCAAAGGTTAAATTATTATTTAAAATCTCGAAATCGTATTTGTTGTAATAGTGTGGCTAAAATAGTGGACTGATAATAATCGAACCAAGATCGAAGCGTCCCTCCAAATTCACCTTTCTGGATTAATTCCCGGAAAACACTACCAAATTGAAGGAAAAATTTGGAGTAATTTCTGGAGTTTGAGGCCTGGGTATATCAGTTAGTGATGCATGTCGAGCAAACGATCTGATCGACTTCACATCTGATCGTCTACTGTTTGCTCGATTATGATTGAATTGAACAAATTACTTTTTATTAATCTTTTAATAATTAGCATAATTTTTGAAAATATCTTTAAGTAAGAATCATTTCTTTTTGTTGACATTTTTTATCTGTCACGTGGGTAATTTCAATGACTTTCGTCTAAGGGATGTTGCTGCCATAAGTGTTTCAAAAATAAATTTGTTTTATAAGTCATTATTAAACTCCATAGAATTAATTTCTAATAAAGATTATGATAATATTTTCTTTTTCACCCAAACAGCAACGGATGTTGCTGAAACATCCGGTGCTGTTCGGGCATTTACAAAATGTTAATTAAAGACGTGAAAGTATAGCGTTTTGAGTTTATATTTCAAACTTTTTTAAATTACTAAATATAGGTTTAAATAAAATTCCGCTAAAAAAGAATGTCAATATATATTTTAAAGATTTGTGTGTGGTAATTTATTTTTTATATAAAGCATAATTATAATAAGAAAAATGGATTTAAGATTGATCTATAAAGACTGTCAATTTTTGTGATATTTAGAAGCATATTTTTTATAAAATTATTTAATAACAAATTTGGATACTTACGAGGTTTGAAATTAATACATTAACTTTTCTTATTCAGAACAATAATTTAAAAAAAAAATTTGTTTATTATAAAATTAAATTTCAAATTCATGAAAAATGACATCTTTCAACACATCGTATCTTTCTTCTGTAAGCTTTTAAAAGATTCAAACTTAACACATATTTAAGTTTGTACAAAAAATGTAAAAAATTGTAAAATAAATTCTATATTCAAATTTTACGAGGTTATTTTGCTTAATTTGTAAAATTTTTAAGTTTGCAATTAATCATAAAAGAGGTTACTTTTTTAAAATTTCGGTATGTCAGTATATATCAATAAACAGAAAGGATTCTTATTTAACGATATTCTCAAAAGTTATGCTAATTATTAAAAGGTAAATAAAAAGTAATTTGTTCAATTCAATCATAATCGAGCAAACAGCAGACAATCAGATGTGAAGTCGATCAGATCGTTTGCTCGACATGCATCACTAATATCAGTGCAAAATTCTATCTGTAAACCTTACCGGGAAGAAGGAGGGGCTCCACTATCGCTTCAACACCAGAACTCGGCTAAAAAAAACGATAAGCAAAATTTCTAAGTCACAAAAAATATAGATACGGAACAATTGTCAAAAAGAAAAATCTATAAATTGATTTTTTAAATAAGCGATGATCAATTCTTTATTTTCTATATATCCATGTCTCTAATTTCTTGGACGAAAAGTGATTTGAATATTATTGGCCAATTACAATCAAGTCGACTGTCTAAATGTTATATTGGTTATATTATTGTTCTTACATTCATATCGTGAATTTGATCGATTTATATATATAATGGTTTGTTGTTTGAGTGGACTGGAGTCGTAATTTATTTTTTAAAACGAATATTTCGATATTGATGTATATTCACGAATAGTTTTTATTCAAATGATATCTCTTTTACTAATTATAATATATATGATGTCGAACTGAATTGGTTATATATATATATCTTTTCTGTTATTTCTACAACGTTCAATAAATTGATTTAGTTCAAATTCCAATCCTTTATATATAATAATTATATTTATAAAATTAATCGTTTCCTTCTTGGATAATTTCTATAAATTCAAAGTAAAATTTAAAATAATCAAAAATTTTTGGTTACAGTACATATATAACAATTTTCTTTAAAATGTTCATAAATACCTTTACAATTCTCTTTCGTGTGTATAAGTGCAGCATGATATTAATATTAGTCCCTTTTGATCGACTACCAATTATTAATTAATTTTCGTCAGACGCTTCGAGCCTACCGAAATTCTCTTTCCCTTACCAATATCCCTCTATTTTCATCACACTCAAATACACGACATTATAAATTCGCTAATTGCGCAAATTTTGTATCTAATATTAAAGTACATTCAATGTATAAATTAAAATTGATCTCTCTCTATATTATAAATACAATTATTCATTACAAACTAAACCAGAATTTGTACCTGAAACAAAATAGCTTATTAAATTCAAATAAAAAAAAACGTTGAAAGAGGACCAAGAGGCACCAATGTTAATAGTAATGTGAGACATATTAATTATTTCAAAAATTAATATTCATAGAGATGATTGTTTTCATTATTTTTTTCTATTTATTAAATTCAGAAGAGAATTTTTATCTCTACTTAAGTTGTGGTTTTACCCTTTGAATTTCTAATGTCTAAATTTAATTGAGCCTTTATGTCTACTGGATACTTGTACGGGAGTGGGGCAGCAATGTACTAATTGTCTGAAGTTCTGGAGTCAATGATTGAAGGTATCGATTTTCACTCGATTTTCGTTCTTCAATCAAGACGGCAGCATTGACGTCACACTCCTGGGTGCTGGTCAGTGACACCATAAGGCAATTTTCAATTTAAATTAAATAATAAAATTATAATTGATTTTTCCATTTAGCAGGAATTTATTTTCTTTGAATTTGTTTTATAAATGAGTAGTGTGGCGTTTGTAAAATCCCGGAGTCCAAATGAAATTAGGCGCAAAGTTGATGATAACTTTCTGTTTGACTGCATCGCTATCTTTGATCCCCAAAAAATCGTGCTAATGTGAGTTAGATGGAATAGATTCACTCGCAAAGCTTTAATTTCTGGACAAGGAAATTCAGAGGAAATTATCTGGGAAGGTCACATGAATCATATCTCTGGTCATCTAGTAATGAGTATTAATTTCTTTCTGTTTAATTCGTAAAGAAAAATGCTGCCCTGATTTGTTGAATGGAATCAAGCCCATTAATTTTCTTTTTTTATTATATGTATACATGGTTCTAAGTTGTCATATTGAAAAATTTTAAAACGTCTATTATTTATCAATGATTGAGGTTAATATTTGATTTTTTTACCTTTGACAAATTATTTTTATGTGAATATATTTCTCGTGTGCTAATTAAATGATTTTAAAACGTTATAAATTTGTAAAAGAAAAAACTATGGTTGAAATTCGGTCCCAAATTTGTAATATAAATTTTTAGACAAACTGTTATTAATTAATTTGCTTAAAGTGTCCATAAATAAGAAAATACGATTCCGCGTTTGTTGAACGTAAAAATTAAGGGATCACTTGACCTATTAAAGGAGGGAGTCTCCCCTCAATTTCCTGGAGTAGTTGAGTTCAATCGAGAGTAAAAATACGTTTGATGACAGGGCATAATGTCTCCAAACCGAACTCGTGTAAATATCAAGTAATATTAATCTCAATAGTTAGCAATAGGTCGTAATGAATGAAAATGGCTCGAAACTTGGATGAAATATGCTCGCAGTTGAAAATGTAAATCATATTAGGACTGTTACCTGACTAGTAAATGTCATACCACCCAGAATTTGTTTTTATTAAATACTTCTTCTTTCAATTTCAATTATGATAGACATTAAGATAAAAGGCGTTTTTTTCGCAAAAGTGAAAATTTCCTTAAAATAACCAAAAAACTCTGTAAAAGAATTCTGATTGCACGAACAGAGAAAATCTGATGGAATAAAAATAGTGTTTCAATGAAAAAATAAGGGCATTAAAATAAATTTATATAAATAAAAGGGTATACAAAATATTAAAAAATAAAAAATAATGAAAACAGTGCAATTTTTGATGATACACGTTTTTAGGCTATGTTGTTGATAATCTATGAAGTATTTCGATTGAATAGAAACATTTGCAGACATTCTCTTCTTCAGGCAGAAAAAATTTAGTTACCTACGAGCCTGAAAATATTCACTAGAAGATGATTCTTAACTATAAAATGAAGACACCAATCTTTTTTGCTTGTTATCATGTAAATATGATGTTTAATTCTATGAAACCAGACTGTGATTTATTTTACTTAAAAAGCAGCTTATTTCTTAAAATCTTGAACTTATATTTGAATTCTCTAGATTAGTTTTATTATATTATAATGTTAAACCAATTTTGTATTTACCCTTATATGGTCCTTTTGGACTGCGGGTGTTATTGTGCAAATAAATAAATAAAAGTTATAATAAAGAAACAAAAAAGTAAGACATGAAAAAAAATGTTTATCAAGTTACAAAATAACTAAAAAGTGACGACAATAATTACGAATTAAGTAAATTATTACTAGAATATATATAAAAAATAACTAGAAAAAGAAGAAAAATTATAGTAAAGTAAAAACATGAACAATTGGTGAAAAATAATCGGAAAATAAAGGTGAAGTACTAGTATAAAAAATAACAAGAATATGAAGACAAAAAATTGGAAAATAAACTATTAAAGTGTTAAATAAGTACACTTATAAAAAATTACTAGAATGAATCGAGAAATGGCTAGAAAAGGTAAAAAATGACTATAAAATAAATTAATAATTATAGAAGTTATGTTTAAAGTAACTAGAGACGTAAGAAAGGTTACCATAAAGTAAATGAAAAACGAGAAATTAAACAAAAAGAATAAAAAGGGGAATTAAACCCGAAGAAAAATATTTGTGGAAATTTACAAAATCACTAGAATGTGAGGAAAATAACCGTAAATTAATTAAAATTATTAAAATTTATTGAAAAGTAACTAGAAATTTTAGAAAATACATTTGAAAGCAGCAAAATGACTAAATAGAAATGCAGCTGGAAATAAGAAAAGATAAATACATATAAACAAATATTTTAAAAAATTGTAAGAATTAATTGAAGATTCATTAACGTAAAATAATGATAAGAAGTTGATTAAAAATAACCAGAAAGTAAAGAAAGATTGTTGTAAAGCGAAAACAGAGTGACAAATTGAACAAAAAAATGAGTAAAGTAAGAAATAATTACAATTAAGTTAAGACAAAATATCTCTATGTCGGAAAAGAGGATAATTAAGAAGTAAAGAACAAAAAAGAATATGTAGGATGTATAAAGAAAGGAAAAATTACTAGAAAGAGAAAAAATATATTAAAAAAAACTGTAGCAAATAATGATGTGTTGACGAAAATAAATAAATAAATAATGAATAAATAAATAATAAAAATGTAACTGAAAAAAAATTCTAATAAATAACCATAAGCTGACGAAAAATAAATAATTTATTAAAAACAAAGAATGATCACTAGAAACCTGTAAGAAAAGCTAAATTAAAGAAAAACTCAACTAGGATTATGGAAAAAATATTAATAAAAAAGTATTTAGTTATTAAAAATGATAACTAGAAAGTTAGGGAAATATTTAGAAAGTAAAATAAAAACTAGAGTGACCAAAAGTGACTAACTACAAAAGAAAAAGAAAAAGAAAATTACTAAAAAATTAAAAAATTTTCAACTGGAATTTAAAAGCAAATTGAAGAAAGGTTAGAGTATTAAAAATAAACAAAAAGTTAAAAAGTAACTATATATAGATGGATGAAAATTATTAGAAGGTGTTTAAAAGTAACTAGCAAATAAAGAAAAATTATCAGAAAGTAAATATAAAATAGACGTTAATTAATAATAACTATAACTCCAGAAAAATTAAAATTGAAGAAGTCAAAACTGTAAACTAAAGGAGAATTACTAAAAAATAACTATAACTTGAAGAAAATTAATCAGAATATATAAAATAAAAATATAGTACTAGAGTTTTAATAATTACTAGAAAGTAAAAAAATAACTAGAAGCTGATTAATAATTAATTATTTTATAATTATTTGATTTTATTTTAATTATTAATTTATTAATTTATTAAAAACTACTAGAAAGTAAAATAATAACTAGAAGTTGATTAAGGGTCAATAGAAAAGAGAAAAAATTAGTTTAAAGTGAAAAAAAATTAATTAAGTAAATTAAATTAATTCAATCACAGAAGTTGAACTATAAACTGAAGAAGAATTATTTAAAAGGGATATTGTAACTGCAGGATGAAGAAAAATTAATAGAAAAAAAATATATAATATATTAAATTGTTAAAAATATTTAGAATATGTAAAAAAATAAATGTATATGGATGAAAATAACTAAACTAGGGTCAAGTGGGGTAATGAAGAACAAGGGGTAATTAATTAATTATTTATAATAATAATAAACTGTTTTTCATTAGCCGGAAAATTTGAAATTTTGTGATAATTAAAAATAGAATTCCAAATGAAATTAAAAAAGTATAGCTGGACAAACTTTCATCTATTTTTTTACTACACTATTCTTGGTGTATAAAAATACTTAAAAGCGAGAGAAAGAGAAAAAGAGAGACTTCAAATTTGTATTTTGTGACCCCGAAAATCCCTGAGTAGCGAGATTGAAGTAAATTTTTTTCAATTCTCAAGAATCTTTTAAAGATTATACGCCATGTTGGATCCACCATTTTGAATTTAAAAGATTTGATTTTAGACTCGTATTCAGCGCTCTCAAGAACCTTTCTTCATCAAATTTAAGATAAATCCGTTAAAATTTTCTCAATCTATTTAATTTTTTACAGTACTATGGATATGGTTGGTTTTTTAACTTATTTGATACACCACGATTCAAATGTTTAAGTATCATATAATTACTACGAATTTTTTCCAAGTTTTTGCAACCCTTAATACATCAGTATACTTAAGGTAATTTTTTTCTTATATTTGCCTCAGAAATAATGCTGTTTTTAATAACCCCGAAATTTTTAAACTTGTCAAAATTTCGAGGTTCTGCGAAAAATTATATTTAGTCGAAATACTTACAAAATTATCATCTACATAACCTAAAAATATGTAAAAAATTTCACATGTTTTATAATTTTCTATTTTTTACTATTTCTTCCCACTTTTATTAATATCCAATTGTTTAAATTCCTTTGAAAGCGTTTTTTTCATTGAAACACTTTTATTTCTTATTTATTCATTAAAATTCAACTTGAAAAATGCCAGGAACAGCGAAACACGAATTGCTATGAAAAATTGAAGAAGGTTAGTATAAATTTATGTAAACTAAGACTTGAGTGTGCTTTGATCTTCTGCAAAATTGTATTTCATTTTCCTGTAGCTTTGAGTCCTTCGATTATTATTTTAGCTGGATAATACCTTTGAAATTCTAGAAGGGTCTTCGAAGGGAAAGACCTTATCCTCCTTCAATTTCTGCACCTAGCAAGAATCACCTTCTGATTACACAATGCTTCAAGAATATTCTTGGCGAATTTGCACCAGCTCTTAAATGAAACTGATTATATCAAGTAATTCGAGACAATCGTTTCATTAAAGGAAGACTTAGATTTCACAGATCGAATTCGCGTGACGTAATTCCCGTTTCAAATCCACTTTCATCAATTATAATCATGCTAAAAATATTGTATACAATATGTAGATTTAATGGTATTAACTATAATTATTATTTATTCAAATAACATTAATTATACTTTTTAATTCTAATATTTTTTCATTTATAAAAATAAGATAATTAAAATAATTAAATTTGTAAATTATAAATATAAAATATCAAACATATTCCTAATAAAAAAAATTTATAAATAAATAATTTAATATTTATTATTCTTAATATTAATATTTTCTCATTTATAATAAAACTATTAAAATATAAAAATAAAATTAAAAATCCCCCAATTACAATTAAATATATTACTATTGAATAAATTCTTGTCTTATTAAATATATTTATTATTAATGAAATAATAATGGAAATACTTAATATTAATCTTCCAATAACTAAAGGGTGTAATATTTCAAAATTTAATATAAAAATTAATATTATAAATAATAATTATATAAAAAAAATTATTAAATTATTGATTTTGTTTTAAATTAAATTTCTTACCTTCTGCCAAAATAAAATAATATTAAAAGTTCTTTTCTTAGTATCAAAAAGTAAAATAAAAACATAACCTCTTCTCGAATTGTTCTTACTTAATTTTATGCAAACAATTAAAAAGTTTTTAAAGTAATTAAGTTGTACTTGAGATTTAATAAGTAATATTTACAAAACCTGTAAATAAGTACACGCATAAAAAGCGTCTGGTGGTAAAAGTTTTTTTATACATACAATTGAAAATTGTGGAAAAATGGCGGCTTCTGAACATGGGTTGACAATAAAAAGCAACACACGGAGGACAAAAGAACCCATTGAAGTTGTTATTACCCAGTATTTTATGAGTGCTCTCCCAATGAGAATTACGTTGGTCATTTTTATCGGCTTTCGGAACCCTTTCGATAAAATATATGAGTGCCTTTTATGACAAATAAAAAATTACTTTCAAAAGTTTTTCGCATCTTTGTACTAAAAAAGCAAAGTGCCCTTGTAATAAAATTTTTATTGTACACTTATTCAATCAAAATTCTATAAAATATCAAAATTAATTTGATTTACGTATAAAATACGTATCTTGTCACATATATTTAGTGCAAAAGAATCCAGAATTATTATCAGTATCACTATTATCAGGTTCTATATAAACATTAGATTTATTTATATTTTTTGAATTTATATAAGCACCTTGACTCACCTTTAGTCCAAAAAAATCTTATAAAATTTTAAACGATCCTATAGTTGAAATTCAAGGCAACAATTTTAAATTGAAGAAAATAAAAGTAAAAATTAAAAAAAAATAATTGAGAAATGAAAAAATTAATTTTAAAATAATAAGAATTTACATTAAAAATTGAAGAAATTCCTTAAACAATAATCGAAAATTAAAGATTATAAGTTAAAATATACGAAAATAATAATTTAACAAATGAGAAATAGACGAATTTTGAAAAAATTAATTTAAAAATAAGAAAAAGGATTGAACTTGAAGACAATATTTTAAATTTAAAAAAAGGAACCAAAATTTCGGAAGAAATTAAAGAGAAGATTAAAAATCAAAAATTGTAATTGAAATTTGAAGAAATTAATTGAAATTTCAAGAAAATAATTTCATTTTGACTAAACTAACTGAAAATTGAAGAAAATAATTTTAAAAAGAAGGTAATTAAGTAATGACAAAAAATTAAATTGAAAAATAAAATTGCAAAAGAGAAGAAAAAATAAAGTATTAAAGAAATTAATTTTAAAATAACAAATAGAATAAAAAATTAAATTGATTACAATTTAAATTTAAGAAAATAATTAAAAATTTATATCACCTTATTCATAATTTTTTAAAAATTGTTTTTAATAATTATATGTATATTTCAGTCCTTGAAAATGGGAACGGTTCGTTCTTGAAACGTTAGACTTTATAATAAATTAAAATTTAAAGACTGTCCGAAAGTGTCGTTATTTTTCAATATTTAATAATCTCGGAAGTAAAATACAAGAATAAGAAAATAACAAAAAATGAAAGAAAATCTTTTAAAAACAACTTTTTTTTTGAATTTAAAAATGAGAAAAATAATTAAAATAGAAATAATAATTTAAATTTAAAGAAATATCTTACAAATTGAAGACATTAACTAAAAAGGGACAAAAATAAATTAAGTTTTTAGGCTACCTAAGAAAATGGAAGATATTTTGGAAAAATTAAGAAAAATATTGATCAGATTATTAAAAAAATAAAAGAAATTTTCAATTGTTAAGAATATAAAATACTACGAAAATAGGATTAATAAGAAATAAAATACTGAAAAATAAGGAAAATCTTTAAAAAAAAATTGAAAATTAAAGAAAAATATTCTAAAATACATAAGGAATGTATTTGAAATTTTAGAATCATCTGGAAAACAATTCAAATTGTTCAAATTATACTTTAATTCGCTGAAAATAACAAGTTTCTAATTTAAAAAATTAAAAAAATAATCTAAAATTGAATAAAATAATTGAATATTTAAAACAATACGTGAAATTTGAAGAGAGAAACTAAAAGTTGAAGAAACTCGTTAAAAAGGATCAAAAATAATTGAAAATTCTACATTTTAAGTTAAAATTAAAGAAAATAATTGAATGAAGAAGAAATATATTAAAAATAAAAAAAAGTAATTGAAATTGATTACATTTTATAAATAAAGAAAGAAAAAATGAAAATTTAAGAGAATAATTAAAATAGGAAAACATTCATTTTGAAATGACAAGAAAAATTGAAATTTAAGAAAGTCATTTGAAAACACAAAAATAATAATTGAAATTCATGACAATATTATAAAATTGAAGAATTCCGTATGACAAAAAATATCAAAAATAATTAAAAATTATATGCTACAAATAGAAAATTAAAGAAAAAATCGAGAATTAAAGGAAATTTTTTCAAAATGAGAAAAACAATTCGAATTGAAGACTATAATTAATTATTAACAAACATAATTGCAAAATTAAAATTTTAATTAAAAATTCAAAAAATAAATAATTCGAGAAATAATTGAAAGCAGAAGAAAATGACCGAAAATTAGTTTAAAAATTAAAAGAGTAATTGAAGCTAAAGTAAATTAAAAAGATTAAATGCAAATCGAAGGAAGAAAATAAAAAACATCACAATTAATTTAGAAATTAGGAAAAAGTTTTAATTGAAGACCACAATTTATGAAATGTGAAAAATAAATAAGAATTGAAGGCATTCAATAAAAATGCCAAAAATAATTAAAAGAAGAAGAATAATCAAAAATTGAAAAGAAACATTGAAAAATAAGAAAATAATTCCAATTAAAGGCAAAAATTTAGAATTGTAAAGGAAATTTTTATTTGAAGAAATTCAGTATAAAATGATCAATATAATTTAAAAACAAAAAATTTACGAGTTAAATTTGTAGAAAATAATTGAAGAAACTCATTTAAAAATAGAAAAAGTAATTGAAATTGTAAACAAAATAGATTTAAAGTAAAGAAAAATATAAGAAATAAAGAAAATAATTGAAAAACGAAGGAATTTTCATTTAAACATACTTTCAAAAAATTAAAATGTGAAAAGAGAAAAGAACAATTGAGTTTTACGGATTAAAATTATAAATTGATGATATTCCTGGAAAAATAAATGAAAATTAAAGACTATAAGATAAAATATGCGAAAATGAGAAAAATAATTGAAATTGAGGACTATTGTCTTCAATTTCAATTTTTGAAGAAGGAGGCAACATTTCTAATGAAATTTAAGGCAAGAATAAAAATAAAAAATTGTAATTTTTATTGGTTATTAGGCTTTAAATTATCTAAATTTTAATCAATCCTTGCGTTTTTATTATTCTGATTATTAATAACTAAACTTAAGCTTTTTAAAATTTTAATTTTTTTTTGTAAATAAAAATTTTACTCAATTTCAATTCCATTAGACCCAATTTTCATTGATTCAAATTATAGTCTAAATTATTATTTTCAATATTTGGACTGATTAAAGCTTTAATATACAATGAAATTTTTTTGTATAATTAGAAGTTTTTTTAAATTTGTAAAAATTAAAACTTGAATTGTTAGAACTTTTGAAGAATAGAAATAATCCTGAATAGAAATTTCGAACGATTGAAGTTATTATAAATTATAGAAGTTTGAATATATTTTGTTCAAAAAACTATTTTTTCAACAAAAATATTTTAACATTTTGTTATGTATCTACCTACGCTATTTTCTCCTTTTATTTATTTTTCTTATTATTTTTTCTTTTTTAAATATAAAATTGGAAAATTCGTGCTCTTTTAAAACATTTTTTATTTACTTTCACTTATTTGTTTATTTTTTGAAGTCGGCAGCGATTTTAATTTGCATAAAATAAAAGTTATATTTATCTAGAATATTAAGTTTATTTGAATAACAAATTTCATTAAATTATTTATCTTATTTGTACTTGGAGAAATATATAGTTGTAAATGACCAGAAACAATTCAATGTTTTTAAATGTTTATGTTACTATTATTTTCATCAGTTTTCAATATACAATTATTCTCTTTAAATTTTATAATTATTCTTTAATTTTTTTAGATATTTTGTTCTGTTGTCGATCATTCTCGACAGATTTAAATTTTTTCTTTCGATTGTCAATTATTTTCCTCATTTCTAAATTATTGTCTTTAATATTTAATTATTTTAATCATTTTGTAAATTTTCTTTCAATTATCAATTATCAAATTTCAATACAATTCTTCAATTTTAATTTATTTTGTACAATTTTATCCATAATTTTCACCAGTTTTTAATTGATAATTTATTATTCTCCTTCAATTTTATGATTATTCATTAAATTAAAAAAAAAATTCTAATCACGATTATTCTCACCATTTTTCGGTTTCTTCTTCAATTGTTAATTTTTTTTTAATAGTTAATTATTTCCGTCATATTGTAATTTTATTTTAAATTTTATAATTATTCTTTAATTTTTTTATATATTTTGTTCTGTTGTCGATCATTCTCGACAGATTTAAATTTTTTCTTTCGATTGTCAATTATTTTCCTCATTTCTAAATTATTGTGTTTAATATTTAATTATTTTAATCATTTTGTAAATTTTCTTTCAATTATCAATTATCAAATTTGAATACAATTCTTCAATTTTAATTTATTTTGTACAATTTTATCCATAATTTTCACCAGTTTTTAATTGACAATTTATTATTCTCCTTCAATTTTATGATTATTCATTAAATTAAAAAAAAATTCTAATCACGATTATTCTCACCATTTTTCGGTTTCTTCTTCAATTGTTAATTTTTTTTTAATAGTTAATTATTTCCGTCATATTGTAATTTTATTTTAAATTTTATAATTATTCTTTAATTTCTTTAGATATTTTGTTCTGCTGTCGATTATTCTTGACAGATTAAAATTTTTTCTTTCAATTATAATAATTTTCCTCATTTCTAAATTATTGTCTTTAATATTCAATTATTTTAATCATTTTGTTAACTTTTTTTCAATTATCAATTATTTTATTGAAATTTCAATAAAATTCTTCAATTTTCATTTATTTTCTACAATTTTATTTATAATTTTCATCAGTTTTTAATTTACAATTTATTTTTCACCTCCAATTTTATTTTCAGCTGTCAATTATTTTTGTCATTTTTCGGATATATTCTTCAATTCCATAATTTTAAAAATTTTTTTAAATTATTCATGAAAAAATTATAAATTTGCCAAACAACTTCAGGACAGGACTTTGGTTCGAAAATACTACAAAAATTTTTATAAGACATTAAAAAATATCATCATTAAAAAAAAGTGTCCCACTTCAGAAATTTTGAGCCATTTATGAAACGAGTTCTGTGCAAATGATCAGTGATGAATTCCGGTAATATAGCTTGGTTACGACATAAAAAAAAATAATCTAAACTGACATTTACAGGTAAGTTAATTTTCTAACCATAATTTTACTACATAAAACAATTACTTGAACAATTTCAAACAATTTTTCTTCTCAGAGTGCAGGTTATAGTTTAGAAGAATCTTTTTTTTTCTTTTACAATAAGTAGGCTTCTAAATCGAATTCATGGGGTGCTTCGACTTTGATATCTGGGTTGGAACAAACTGGATCCCCAGCGGCAATCAAACTAACCCTTTTCGCTTGCGAAGGACAGTAGGACGAGCGCCCGATTAAATTTAGGTAGACTGTGTAGTGACTGAACTATTCCCACTTCTTAATGAGAGAGGGACCCATTGTTCATACAGTCGAAGGTGAGGGTGCGCAACAGTGACTTTGCCCCGGAGGCATCAACATGTTATGAAGGGGTCGTCGGTTTATTCGGAAAATTTCCTATACCCCTTGGACCACATCCTGTGAACTTTGAGTGGACACTCATTGCCACTGACATTGTGATCAGCCACTGGAGGAGATGCTCCCGCGAGAAATAAAATTTTGTTATTCCCCACGTGACTGGGAAACGTGCCACGCATTTTCCTTACGATTCTGTAAAACGAATCAACCAAATGCCAACTGTACGGCTTTCGAATAGTCGAGGGTGATTATTCCCTTCCACTCGAAATCTAATGCTTTTTCTCGTTTTTTCAATGATATTACGTATGTCGCACGTGATTTTGTAAATGTCCCTTCTCAAATGTACATTTCCAATAGAATAATATTTATGTGAATTTTCAAGCGTCAGGAACGAAATTCAGAAAATAGAAATCTGCTTTTTGTTCTATATAAGAAATCAGTTAGATATAGATATAGGTTTGCTGCTATGCTTTTCAGAAAGGAAGAGAGAATAAGTTATAGAATTTACCTGGGATGGATAAAGACAAGAATAGAGTGAGAAACGTAAGGAGAGATGAAGAATATGGAATAGATAAAGAGATCAATAGGGTGATGAACAGAAGAAAGAATAAGGTGTAGAATTTACCTTGGATAGATAAAGGCAACAATAGCGTGCGAGACGCAAGGAGAGTTCATAGTTTGTGGTCCTAAAAGCAACAGAGAATAAGGTTACCTGGGATAGATAAAGACAACAATAGCGTGCGGGACGCAAGGAGAGTTTACAGTCTGTAGTTCTAAAAGCGAGAGAGAATAAGGTTACCTGGAATAGAAAAAGACGAGGCGCATGAATATTCCCTAAATCTCATTTAGCCTAAATCCCATTAAGCCTAAAATCAAAAAGACTAAAATGCATTCAGCCAAAACTCCATTTAACCTAAATTTCATTTAACCTAAATCGCGTTTAACCTAAATTCCATTAAACCTAAATTTCATTTTACCTAAATCCCATTCAATCTAAATTCCATTTAACCTAAATTTCATTTAACCTAAATCTCATTTTACCGAAATTCCATTTAACCTAAATTGCATTTAACCTAAATCCCATTTAACCCAAATCCCATTTAACCCAAATTCCGTTTAACCTAAATCTCATTTAACCTAAATTCCATTTAACCTAAATCCCATTTAACCTAAAACACATTTAGTGTAAATTCCATTTAACCCAAAATGCATTCAGCCTAAATCTCACTTCACCTAAATTCCATTTAACCTAAATCTCATTTAACCTAAATTCCACTTAACCTGAATCCCATTTAACATAAAACGCATTTAGTCTAAATTCCATTTAACCTAAAATGCATTCAGCTTAAATCTCACTTCACCTAAATCCCATTTAACCTAAATCTCATTTAACATAAATTCCACGTAACCTAAATCCTATTTAACCTAAATTCCATTTAACCTAAATCCCATTTAACCTAAATTCCATTTAACCTAAAACGCATTCAGCCTAAATCTCACTTTACCTAAATCCCATTTAACCTAAATCTCATTGAATCTAAATTCCATTTAACCTAAATCCCATTTAACCTAAAACGCATTTAGTCTAAATTCCATTTAACCTAAAATGCATTCAGCCTAAATCTCACTACACCTAAATCTCATTTAACCTAAATTCCGTTTAACTTAAATCTCATTTAACCTAAATTTCATTTAACCTAAATCCCACTTAACCTAAAACACATTTAGTATAAATTCCATTTAACCCAAAATGCATTTAGCCTAAATCTCACTTCACCTAAATTCCATTTAACCTAAATCTCATTTAACTTAAATTCCACTTAACCTAAATCCCATTTAACATAAAACGCATTTAGTCTAAATTCCATTCAACCTAAAATGCATTCAGCCTAAATCTCACTTCACCTAAATCCCATTTAACCTAAATCTCATTTAACATAAATTCCACGTAACCTAAATCCTATTTAACCTAAATTCCATTTAACCTAAATCCCATTTAACCTAAATTCCATTTAACCTAAAACGCATTCAGCCTAAATCTCACTTTACCTAAATCCCATTTAACCTTAATCTCATTGAATCTAAATTCCATTTAACCTAAATCCCATTTAACCAAAAACGCATTTAGTCTAAATTCCATTTAACCTAAAATGCATTCAGCCTAAATCTCACTTCACCTAAATCCCATTTAACCTAAATTCCGTTTAACCTAAATCTCATTTAACCTAAATTCCATTTAACCTAAATCCCTTTAAACCTAAAACGCATTTTGTATAAATTCCATTTAACCTAAAATACATTCAGCCTAAATCTCACTTCACCTAAATCCCATTGAACCTAAAAATTTTTTTAATTTAAGGATAAATATAGTTGAATCAAATAAAGTTTTAGGTTAAATGGGATTTAGATGAAGTGAGATTTAGGCTCAATGCGTTTTAGGTTAAATGGAATTTAGGTTAAATGGAATTTAGACTAAGTGCGTTTTAGGTTAAATGGGATTTAGATTAAGTGGAATTTAGGTTAAATGAGATTTAGGTTAAATGGGATTTAGGTGAAGTGAGATTTAGGCTGAATGCATTTTAGGTTAAATGGAATTTAGACTAAATGCGTTTTAGGTTAAATGGGATTTAGGTTAAGTGGAATATAGGTTAAATGAGATTTAGGTTAAATGGGATTTAGGTGAAGTGAAATTTAGGCTGAATGCGTTTTAGGTTAAATGGGATTTAGGTTAAATGGAATTTAGGTTAAATGGGATTTAGGTTAAGTGGAATTTATGTTAAAAGAGATTTAGGTTAAATGGGATTTAGGTGAAGTGAGATTAAGGCTGAATGCATTTTAGATTAAATGGAATTTAGAATAAATGCGTTTTAGGTTAAATGGAATTAAGGTTAAATGGGATTTAGGTTAAATGGAATTTAGGTTAAATGGAATATAGGTTAAATGGAATTTAGGTTAAATGGAATTTCGGTAAAATGAGATTTAGGTTAAATGAGATTTAGGTTAAATGGAATTTAGATTGAATGGGATTTAGGTAAAATGAAATTTAGGTTAAATGGGATTTAGGTGAAGTGAGATTTAGGCTGAATGCATTTTAGGTTAAATGGAATTTATACTAAATGCGTTTTAGGTTAAATGGGATTTAGGTTAAATGGAATTTAGGTTAAATGGAATTTAGGTTAAATGGAATTTAGGTTAAATGGAATTTAGGTTAAATGGAATTTAGGTTAAATCTAATTTCGGTAAAATGAGATGTAGGTTAAATGAGATTTAGGTTAAATGGGATTTAAGTGAAGTGAGATTTAGGCTGAATGCATTTTAGGTTAAATGGAATTTATGCTAAATGCTTTTTAGGTTAAATGGGATTTAGGTTAAATGGGATTTAGGTTAAATGGAATTTAGGTTAAATGGAATTTAGGTTAAATGGAATTTAGGTTAAATGGATTTTCGGTAAAATGAGATTTAGGTTAAATGAGATTTAGGTTAAATGGAATTTAGATTGAATGGGATTTAGGTAAAATGAAATTTAGGTTTAATGGAATTTAGGTTTAATGGAATTTAGGTTAAACGCGATTTAGGTTAAATGAAATTTAGGTTAAATGGAATTTTGGCTGAATGCATTTTAGGCTTTTTGATTTTATGCTTAATGGGATTTAGGCTAAATGACATTTAGGGAATATTCATGCGCCTCGAAAAAGACAACAATGGCGTGCGAGGCGCAAAGAGAGTTCACAGGCTGTGGATCTAAAAGCAAGATAGAATAAGGTTACCTGAGATAGATAAAGACAACAATAGCGTGCGAGACGCCAGGAGAGTTCACAGTTTGTGGTTCTAAAAGCGAGAGAGAATAAGGTTACCTGGGATAGAAAAAGACAACAATGGCGTGCGAGACGCAAGGAGAGTTTAAAGTTTGTGGTTTTAAAAGCGAGAGAGAATAATGTTATATGAGATAGTTAAAGACAACAATAGCGTGCGAAACGCAAGGAGAGTTCACAGATTGCGGTTCTTAAAGCAAGAGAGAATAAGGTTACCTGGGATAGATAAAAACAATAATAGCGTGCAAAATGTGAAAGAGGAAAGGGTATAACAGGTGTCTGGGATAAATGAAGGCAGAGTAGAGAGAGAGAGAGAGAGAAAATAAGAAAAGAGATTTAAAGCTCTGTGAAAATTCTAAGGCACCCTTGCTTGAACTTGTATGGACATTTTAAAATTAATTTTGAATTGTTTAAACAACTGTTTTCATATTTTCTATGTGAAATATTTTAAAAGCTTACAACTTTTCAATTAGCAAAATGGGGAAAAAATGTAATTTATGTAATTTAATTGATACAATTGAATTCATTGTTTAAACAGTTAAAATGGTTTAAAATCAACTTTTGATGAAATTGAGATAAAATTATGTGGTTTTTTGTCAATTTCATAGAAGAGTCATAAAGTACTTATTTATTCATAATTCGCAGTGTATATTCAATTGTTTATAAAATTCTAATTTGTTTAAACAATGTATGTTTCTTATATATTCCAAATTCAATACTTTTTTTAACAGCTGTCGATTCTTTAGTAGCAATTGACAAAATGGACAGAAAATTTGTTCATTAAATATTTATTTTATTTGTTTAAAAAATCTTAATTGTTTAAAACAACTTTTCATTAAATTCTCTTAGAAGCGTTTCGCTTTTGACTTTCTTCATTAAAAAAATATCACGAATTTTTCCATCTGCAATTTTCAAGATCTTTTGATTGTTTAAACAATTTATATTTGTGGAAACAATTTAATTTTCCCATATTAGACGTTTACTAATTTTTTTCAATAACTTATAAAGGAAGCTTTTTAAATATTTTTAACCTCATACTTACCCAGAAAGTTATTTCCCTTAATAATCAGCATATTATTAATTTAGTAGAAGATTTATATCATGCAGTATTATTATTTAGGCTGTATAATAATATTTAATTGTTAAATAAACAAATAAATTATGCACAAAATATTATATGGTAAATGTTCATTAATGTAAAAAGAACGAATTTTGTTAATTCTGGGTAAGTAAGAGGTTAAAGAGATTTAAAAAGTTTCTTTTATGTGTTATTAAAGAAAAATGAATCAATCCTTAAAATATGCGATTAATAAATTATTTTCACAAATGTAAATTGTTTAAATAATTGAAAAGTTAATGAAGAAAGCAAAAAGAAATGCTTCAAGTAGAATTTAATTGAAAGTTGTTATTTTTCTTTAAAATAAAATTTAAGCAAATTTTCTCCATTTTAGTGTTTTTTTTAATAAATTTTAGTACTTTTGATTATGTATTAATTTATAAAACTCTGATATATTTTCATTATACAATTATAATCTTTTTTTTTTAGTTTCTAGTTATTTTGTCTTCTTGACGTATGTACATAATTTTCTCTTTACTCTCTAAAATTGAATAAGTGAAAATTCACTTATTAGATGTCAAAAGTCTTCCACTCTTTCAAAAAGTGCATATGCACTTACAATAAGTGTATATGCACTTATGATAAGTGAAATTTTCACTTATTATAAGTGCATATACACTTTTTGAAAGAATGGAAGACTTTTGACATCTAATAAGTGAATTTTCACTTATTTAAATTTAGAGAGCATAATTCCTTTTTATTTTACAGTTTTTTTTTTTTTAATGTTTCATTCTATTTTCCCATAATAGTAGTTTTTATTCCTTTTCTAGCCACTTTGTAACAAATTCTAGTTATTTTTTATTTTCTAGTAATTTTTTTACGTTTTCTAGTTATTTTCAATACATTTTGAGGAATCTTCATCAATTCGAAATTATTTTTTTACACTCTGGTATTTTCTTAATACTTTCTGCTTGTTTTTCTCCCACATCTACTTATTTTTAACTTTTTAATACTTAACCTTTAATTTCTAATAAGTTTTCTTCAATTTGGTTTGTCTTTAATTTTTAGAATATTTTCTTTATCTTTCAGTCAGTTCCAATTAACTTTCAGTTATTACTTTGTTTTCAAGTAATTTTTTTTGTAATTATTTTTCAAAACATTGTGATAAATTTTATCAATATACTTATCTTTTGCACGTTCTATTTATTTTTAAAATTCGGTTCTTTACTTTCGAATTATTTTTCTTTAACTTTTAGTTTTTCGTATTTTAATAAATTGTATTTCATTTTATAATTTTTTTCTTTCAGTTTTTAATTCTTATTTTATATTAATTTTGCTTTCTCATAGAGGAAGTATTGTTTTACCCTCAAATTATCGATTGCAAATTTTTTGACATATCTCGAAACATTACGTTTGGTCCAATATTTCGAAAACTATAATACTTAGAACTATGTTTTTTTTACGAAATTATAGGTTCCTCAAGGGGAAAAATTATGATAAACGTTTGAACCCAATCGATGAGTTATACCTATTTTTTTTTCGCATTTAAAAATTTTACAATATCGATTTTTTGCAAAATTGTATATTTTAAAAAAAAAAAAGTTATAATGTAAGTATTTTATTCGAATTTTTTTTAAATGCATTAATTGAGCTACTAGCGAACCCTCTAATGCAATTTAATCCAAAGTTATTAACATTTTAAAAATCGAAAATATTAAAAATCTTGTATTTAATAATTTTATTTTTATGCTTTATTACAAGCTTCAATATATTTTCATTATTATGTAGACGACTAAAAAACACATCAAATGAGCTATTTGCAAACCTTCTACTGTAATCCTGTTTCGAGTTATCAAGGTTACAAAATTGAAAATTTTTATAAAAATTATTATTTTTTTTGTTTTTTTGCTTTTTATATGAATTTTATAAAAAATAATTTTTGCTTACTTTGTAGACGATTCAACAATGCAGCAATTGGCCTATTTAATATTTTTTGCCAGCTATTAATTAAAAACTAGTGATGTTTGTAGTAATCTCTATGAGGAAGCAATGTTTTCAAAAAATGAATACCAAAACTTACTTACACCAAATAAATACTTGAAATAATAATGTATTACTTTATTTTTGTTTTTTAGATATTTTTCTTTAACTTACAGTTATTTTTCATATTTATTAATTTATTTATTTATTATAGTAATTCTTTAAATTAAAATTTTATGTTCTTTAAATTTTATCCTCCTTTCATTTCTTAGTACTTTATTCTCTCATTCTTAAATTATTATGTAAAAAACTTATAGTTATTATTTTCCTTCCTAGTAACTGTTCTACACTTTATAGCTATACTTTTCAGTATATTCTAGTAATTTTCATCGATATTTTGTTAGTCTTTTAAACTTTAGTACTTTTTTTATTTCAAAAATTTTTTTCAGCATTTGGTTTTATTCATATTCTAGTAATTTAATTAATTCATATATATTATTAGCGCTTTCTACTTCTTTTGTAACTTTCTAGTACATTTATTCACTTATTTTTTCTTCACACTTTTATTTAGGAGGAGAAAAACTGCCACAGAAACTGAGAATTTCTGAGATTGGAAGATAAGAAATATAAATTCCTCCTTCATACTTTTATAACTATAGAAAATTTTTTCGTGTTAATTTACATTCATAGAAAAAAGAGGCATACTCGGCTCACAAAAATATTATATTCGGAAAGAAAATTAATTATAAATTTCATTAAAATATTTTGTAATTTAGGGAAAAGGTGACAGAAAGCGAAATTTTCATACAAGGAATTTTAAGTTTTAGAAAAACTGTTCTAAACATAACTAAGTAATTTTAAACTTTAATATAGTTTGTAGCAAGTTTAATATAATTTTTTTTAAGATTGAAATTATCAATCTGAAGTGTTCTGTTTCTGATCCTTTATCTCTCAATTGTAAAACACTTTTATAAAATTTATAATTAAGTTTCTTTCAATGTAGTGTTAAAAACTCGAAAGGAAATACTTGAATAACAAATCGGATGTTTGAAATAGAAAAACTTAAAACTATATCTGATTTTGGAAGAAAAATTGCAATATTTCCAAGACTTGTAAAAATTACAAGAATCCCGTTGCTCGGAGATGATAAATGAACGAATTCTGAAGCAGCAAAAATAGAATTTTCGTTTCGTAGGCGTTAATTCAATTTTTCTCCGTGTCAACCAAAGTCTCTAAACTCAGTTTGCACTATTTATAATAATAAGTCATTCTCGACTGTTTTTTTACTCGTTTTTCTCTAAAGGAAACTTTTAATTTTTTTTTTGAGTTTATCTTTAAAGAAAATTAATTTGTCTTCAAGATTCTGTTTCACGCTTCTTGTATAGAGCTTCACAAATAGATGTACAATTTTCGATAGTAAAATATTGAAATTTTTGCCCAAACTTTGTGCATAGACTGCGGCAAAAAGTTTTTCCATAACGATTCTGTGTAAGTTGAATTATAAAAAAACACTAAGAACTCATAGAAAGTTTCACAGCTTTTGGTGAAAAAAAGTTCGTGCTAAGTTAGCAAAGTATGCCAGTGAGCGATAAGGAAAAATATAAAGGACCATTGAGCCCGGTGGCTTTGTTTGGATTAACTTTACTTTACTGCCTACATGTTGGTAGCTCGATAAAAGCCGATTCAAGAAAAAAAAAAGTTCTCATTTCTTACTAATAATATGGCTATAAAAACATATCGTACGAGAAACATGTTTACAGAAGTTCCTAGATTATGTAAGCTCACGAAATTCTTTGTTCTTCTTCCCTCGTGACATTGATTTTCGTGTACCGAAGTTTATCCTTTTGTTTTTAACCATTTCCCGGATATTTAGATTTTCGAAAAAAGAAATAAAATAACATAAACAAACAAAAAAGTAATTTTAAATTAATTTATTATCAATTAAAATATTATTATTAATTATTATTTAATCAATTATTTTTAATGTAATAATTTAAAACGCACAAAAGACGCAGGGGCGGTGCGGTGACTTGTAAATTTTTGCCATCTGCACACTTAATATAAACTGTGGGGAGGGTAAATTTTCGGAATTATTAAACAAATAATCAAAATAAAATAAAATTTGTGAAAATCAGTACAAATTAAAAATAAAAATTTTTTATCATTGACGAATTTAATTGAAATTTAATTGAAATTTGAAAAGAATAATTCAAAAATGAGCTAAATAATGGAAAGTTTTAGAATTAATTTGAGGAATAGTAAAAATAATTAAAAATTGAAGAAATCGATTGCAAATGATATAATAATAGTAATTGAAAATTGAAGAAAATTACTAAAATTTGAGAAAAATATTTTAAAATCTAAGAAATTAATTGAGGAGTATTCAAAATAGTTAAAAATTCGAGAAAATATTTGCAAATTAATAACAATTAAAGAACATAATTTTAATTTGTGAAAAATAATTGAAAAAAATTACACCATATATTTGTAATAAAAGAAAATAACTGCGAATTAAAAAAAAAAACTCGAATTTGAGATAAATAGTAAAAAAATTAGAGAATTAATTAAAAAATAATTGAAGTTGACAACAACTAATTAAAAAATGATAGTAATAATTAAAAATTAAAGAATTTAATAAAAATTTGTACAAAATAATTGTAAAATTTACAGAATATATTTAAGATAAACAAGTCTCCTTGAAAAGGGATAAAAATAATTAGAAATTAAAGTTAATTATGGAAATTTAAGAACAGAATTGAGAAAATTACAGAATTTATTTGATATAAAAGAAAGTGATTGAAAATCGAAGAACATTATTTAAATACTAGAAAAATACAACTAAAATGTTAAAGCAATAAATAAAAATTTAATAAAAATTAATGGAGCATGAAACAAGTTTTCAAATATTGAAAACTATTTGGAAAATGATTATGAAAAACGATGAAAATAGTAAAACTGATATTTAAATTAAAAAATTTAATGAGTTATATCCTTCCATTATTTGACAATTACAAATTGACATTAATAATTAGATATTGAAGAAATTAATTGTTATTTGAAGAAAAAGATTACAATTTAAAAAACAAAAATCATATTTTGTAAAAATAATTGAAAAATAACGAAATAAATTGAAAGTTAATTAATAAATAACGAAACTAATTTGACATTAAAGCAAATAATTAAAACTGAAAAAGTTTTATTTGAAAAAATTAAAGAAAATAATTGAAACTTGCGGAAATTTTGAATTTAAAATTTAAGGAAAAATTGAATAATAATGAAAATCATTAAAGAAAATTTTTGAAAAATGATAAAAATAGTTGGAACTTGAAAATATTAATTGCAATTTTAAAAAAATAATTTTAAAAAATACAGAATATTTTTGAGGTAAAAGAAAAGTATCTTATTAAAAAATGATTTCAAGAGTTTGAAATTTAAGAAAATAATTACAACATTATAGAAATAATCGAAAATTTATTGAACAAAATTATTAAAAGAGAAAAATATTTTAGGATCTAGGAAATTAATTGAAGAATAATGAAAATAATAAAAAATTCGAAAAAATATTCGCAATGTCATAAAATAATTAAAAATTGAAGAAAATAATTGAGAAAATTACAACATAAATTTGTAATAAAAGAAAGTTTATGCAGAGTAATAAAAAGAATTTTAAATTGAAGAAATTACTGGAATTACAGATAAATAATAAAAAGAATCAAAAAATGAATTAAAAAATAATTGAAAATTGAAGATAGTTATGGAAATTTGAGATAAATAATTGAACTTTTTGGAATTGATCAACAAATATTCAGAGTAATTTAAAATTTATGAAAATAATTACAAATTAAAAAAAAAAATAATGAAAAATTGACAAAAGTATTTGTAATTTGAAAAAAATAATTGAAAAATGATTAAAACATTGAAAAGTGGATACATTAACTTAGATTTGAGATAATGAATAAAAATTTAGGAAATTACTTCAAAAATAATTATATAATCTAATTAAAAGGTGGACAAAATAATTGCAGAAAGATAAAAGAAAATGAAAATTGAAAAAAATAATTGAAAAATGAGATACATAATTGAAAATTTAGGAATTCAATTGAGAAATAAAGGTTAAGAATAAATAAAAATTTAAGAAATTTATTGCAAAATGATGACAATAATAATTGAAAATTGAAGGAAATTATTAAAATTTGAGAAAAATTTTTTATAATCTAGGAAATTAATTGAAGAATAATGAAAGTAAGAAAAACTTTGAGAAAATATTTGCAAAGTAATAAAAATAATTAAATATTGAAGAAAATAATAGAAATTTGTAAAAAATAATTGAAAGTATTTCAGAATATATTTGAAGTAAGTAAGACTACAATTACAATTATATATTATAATTCTTCAATTTTCAATTAATTTAAAATATCATTGATTAAAAATTTAATTAACTTACGCTTTGAGAATAATAAGTTTAAAAATATCTTCAATTTTCAACAATTCTTTTCTATTATGATTTCAATTATTTGCTACAATTTTTATCTATTTTCATCATTTTTCAAAATTTTTTTTCAATTTCTAGTTATTTCCATTATTTTTTAATTTGTCCCCTAAATTTTAAATTCAAAATTTCTGCAAATTTTAATTACTTTTTTTAATTTTTTTTAAATAAAACTTTTCCATTTTTAATTATTTTTTTCAATATCAAATTAGTTTAATGATTTATTAATTAATTTTCAATTTCCTTTTTCATTTTTCAATTATTTTTGCAAAATACGATGTTTGTTTTTTAAATTTTAATCTTTTTCTTCAAATTGTAAATTCATTTATCCACATTCTCATTAAGAAATCTTTTTTTCGTCAGTAATTTTGCCATATGGAATTCCATAGGGCGACTTTTTTGCTCTATGGAATTCGCAGACGTACCATACACAATTTGCCGCCCCTGAAAAGACGTTTCTTACTAATGTTTTATAGAATGGGATTTTATTAAATAAATACAAGAATTCCTGTGTGAAGGAAAAATTTGTATTTTTGATGAAAATTTTCGTAAAAAATTATTTAAATAAATAGAAATAATTATTTGATATCTTATTCCTTTGATTAATAATTGATGAATATATCTGAGAAGATTGTGTTAAAATTTCAGCTCGATTGGTTGAGCCGTTTCTGAGAAATCGTGCACGCCGATTTAGAAAAAAGTATCGATTTAAAAAAATTGAATGTGACCAGAAAACTGTCAATTTATGAAAAATGAATCAGGAAATTTGAAAATTAGGTGATAATTGGTGCTTTTTGTGTAATTAGATGGTTATTCGGGGCACAAAGAGACTGGATTTACGCAGGTGCCAGTAGGAACAAAGAGCAATCGAAATCGATATTGGTGTACGAGAGCCATGTTTTCACCCTACTCCCTTTATTCCACGTGGGAATTATCCAGGGTCGTTACGAGCCGATCTCAGTAGGAAGACGTTATGTCGGTTAATCGAACGCACTGGGGACCAAACTCAGTATTACTCTTGCTCTCTTATAAGGAATGCTACGAGAGTAATCGAAAAACACCAAAATCTCTTCATTTTTTCTTTCTACCGTAATTCCTGCATTGTCTCTCTTTGTCTATGCCCGCAGTTCATTATGATACTGTGAAATCCACCCCAATCAACTACCAATCCCTTATTTTTAATTAAGCATCTAATACGGTCCTTTTACGTTAGTATTAATCATCAAAAGTAATTTACATAATGTGTATAATTTTTTTTATTAAAATTCGAATAATAATAATAATACTTGTTTTGGGAAAGAAAAATCATATAAATGGTAATAATATTTATAATATAATATATAATTATTCTAGCGAATAATCATTTTAAGTTTCCCGACATATACCCAGATTTCCCGGAACGTAAACTTCAATTTTCTAGGATTTGTTCGTTTAATAATTGATGGTAATAATAGTTAAATATTTAGGAAAAAATAAAACAAATTTCATTCATATCCGATAAAATTTACAAAAAAAATTGCAAACAAGAACTAAAATTTTACAAAATAAAAATAATAATTGCGGTAACATCGTAACTTATGTAGCTTAAGACAACCCCAACAATTTACGTATATCGCGGTAAATTACGTATGTCAAAGTAACTTCTACGATAACTTACGCATCTTACGGTGACTTACGTAACTTGCGATAACTTATGTAACTTACGGTAACGCCAACAACTTACGTAATTCGCGGTAACTTTTACAGTAACTTGCGTAACTTCTACGTTAACTTACGTAACTCGCGGTGACTTCTACGGTAACCTATGTAACTCGCAGCAACTTCTATGATAGCCTACGTAACTTACGTAACTCACGGTAACCTACGTAACACGCGGTAACCTACGTAACTCTCGGAAACCTCCGGTAACTTACGTATCTCTGTCTCTGTCTCTCACTATCTCCCTCTCTCTCCCTCACAACCTAAAATTGACAGCTATTGGCTGTGAACGAAGGACGGACGGACAGACGACAAAGTCTCACTATAAGGGTTTCAGGACCGAACCACGAAACCCTAAAAATGATTGAAATTCAGATAAATAAGTAAAAATTTAGGAAATTGATTCATAAACAATGAAAACAATTAAAAAATGAAGAAATTAATTAAAAAATAATATAAATAATTTAAAATTCAAGGAAATAATTAAAGTTTCAGAAAATAATAAAAAAAATTACATAATATGCTTTAAATTAAGGACAGTTATAAAAAATTTTAGAAAATACTTGAGATTTTTAAAAGTTTATTGAAAATTGAATAAAATAATGGAAATTTTAGATAAATAATTAAAAACTTTTTAGAAATTATGAAAAAATAGTAAGAAATTAAAAATTGAAGAAAATAATGGCAAATTTGAGAAAAATTTTTAAAAAGTAAAAATAATTAAAAAATTATTTTAAAATTTGAAAATTGGATAAAATAATTAAAATCTAAAATAAACAATGAACACGGTGCAGAAAATAAATGAAATTTGAAAAAACAAATTAAAAATTTTTTTTTAAATTTAAAAGAAATAATAATTGATAGTAGAGAAAAATACTTGAAAATCTGAGAAATGAATTGACAAAAATGGGGATATTTAAAAGCTGAAGAATAGAATTAAAGAAAGCTAAAACTAATTGAAATTTAAGATAATAATTAGTAAAAAATTTTGGAAATTCTAAAAACCAATAAAAATAATTAAAAATTGAAAAAAATACTTAAAATTTGAGAAAAATACTTAAAAAGTTTGAAAAATAATTTTACAAAAATAATAATTGAAAATGGAGGAAAATAATTGAAAAATGATAAAAATAATTAAAAAATTTAAAAGAATAATTGAAATATGATGAGAATAATTAAAGCTTCAGATAAATAATTGTAATTTTTGAAAATAATGTCAAAAAAATGAAAAAAATTAGAAATTGGGGGAATATAATAGAGAAATTACAGAATTTATTTTTAATCAAAAGAAAATAACACAAAAATCGTTTAAAAATTGAAAAATTGATGCCAATAATCTAGATTTTAGATAATAATTAAAAATTCATTAAAAAATAATTAAGATGGAAAAAATAATTGCAAAATGATAATTAGAAATGAATTTTAAACAAAATAATTGAAAATTGAGAAATATGTTTGAAAGTTCAGAATATGAAATCAAAAATAATGAAAATGATTAAAAATTGAAGATAACAATTGCAAAATAAAAATAATAATTGTAATTTAAAAGAGTTAATTTAAATTTGTAATAAATAATTTAAAATTTAGTAATAAATAATGAAATTGTTTTATTGTCGAAGAGAAAATTATTAAAATTGAAGAAGAGATTGAAAAAAGAAAATAATTGAAATTTGCGGATAGTAGATTTAAAATTTGAGGAAAAAAGTAAGAAATAATGAAAATAATTAAAAATTGCAGAAAATAATTGAAAAATAATCAAAACTGTTGAAAATTGTAGTTTATATAATTGAAATTATAAAAAAAAAATTATTAAAAATTGAAGGAATTTTTATATTATTTCAAATTTACTATATTTGAATCGTGGATTAATTGCACTTTTAATCAATGCAAGTTCAAATAAACAAGAGTTTGAAGAAATTAAAATTTCAATAAATTTAAAATTTGGTAACATTTCGAAAAGGTGAAATATGATATAAAAATTTAAAACAAAAAATATCTAGTGACAAACTTCAGATGTGGATATAACGAAAGAATGAATGGACAAATGAAAGAAGGAAATTTGTAAACTTTTATTTATAATTTTAAAACATCCAAAATACTATGAAACAAAACTCAACGAATAAATAACTGAAGAGGTAAAAAATATTAATTAAAAGAAAGAAAATAAATTAAAAAAGACGAGAGCATTTAATAAACACCAGCGAAATAAAAACCTTGCAAAATTTTTTAAAATAAACATAAATATTTGCGTAAAACTAAGAAAAATAAAGATAAAATATAATTTAAAAAACTAACTTCAAAAGAAGGACAAAATTAATGATAATGTTGGAAAATTAGAAAAATTTGTAAATATTTGAGATAAAAAATAGAAATAAATGCAAACTAATTATAATTTTTTATAATTAAAATTAATTAAAATTCAAAAGTTTGAATAAATTGTAGTTTAATTTATTTGAAGTTAGGGATTTATTTTAATTCAAATGATAAATTATTAAAAATTTAGTATTATTTTTTACTTTCTTTCTGTCCAATATTATTAGATCGCATTTTGATCATTTCAAATTACATTTTTGAAGTTATTGAAAGGTTAAAATTTTTACAAATCATCTTATAATTCATCGAATTTCCTCAAAATCCTTAGATTGTTTTAAGAATTTCCGAATCTTTTTACAAATTCTCATCGAACTCCCGGTTATTTATGATATATTATATTCCCGGCATTATTTCAGATCGCTATATGAAAAAGGAATAATAATATAAAATAAAAGGAAACGTATTTTTTTTCGATAAAAGTTAGTTTTAATGAAGTTACGAGCACTTGAATTTTAAATCGTAAAACTTAAAATAACAGTGAAAAAGATTTGTTTTGCTTGTAATTTTTCATCTAATTAATATAATCAAATTTTGTTCCTTGGATCTTTTAGATGGTCTTTTCTTCTTCAAACTATCGTTTAAAATTTTTAAAAAGCTTTACAATTAATTTATAGATTATTTTTAAAAAATAAATAACATTAATTTTCTTACGAACCCTACCTTTTTTTCTTCAAAATTTTGACTATAAATTCTTATAAACACAAGCAAATATTCCTATAAGTTTTAAGCGTGCTAAATCATATACTGTCAGCCAGGAGAATTTTTTTTCTAAAATAATTTTATATTTTAAGCTTGAGATTGTTGGTATGCAAGTTTAAGAACAAATGAAAGCAATGAATTCAACTGAAGTTAGTCTTTTTATAAAAACAATAATAATTAATGCCCACTAAAAAACTAAAAATTTTGTGTAAGAAAGAACATTTCTAAAAAAATTTACGTGGCTGTCAATATTGTGTTTAGCACATTTGAACTTATAGAAATATTTGCTTATGGTAATAAGAACTTATGGTCAAAATTTTAAAAGAAAAAAGAGGTGGGGTTTTTGAAAAAATGGACCTTATTTATTTTTGTAAAATAATCTATAATTTTGTTAATTTTAAGGTTTTTTAAAAAATTCAAACAGAATTTTGAAGAAGAAAAAATCACCTTAAAGATCCAAGAAAACAACGTTTGATTATATTAATTAGGAAAAAATTACAAGCGAAACCCATTTTTTTTACTGTTTTATCATTTAAAATTCAAGTGCTCGCAACTTTGTTAAAAATAACTTTAATCGAAATTAAAAAAATACGTGTCCTTTTATTTTTCATATAGAATAACATATTTTAGCGGCAGTCAAATCTACAACTTGAAGTTAATCGGTCTGCATGATTTGAAATGGATTTAACCTATATCTACTGCAGCTGAATGGAGATTACAGGACTAGAAATTTAGCCTATTCTGAGAACAAAGTCGACTGAAGAATGCAATCTGCCCTACAATCTGCTGCCGAAGAAAATGAATAAAAAGTGAGATAGGTTCCCCTTTTCGCGATTTATTCTTGACTTAGACAGCGAAGCGTGACTGTGGGTCGAATAAAGCAGTGTTGGAGAGAACTCGTCTAGCAGACCTTGAGCGGCCCTTTAACTAGCCTCGCTCAGTCAAGGTTACCTTGTTCCTGTGGTAGAAAGAAGGGTGAGTTCCCGTAACAAGCAGACTGCATTTTGCCATCGCTTCAAGGACTTTGCAGCTGCGATACGACCCAAGTCGCTTCCTCCTGATGTCCCAAGTATTCTACAAGGTGTTTGCCACGTGTCACTTTCAAGGCTTTCTGCTACCGTCGAATCAACAATGTCGATATACTTGTCACAGACATGATGACAATTTTTCCACAGCACAATTTTTTTTTTTAAATAAAGTTTACAATTTTACAATTAAAAACCGTCATTAATAATAATATAATAATAATATTAATCATGCTAATAGTAATCCTATTTAAGAAACGAGTACTGAAAGTAAGCGTTAAAAGTTAACGGAAAAGGAAACTCTTATGCCGGCTTCCTTGGAAAGAGGGAGAAGGTAAACGTGAAAAATTAACGGAAAAGGAAACACTTTAAATTTAAATCTTAATTTCTCTCTCTCTCTCTCTGAAATTTTACTTAATTATACAAATATTCTTCAAATTTAAATTTTATTTCTAAGTACAAAGAATAAACTACTTGCTAAGCCTATCATTGTTCGAGCGAACCCTTGCATAATAAGAGTTAATGGTTTTAGGAAAAGAGACAAAATTTTCGAGCTATAACGAAACGAGAGATAAGTGCGTTGTAATGAAAGTTATTAAAAAGTTATTAATAAATAAAACGGAAATATGTATAACGTGAAAATGAATAGTGCCTATTATTGTATATTGTTTATTAAGTATTTACCAGAAATGTGTTTAATGTGAAAGTGTATAGTGTCTATTAACGTGTTTTGTTTATTAAGAGTTTGTATTGAATCCTATTCTAAAAAGAACATACGTTGTGGTTAACTTCAGGCATGTAACTCCATTTCCGAGTCTCCCATTGAGATATCAAACCTCTCTATCGATAGTTTTCAGTTTCGATTTTTTGTTTTGCAGACGAATTAAAATCTTTTAATTAAATATTGTAACTTCAAGTTTATTTTATAAAATTTAATATAATGTTAGCAATCTAAAATAACCAAAAATTTTATTAAAATAATTAATACATAGAAATTAGCTTTGACCTTGACTTCCCTACACGAGAACCCTTTCGACCAGCTTCAGAGGTGTAACGCGTTTTATCAGGCTTCTGATTGGCTAGCAGATTTTTGATATTTTTTGTCAACAACAAAATCACAGTTTAGACGTTCATTTGTACTATTTTTCAGTTTATTTAAAATCTTTGTTTATTGAATAATCGCATTTTATGTAAAAATAATAAATTGAAAATAAATTAAATTGTAATAATTAAGGCGTGATAGTTTAAGAAGTGACAGTGATTTTAGTGAAGTTGTTAAGGTTATAGTGTTCTGAGTGAAATAATGTTTTGTTTACATTGGCATTTGTTTCTGACAGGTGAGTAATGATAATAATTTTAATAATCTTTTATTTATTTTAATTTTATTTGTAACTTATTTATCTGTTTTTTAGTTCTATTATTTAAATGCAATTTTTTTTCTAAAAGTATCATAATTATCTATGTCATTTAAGGATTTGATATTTCTTTTTATTGGAATGCACGTGGTGATTGTCATCGGATTTCTTTTCGGTCAAGTGGAAATGGTGAAACTGGTAAGTAATAATAATTTTTAGTTCTTTATTTCGTTTTATTGTATGTTTATATTTTATTAATCTTTTAAGTTTCTGAAAATAAAAATATTATACTTTCATGTTTAAGGTTATGTTTTTTGGTCATCTGCATATAGCTTGTCCTTAAATGTGAATAAATGTTCAATTGATTCTTTTACAAAATCTAAGAATACCTTTAGTTATTGTTATAATCTTGAAGGGACTGAACTCTCTAGAGTTAACAGGGTGCGTGACCTTGGAGTAATTTTTCTAATAATAATAATAATAATAATAATAATTAAATCTGAATTTATCACTCGGCAATACTTAATAATGTAGGTGAATATAATAATAATAATAATAATAATTAATTATTGAATAATTTTAATTAAGAAAGCATAAGAGATATAAAAAATATCACGCAAGCAAAATGTATTTTATATTTCAATTAATAAAATTTTTTTCGTTGTAGTAATAAAACCGTAGTTGAAAAGAATATTATCTATTAAAATTTTCTACATGGCATTAAGGATTATCTATCAGAGGATTGGAGGTAGCGAAAAGAAAAATTCAGGAACAAAGAAAGCATATTAACAATTCGATTAAGCGCTATCTGTTCTTTTGGACGAATAAGGGATAAAAATATAAGGATAGTTTCGTAATGGGTTTGCCATAATGGAAACGTTGGATGCTCTTGGTTCGAAAGTTACGTAACGAGTCGTCTGGTCCGCAGCCGTGACCTCGATCCCAGGTTCTGACTTGGACTTGGAAAGCGACATGAACCACAATGGCGCGCGCATCTACAGGAACCTATACCTTTTTCTTTACAAATACCACCATAAGCCAGACGCAAACTTCGTCCAGACAAAACAACCACCTCGACTTCAGTGTAGCAAGCTTGTTGCCTCAAGTAGAATCGTTGCACAGAAATAGCTATCGGAGCTTAAAGCTTGACTGCACTTCGACTTTAGCCACCGTTGCTGATTCAATTCGACTTGGTGTAAAGACTTGTTGAGTACCCTTCCGTTTTATGACAGTAAACCCATCGAAACAATCGATCTTATACATTGTACAAATTCAGCACTAGCAAATTTCTCGTTTCTTTATAACTAAGAAAAAAGCTCACGCCAAATTTTATTATTTCTTAAAATAATGTTTCATTTATGTATAATTGTGTTAAATGAAAGAAATACATAATAAAATAAAAAAAGAAAATTAATGATAAGAAGTGTCATTATCGGCCCCAGTGATTTTATTTTTTAAATTTTAATTATAAAAAAAGATAGTTTACTAAATATTTCTCAAGTGTTAATAGTTTCATTAAAGACCTTCTGAGGTCAGATAGAATTGTTTTTTTGTTTAAAAATACTGCAATAAGATAAACACAGAGTATTGCACAAATGAACCGAATTAAGAAATTGTCAACGCTTCGAAAAGCATACTTTACCAAAACATACACAAACAATAATAACCAAAATGAATTTATCCAATCTGTTATAAAGAAGTAATAGTTAAATAACATCAATTTTAATATCACTTCTATTTCTTTTTATAATTTAATAAAAAATCAAACAAAATAAAGTAAATAAAGAAATGAGAAGTTATACTTTTAGGATTAAATCAATTTTATTACAATTAAAATTGCAAAGTAAGGTGCTCTCGATTATCCATCAAGAATTGCACCAACACCAGCATTACAAAAACCATATTGAACTAATTTCATCAATACTGATACGTCAAGAGGAGACGGAGGTCGGTATTCTGTATTTTTGCGAGTAGCCGTCACCTAAAAGACGAGCCAAGAAATCCTTTGAGTGATTCAGGACAACGTCCAAGTGGCTTATTATTGCAAATAATTATTAAATTGTTTCTGAGAGTATAAAAGTATATCTAAGAAGTATTAAATACTAGTTGTTTAAAGTGAGAATATTTCGAGAATTAAAGTATTCATGAATATATAATAGAAGTTTGAAAAAGTTAAAATACAATTAACATACAAAGAAAAATAGAAGGAAATTCATCATTGAAAATTAAAGTAGAATATATTAAGAGATTAATCGAATGAATTATTTATATAAGGCGAAAATAAATCATTTAGTGAGTAAAAATATACACCATACACTTACATGATAAGACACTAAATATTACACTATTAAATTCTTTGTAATGTTTAAAATCAACGAGATCGACCCGCGCGCTTGTTATTTTCTTCTTAATGAATGTTTATAATGTAATCTGTTTAAAAAAATTCATAAAGTGTAATTATTTATATAAATTGTTTATAACAATTTTTATGCCCAAAAACTTCTTTTTTACTATTAACACACCCCCAACATCAAATGCACACATTATTAAGTAAGCAAAAAATTTTTGTGCAAAAGAAATCAAAAATTGTAAAAAACCATTTTTTTATACTTTTTGCATTCACATTAAAAATTTATTAAACAATAATTTTGTCATTTTTTCCTACTGTTCTACCTAACCGGAGAATAATAACAAAAAACATAACCTTAAACATGAAAGTATAATATTTTTATTTTACAGAAACTTAAAAGGTTAATAAATTATAAATATACAATAAAACAAAATAAAGAGCTAAAAATTATTATTACTTACCAGTTTCACTATTTCCACTTGGCCGAAAAGAAATCCGATGACAATCTCCACGTGCATTCCAATAAAAAGAAATATCAAAACCTTAAATGGCATAAATAATTATGATACTTTAAGAAAAAAATTAACATTTAAATAACAGAACTAAAAAACAGATAAACAAGTTAAAAATAAAATGAAAATAAATAAAAGATTATTAACATTAGTATCATTACTCACCTGTCAGAAACGAATGCCAATGTAAACAAGTCAAGTTAAAGCTAATTTCTATGTATTAATTATTTTTATAAAATTTTTTGTTATTTTAGATTGCTAACATTATAAGAAATTTTATAAAATAAACTTGAAGTTACAATATTTAATTAAAAGATTTTAATTCGTCTGCAAAACAAAAAATCGAAACTGAAAACTATCGATAGTAAGGTTTGATATCTACTGACCAATGGGAGACTCGGAAATGGAGTTACACGTCTGAAGTTAACTACAACGTCCGTTCTTTTTAGAATAGGATGAAAATATTTTGCAATTTGTCATTTTAAAGAACATTTTTGCTATTCTTGAATAGTTTCATTGTAAAACTTTGTGTATAACCAGAGAATATATCATTTAATAAAGTGCTTGTTATAATATCTTTTCAATAATTATTAACTGAGTGATAAATTCATAATATTATGGAAATAAATTCATAATATTACAACAACTCATTAGTGTTTTAATTATCTCTATCCAGAATTGAAATCGAAAATACGGTTCTCTGCCGGTGTACTAAACAATAGTACAATTTTAAAAGACGAATCCCCGATCTTTTGATTGTTGATTAAATTAATCCTTTTTGACAGTCAATTTTGTTAGTACAGGGTGTTTTAAAATCACTTTTAATATAACTTTATTCTGATCAATCTGAGATTTTAATATTAGTTTCTGAGTCAATTAACTTTCTTTTTCAAAAAATACCCTCTACCCTTACTATTTTCCAGCGAAGATAGTAAAGTTCCAAACCTGGATAGGAATATTTACATTTTTATAGAAAATGTTGCTTTTATGTTGCAATTCTTGAAGAATGCTTTAATTTGAAGATACAAGTTATATTTAAGGTCAGAAATGTTTGTTGGAAGATTGAGCAGTCTCTTATAAAAGATAGTATATTTAAATAATTTTTTTAATCCTGTTGTTCATTAAACTCCTCTTTCTATAAATTTTTATTGAATTTATTTTTCAGTGCTCTTCAAGTGGAAAAAAAGCATGCTTAATACTCTAATTCGTCAATTACCATAAGATTTTTCAAGGGCATGATTGTAATTATGCAGTGGCAATTACTTTAGCTAATTATGCACTTGACTGTATTACCAGCTGTAATAAATGGCTTCCATGTTACACTATATAATAGTCCGACACTTCACAATATTCTGTGGGGGGAAGGGAGTAATGTGAAAAGGATGGGGACGATGCGGTCGACATTAATGGTCTGCGTTAGACTCGGAACATAAATGTGAACAGTGGTACATACTATCATCCTGTAGGGTATACACCTACATATAGCCATTAAATAACCACTTTCAAAAAATGTATTTCTCATTTAATTATCAAACTCCGAAATATCGTGCACAAGTAAAAGCGAAAAATCATCTCTTCAATAGCATTTTCTCAACATGCAAACCCTTTTCGAAGTTAATTAATTTACTTCAAAATTAAAAGCTTCTCCTCTCAAGGAAAAATTTCAAAATTTAATCCCTGAATTGGTTTCATTAATTCTCATTAATTCAGTTTCGGTGTCGAGAATCGAGACAAAATAATAACCTCTTGTTGATTTCTTCGAGTGCATTAACCTGTAAAATATCGTGTCTCGAAACTTTTTCCATTTATTTATTACGCGTCGTGGTCACCGATAACATCTCGGAAATGTGAAATTCGATTAAGTCTCTACACTGGCTTCTGGGATTCCACCTGTCACGGCACAGAAAGTTGTGATATTTTCCCGTGATGATTGTCACGTTGCGTTGTCTAGAGTCTGATAAAGTTTGCAGAGTTTGTGCAATCAACTAGAAAAAGAATCTATATCATCTTGAAATCATGAATCGCATATTCATCTTGAAATCGTTCTCTTATATTTGGATAAAGAAAAAATTCTGTTTTAAATGTCATCATATTCTTAATTTCTACCTCCTTTGGCACTCTAATTGTAAAATTGCGCAAGTGCAAAAGAACAATTTAATTCTTCAATAACCGCTTTAATGTACTTTTTAACATCATAAAGATGTTTCAGAGTTTCGATGGAATTTTCAAACTGACAAGAAAGACCATCTTAAGTAAGAATATTTCGAGGACAATTGTGGAATAATTAGTGTCCTAAATAAGTAGCGAACAATTTACTTGACTTTTCATCGTTGGCATTTTTTGAACCCTGGAGCAACTATTTAGAGAGCTTGTAATGTCAGCATAAAGTCATATTAAAGCGTTTCTATGTAAGAGAGAATGTTGGGGCAATAAGCAGTAAGACGGCGCCTGAGCAATTTCACCTCTGGATAGGAATGCGTGCTGTGGATACGTATCATGGCCCGCGTAAACGTCGCCAAGCTTTTCTCATGCTGGCGCTCTAAGTAATTGAATTTTACCGTTTCTTTGTCAACTGCAACATGTGCAGCGTTAAATTTTTTAATATATGACCTGTTACACGTGAGTTTATTAAATTGTATGGAATGGATAATGTGCGCATGTATTAATTTATCACAAATGATAACAAAGGACATGTGCAAACTGAAAACTGCTGTTATTATAAACGATTACGGTACACTTAAAATTTTTTTTTTTTTAATGTGAAGGTTGATTTTATAAGAAAACCTGGAAAACCTTCTGCAAAGTGAACTAGTAAAAATAAAAAACGGAATATTGAAACCTGAATTGGTTGTGACTTTACTGTTCGGTTTAAATTGAGTTTCGTTGAATTTTAAGTTTACTTAATTTGGAAACGTTAAGCGAAGAGAAATTACTCTACGACTAGTCAAGAATTTACGATTCAATTGTTACAATATTTTACTGGTTAAGAATTTTGTTTGAATTTTTATGTGTGAAAACTCGTCGTTGAGCATCGTGGGACATTAAGACTTCTCAAACTCATCTCAAAACCTACTAGGAAACGCTTTCGTTAAGTCAAGGAATTTGGAAAATTTATGATTTCGTTTAAAAGTGGAGTCGGTTATTAGATGTATTCGACCAAGGAGTTCAAGTCTTTTATGACTAAGATGGCCACTTCGTGCCCCCTGGAATTTGGATAAGTTTATCTATTTTTCTTTTGGTTTTCGTTAAGTCTGAACCTTGTTTTGTCGGCAATTTCTGCGATAAACATTTTTCACTATTGGTTACGAATTTTGGAGATGCAAAGAACAAGACCCGGAATAGTTAAGAGTGAGTTCCTAATTGGTCTCTGTTTCTTATTGCTTTGGAAATTTTTATTTCAGATGAATGTTATTTTGAGAGGAAATATAATGTATTTGTTACTCGAAGCAGAGAAGGAAGTGATGAAGGTTTAAATTTTACCGGCTTGAATACTACGATCAACTATCAGACATGTCAACCAATCAGTAGATTCGTCTGGTTCAGGCTGGACTTATAGCATTCAACCTAGAATGTTCTGCTCAAAACATGTGTAAGGATATCAGTGTTTCATTAAATTAATAATTTTAGTTTATTAAAGTCATTTTTAATTTACGTAAAAGCTTGTGTCGTTCTAAAGATTATTAATGTGCGAATAAAGGAATTGACGAATTGGTAATTTAGTTGGAAAGGAGAAATTAAGAATTGGGGGTGGAGACGCTTCACGTCGCAAATCTGAAATTAAATTATTCAGTTAATTACGAGCTTTCAAATCAATCAAAAAATCATTTTGGGTTTTCAATTTTTGTAATAAATGATTATGACTCAATTTCCAATTCTACATGATCTTCTATTCATGGTGATCAAACTTGAAACTACTAATAATGAAGTGCAAGATTCTGACTAAAAAGCGTGATTAAATTCATCTCATTGAGGAACAAAAGAATGGAATATTTGATACCCGATTGATCCCCGAGTTCCTGTAACCTACTCAAATAGTTTGGATCAAAGTCACCAAAGAGAGATTGGATAAGTTGAATTGTTTATTTATTTAGGAAGCTTGAGCTTTTTATACTGCGCTCGTAATTGATTTGATTTATTGTTTTGTTATTCTATGTTAAATTATTTAATTGTCCTTTTGATTTTATGACTCTAATAGCGAATTTATATTTTTATTCAGGCCTGAAGCGTGAGAATATGTTTAATAATTTATTTTTGTTATTTGAATTCATATAATTTATTACGTGAATTACTTATGTTAATATTGAAATAATTTGGATTTGTTTATTAAAGAATTATGGACGAAAATTCAATATTTAATTAATTCTGATTTTGTTAACTTTCCTTTTATAAAATATTTTCTGTTAATATTTATATTATAAACATCAACTGAGTAATTTTAAAAATGTATTAGAGTTTTTATAATTTGTTTTTATAATTTGTTGCCAAATATTCACGATTTGTTAGCAGAGTCCGGTCATAATTTTAAGTTTCATTAAAGTGAATATTCAATAGAATAATTGTTCTGAGGAAGCTCAAATTTTGTTTTTACTTGGATAAGTCACGCTTCGGCAAATTCTTAATTCTCCTTTCTCTTTTTTGGAGATCGTCGAATCGATTTTGAGGTTAGCTTTGACACGTGTTAGGTAATTGATTTAATAATGATTAATTTAATTTATTGGACCAAATCCGACAATGTCCTTATAATACAGTCACTCAGCGATTGTTTAGCCAAACAATAAGTTTTATTCAATTATTTTATAATTCAGCCGCGAGTAAAAGGAAAATTTATGGTGAATTATTTCTTATTCCTTAAACAATCTCCTCAAAATACCTACTCCTTGAGAAAATGCTAGTCGAGTTATGTTAGATATAAAGTTTAATGTTGTTTGAGCGAAAGTAGAGTTTGTTTTTTGGTCTTGTTGTTAAGTTAGTTACGTAGTTCAGTCGAATCAGTGGATGAATTTCACTTGGTTAAGTCGTTCGGTTCGCTAAGTCGTTATGTTTGTTAAGTCGTTAATCGACTTCGAAAGAGGTCTGGCACCCAAAAAATTTCGGTTTGGTAAAGTTTAATAAATAAATTCTGTTTTGTCTCGAACATCATAAGCCTTTTTTGGAAATTTAAGATTTGTTAAGCTAGATTTTTTGAAAACCTCAAGTGTCTGGGGTAACCGATAGAATAGAGTTTCTCGTATCAATTGTTAGTTTATTTAAATTGTTAAGAAATCATATTCATCACACAGTACAATTAGTAAAAAAATTTTGTTTAGAGTTATTTTTTCTGGAATAATGGATACATGTCTACAAGATGCATCAGTGTCAGAAAACTACAATACGAATTCGGTTCATTTTTGTCTATTAGCTGAGGTACGTATATTTTCTAAAGGCTGATTTTATAAGAAAACCTGGAAAATTTTTTACAAGGTGAACTAGTAAAAAAATGCAATACTGAAACCTAAATCGGTGAACTTAGTTTAAAAAGTTTGTTAAGAGTTCTTTATGGAACAACAGAAAAATTTCTGCACGGTGCAGGCCCTCATAAGTGAGATTAGATAAACACTATATTTTTTTTAGCAAAACATCCATGATAATTATTATGATAAGCACCTAGTTATTTCTTTCGGTAAGGGAAAAAAATTATTTTCCTTTAAAGTATAGATTCCCAAATTTATTTTAAAGGAAAATACATTGAAAGGAGTTGATCTCAATTACTTTTGAATAAAATGTAACCCAGACTGTGTTAACGACGTGGTATTCAGTGAATGCTTTACTATATTGAAAGTTGAACGAATACCTAGGGTATGCAAAGTGCTAGCACCACACGGGGGTACCATCGACGTAACTCATTGTGCTATCATGTCGGCATTGCCCGCGCCGAGTGTACAGGACTGATACGAACCGCCATTACCCATCCCACGTGTTGGCTTGTGTGCAATCTTCACGTGAATCCACACAAGCTTCCGGAATTGTCGATATATACTGGTTAGCATCGAGTGCGGGATGCCGTTCAATCCCTAATCTTTTTTCAGTTTCTTTTTCAACCAAGCAAATGTATTGGTTCCTTTCATTTTCAAAATTAAAGCTCCATTCAATTTTTTCACATGCATTCCCAGCAGCAGTGCTTTCAGTTATAATATTACAGTCTACACTGTAAAAATAAAATGTCAAATTAGCATTAAATGTAGTGTTGTGAACTTCCCAACATTTTTTTATTTCCAATATTTTTTCATAACAAAGTGTGTTATTACCTTATGACACTTATATATTAATTTTTTAGTAGACGAAGGACACTTGTTGTTACGGTTTTGACATTTTCCCTATATCAAGTGATTCATGACGTATTTAGCTATGATTGGTTACCTATTGTATCCGAATTGTCTTCCATTTAATTCGAATATGATAGGTTTTACTGCATAAACGGAGTTATTTATTTTTTCACATAAAAATATTTAAGCATAGAAATCTTTTTCTAAGGATAAATTTTTTATAAGCAAGAGTAAGAATTAATTACTGGACAAGATTTCATAAATTTCATCAGTTTTGAATTATTTTCAAAAATTTTTAATTATTTTTTCCCAATTACGGAGGGTATAATATATATGTTTGACTTTAATTATGTGATCTGTATGGAGCCTGAAGTTTAAATTTTTAATAGAAAATAATATTGTTGATTAAATTGCAGATTATATTATATTGTATTTTGTTATTGAATATTTCATATTAATTTTAGCGCCTACGCGCGAAAGGGGCCCGTATCATTTTGACACAAATTGTTTTGGGCAACTTGTTATATTGTACTCCCGAAGATGAATGTTATATTTTACTCCTTCTGAAATCAAAGATTTTTAAGTTTTAATTATTCAATAATTGAACTTAATGGATTAATTAAGTCTTTTAATATTAATTTAATGTATTAAAATCAATTATTTAATAAGTAAGACTTAAAAATCTTTGATTTCAAAAGGAGTAAAATATAACATTCACCTTCGGGAGTACAATATAACAAGTTGCCCGAAAAAATTTGTGTCAAAATGATACGGGCCCCGCGAAAGGGCATTTTTTTGTAGCCCGTACACTGCATTAAACAAATAAATAAATAAATAAATTACGATTATATTCTTTAATTTTTTTAATTTATTTTATCCATATTCACTTATGTTTAGAAGTTTTTAAATAATGCTGTAATTTTGAATTTTTTTTTCATTTAATTTTTTGAATTTCTAAATATCAATGCAAATTTCAAATACTTTTCAATATTCAATTCTTAATGTTGTATTTATTTTTATTTATTACATTAAATTTTTAATTATTTTCTTGAAAATTTTAATTAATTTTCAAATTAATTTTTTATAAATTCTTTGTATTTTTTATTCTATTTTTTTTTAGTTTGTTTTATGTTTATAAATTTCTACACTTACATGCTTCAAATAAAATTTGATTATAAAATAAATAATTTTGATTTTTTAATAGATTAAAAAATTTCCTTTAGGGTTTAAAGGCCTTTGGAAAAAAAGTATTTGGGAATTTAGACATTCAGGAAATTTAACTTTCGGGAAATTGGCCCTCTGGTTTTTGGATTCGGCAATTTGACCGGATACCGCAATATTTTATATATTAATACATTCAATATTTTACATATTTTTTATATTTTCAGAAATTCATTTTTTTTTTAAATTTTATAAAGTTTTTATAATTAAAATCAATTTTCTTAAAAAATTTATTAACTTATTTATTAGTCATATATCTACAAAAATATTGTTTAATTTTCTCAATGATGTTCTTCGACTTCCAATATTTTTTTATTATTTAAAATATTCTTAAATTTTTTCAATTATTTTGCGTCAGTTTTTAATTATTTTACTCTTTTTTCAATTAATGTCTTCAATTTTTGAATGTTGTGAAATATGCAATTTTTCTTTTTATTTTTTAAATATTTTCCTCAGTATTCATTGTAGTCTTTAATTTTTTACATGATTTCTAACATTTCAATTAAGTCCTGCAGTTTAAAACTATTTTCTTTAATTCTTTTTAAAGAAACAATTTACGACCAATTCTTTCTTGTTTCTTTAATATTTGTGTCGGACGTTAAGGTTGTTTTTAATTCTTTTTAATCATTCAATTTTCAATTTTATTCTTTACACTTTTTTATAGTTTTTTTATTATTAAAAATTAAGCGAATGTTTAATTTTTAATTTTTTAAATTTATTTCTTTATACATAAACTGGTACTTTTTTATTTTTTTTCATAATAATGAATTTCTTTTTTTCATATTACAAATATATTCCTCAAGTTTTCTATTAATTTTATCAACACCTTCTTATTTTTAGTAAATTTTAATTAATTTTGTCATTTTGCAATTTTTTAAAATTTTAATTAATAGGGCAAATTTTAATTATAAATAGTAATATTTGTAATAAATGAGATCTATATACAATGTTTTCATTCTTCCTTTTGAAAAATATTCTAAAGAAACTTTATTTTTTCTCTTGAAATATCAAAAAAATATTTTTTAATTGTTTAAATTATGTTCTTCAATGTTCAATGATTTTATTTTATTTCAAAAATTTGTTTTTTCTTTCTTTATTTATAAATAAATATATTTTTAAATCTTTAAAATTATTTTCATCAAATTCCAATTATTTTCTTCAATTTTTATTTATGTTTCTCATTTTCTTCAGTTTTTAATTATTGTCCTATATTTTTAATAATGTCGTTTAATTTTTCGATTACCTTTTACAATTTTTAGTTATTTTTGCCAATGTTCAATTGCCTTCTTTAATTTTAAAATTAGGTTCTCAAATTTCAATTATATTCTTCAATACTTTTTTTTCATTTGAAATTATAAGCTTTTTAATTTCATTTGTCATCATTGTTAAATTATTTTCCTTACTTTAAACATATTTTTCTTTATTTACAATTATATTCTTTACTTTTTCAATTAACTTCTTTAATGTCTAATTATTTTTATGACTTTTTCGTCAGCTTCATGATTTTTAAAGCTTTCTGTTTTTATGCAATATTGATTTTTTCAATTTTTAATTGTTTTTTTTTAATTACATTTTTTCTATCTTGAATTAATTTTTCTTTTTTTCAGTTGTTAGCTTCAAATTTCTATTACATTTGAAACTGTTTTTTTGGTTTTAATTACTTTATTAAATTTTAATTTCTTCCTGAAATGTCAATTGAATCTTTCAACTTTTTCTTTGATTTTCAATGTTTCTTCTTCCACCTATTTTAAATACATTCTTTAATTTTTAAATTATTTTTTTTTAATTTTCTATCAGGTTCCTTAATTTTCAATTGTTTTTTACAATTCTTGTAAATTAATTTTTACAAATATCGTTCATTTGTTTATTTTTAATTATTTTCTTTGAATCTCAATGAAATCTTACCTTTTCTTTTGATTTTCAACTATTTTCTTAGTTTTTAATTATTTGCCTTATTGTTCAATTATCTTTTTTTAATTAAAAATTATTTTCTTCAAATTTCAGTTATGTATTTTACAATTCTTTAAAGTTTTAATTTTTCCTCATCATTTAACTTAAAATTTACCATTATCATTTAAATGTAAATAAACTCAAATAACCAGAATAAATATGAATTTTTTAAATCTAAAACACTGAGTTTAGTATATTGAGAGATGATAGCATAAAAGAGAGAAAATATTTAGGAACCCATCTCGATATTTATCGTAGTGGAGTATATAATTAGTAACGGATGAGAAGAAACGATATAAATAAATAAAAAAACCCAAAAGGTTGATTCCATCTGAACACTGGTAGGGTGCGCAAAAATTATTGCCACACCTATAAGATATGTGTCTAATCGAAAGACCTTTACTCGTGTTGGAAAACCGTATATCCGTCACACCTTTGTATAAGATGAAACAGTCTGCCTTAAGGTTTCGACGGTAAAGGTGAAATAAACTTTGTGGGTAATATGGCCAAGGTTAGAGTCATGGGATGAAATGAGAACAATTGATAGTGAGCTCCGTCGTAAAACTGACAAAAGTGGCCCATATATTTTCTTCATTGACCGTTATGAAACACCCAGAATATTTTTATTTCGAAATTTTCTCATATCAAGTTTTTTCTTTAACTGAATTAAGCTATAGGGGAGAGCAGGGTTGAAAAAGCCGATTTTGAGAAATCTCCAAAAAATACTGGTAAAATGAAAGCTTTTCTTTTGGGGTTATTTACTATTTAATGTAGTTTTTGAATTTAATTTGAGGTTTACTCGATCTTCAAAAGTTTTTTTTTTTTACAAAAAGTCATTGCAGCACTTTCGACCCCACTGCGGGCGATTTTTTAATCGTGAAAATAATTAATAATTTATCATTTATAATACCTGTATTTGTTATTTAAGTAATATAAACATTTAAAAGTTTTATTGAGTAAACAATCAACCCCGCTTTCCACTAAAAGAAAACTTTTTCCACGAATTAAAAAATTTCTTTTTTGAAAAATTGAGGACAAACATTGTTTTCTCGAGACAGAGTTTTAGAGTTGAAAAAAATTCGATAATTTTTCCAATTTTTACGATTCATTAATTTGTAGTGTTCTGGGTGATCCCCTACATCGCATATACAATTTTATGGCCGTCATGTCTGGTTATCAAACTGCAGGGGCTCGAAGTTAATACTATACCCAAGTTCCGTAATGTTTAAACCAAATAGGATCTTGACATCGTAAAAACTAAATTTGTTTCTTATCAGTAACTCAAACACCTACTTTTTATTTTTTCTTACTTTCACGTATTTTTCATTAATAATTTAATATTTTTAGAGGATTGATTCAATACAGGAATTGTATAATGTCTGACTATAAACATTATACTCTACTTAGAAGGTATAATAGCTCTGTGAAAATTCTTCATCATATTTGAAACATCAGAAACAATTTCTGCAACATTTAACATTTATTCAACTTGTAAATTGTAAAATATTAATTTTTTAAATAAATTTAACAATGTCAACCTTTCAAAATTAAAATTTAATTAGTTTAATTGATTTATTAATTGAAACACATATAATTATTAACTAATAATACACGTTTATAATGAATTATATCATCAATTAATCTAATGAAAAACTAATAAAAAAAAATATCGCAGCCAAAAAGGAAATTAACTACACTCATTGTCAGTTTCGTCGCTTATTAAATCCGTAGAGAGTACAAAAATAAGAAGAAAAAAAAGTCAATTCAGAACTGAAATGAAATGCACTTGGCGCAATAACCGTGATAATGAGATTTTCGACGGTAATAACAGAGGCGTTTGGTTAAATCGGTTATCGCAGCTTCTTATGTGGTCGAAATGGCTACTTTCTCAGACGGATATAAAGACAATTGGCGGGTGAGTGCCGCTGAGTATAATGCGAAAGGATGAAATAAACGTATAGCTGCATTCCTGAGTCAAAGACGAGAGCTCTTTGGGTCATTTCACAGATGTCGAAAGTACAGGAACATACTCGTTATATTCTTACTCGTAAATATACCATCTAAGGATATAATTATGTTGGAGATAGTTATTATGTTCAACGTGTTCCCCGTATAAATAATGAATGATTGCGGACCACTTAAGCTTACAATTTATGTTACTCTCTGAATACAAAAGTGTCCAATGTCCACTTTTTTTTTGCATTTGTTCAAAATTGCCAAGATTTTTGGAAATATATGTGAATTATTTTTTAAAATTATATTTTGACCCCCCTCTCACCCTTTCTAGAAATTACATTTTTAATGTAGAAATATATGCAAATAAACTTAAGTTTAAAATAGAGAGAATATTGTTTCTTCCACCGCACCAGGAAAAATCTTTTTGAAAATAATAAAAAAGTTGATTTTAATTAACTGTAGAATATTTTTATTAATGAAAACGGCGAAAAGGCTAGAATTTATAAGAAATAAGTAGCAGGTGGAGAAAAAACATTAGAAAGATACCAAATTATCAAACCTATTCAATGTCAATAATTAAACAAAAAATAAAGAAACAATATAAACAGATATATCGGAAACTTCACACTAAAACAAATTTGACAAATAGTCCCCAAAATAGATACTCAAAATTGTAAACAAATAAAACGAATAGATATTATATTTCCACAAATTTTAGTGAGCTAAATAAGAACAAAGATGTATTCTAAACTGTTGATTAAAATTAGAATTATTAAGAATCATAATAATCAGAAACGAAGAGAATGCAAATAAGGATATTTTCGATTTATAAAATTGTTACGTGTAATGTACAAAAACCCTTTCAATATATCCTAGTTCCTCTTTTTAAATTAGTTTCAAATTAATGAATCTAATTTGGGATGAGGATTAATTCAATGAGAGCACTAATTGGTTTAAAGAATATTTATTTATTATGAGTTGAGAATTTACAAATATGATTTTATAAATTGAGTCTTACTTTTGAAAGATGAAAAGATTGTCGTTGAAACTCGAAGATTGTTTGTTGAAGGCAAGCGATAGAGCAGGAGTAGACTTGAAGAAGATTAGGAGCTGGGTAAACAGACGGTGATCCTAATGACTGGATGCAGATGCAGGTGAATTCTTGTTGAGAATAGAAACTTCTTGCAAGAGACTTAATAATTTGTATTTCTCACAAAAACAATGTGAATGTCTGAGATCCAATTTTGAACCTATGTATTGGAATACAGTAAGGCTGTATAAAATTTTAAGATTGTAAAACTGCCACTTGAATAATTGAATGATCAATTTAAGTCCGTAATTAGTTACTGCAATGAGGCAACACTTTATGTGAGATGGTAAGACCGATGTAAGTAGACTCCCACTGATGTGCTGACTATTGTAAAAGACTCGAACTGTCCTTATCCTTTTGATGGTCTAATTTATATTGAAGAATTGGGAAGGAAAATGGCCGATTTTCCTACTCTCCGTTTCTTCGAATTGAAGATTCTAAACATGGCGCTTTTTACTTCTCCCTTGCGTCCCCGCTCTCTTGACGTAGATCTCAATTTTTAGAGAGACTAAAAAATGTCCGTTGTAGACCCTTTGCGTCTCTGCTTTTTCGCGTATATCTCACCATGAGCTTTCTCTTTTGTGTTCCCTGCGCCCGCTCTTCCGAATAGATACCACAGCTACTTCTTCCGTGCATTAGAAAATATATAAAGCGTGCCATAGTTTGTAATTCGTCAAATATTGTCTCTTCTTCCAGATAGCTAGGCTAGCGGTATGCTTGACATCTTGTGTTTAGAATACTACACCTAAAAATAGTTAATAATATATAAATGACAAAATTAAATGTTTTCTTGAACAGATGAAATGGACCCAAAGAAATATTTGTCATATTTTGTTTTTCTAGAATTTTACGATACCTAAGACACGATCAACTCAACCATTTGCGAAGCGGTCTCGGTACCTGCATTTATGACTACCCTTGCCCATAAGTTTGTTCAAAGAAAGAATTTCTTTCTTTACTTATCCGACGTTGCCATATTTTCTAATTTCTTCATTTCATTTATTTAGAATTTTTCGGGTTTCTAACTACCCAAGCTGTGAATCAGTATGGTCAGAGACGCGCTCCGAGCAATGTTTTGTATTCTCTCTGATCAACGCTCACGCAAGTTCACTTCTCCTTTATTACATATGTAAAATCAACTTTATCTGTTTTTAATAAATTGTTTATATGTGAACTAAAAGTTTCTCATTGCATTAAAACCCTAATATGCGAATTTCATTTAGTTTTGCATATTTAACATCTTGTATGACATAATCTTTCTCTTTTCATCATTCTCAATTATAAAATCTATTCTACTCTTGTCTAATATTCATATACAATAATAACCAAAATAATATACAATGATAACAATTCTTATATTTATGAGAATTGAATGTAGACACAAATAATAGTGTTTATAACAATATATATATATATATGTATATAGTAACTGTATAGGTTACGAACGTAACAAAATAAAGTTTTTTAAACTAGATGAAAAACATCAGCTAGTGTATGTCCTCCACTTTATTTTAACTTTAGAGAAAATGTATCAAAATTTTTTCAATTTTAGAAAATACAAAATCTATCTTTTTCGAACTTTTTTGCAATGTTTTAATTTGTGTTAATTTCGATTAGATCGAATTGAATTTTAAAATTGCTTTGATAAGATTCCATCTACATATTTTTTTAATTTTAATCATCTTTGGAATATTAAACCTTTTATTAATTTAAATTACTTTTCAAAATTACATATTAAAATATCTAATGATCACCATTTTTAAAGGTTATTAAAAATATTATCAATATGTCTTATTGATATTTTATCTAATGAAAAAGTAATTATGTATACATATTTAAAGAAAACATGTTTTAATTATGTAAAATAATATTTTATATCTTTAATACTACAATTTCTACATCCAAACATTAATGAAAAATTACGTCGGAGTTACTTATGAGAAACCTCACGGACATCGTTGAGCAAGAAGAGCCCTGGAAATATCAGGTAATTTCAATTTTTCAATTTCTTTAGAAAAATTAAACCTTAACAAGTACAACTAATAACTTACAAGCACCTAAAACCTGTTAATATTTTGTGTTTTTATTAACTTTTTAAAAAGGTCCCAAATTTTATTTAGTTAGTTTGTATCAATCTCTATCAGGAGCACCCAAGTTTTTAACTAATGTCTAAGTATTTTTTGGTCAGTTTTTTAAGCAATTTAACTTAGTTTTGTTTAGAAAACACTTTTATTAATTTAATACTAATTAATTCAAAAAGTTTAACGTTTTCGCTTGTTGGATACGAATCATTAAGGCAGATTAAATCTAATTTTATTTTTTTGGTTGATAAATTATTAGGGTACTGTTGATAGATATAAACATATTGTTTTTTAAAATAAAATACCCTTCTTTGATATTTTGAATTACTAAAAACAAGCATAACATTTCAAATTTATTTCTACCAATTGTTTAAACACATTACACTTGTGAGAGGCTAAAAATATTAATCTTTCTAAAAATTCTTTGAAATTTGAATATTCCAAGAGTATGATGACCATTAAGAAGAAAAAATTTGTAATAAAAACCAAAACAACAATCTGACGTTTCGAGACTGACTCAGTCTCCTTTTCAGAGTTTATTTAAAATTGTATCTATCAATTTAAAAAATGCTGAGTTACAGCAAGCTCACCTAAAACTTGCATATAAAATTTGGAAGTTTACCCTTGAAGCGATACACTTTGTGCCAGTTTGAAATAGGTAAAAAACGAACTCCTGGGTGATGCTACCGTTTAGACACACCGGTACTTGTAAAATTTAATATCAACTTTTAGGGTTTTCTCGGTAGTTGGTTTGATTGTCGGAAAGGTAGGTTTCTGATCCTTTCTCGTTTTTTTTTTTGATAATTTAAATATTTGTTAATTACGGCAATATATTTTTGGGTTTTCTTTTTTATTAATGTGTGGCCGTTAAATTTACCTTAATTTGGAATTGTTTGCTACGGAATAATTTTTTTTAGATGAGATCGAAAGATGATGTCGAAAGGTGGTCAGCATCACTTATGGCTTCCCCGATGAGAGGATGGTTTTGAGAACAATCTTTTCATCTAAATTAGTACTAAACAGATTTTTAATAATAATACATGATATAAAATTTACCATCCGCCGAGTAAATGACTTTTTCAAGTAAATCAAAATTTAATGATGGTAAAACTTGAAGAATTTTAAAATTTTGGGAGGTTTCAACTTGATAAGCATGAACATGTTCATGAAAACCAAATGTTGTCCACGTTTTTAAGAGAAGATAAGATTTATTATAATTTTTAAATGTAAAAATATTCACTATTTCATCAAAAGTTGGCTCAAAACCATTTTGAGTTTCATCAACTAAAAATTGTCCTAATTTATATTTTTTACTTTCTGTTTCAATCTGCTTTGTTTCTAAAACAATTTCTAAAGGATTAAACGAAGAAACAAGGTGTCTAAAAGATTGATAATTTTCTAAGTGTTTAATTTCCGTTTGTCGATTGGGCCCTATAATAATTTCTTTGCACTGTGAATTGGAATTTTCAAAATGACTAGCCAAGGTTATCTGATGCTTATCACCAAGAGAAAAAGGCAAATTTATATGATTTTTATTATTTTTAGCATACGCAATAATTTGTTGATGTTTTGCCTCAAAAACCATACACCAAATGAGATTTGGGTTTCTTTTTTTGGTGTATTTTTATTCATAATACAAGTATACATATACCAGTCGAGACGCAAGTTCTGATTTCAAAATCGGCCACTTAGCAAATATTTTTTCAATTTTCAAAGCTTTAATTCTTTCTCAACGATATTCGGTTGTGACTGCCCAATAAGGGTGAACTTTTTCCCACTTTTTATGTGTTTGCAGCCACTTAATGTTGCCTTCCACAAATTTTTCTAGTTGAATGTAAATGGGTGCAGTTTGAACATCTGGTTTTGATTTTTTTTCTTAACTCCATTTTTACGAAGCTAAAACATAACATTTAACCATCTGCAAATTTTTCCTGGTAATTTGAAACTTTTCATTTAAGTATTTAAGTATTTTATTCATTTTATTTTTTGAAAATGCATCGATTGAGCTATTAGCGAACCCTCTAGTGAATTTAATCTATTTTCCGAATCCACGATACTGTACTATACTGTTTATGATGTCATAAAAAAATTTTATTTTTCATTTATTTTTTTCTCAGTATCTGAAACTGCTAACTTGAAAAAAAAAAATTGTTAAAAACTCGTGCTTTGGAGTGGACTGTATATTTTTGTTGAGCGCTCAAAAAAATATCCGGTCCGTAATATTCCATTCCGTCAGTTTGTTAAAAACTCAAACTTTGGAGCAAAATAATTTTTTTACTCTGTTTTTGAAAGGGTTTAACTAATAAGGTATTTTTTTTTTTTGAGAAAATGGGTTCTTCCAGTACACCAAGTGTAAACGCAAAAAAACAAATACAAAATACACCATCAAAATAAATATTAAGTTAAATTTATAGGATAAAAAATTCGTTTATTTATAAACTATTTTTAAGGCTGTTTTTAATGTTTAAAATTTTTTAATGGTGATTTTTAAAAACCCTTGTGTCTAATTTTTGATTTTGGTAGTAAAAACAATCATACCAAATTTTATTTTATTTCATTAAACCGTTTTTGGGTTATTGAGTGCATAAGAAAAAGTATATCCCCACACACAAAGACACACACACACACTCACACACACCAATAAAAATGCTATCTGAAGAATGATATTTGAAACAAAAGAATGGCTGCAGTTAACATTTTGTTTGAAAATTTTTTATATTTTTATAGAATCGTGAAGCTCTTAAACATGACATTTGAAAATTGATAAATTTTTAAAATAATAAAATGTTTTTATAGGTAATAATAAAAAAACAAATACGCAAATAGAACAACGATGAGTCACTGCAATGTTTAAAATTTGTGTATTGTGTTTTATATACATGTATATGAAATTGAATTTTAAATACATGCAAATCAAAATTAATATAAATTAACATAAATTTAATGATATTAATAAATTAATATCAACTTTGATATTTCTGGTACACTCGTTAGAATTAAATTCTGAGCTAAGCAAAGGTTTTGACAATTATTTCTCTTTTCTTGATCTTTGATTTTTTTTTGGCAAGATTCACACAAGCTTAAATAAAATATTACCATCTCAATCATAACATTTGTAAATTTTTCTTATAGTTCTATCATGACTTTCTTTCGTCCACCGTGTCCAACATTTAAATCAGCATCATGAATAACATAAAAACTATCATCAATTAATCATTCGTTATAAAATACTTCAGTTTACTATTTATAGAAAGTGAAAAAATTATTTTTTTTCTTTTACAGTTAAAATTACGTCGTACTAAGCATAAAAAATGTCTCTAAAAAATTACTTTTTAAAAAACATAATATTAACTACAAAGAAAATTGCTAAGTTTCACATTTTTTAAAAAATTTTATTTTTTACGAATCATAAAGGCTTTTAAATATGACATTCAAAAATTGATAACTTTTTTTAAAAGTAAAATGTTTTATATTAATAAAAAAAATGCGCTCAGAGAACGCTCATTTTCATAAATATCAAAAATGTAGTTATTATAACTAAAAATTCACAAAAGGAAATTTAGAATCGATGAAAAGAAAAGAGAATATTATTAAGAGTAAATCATATCTTTCACAAATGAAAATAGTATTTAAAATATTGTAAAAAGTGGAAATTCATTATGAATATTTTAGTGATTTCTAATTAAGAAATCATATTTCGTTTATAAAATTCATATTGATGATTAGTATAAAATATAAATAAAAATTATATTGATCGAACAACTGGAGATTGGGAAATGATCTTAGGAGATTATTCAAGATAAAAACTAACATTTTTTTAGAAACTGAATTTTATAAATTAAAAAGTGCATACATTTTTAAAGTCTTTGAATTTTAACGATTCTGCACATTAAAAATGTTATATCAAAAACAATAAAAAAAATATTCACTATACAAGAAATAGTTTAATTTCACATTGTTCTGAAAAAAATTTATATTTTCAGAATCGTGATGATCGAGGAGAAGATTGAAATATGAGAATTGGAAATTGATAATTCTTTTTATTGTAAAAAAATATTTTTATAGGCAATAATAAAAATTTTGCGCTTACAAGATAAAGGATGATGAGTCACTTTCATAAATAATTACATAATACAGTTATTATAATTTAAAATTCAGAGAAATGAAATTTAGATTATATAAAAAGTATAAACAACAAAAGTTGGATTAAATGATAACTTTAATAAATAGAAAGAGTTTTTTAAAATGGTAAAAAAAAATTGATTATGAGTTTGGAGAATTTTCTAGAATTAAGATATTATGATAAGTCCACTTATTTTTTAAGGTTTTGATAATTGTCTTTAAATGTACAAAGTATAATTATGAAAAATTTTCTCTTTTTATTTTCTCAAAGTAGATCATCTACAATTTCGTAAAGTTTTATCAACTATATTTAAAGCTTTCATTAGAATCATCGAAGCTTCGTCCCAAATAATAATATAACTTTCTCTTAATTTACGTTTATCTGATTGTAATTTTAAAATAGCGATATTTCAATATTTGTATATAATTTCATTAAAAAAAAAAATTTAAGCATCATTCAATTGATTAAAGTATTTTAAAAAAATACCTTTATTTTCTTTTAAAAATAATTCTTTCTCCTTAAGTGATTTTAAGTTTTCTATATTTTCAGGTTCAGGTTTAAAATTTCATTTATTATTTGTAAAGTTTTTTGTTAAAACATTAATATGCAAGAAATAATTAATTAGAACAATTTTTAAAAAACATTAATAAATTAAATAAATCAAAGAACTTCAAAATAACATTTAAATTTTTTTTTGAGAACTTTAATGAGCTACAGGATATTCAACAATGTTTTAAAATTATATATTGTTAAAATAGCAGCTCCTTTTAAAGAAGTTTTTTAACTTATAACATTTCGTTAACGTGTTTAATGAGATGTTAGATGTACAATAATTATATTATTAAAAATATCTTTTTTTAAGAAAACTGTAAACATTGTTAAAGAAAATAAATTTTTAACAATTGTTTTTAAGAAAATTGTCAACATTGTTAAAATGATAATTTTTAAATGATATTCTTTTTCTTAAATAATAATTTTTTTAAATAAAATATTGCAAATATTCATGTTTTTTAACCACGAACTTTCCTCTCTTTTTCGTTTTCGACCCTTGATAACACTCTCACGTTTTTCTAGACAAAAAAATGATACATCAAAGTGTAATTGTAAATATAAAATTGATATAAATAGAAAATCAGCGACTAAAATGAAAATGAAAAATACTTTTTTATCAATTATTATTAAAGATATTTATTTCAAAGTTCAATATACAGAAAATCAACATACAGAAAATTAATGTAAAAATTGTAAAGCTGTATATTACGGCGAAACTCAATTCGATTTCGATAATGCCAAAATTGTTGATGTTGTGTAACGATTAAAAACTATTTTTTTTAAGTTTTATAATTCGCACATTTAAATTAAATTAAAATGGAAAATAATGTAAATAAAAATTATGAATTTTAATAAATATATAAATTTAAAACACAAAATATCATTAAGATAAAATAAAAGCCATAATTTATCGTCAATTATATAATATTATATTTGGTCAAAATTAAAATAATAATTTAAACAGCAAGACAAAAAGTAAAATAAATATAAAATAACCGGCTCACACAAACGATAGTTTGACAAATAATATATAAATAATGAATAAATAATTATAAACAGGCGAAATGAATAAAGAATAAATAAATAAAATTAATAAAAACATTTCGACAAATAAACAAACATGAAAGAAATAAAAAAACTTATCGCCCCGGCATCATTTTTCTCGTATTTGAAGACTGGGGCGAACACTGGAGATCGTGGTAACTGACGAGCATCACTTTTGTCAAATTATTTTGTTGTGAACCAGTCCCTCTTTATTGATGCTGAGAATCATGTTAATTTTGATTATTTTTAGCCGCTCTCCTTGCACGTAATCCACCCCATCATCCTCTTTTGCTTCGAAATCCTCACATTATTTAAAAATCGCCACACTAATAAAATTATAGAAAATAAATAAATAAAAATTTCCACAAAAATTAAATAAAGCACAAAATAAATAAATTATTAAAAATAAAATTAACACCTCCGTGTTGTCGGCGACACACAAAGCCGTGACGATTTCGATTTGATAGCCGGTAAACGATTGTGAGGACGATGGGCACGGAAGAAATTCTATTAATTGGGAAATTTACCCCTTCCCCTCGTCGCGTCAGTCCCCACGCCCTTAATACCTTCTGGCGCCCAGGTAATGAAGAGACTAGTCATATTTCTAAATTTCAAATTAAATTATTCTTCGTTCACAAGCTTTGAATGCCTTCAGTTGAAACTAACTGGAAAAGACGTACTTTGTCTAAAATTATGTTTAAAAAACATTACCCGAATAGCATTAATAAAAAAAATATTTCAGGTCTAAACAAGTTTTATAACAAACTTTTAAAAGAAATAATTGAAAATACTTAATTTTTCGTTTTATTTGTAATTAAATGTTTAAATTCTGTTCCATCTTAATTGCTTATTTATTTATAATGACTACGTATGAATAGTTCGTATTTGACCTCGACAATGGTCGCACCTTCTGATAAAGTCACCTCAGGATGACTACAAATGATATTAAAATTTATTGAACTATGTAACTAAAAAATTATTTTATAACTGTTTTGAATTTTCAATACTACTCATGAATATTTATCGGCTATTTTACATTTTTCAATGATATATGTGTATATATTAATAAATTTATAATTTAATTTGTATCAAAATTTAATAGCCAAAATAATTAAAAAGTTTTTAAATTTTCAATTCTTTTTTAAACATTAAAAATATACAAATAATTGAGAAAAGATAATAATAATTACATAATATTAAATTATAATTATTTATTTATAACTAATAATAATATAAATAATAATAATAATAATGCTTCAGTATTAATTAATGCATTTAGTTATCTACATTGCATTTATGAATGAAATTGTACCATTTGGGCGCCAAGCAGACACCCAAACGAATTGATACTTATTCCGCCCGCGCCTATAACGAATGAGAAGAGCGAGAGGTGTCGCATCGACGACTGACACTCAGAAAAATATGCTCGGACATTTTTTTAAATTACTCGAGAACTACTCAATATTTTTTAAATGTCAAAGTATTTTTTTAAAGCGGAGACCACAGTGTTTAATTCCATGTAAGTTTCAAATTTTTCTTTCAATTTTTCTAGAAAATACAGGGCCTCTAACAAATGAATCAAAAATCGAAAAATTTTAAAAATATTTTCAAAAACGTATCTAGTGATTTAATCTCTCCAGTAGATGTACAAATTTTGAATTATATATTATTAAACGCAGAATTCTTCAGGGTTTTAAATTTAAAGAGGTTATAGAGTGGCTGTAAAGAATCTCTAGGGAGGTTCTGCGGAACTTAGGTTCAAGGTGGTGGGGAGGGCAGGGCATCGGGTGAAGTGGGTAAAGGGAGTTTTGGGATAAGGTGGAGGGGAGAAAGGACAGAAGGGAGGGGGAATAGTGTTTGTGAGTAATTATTTAAAAAAATGATGTATGGTTTTAATAAATCTAGTCTGATGAGGTCAGCAAATATTGGCTGACGAAACGTTGCTTGACAACTAACTTCTAAATTTTTATTCAAGTCACCTTCCCAGGATCATTTAATTTTTTACACATATTAACCATGGAAGGATGTAATTCTCACTTAATGAATGAGAGTCTTGGATCGAAGATAGACTTAATTCCAAATTTTATGCCAATTTATTTTCTCAAAGACATCGAGTTGAAACATGACACTCACATCAAAGGATTTTTTAAGAACTGGACAACACTAAAATATAACTTCCTGCAGCGCTTTCAAAGAAAGTGTTTCTACTTTGTTGCAGAAAAAATGGTGTTTTTTTCAACACATCATCGATCTTAATAAACGTCTAAACTCGTTAACCTTTTATAGTAAGTCTGGTAACAAATCTTTTTCGAAACTTAATGATTCATTTACATGTTAAAATAAGTTTATAATTTTAACTAATCAGGTAAATAACCAGTTTTTTCGTGTTGTTTTTATTGTGTTTTTTATTGTGTTAATTCTTTATAGTGTTTGTGATTTTATTAAAAAAAAATGATGTTTGGTTTTAATAAATCTAGCCTGATGAGGTCAGCAAATATTGACTGACGAAACGTTGCTTGACAACTAACTTATGAATTCTTATTCACGTCACCTTCCCAGGATCATTTAATTTTTTACACATATGTATTTTTCTTCTTGAAGCTTATACAAATTTTATGACGAAAATCCTCGGTCCCTTCAATGCCATTATAACTGGACTTTACTAAGTATATAAAAACATACAGTATACAAGATTAAGTTTTTCATAACAATTAAAATGAAATATTTTTATTTTTTTTCTTTCCTTTACATTTTGGCTCGTGTACCTTTAAACTACAATTATTGACATAATAATTATCGCATTTTAAACATTGCACGCCTTTACAAATTTTTATATGTTTTTCAAACCGATCATGAGCATACATCTTGCGACATTGTAAACATTTTTCTCGAAATTTTTTCATAGTTATTGAAGAAGTTATTTCAGTGGCTACAGCCTCCGTCGCCCCATTTTGCTTCTCTAAAATAGTCACCACATTTTGGTCTTCTAAAATGGTTCCTGGCCTAGTCTCCATAAGTTTTTCTTCTGGAATTACCAGGGCGGCCATTTCAATTTCAGAAAAAAATGTAGAAAGGCTGTCATCAATAAGAGCAACTTGTTTAGAAATGGCCATTTGGTCATATAAACTTTCTAAATCGTTACATAACATATCTGCAATGAAAAAAAATTCTGAATATACAATTAAACCTTAAATAAAACTTTTTCAATATAAAATTGCGGCAGAGTTTCATTTCAACATTTCCCGATTTAACAAAGTCTCACTCTATAAACTACAATCATACAAAATTAAATACGACAAGATTTTTAATTCTCCATAAACCAGTTATATATAATTAGTTGGATTAGTAAGAATTTATTTTCATTTTCAGTTGAAGTTTGTAGAGTCGGTCTTTTAATGGTCGGTTATTGATATTTTTGATACTTTAGACCAAGTAGCATTTGTATAATTTGTTTATGAAAAATTAAAATTCATGTTAATTGTAATATAGAGTTGAACTTTGTTTAATCGGAAAATGTTGAAATAAGATCCTGCCTAAAATTGAAATGTAAATAACGTTTTTTAGATTATACAATTACACTCTAAATATACATACCCATTGTTTCTTTTATATTTTCCGCCTTTTTATCAACTAGTGCATTAATTCTTTCACGAAATAATCGAGGAAAGTCTTCATGTTCGATGTATTTATTGGAAATTGTTATTTTATGCATTTCCTTGATATGTTTTTGTAAACGTTTAACATTTTTTCCGCAAATTGCACAAATGTAATCAGACTTGTAATGTTTATCCTCATGTAATCGTAAAAGGCTTTTCTTCTCGAAAGTTGCTTTACAAATAGAACATTCATGTTGCTTCAATGTCAGTAAATGTAACTTAGAAATGTGTTGCTTCAATTGTACCGGTCCTCCTTTAATAAATAATTGACAAATATTACATTTTTGTCCAATTTTACTTCCAGTGATGAAACGAAAATCTGCAAAACGCATTGTTGGCATCGTTCTAATAGTGGTTGCGTATTTTTGACAGCAAAAGACATCAGTCAATGAAGTGATACGATAATAGGAAACAAAATTACAAAATTCAGTGCAGTTGAATCCCAAATTCAATTCTTGATAATAAATATTTTCACGTAAAATGAGGCACGTATTTGGATTTTGTACAATGATGTCATAAGCAATGTTTCTGTTATTAAGCCATTTGGGAGTTATAATGAATCGTTCTTGATGCCGTAAAGGTAAAGAACATTGCTCGAAATTATCAAATTTTATTTCTTCGCAGTATTTGAAGAAATTAATATAGAGATCGGTTGTGGAAGTTCTTGGGATGCAGAGCCACATTTTTGGAGTACTATTTTTATGCATATAATATAGTCCGCATTCTAAATTATTAGCAATTCGAATCGGTCTTATTGTGTACGGATAATTAATCGAAAGTATCGATTTTTCCTTTCTTTGCGATGAAGTTGTTTCATTTAAGTAACAGTTGGAGATTATCATTTCTAATAAAGTGTGAGAGTCCTCAAGTGTAAAATTAATAAAAAAATACGCATTATTTTGCTTGTTAATTAGATCACAATAATTTTGATAAATGTTTTGCAAACGTGAACGCGATTTAATTAATTTGTTTAAATCCATTTTGTTACACTTTTGAAATATATTATAGTGCGTGTAAGATTTTAAAAATGAAATATCTTCATTAATATTCTCGCTTATAATAAAGTGGAGATGAAGTAATTGAAGTTCTATAAATAAATTCTCCCAATTTATTTCATTGCTCTGCATAGTTATATTCATAATGTGTTGAACGTGTTTTGTAATGTAAAGATCCATATTTAAATTACAATTTTCAATAGTATACTCAGTTATTGGTACTTGTTTCTTGGTGTTGAAAAAGAATACTAGATTATCTTCCGTATTTTTTAAAAATTCTCTTTCAGCATTGGAGAAAGATACATTTTCTATAATTATACCATCAGTGTCCGTTACAGACAGTAGTTTATTATTTAGTTTATTATTTAATAATTTTAATAAGACACTGCTTATTCTCGTCTCTTTTACACAGTCGATGCCGAAGAAGCCATATTTGATTTTTTTTTCACTGTTTTTTCGTTTATCTGGCGGTTGTTCGTTTTCTCGTTCGCTCATTGCAATTTCGTTTCTTGCAGTTTACTGGCAACTAAACTACATAAAAAGGAGATTTTTTACTTAGGCGTAAATATTCAAGACTGCAGATCGAAAATTTTTAAAACATTTTAAAATTATTTTTTACGACTCTACTAAACTGGAATTGAAAGTGGAAACTCATAAGAATTATCATCGTAGATTTAACAATACTCAAATCTTTGTTTTAAAAGTAAAACAAACGTAAATCTCAATCTAGATAGTTTCAGACAGATAATTTTTCAGTCAATGTCAAGTAAATGTTAACGAGTACCTCATGTTCAACTTTTGTGAAGTATCATAAATTTGATATTTTTGTCATCACGGATTGAATACTATCATAAAGTTTAAAGCGACTCGAACGATAAATAAAAAATAAATAAAAAACTAATAATAATAATTTTAATTACCTTCTTTTTATTTAATTGTAACTTGAAAAGGTACAGAAATTTCCTTATTTTTAATTATTATTGTTGTTTTTATCATACCAGTCACAAAACAAAAGAAATTAAATACAAAAGAAAATTGCAAGTTAAAGTTGTTTCATTTCTAAATTTCATAATTTAAACATTGTGCAACGATAAATAATAATAAATATACTTTTAAACTTCAAAGAACACCACCTATAGACTTAAAAGAAAAATTTCTTCGTTGATCAATAATAATTTTTGTTAATTCTATTACTATTATTAATATTTATTATTAATTTGTTTTTTTTTTTGACAAAACAGAAGGTTTATGATTATGGAAAGAATGAATTTTAGATTCAATTCATTAGGAATGATATGTCAATAAATAAATAAAGAATCATAAAAATTAAATCAAATTATAGCATTTAATGAAAAATGACAGAACATTAAATATAGGACATTCCACGTGAAATTTTTACTCAAAAACTTTTTATCTAGGGTTTATGGGGTCGTTGATTATTAGTAAAAAATTAATCATTTATGTGCACTATTTCTTTTTGGACACACCCCACAATAAATAAATGGATGCCTAGTTTATTACCACTTTCCTCATAAAAAATAATTCATAAAAAAAATCTATTCATATCAAACACTTGACAATTCGTAACAAAAAACAATTTTCACAATAATTCTCAATAACATAAATTAGATTCATTTTGAGATCCGTCACCACTTTTTAACACTTTAAACACATATTTTTAGCAACTTTAAAATCAGACTTTTAACAAATTGAGACCTACTTTCTATCTGATTCCGAGAATACTTATTTAATTTCTCGTCGAATCATAATTATACAATGATGAGGAAATTTTATCTGTGTACCTTGCAACCACAGTATCACTAATCTCGTGTCTTCATTTGTCAAGTGAGACATTTATAGGATGCCATCCAAATTTTTCCTACTGTCTCTGAGATACTAATTAAACGAAATTTTGACACAAAACAAGATCTTATAAGTCTAATTATTTTTTTCACGAATCACAACCAATTTTTTTTTGTATTTCAACAAGACTTGTACAGTGCTACGTAGAAAATTTTGATAATCAATCGCAACCTGGAATTTCGATTACAATTAATACAAGGTAATTGATAAGGTTTGTGCGATAAATGTTTAACCAGAGATTGATAACAATTCATTCTTGTGGAGATTTTATGTATAACGGTCGGACATTCAAAAAGACAATGGGTGCAAAAATCCGATTCAAAAATGTCTGGAACCTTTTTTTCATTTACCTCGTGTCCTGCTGTGTTACAAGTTTAGGTGAGTGATTTCGAATTTAGTGGATTTTTTTTATCAAGCAAGGACCCAATTTATCGATATTAGTTTTGAAATTATTATTATTATTATTTATTTATATCAAAAAGAAACTTAAATTTAAAATCACCTTTCACAAACAAATTAATAAAATAATTCAAGCTTCCAATAAACCATCAGAGTCCCCGAGGTGAGATCGTATCGATCATTCTGAGCAGACAGACCCTTCAATCATAATTTTATTTTCCACCAATCTTGTACCGTGTAAAATACACATTTGATCGACTCTTTTATCGCAAAAAAAGTCAAGATATTGATATTTTTTTAATTGTTGTTTTATTTGAATGGAAATTGTTATAAAGATTTTAACCAGTATCTGCGACGATCTTACACTCATTCATATCTGAAAAAGTTCTTGAAACTGGTTGAAGGCTAACCTACTTTAATTTTTATCAGCCAAGGTTTACATCGAGCTGGTTTACACCGTAGGAGAAAAATTCTCACGAGAATTATATTATACTTCACTGAATTCGAATCCAAGTCAGAATTGCCATATTTGTTTTACAAATTTGCTTTTTTTTCTTACTTTTGTTTTCGCTGAATCTGAATCCGAAAGTAAGAATTGCCAGACTTTGGCTAAACATTTTGAGATAATTTTTTTTAAAACAGCTCAAAAGCATAGAAAAAAATTTTTTGGTTCGGCGCAATACGCTAGTTTACCGCTAAATTTAAATTTGAAGTTAGACTTGCCAGATCGGCTTTAATTTTTAAGATAATTAAAAAAAAACTTTTTTTTCTTCTCTTCTCGTGATTTTAAGTAATATTTTTGAGTTTATTGAAAATTTTTTAGACAATTTTGTCATTCTAACTGTGGATTCAGCAAAGAAAAATACTGAAAAATATTCCATCATCAAGTGTCCCAGTAAAAAAAGTTTTTTTATTTCTTTTTATGTTTTTAAAAAATGTTGTTGAGTTAGTCTCAAAATTTAGAACCATTCCGATAATAATTTTAACTCCGGATTCAAAATGGAGGTACTGTTTTATCCACAAATTCTTTGTTTTGGTTTTTTTTATTTTAAATGATGTTTTTGAAAAATCCGTGTGTGTGTGTATTCGTATGTCTACATTATACGTTTCAAAGAATATTTAGGAATCTATAATTAACTAATAATAATCTCCGTAAACACCTGAAGTTAGTTAGTATTTATATTTATTCATCTTTTTCTGTCCACGTTTTAAAATCTCAAGTGAAGTTAGTTTAGTATTAATATTTAATCATCTTTTTCTGTCCACGTTTTAAAAACTGAAATGAAGTTAGTCCCTGTTATTTTATTGATTTTGACTCTCTTAATCAGGAAATATTTTGAAATTTGAATTGAAAGAATAAGATAACCTTTTTCGTTAGTGTCATGTTGTGCTGGTTTTTAATTGTCATTTCTGTAAAATAAGTTTCGAAAAATGCTTTAAAAATTTATTATGGTTTTTGGAGAAGTTTAAAATACATACACATGCTATTAATTTCCTAAATTTTCGGTTATTATCTCAAATTTAGATTATTGTCATCAATTTTCCATTATATTTAACGATTTTTTAATTATTTTCTTTTGCTTAAAAATAAATTCTGCAATTCTTTTTGATTTTTATCAATTTATAATTATATTCATAATTTTGGCATTACTTTTAAAAATTTTAATTATTTATCCGATATTGCAATTACTTACATCAATTTTCGTTATTTCTGTGATTTTTTAATTATTCTCTTTAATTAAAATTTTTAAAGTAATTTTGTAATTATTTTTTTATTAAACATATATTTTATGATTTTTTCAGTTATTTCTCTAAAATTTTATTGAATGTTTTCAATTTTTAATATTTAAATTATTTTCATCATAATTCAATTTTCTTTCTCAATCTTAAATTATTTTCAGCATATTTCAATTATTTTTTTCAATTCTGAATTAATTTGATCATTTTTCAATTATTTTCCTCGATTGTTAATTATTATACTCATTTTCTAAAATTATTTTCTAAGATTTTTAGTACTTTTCTGAAAATTCAAATATTTTCTTTAAATATCTAATTATTTTTATTTGTTATCAGAATTTCAAATTTTGTTTATTAATTATCGTAAACTTCAATTATTTTTAGCTTTCTTCGAGACTTTTCTCCAATTTTTAATTTTTCTCATTTTATGAAATTAATTTCTAAAATTTTAAAGTATTTTTCTCAAATTTCTATTATTTTCTTCAATTTTTAATTATTTTTATTTGTTTTTATAATATTCTAAAAATTTTACTAATTAATTAATCAATTTTTTCCAAATTGTACTTATTCTTATTTTTTAAAATTATTTTCAAAGATTTTTAAGATTTTTTCTAAAATTTTAGTTGTTTTCTTCAATTTTTAATTATTTTCATTTGTTTTCATAGTTTCAAATTTTTTTTATTAATTTTCGTAAATTGCAATTATTTTATCTTATTTCTTCAATTATTTTTTTCAATTTTTAGTTATTTTCTTTTTTTATTTGATTTCTAAGATCCCCTTGTATTTTATTCAAATTTCAATTATTCTTCTTTTATTTAAAAAAATTCTGTAATTTTTCCAATTATCACACTCAAATATCATTTATTTTTTACAACTTATCATTGTTTGTATTATTTTTTAATTATTTTCGTTAAGTTTTAAAATTAAAAAGCATTGTTCCATTATTTTCCAAAATTTATTTCCTTCAATTTTCAATTCTTTACATTTGTTTCATACTTTCAAAAATTTTTAACTATTTATCTGTCTTTTCAATTATTTTATTATTTATATTATTTTTTATCTCATTTTCTTCAATTTTCAATTACTTTCGTTCTTTTTCATAATTGCCAAAAAGTTTTTACTTATTTCTCTTTAATTAAAACCTGTTCTGTTAAATTTTAAATTATGTTTATCTTTTTTCATTTATTTTCTCTAATTTGTAATTATTATCTTTTATTTCAATGAACTTCTGAAAGTTTTAAGTATTTTTCTTAAATTTTGTTTAACTTTCCTTTATTTAAAATATTTTATGTAATTTGTTTAATTATTTTTTCAAATTTTAATTTATTTATCTTAATTTTTAATCATGTTTTTTCAATTTTCAATTTTTTTTTTAATTTTTCATTATTTAATTTTGTTTTAATTTACTTTTAAGATTCTCAAGGATTTTTCATAAATTTAAATTATTTTCTTTATGTTTAAAATATTTTTATGATTGTGTAAATTACGTTCCCCGATTTTTAAGTGATTTCATTTTTTTTCAATTAATTTGCAAAGTTTGCAATTGTTTTGTTTAATTTCAATTATTTTTTGCAATTCTTTTTAATTCTAAAACATTATAAATTCTGTCCTACATAAATATTTATTTTATTTATATATATTAATTGATTTTTAAATATTATATTCAAAATATTTATTTCTTCTTATTAGATAAATATTATTTAACGATTTGTTATATTTATTATTGTATTTTATAATTTCTAAAATGCAGGAGAAACTAATTGCGCGCTTGCGCGCGTTTTATTTTGCTAGTAATTAGAATCATGATTCTATAAAAAATTACAGGTCTCATTAAGGAAGAAATTCTAAAAAAATTCGTTTGAAGAAAGTGTCCTTCTGTCTGTCTGTATATGAAATTTTGACAACTTAAGTAAATATTTAAGTGACAATTACATAATTAGTATAGTTTTTAACTGGCGAAAAAAAATCGGGGTTTTTACAATTATTGAAAAAAAGTTATAATTTTTTTCTTAAAATATTTGTCTTTTAAAGAAGTAGCCTCATTTTTCAATTTAAATTATATTGTACGTAAATTATTATTATACAAGTGTTTGTCAATGACAATTGCGGTCAATTACGTATCTTACACTACTGTTATTATTAATAGTACCCTGTAAAAATGGGCATAAATAATGCCCGTATATATGTAAATAAATAAATAAATAAATAAAGTGTTTTAAATTTTTCTTGAAATTATTTTCTTTAATTCTTAACTCCTTGTAAACGTTATTTTTTTAATTATGTTCTTTCAAATTTTAATTATATTTCAAACAATTTTTTTAAATTACTTTTATCATTGATTTGTTATTGTTTTTGAAATTATTTTCTTCAAATTTCTACTACTTTCGTCATGTATCAACTATTTTTTTTATTTTTTAAATAATATTGTGAATTTAATCTTATTTACTTCTATTTTCGGATGTTTTTTACAATTTCAAATTAGTTTTTACAAACTTCAATTAGATTATTTAACTTTTTCAACATTTTTTACAATTTATTTATGTTTTTTAATTTGGAAATATTTTTTCCTACTTTTTCTTTAAATTTCAATTATGCTTTATATTATACAATTTTTGCGTATATTTTTTTGATTTTTTAATTATTTTTTGAATTTTTAAATATTTCCTTAAATTTTTAATTATTTACTTTCATTTTTCAATTATTTGCCTCACTTTTAAACTATTTTTAAAACCCTTTAATTATTTTTTACAGGTTGTAAAACATCATTGAAATGATGTTTTACAGTTTTCAATTATTAACTTCATTTTTAAATTATTATCTTCAATTTCTTATTAATTTCTTCAATTATCAATTCTTTGCTACAATTTTTAATTATTTTAGTAATTTTCAATTCTTTGCTTCACTTTTTAATTATTTTAGTAATTTTCAATTAATTTCTTCATTTTTAAATTAGTTTCTGCAAATTTTAATTATATTCTTCAAATTAAGTCCACTTCTATTCCGGAGGGCTGAAAATTCTAATAAATAAGTAAAAACAATCATATTTTTGGATTCTTTCAATTATTTGTTTTAGTCGTCAATTTCTTTATTTTCATACAAATTTTAATTCCACTCTTCCATTAACTTACTTGTTCTAATCATATTTTAGTTTTTAAAAATTTTAATTGCATTTTTCAATTTTTTAAATCATTTTCTTCGATTTTCAATTATTTTTTCATTTGGCAATGATTTTCTTTAATTTAAATTTTTACTTTTATTTTTATTTATTTTCTTTTATTTTTAATTATTTTCTTCAATTCGAATCATTTTCTACAGTTAATTAGCTCTTTTATACATTTTTACTTTTTTTCTACAGTTTCAATTATACTTTGGATTAGTTTTAGTAAAAAAAAATTTAAGTAATTATTATCTTTAATTTTGACTATATTCTTTATTTTTAAGAGACATTTAATTATGTACTTCATTTTTTTAAAATACTATTCATATTTCAAGATTATTATTTCTTTTATTTTAAACACATTTTCTTCGATTTTAATTTTTTTTTTTCATTTTTCAATAAGTTTTTGCATATTTTAATTTCTCTTCTGTTTTCAATTACTTTTTTTTAATTTTTTATTATTTTTGTCAATCGCAATTAACTTATTTAAGTTAATTTAACTCGTATTTAACTTATTTATTCATTTTTACATATTTTGTGTAGTTTTATTTATATACCTACTATTTTTTAGTTTAGTTTAGTTTCTTCAAATTTAAAGTAACAATTTCTTCAAGCGTCAATTATTTTCTCCAATTTTGAACTATTCTTTTCATTTCTAGGTTATTTTCTTTATTTTTTTAATAAAAAACTACTACTTTTTTAATTTTAAAGTTTCTTTAAAAATTCAATAGTATTGTTCAACTTTTAAATTCTCATCTTAAATAAGAAGGTATTTATTCTATTAATGTCTTTATTAGACATTCTTTATCTTCTTCTATTTGAATATATTTTAAAACTTTTCCATTATTTTCCTGATTCAATTATTTCTCAATTATTATTTTATTTAAGATTGATTCCAAATACACTGCGTACATTTATTAGATTTTTTATAACTTGTTAACAAAAAGTTATTAAAATTAACATAAAAAATATTTACATAATACATTTTTAGAGTTTTGTTGCTATTTTTCCGTATTAAAATTTATCCGATTTTTGAAATTTTTATGATATAATTTAACAAACTCTGTAAAAAATAGATGATAAAATGTAAAATAAGTTTGACATTACAGAAATGAAAATTATTAGAAATTGTGTATAAAACTAGGAAACGTTGAATTTCTTGTAGTACATACATAATTCAAATTTAAACTTCATCTGGAGCATAATCTTCTAATGCTCTTTACCATAATTCTCATTCTATTCGTGTTTACATTTTCTCAGCTACTTTTTCATGAAATACATTCTCCATTTATTGCTCCTTTCCAATCCTTATTGAAATATTCGCTTCGCTTGTAATTTTCGAGAGCTTGTATAATCTTGTGAAAAATTGCAACACACATTTATCGTTTGTCTGTACTCTCTTTTCTTCATTTCACAAATTCAAGATCATACATGTCAGACATTGAGCTGAAAATGTAACATTCTCAGATAAAATATTCGACAGGTTCGGAGCTATACGATTATTTTATTACATTCTGTAATGAAAATTTATGAAATTCAAAGACATAACTTTCCATTAGGTGCCTTTCGAAAATTCTCTATGGATGCAGTGTCTTGAATATATTATTGTTTTGATTATTATTTGATACTCGGGGAAAGAAAAAATTCTCGCTCTTTAATATTCATAGTGCTTTGCCAATAAATAATTTAGAATATTGTATTTTTAAAGACACTGAATACAATTTAAATATTAACATTCAAGTAAGCGCTAATTATTAATATTTTATTTTATTCAAAAATAAATATTTAAATGTACATGTTACATGTCTCATTGATATCTTGAAAACTCCAAATTTTTTGAAATCAGATAAGTGTTTTGTAAATCAAAGTTTATCACTTGAAGTTTATTTATCGAGAACGGAAATGTGCTATTGCCTATGATAACAAAATATCGCTAAAATGACTCATTACTTGTTTCTATAAACAGAAATCACATTCCCGTATTTTAAAATGTAATTTTTTAAACCAAATAATCACTTATTTTGTTTTATTTCAGCAGAGGGATTTACTGATACAAATGATGCGATTTTAAAAAACGAAACTGTTTCGAATGGCGAAACCATTTTGAAAACTGAAACAACTTTCGAAGCAAACACTAGTTCGAAAGAAACAATTTTAGAAAATGAAGTGATTTTGAGAAACGCAACAGTTTTGGAAGAAGGAACAAATTTGAAAAATGAAACAACTTTCGAAAATGAAACAAGTTTGCAAAATGGAACAATTTTAGAAAATGAAAAAAGGTTAGACAGTGGTATAATTCTTGTTGATAATACAACTTTAGAAAATAAAACAATTTCAGAACAAAATGTGACTGAAAATGAAACAAGTTTGAAGAGTGAAAAAACAGGGAGTCTTTTGCTTGAAGGTCGAATAGTTAATGGTACAGAGGCTTATATGGGACAATTTCCACATCAAGTAAGAAATAGCTAATAATTAATAAAAAAAACTTGAACAGTAATAAAAAATTGTTAAATAAAGTCTAAATGAATAAACAAGTAAATAAAAATGTAAATAAATTTTCAAGATATTAATATCGTTAAATAAATGTGATATTAGTCATGTTAGTAAAAAGTTGGCTTTAAATAAATAGGTTTCTTTGAGAAGAACGTATAATAGACAACATTTTTGTGGAGGAAGTATCATTCATCTACGGTGGGTTCTCACTGCAGCACATTGCATGTTTTAGTAAGTGTCTATTAATTTTACTCTTTTAACTATTTTGGCATCAGAAAAAAATGTATCAATTTTTTAAGGTTGTTTAAAATTTATTAAACGTTTAATTATATAATAAAGTTTTAAATATAATTAAAGAAAACAAATTAAATAATGAAAAAGAATCACTAAAAAAGAAAATGACTAGAAAGGAAAATAATAAATGGAAGTTGCTTGACATCATTCTATTAATAAAAAGTAATAAATATTATCAAAAACAAATATTAATGTAAAAGCCACTTTCCTAATTTATTATTCTTCAAAATATACAAATTATTCTCATTTGTATTTTTTTTATTTCTCAGTAGAGCAGATCAAGAAGATGAAGTAGAACCAAGATCCATAATGGTTATAGCTGGTAACGTGTTGTTGTCAGGAAATACAAGAACTCAACAAGAAAGACAAGTTATAAAAATTTTAGTGCATAAAAATTTCAAGATGTATACTTTAGAAAATGACATCGCACTTTTACTGGTATTTACTAACTTCACAACATTTACTTAATTTATTGTAATATTATGAATTTTATTTCCATAATATTACTTCATTTGTTTTAATCTTATCATCTACTTTAAATTTCAAAAAATACTAATTTGCACTTAAAATTAGACAGAATTACCTAAATATTTATCTATAATTTGTCGTCTAGGTTGGGTCACGTTTTGATTTTTGTCCCTGAATTCATTTGTTTTTTCAGTTACAAAAACCGTTTATAGAAAATGAAGCACTTCAGATAGCAAAAATGCCAACAGGTCCTACAGCACCGGGAACTGCTTGTCATGTATCTGGATGGGGTTACCCTAATGAGGTAAATTTTCACAAATTAAAAATGTTTATTTAAAAGAAAAAGTTGTTCAAGTCAGATTAAAAGGCGTGAATATTATTTATACTTCCAAGAGGATCTTGAATTTTTTATTTTGCTTCAGGGTCAAGTTGAAAAAAGACAAACCTTGCTAAAGTTTTCGGCGTATTGAAAAAGATAAAAAAAAGTAGAAGCTGCTCTTACGATTAGTTAATAAATGTTTGTACGATTAAATATTTTTTAATTATAACTCAATAATTTAACCATTACCAAACGTCAGATTACAATCAAAATTATGTTATCAAAAAAAGTGCGAAATTAAAAAATGAGAATTTAAAGATAAATTTGTAGATTATAATTATAGATTATTATTTAAACGAAAAAATAATTTCTAAATGACAGATTTAAAATTGTCTTGACCTCTTGACTTGAACGAACATTAATAAAGAAGTGATATAGATAGAGTTGCAAAATTCTCAGTAATTTAAAATCCGGTTACTTTCTTGAGAATATAACCAAGAATATTTTCCTTCCGGAGAATTTATGAGAATTTTCTATATTGGAATAAGCTCCACTATTTTGAAACATAAACAATTTATTCAAATTAAAATGGATAAATAACAAAATAATTATTATTACAAATTAACTATGAAATGAAGTGTCAATGAAGTTTAAAAATTATTATTAAATATAACAATTATTTAAAAATAATAGCAAATTTTGCAAAATTAATTTAAAAAATAAAAACGATTAAAATTGTCGAAAGTTATTTGAAAAATCATAGAAATATAAAAAAAATTGGAGAAAATAATTGAAAATTGAAAAAAATGATTGTAATTGAGATAAATAATTAAAATTTTAGAAACTTAATTCAGAAATGATGAAAATAATTAAAAATTTATTATTGAAAAAATTACATAATATATTTCAAATAAAGGAAAAATAAAGAAAATTTCAGAAAAATACTTAAAACTTTTAGAATTTTGTTGCAAAAAACATGTTTTTTTTTTTTTGAAATTATTAAAAAGAACGTAATTAAAAATTAAAGAAAATAATAAACAAATAATATAGATAATGAAAAGTTCAAATAAATAAATTCAAATAAAATAAATAATAAATTAAAATATCAGATAAATAGTTAAAAATTTTAAAATTATAAAAAGAATTGAAAATGATTAAAAATTAAAGAAAATAATAGGAAATTTGAGAAAAATACTTCAAAATCTCAGAAATAAATTGAAAAAATAAGAACAATGAAAAATTAGAGAAAATAATTGAAAATTGAAAAAAATGATTAAAATTGAGATCAATAATTTAAATTTTAGAAAATTTATTCAGAAATGATGAAAATTATTAAAAATTTAAGAAAATAATGAAAAACTAATGTAAATAATTTTAAAATTAAATAAAATAATTAGGTTTTAAGAAAATAATTGAAAAATTACATAATATATTTTTAACAAAGGAGAATTACAGAAAATTTCAGAAAAATACTTCAAACTTTCAGAAGTTTATTGCAAAAAAAAATAAGAAAGTAATTAAAAATTTGACAAAATAAATTAAAAAATTAAACATAATTAAAAATTGAAAAGAACAATTTTTAATTTAAGAGAAATAGGTAATATATTTTAAATAAAGGAAAATTAAAGAAATTTGCAGAAAAATTTATTAAAAAAAAGAGAAAATAATTAAAAATTAGGGAAACTAAATGATAAAAGATGAACATAATTGAAAATTGAAGAGAACAATTTTTAATCTAAAAGAAATAATTGCAAAAAATACAGAAAATACTTAAAATACAAGAAAATCGTAAATATAATTGAAAATTGAATAGAAGAATGAAAATTTCAGATAAATAATGAAAAACTTTTTGGAAATTATGAAAATGAACGTAAGTAATTAAAAATTGAAGAAAATAATAAGCAAATAATATAAATAATTAAAAATTGAATTAAATAATTGAAATTGCGGGATATGTAAGTAAATAAATAAAAAAATAAATAAAAATCGGATAAATAGTTTAAAATTTGGAAATTGAGAAGAGAATTGAAATTTATTAAATATTGAAGAAAATAATAGGAAATTTGAAAAAAATATTTTAAAAATTTTAGAAATTTTAATAATTTAAAAAATAAGAATAATTAAAAATTGGGGAAAATAATTGAAAAATGATTTTAAAATTTGAAATTTGGAGCAAATAATTAAAATATGATAAAATTTAGTTGACAAAAATTATTATTTCTGTATAAATACTTTGTAAGGACCCCATAATGGTCCATTTTTTACTGCGGAATACATTATGTAATAAATAAAAAAGAAATAAAATAATAAAATAAAAATTGAAATTTCAGAAAAATACTTGAAAATCTAAGAACTTAATTGAAGAAAGAGAATAATTAAAAATTGAAGAAAAGAATTGAAGACAACTAAAAATAATTGAAACTCAAGATAGTTAATAAAATTGGTTGCAAATTATGAAAACAAATGAAAATAATTAAAAATTGAAGAAATTAATTTGAAATTTGAGAAAAATACTTAAGGGCATGTGATGGAGTATGACGTCACTTTTATAGGCAAAATTTGTCCGTAACTTTTCTCTTAAGGGCATGTGATGATAATGCTAAATTTGTCCGTAAACTTTCTCTTAAAGTACTCAATGTTTTGACACCAAACTTTGTAGAATTACTCAAAACACCATTTGAATGGTCTCTCTGACCCAATTTTGTTTCATTTTGGTCTTTAAACTAAATATTTTTCAAATTTACTTTTTTTTCAAAATTTTCCAAAAATTGTAAAATTGAAAAAAAAAATTAGTTTAAAGATAAAAATGAAATAAATTTGGGTAAGAGAGACCATTCTAATGGTATTTCGAGTAATTCTACAAAGTTTGGTGTCAAAACATTGAGTACTTTAAGAGAAAGTTTACGGACAAATTTAGCATTATCATCATATGCCCTTAAAGTATTGAATATTTTTTCATGAAACTTGATAGAATTACTTCAAATGTGATTAGGAAGGTCTCTCAGACCCAAGTTTGTTTGAATTTTTGCTCAAAATTGATTTTTTTAAAATATTGCAATTTTTCGAAAATTTACCAAAATTAATTTTGGGCAAAAATTCAAACAAACTCGGGTCTCAGAGACCTTTCTAATGACATTTTAAGTAATTCTACCAAGTTTCATAAAAAAAATATTCAATATTTTAAGAGAAAAGTTACGGACAAATTTTGCCTATACAAGTGACGTCATACTCCATCACATGCCCTTAAAAACCTTTAAAAATTATTTTACAAAATGAGAATAAGAGATAATTAAGAATTTAGGTAAATCATCGTGAAATGATAAAAATTGTTTAAAACTGAAAGAAATAACTGAAATTTGATAAAACTAATTAAAATTTTAAAAAATAATTGAAATATGATGAAAGTAGATAAAATTTCAGATAAATAATTGAAATTTTAGAAAATTATGCAAAAAGAATGAAAATAATTAGAAATTAGAGAAAATAATAGGGAAATTACAGAATTTATTTTTAGGCAAAAGAAAATAATTAAAAAATCGTCGAAAAAGTTAAAAATTGAAGAAATAATCTAAATCCGAGATAATAATTAAAAAATTTAGGAAATTTATTGAAAAATAATTACAATTATTAAAAAATGGAGATAAGAATTGCAAAATGATAAAAAGAAATGAATATTGAACAAAGTAATTGAAAATTGAGATTTTTAAAAGTTTAGGATATTAACTCAGAAATAATGAAAATGATTAAAAATTGAAAAATGAAAATATTAATGGTGAATTAAAAAAAATTAATATCTTTTTACGATAAATAATATGAAATTTAGCAATAAATAATTAAATTGTTTTATTGTCTAAGAAAAAAATATTAAAATTGAAAAAGTGATTGAAAGAATTTGAAAAAATAATTAAAATTTGCGAAAGTTAAATTTAAGATTTAGGGAAAAAAGTGAGAAATAATGAAAATAATTAAAAATTGCAGAAAGTAATTGAAAAATGATAAAATAGTTGAACATTGAAGTTTAAGTAATTGAAATCATAATAGAAAAGAATGATTAAAAATTTCAAAAATTAACTTCAGGTGTGGACAGAAAGAAAAAATTCATGAATGAAAGAAACTTGTAAATTATTACATATATCTGATTCTTACTTTAAACATTAAAATTCAAATCATTTCTAATTAGAATGACACCAGAGATTCTATTTTCGTACATTAATTGAGAAAATTTGACTTTATTTGATAAATAAATAAAAAAACTTAAATTCTCCATTAGAAATTTGGTCGGTTATATTTCCGGTTATATTCTTGTTCTCATTACGCCATCTATATGATAGTAAAGGGATAAAAGGGCACGAATTATAAATTCCAATATTAACTTTGTCTTATAATCTTTTTCATTAGATGATTTTTAAAAATTGTTTAAAAAAATGTGTAATTGAATTTTTAGGATGATCACAATATTAGTAATGAACTGATGTATGTTACTCTCCCTTTAATTTCTCAATTGAAATGTCGAGAGTTACTTATTACTATTTCCAATGTCCCTAATGGAATGTTATGTGCAGGTTATATGAAAGGTGGAAAAGACGCTTGTCAGGCAAGTATAGAAATAAAATTTAAATAATTAAAAGTTGATCGAAATAAAAATTATATTGACACAACATTATTATTTAATTATTATTTAATAATTAAAAAAAAAAAACATTAAAAATATTAGTATTAAAATATATAAATTAAAAAATACTAACTAAAAAAATTATTTAAAAATATTTTAAAACTTTAAAAAACTAGATTAAAAATGTTTGTAAATAAAATTTTAAAAATATTTTATGAAAAATATTTTTGCAGGGAGATTCTGGAGGCGGGATGTTGTGCCATAAGATCCTAACTGGAGTCGTTTCCGGTGGAAAAGGATGTGCATATCCAAAAATTCCGGGAATTTATACAGATGTGTATTATTACAGAAAATGGATAAATTCCACAATCTTCAGTTTAAAATTGAAAAATTATTTGCTAGATTATAACAATTCTGGAACTATTAATTGTGCCCACATATTCTGGTTAATATCTTCATTATTTTCTGCACTTTTGCTCTCTATGTACTGTTGACTGTCGTTTGTGTTTGCAGGACGTTATAACAGAAAAGACTATATTATGATTTGGTAGAAATTACGTGACTATTTTTTTTTAATTTATTTTTTTTAATAAATAAATTTTATAGAAAACTGTTATCTGTGTTTATTTATTGAATTTTTATCAATAGAAGAATATTTTGAAAGAATTCAAGATGCAATCAAACTGGAAAAAGCTATATTTGAAATCTCTTAATTTCGTTTTTTCAAAGTTGACATGTAACAAGAAAATCTTGAGAGAAGTGAAGGGTGTACGGACTTCTATGAGGGTGGACAGCCAATCCTCAAATGTATGGCGCCAAGGGGCTAAAACGAGAAATGTCTGTTGGCCAATTTTGCGTCCCTGGTGCATTGCGAATTAGTCAAGTGTAAGAATCCAATTTCACATTTATCGTCATTTGTCACAAAGATTAATTTTAACTTCACAAAAAAATTGTGATTTTTTGCGTCAATTTAGCGCTCAACACGTAGGGATTTAAAAGCGAAAAATTAATTTTTAAAAAATTTATTATCTATAATATAATTTGTATAATATATATTATTATATTATATATTATATATTTCTATAATATATCTATAATATAATTTGTTCTCTCATCAATTTTTCATAATATAACGATTTTTCAATTATTTTCTTTTGATTAAAAATAAATTCTGCAAGTTTTCTATTATTTTCTTCAATTTATAATTATTTTCATTATTTGGAATTATTTGAAAAAAATTCAATTATTTATCCGAAATTTCAATTATTTTCACCAATTATCGTTATTTCTGGGATTTTTTAATTATTCTCTTTAATGAAAATTTTTTAAGCAATATTGCAATTATTTTTTTTTTTAAACATATACCTATTCTATTATTTTTTCAATTATTTCTCTCAAATTTTATTTACTGTATTCAATTTTTCTTTCCTCAATCTTAAATTATTGTCAGCATATTCCAATTATTTTTTTTAATTCTGAATTAATTTTATCATTTTTCAATTATTTTCCTTGATTGTTTTAATTATTATTCTCATTTTCTAAAATTATTTTCTAAGATTTTTAAATATTTTTCTACAGTTTCAATTATTTTCTTCAATTTTTAATTATTTTCATTTTTTTTCATAATTTCCAAAGAAATTTATTATAATTATCGTAAATTTAAATTATTTTTAGATATTTTCTTTTTTCCACTTGATTTATAAGATCTTGATGATTTTTCTCAAATTTCAATTATTTTTTCGTTATTCAAAAAAATTCTGTAATTTTTCAATCATCTCACTTAAATGTCATTTCTTTTGTACAACTTATCATTGTTTGTACCATATTTCAATTATTTTCTTGAAGTTTCAAAATTTAAAGACATTTTTCAATTATTTTCCAAAATTGATTTCCTTCCATTTTCAGTTTTTTTCATTTGTTTTATAATTTCCAAAATGTTAAACTATTTATCTTACATTTCAATTATTTCATTCTATTATGCATTTTTTATATTATTTGTTATATTATTTTCTTCACTTTTCAATTACTTTCGTTCTTTTTCATAATTTCCAGAAAGTTTTTATTTCTTTTTCTTTAATTAAAACTTGTCCTCTTCAATTTTAAAGTATGTTTATCTTTTTTCGTTTATTTTTTCTAATTTTTAATTATTTTCTTTTATTTCAATGAACTTCTGAAAGTTTTAAGTAGTTTTCTCAAATTTTCTAAAACGTTCCTTTATTTAAAATATTTTATGTAACTGTTTCAAATATTTTCTCAAATTTTAATAATTTTTTCAATTTTATTTTATTTATCTCAATTTTTAATCATTTTTTTTTCAATTTTTAGTTATTTTCTCTAATTTTTTTTCATTCAGTTGTTTTCTATTTACTTTTAAGATTATTAAGTATTTTTCTCAAATTTAAATTATTTTATTTATGTTTAAAACATTTCTATGATTGTTTAAATTACTTTCCCTAATTTTTAATTGATTTCATTATTTTTTTTCCAATTAATTTGCAAAATTGGCTATTCTTTTGTTTAATTTCAATTTTGTTTGCAACACTTTTCAATTCTAAAATATTATAAATTTTGTCCTAAATAAATATTTGTTTTATTTATATATTTTTTTGGCATTTTTTTTTAAAGGGTCTATTAGAGTTGACCAAGGGCCCCCTGAGCTTAAGGGCCCCGGGGCACTGTCCCACTTTGCCTCTTAAAAGTTACGCCACTGCATGTCCTTAAAAATTACAGAAATTAAATTTTTTTTAAACTTTATTTTATTATATCATCCATTGATTAAAAATTCAATTAATCCACACTTCAAGTATTTAACACTTCAAAATTTAAATTATTAAAAAATGTCATTACTTACTTTTTAATAATTATTTCTATTATCATTTCAATCAATTACTAGAATTTTCAACTATTTTATTCATTTTCCAATAATTCTCTTCAATTTTCAATTATTTGAATTATTTTACAATTATTTCCTTGAATTTTAATGTTCTTTAATTTTTTCAATTTCTTTTTTAGTTTTAATTATTTTCAGGTTTTTTCATCACTTTTCAATTATTTAATTACAAATTATAATTATTTTCTCCAAATTACAATTAATATCTTTAGTTCTCAACTAATTAATTCTTAGGAAATTATAAATCATTCCGAGTCAATAAAACACACAGATGTTTTTTTACCGAGTGACAAATTCATTTAAAACAATTCTCAATTAATGTTTTTTATAATAATTTTCCAATTATGTACATTTTTTAATACTAGAAAAACTGTTTTATTGCTTCAATTTTTATTAAATTTGTATCTATTTTCTGGAAATTTTAACTATATTTTTCAATTATTAGAATGATTCGGTTTTTTTTAACTTTTTATTTTATTTCACATACAATATTCTGTAATTTTATTTATCTTAAATTTTTATTATTATTTTCAATCTACCTCGATTTTTATTATTTTTCAATTAATTTCTTTAATTTTTATTTATTTTAATTATTTTTCAATTATTTTTATAAATTTTTAATCATTTATCTCTAATTTCAACTAAATTTTCCAATTTAACATTCTTAAAATCATTTTTCAATTTATTTCCCCAATTATTTGCAAATACTACATTCAGTTTTCAATCATTTTTTCCAATGTTTAATTGTTCTCATTTTTTAAAATAATTTTTAACATTTTTTTAATTACATTCATTATTTTTAATTAATTTTAAAAAATTTCAATTAATTTTATAATTTTGCTTCCTCATAGAGGAAGCTTTGTGATCGTTATGATTTTCGATTTTCCAAAAATAGTCTAAATCGACTCATTTTCATCTAAAAAGCATAAATTTTCATTCCTAAGCAAATGTCCAGATGTATGTGTGTGTGTGTGTGTGTGTGTGTGTACGTGTGTGTGTATAGTGTTTTTTGTCGCCAGGATATCTCGAGAACGCTTCATCGGATTTCAATAAAATTTGGATGACTTCTTAAGCTCGTGAATATCTAAATTTGGACACAGGGATTTTTGAAAATACCCAATCAAATTTTGTTGAGCACCTTTTTTCATCGAAAAAATCGTTTTTTGCCAAAATTTTTTTCCAAGCTAAAAATACAACTTAATGAATAAAAAAATCATATTCCTTATCTCAAAACGAATCGATTGACCTATATAACTTTTATAATTGATCAAAAATTCGTAAATTAATTGATGTTTTTCATTTTTTTGCACTTAAAATTCCTTTTTTTAAAGAATTTCTCGAATGAAATTTTATATTATTAATATATTGCTTTTTCTATAAAAAAGCAAATTGTTTGCTAACTTTGAAACGAAATATCCACGAAATGGACATAATTTTCACCTAGTAATTTTAATAATTTTTCTTTATTGCTTGTCAATTTATTTATTTATGTGTATATGTATTTATGTATACGTACATATGTGTGGGTAAATGTGTATGCGTGCATAAAGTTTTTTGTAGAGGATTTTCCATAAAATTTAAATTGTTATTAAAATCATAAATATCTAAATTTGAACTTAGGGATTTTTGAAATTAACTAATCAAATTGTTTTAGTATCTTTTTAATCAAAATAATTCATGTTTTTTTAATTTTTGTTTTTATTAACTTAAAATATTTAAAATATTATTAAACTATTGCTTCCTCTATGAGGAAGCAAATTGTTTTGCTTCCTTGGAAGCGAAGTGTCCATGAAATGGACAGAATTCACACCTAGTTTTAATTATGTTTCCCAATTTTTAATTATTCTTATTTTTTCAATTAATTACTAAGAATTTGAAGTAATATTTTTGTACTACGTCAATTATTTTCTTCAATGTTTATTTATTTTAATTTTTTTCAAATAATTTGTAAAATTAGCATTTATTTATTTCATTTCAATTATTTGCTTTAATCTTATTTTTATTCTCAAATTTTATAAATTATTTTAATTTTTCCAATATATTCTGTAGTTTTTTCAGTTATTTTTTATAAATTTTTATATTATTTTCTTCAGTTTTTAATTATTTTTATCAATTTATCAATAAATTTTACACATTTTTAATCAATTTTCTAAAATTTTAATTATTCATCTGAAATTTCAGTTATTTTTATTAATTTACCATTATTTTTATCATTCTGCAATTATTTTTATCAATTTATTAATTTCTGTTCCCTATTTTTCATCACTTTTTTAAAATTTTAATTATTCATCTGAAATTTTAGTTATTTTTATTAATTTACCATTATTTTTATCATTCTGCAATTATTTTCTTTTATTACAATCATATGTTGTAATTTTTTTTATTATTGTTTTCAAATTAAAATTATTTTCTTTAATTTTTAATCATTTTTATCATTTTACAATTTTCGTTTACTTTTTTTATTATTTTTGCTTAAGTATTGTTTTACCCTCAAATTATCGATTGCGATTTCTTGACATATTTCGAAATATTTCTACCTCAGGATGTCGAAAATGAAGTTTTTAAAAAATGTCCGTGTGTGTGTCAACATTACGTTTGGCTCAATATCTCAAAAACTATAATACTTAGAACCATGTTTTTTTACTAAATTATAGGTCTCCCAGGGGGTAAAATTATTATATTCGTTTGAACCCCATCAATCAATTCTAACAATTTTATTTTCAATTTTTAAAAAATCGTCTTTTTGCAAAATTGTATATTTTTTTGTTTACAAAAATTAAAATGTCAGTCATTTATTTGTTTTATTTTTTAAAAACGCATTGATTGAGCCATTAGCGAACCTTCTAGAGCAATTGAATTCAAAGTTATTAGCATTTTAAAAATCGATAATTTTGAAAATCTCGGTTTTTAAATAATTTTATTTTTAATAAAAGTTATCAAGATTTCAAAAATTCAAAAATTTTATAAAAAAAATTTTTTTTTCATGTTTTTTTTGCTTTTTATATAAGTTTTATAAAGAATAATTTTTGCCCATTTTGTAGACAATTTAAAAATGCATCAATTGGTCTATTTAATATTTCTTTGATAGATATTAATTAAAACTTAGTGATCTTTAATTTTCAATTATTTTTACCGTTTTTCAATTAGTTTCTCCAATTGTTCATTATTTTGATTGGTTTTAAATAAATTCGTAAATTTTCAATTATTTGTCACAAATTTCAATTATTTTTTTCAATTTACCACTATTTTCATCATTCTACAATTACTTTTTTTATTTAAAACTATCTATTCACTTTGCAGTAATTTTTTCCAATTTTAGGGTGTTTTTTGTACTTCCAGCAATTTTTTTATCTTCTAGTAATTCTTCTTTATTCAATTTAATTCAATTTTAACACAAATTAGCAATAATCAGTATTATTTTATTTAAAACTAAGTATGAATCAATCTAAATCAATTCATAAACTATTATTATTAAAGTGGTCAAAAATAAATGTTTTTTTTTTTGACACAGAAAGAAAATTCTATTTTATATTTGAACTCTTTCCTGAAAATAGATAAAGTTTTCTACTTTATCTAGGAACAAATTTTTAAGCAAATTCTATTTAATAAGTGTCTCATATTTTTAAAATTCTAGCTAAAAACTTATTTCTTTTTTCCCTGCTCCCTTTCATTACTGAATTGATAGAATATAATTAGATGAAAATTTTCATAAATCAGATGCAATCTCCTCTGACAACCCTCGCTCGCTTATGCCTGTTCGCACAACTTTTAACTCGCCATTTCGACATTCAGCTTTCATCCGCAATTCACAGTTGAAAACGGTAAACTTTTAATATATTTAAAACCCTCTTAAAAGCAGCTTTCACTCGATAGCAAGAGGGGAGGGAAATGAAGCTTTAATAAATTTTTATTCGATCTTGGAATTAAAAAGATGGCCAGCGTCAACGAGGGTAAACTTGTGGTTTGTAAAAGGAATTTGTTAATCCGCTGAAGCGGCTCTCGTATCGACTGAGAATCTCGTAAAAAGCGTCCAAGCGATGCTCGGGTTTCACAGATTAACTTTCTCGACCGGAAGTCCTTCTACGAAATTGCGGTTCTGCCGTACGGTGCGATGAAACCTAAAAGTTTTTTAACGAGAAAAAAAAGAAATTTCGATTTATTGATTCGGGGCTTAATAAAACTCTTTTTAATGAAAAGAGAGATTGGACAAAAAAAAATCTGACATCGCGCTTCGCGCTCCGTCACATTCTCATCGCGCGCTTCGCGCGCAGGGCTCGCTTCGCTCGCTAGTTTCAGCGCGCCTCGGGGCGCGCGAGGGTCGTCGTCGCGCTTCGCGCTCCGTCGCATTCTTATCGCGCGCTTCGCGCGCATGGCTCGCTTCGCTCGCTAGTTTCAGCGCGCCTCGTGGCGCGCGAGAGTCATCGTCGCGCTTCGCGCTCCGAAGTTTTAGAAATCGTCGCGCTACGCGCTCCGTATTTGAAATGAACGTCGTACTTCGCACTCCGATTATTATTAATCTTCCCGTCAGGCTGCACGCTTCGACCATGTAATACATGCTCTTTGTTATCGAAATTGTATACTTTCCCTACAACATGAGCCAGTTTAATCTTTGGCACTGTTTAGCGCTATTCTAAATTGGATTTTCACTTAAAATATAAGACTTTTTTTGTCTTAAAGTTCTACGCCTTTAAGGAATACATTCTCATCACGGCACTCGCGCTTCGCGCTCGATACTAATACTTTCCGGAATATTTGCGATATACTGGAACGAAAAGATAAATCTCAGTTACTTAAATCCTCAAAGCAAAAGATTGTTGCACCTAAATGTCATTAAAAAACCTTAAAATTTCTGTTTGAACTTATTGATATTAGTTGACTTCTGCCTCAATACAATTCCATAATTGAGTAAGACCAGTCTTCAAACCAATATAGTATTAAACTCAAATTTAGAATACAATTACTGGGTTACATCTGTTTGCAATTTTTTTTTCCTTCGACTTTTTTTATTGGCTTAAAATACACTATAATATTGCTAGATAAATAATCAATATTGTCTTTACAAGGAAGCAACTTGGAAATGTTCTGAAAATTATTTTCTGAAGCACATCCGAAGTGTAAACAAAGAAAATTTTAAATTCAAAGGCATTTTTTTCGAAACCATATTTTTTTATTGGCTTAAAGTACACTATAACATCCCTAGATTGATAATCAATAACGTACTTGCATGGAAAACAAATTAGAATTCTTCTTAAAATTAATTTTTCTGGAGCAATTCCGAAGTGTAAAAATAAACAAACAAAGCAGTAGAACTCAAAGAATTTTCATCCGATTGACTTGAAATTTTAACTGTAACTTCTTAATTAGATTATCTAAAGAAGTACACACGATTTTAACAATAGATAAAAAAAATTTTTTTTAGAGATATTTAAATAGCGATTTTTTAGTCGAAAAATCGATTAACTATAAGATGCAGTTTTTATCAACGAATCAAATTAGCGAAAGTGGAGAACCAAGCGAGATAATTTGGAACTTCAAAATTTCGTCTGCTACAATGGGTTTTCGTCTGCTAAGCTATTTACGTGACCTACGTGATCACTCAGCTGTTTGTAGATAGCCATTTGCAAAAAACATTTCAACTGTGTTAGTATAATTGCATGTACACAAAAATGACATAGTGTGGCTTATAATTCGATCTACACTCTAAAAGAAATCAGTGTATTAAAACATGTAAAGGCACACTCTCACCTCGGAGTCTGTCTGCATGCGCATGCAGCAATCGACATGAGATAAAGGAAGACAAAACATGCAAATTTATATTTCTGTCTTCTTCTATCTCATGTCGATTGCATGCGCGTGCAGGCAGACAAACTAAGTGGGAGCGTACCTTAACATGTTATTTTACATGCTGAAATACACGTTAGACGTCGTAAGTTTACTACGTGCCAATGCGTAATTCAGTATTATACTGTAAAAATATTATTTGCCACAAAGTATTTTAGCAGTGTTGTGTAAAATTACAATATCCGACGTTGGAAAATAGTTTCACTATGTCCGACGTGTATTTTAACAAACGACAGTTAATATACATTATTTAATAAAAATACACAATGTGTCGTAATATTACGTAAGGTGCCGTAATTTTACTTCGTCGAGGCTATTGAATAACACAACGCATGTAAATAATGTAGACTATTTGTAGGTTATAAAAAGAGATTTTAAAATTCTGTATTAAAACTAATGAGAAATGATAAACTATTTTATCAATTACAAACACTAGTTTAATAAGTATTATTTGGGCATAATATCAGAATTTTTATTCATTTTATACGCGATTTGATATTTATTTATCTCCTTATTTGAATAAAACAAAATTATGACAAGTATCTCCATGGAGCAATGGTTAGTGTGTCGGACTTTCAAGTTGAAGATCCCGTGATCAGTTCCAGCTGCTGATTTATTTTTCGTATATTTTTTCTTTTTATTGTAAGGAACACAACACTTGTATTTTTACATTTAGTTGTAAAATAACTTACAGGTTATGAGGACATAATAATATTTATTCACAAAAGTTTTAAATTTAAAAGAACATCAATTTTCCCAAAGATTTAAATCTCAAAAGATAAATAATGTTTGTGAAAGCTAACAGGCGAATATCAAATTTTCCTTTAAGGTATTAGTCGCGTAAATGCTCCCACAAAACTCCCCCAAAATAAAAAGAACAATAAATAAACTTTTATATCAACTCACTTGCTTCCTTGTGACCTCTTCTAATGTAATATATGTAATTTTCACGATTTTGATTTAGGTACTATAAGTTATCGTGATGTATTGCTCACACGTTTTCGACATTTTTCAATGAAACTACGTGAGAATGAAAAATTATGAATTTTTAAATTATTGTATTTTTTGTACGGTGTGGTCAATAAAGGTAATTTTTTTTTAAAGGACTTATTTTATCTCAATGTGTAACTTAGTAGTTTTATTTGAAAATCTGACGACTTGTTTTTTTATAAATGAATATAAGAGACATTTTTTACATGCATTTTGTGCTATTGCATGTAAAAGGTATAAACTTTGAATTAATATTTTGAAGCTCAGAAGTGGTCAAAGTTAATCAAATAGATCTCATTTCATAGATAAATACCTCATGAGTACAGATACAAAGTTTTAAAAAAATCTGACGAAAATCATTTTACGCGACTAATACCTTAAAGCAAGACGTATGTAGCACTTAAAAAAAAAAAAAAAAAAAATTAACCCAATTTTTTTGGAATCAGGAGGTCTCAAAACGTCGAGAAATGTATGTTTTAGCAAAAGTTCAAAATCGCACAAATTGAAGACTTTCTCATTTAGGATGAGAATGTAAAAATGAATTTATTCAAAATTTCCAAAAATTTTTAGAAAAGTCAATATTTTTTGATGCAGTTTTATTAGTTGTGATCAATGGAAGTAAACAGGAAGAAAAAACCGGAAGTTTTTTCATTTTTTTTTAAAATAATAGAGTTTTTGTATAGGATTTATCCACTTTCAGTACCCCTTTTTGCACATGTAAACTTAAAAAATTCATAGCTTTGTGGGGTTGCATTATATCGGAAACTTTTATAAACAAAATTTGTTCGATTTTACTTGTAGTTTAAGAAAAAAATTAGAGAAAATTTTTTTTTGAAAATTTTTTTTTTTTTGAATTTTGAAAATATTCTATTTTTGATAATTTTGGACGAAAATTGCTGGCTAACGAACTCGACCTGTATTTTGGTACCAAAAAAAAGTATACCAAAGTTGAAGTTGATACGACAATTTTTACTCAAGTTATCCGATTTCAAAATTTTGATACAGACAGACAGACAGACAGACAGACAGACAGACAGACAGACAGACATCTTCGTAAAACCCATTTTTTTGGAATCAGGAGGTCTCAAAACGTCGAGAAATGTATGTTTTAGCAAAAGTTCAAAATCGCACAAATTGAAGACTTTCTCATTTAGGATGAGAATGTAAAAATGAATTTATTCAAAATTTCCAAAAATTTTTAGAAAAGTCAATATTTTTTGATGCAGTTTTATTAGTTGTGATCAATGGAAGTAAACAGGAAGAAAAAACCGGAAGTTTTTTCATTTTTTTTTAAAATAATAGAGTTTTTGTATAGGATTTATCCACTTTCAGTACCCCTTTTTGCACATGTAAACTTAAAAAATTCATAGCTTTGTGGGGTTGCATTATATCGGAAACTTTTATAAACAAAATTTGTTCGATTTTACTTGTAGTTTAAGAAAAAAATTAGAGAAAATTTTTTTTTGAAAATTTTTTTTTTTTTGAATTTTGAAAATATTCTATTTTTGATAATTTTGGACGAAAATTGCTGGCTAACGAACTCGACCTGTATTTTGGTACCAAAAAAAAGTATACCAAAGTTGAAGTTGATACGACAATTTTTACTCAAGTTATCCGATTTCAAAATTTTGATACAGACAGACAGACAGACAGACAGACAGACAGACAGACAGACAGACAGACAGACATCTTCGTAAAACCCATTTTTTTGGAATCAGGAGGTCTCAAAACGTCGAGAAATGTATGTTTTAGCAAAAGTTCAAAATCGCACAAATTGAAGACTTTCTCATTTAGGATGAGAATGTAAAAATGAATTTATTCAAAATTTCCAAAAATTTTTAGAAAAGTCAATATTTTTTGATGCAGTTTTATTAGTTGTGATCAATGGAAGTAAACAGGAAGAAAAAACCGGAAGTTTTTTCATTTTTTTTTAAAATAATAGAGTTTTTGTATAGGATTTATCCACTTTCAGTACCCCTTTTTGCACATGTAAACTTAAAAAATTCATAGCTTTGTGGGGTTGCATTATATCGGAAACTTTTATAAACAAAATTTGTTCGATTTTACTTGTAGTTTAAGAAAAAAATTAGAGAAAATTTTTTTTTGAAAATTTTTTTTTTTTTGAATTTTGAAAATATTCTATTTTTGATAATTTTGGACGAAAATTGCTGGCTAACGAACTCGACCTGTATTTTGGTACCAAAAAAAAGTATACCAAAGTTGAAGTTGATACGACAATTTTTACTCAAGTTATCCGATTTCAAAATTTTGATACAGACAGACAGACAGACAGACAGACAGACAGACAGACAGACAGACAGACATCTTCGTAAAACCCATTTTTTTGGAATCAGGAGGTCTCAAAACGTCGAGAAATGTATGTTTTAGCAAAAGTTCAAAATCGCACAAATTGAAGACTTTCTCATTTAGGATGAGAATGTAAAAATGAATTTATTCAAAATTTCCAAAAATTTTTAGAAAAGTCAATATTTTTTGATGCAGTTTTATTAGTTGTGATCAATGGAAGTAAACAGGAAGAAAAAACCGGAAGTTTTTTCATTTTTTTTTAAAATAATAGAGTTTTTGTATAGGATTTATCCACTTTCAGTACCCCTTTTTGCACATGTAAACTTAAAAAATTCATAGCTTTGTGGGGTTGCATTATATCGGAAACTTTTATAAACAAAATTTGTTCGATTTTACTTGTAGTTTAAGAAAAAAATTAGAGAAAATTTTTTTTTGAAAATTTTTTTTTTTTTGAATTTTGAAAATATTCTATTTTTGATAATTTTGGACGAAAATTGCTGGCTAACGAACTCGACCTGTATTTTGGTACCAAAAAAAAGTATACCAAAGTTGAAGTTGATACGACAATTTTTACTCAAGTTATCCGATTTCAAAATTTTGATACAGACAGACAGACAGACAGACAGACAGACATCTTCGTAAAACCCATTTTTTTGGAATCAGGAGGTCTCAAAACGTCGAGAAATGTATGTTTTAGCAAAAGTTCAAAATCGCACAAATTGAAGACTTTCTCATTTAGGATGAGAATGTAAAAATGAATTTATTCAAAATTTCCAAAAATTTTTAGAAAAGTCAATATTTTTTGATGCAGTTTTATTAGTTGTGATCAATGGAAGTAAACAGGAAGAAAAAACCGGAAGTTTTTTCATTTTTTTTTAAAATAATAGAGTTTTTGTATAGGATTTATCCACTTTCAGTACCCCTTTTTGCACATGTAAACTTAAAAAATTCATAGCTTTGTGGGGTTGCATTATATCGGAAACTTTTATAAACAAAATTTGTTCGATTTTACTTGTAGTTTAAGAAAAAAATTAGAGAAAATTTTTTTTTGAAAATTTTTTTTTTTTTGAATTTTGAAAATATTCTATTTTTGATAATTTTGGACGAAAATTGCTGGCTAACGAACTCGACCTGTATTTTGGTACCAAAAAAAAGTATACCAAAGTTGAAGTTGATACGACAATTTTTACTCAAGTTATCCGATTTCAAAATTTTGATACAGACAGACAGACAGACAGACAGACAGACAGACAGACAGACAGACATCTTCGTAAAACCCATTTTTTTGGAATCAGGAGGTCTCAAAACGTCGAGAAATGTATGTTTTAGCAAAAGTTCAAAATCGCACAAATTGAAGACTTTCTCATTTAGGATGAGAATGTAAAAATGAATTTATTCAAAATTTCCAAAAATTTTTAGAAAAGTCAATATTTTTTGATGCAGTTTTATTAGTTGTGATCAATGGAAGTAAACAGGAAGAAAAAACCGGAAGTTTTTTCATTTTTTTTTAAAATAATAGAGTTTTTGTATAGGATTTATCCACTTTCAGTACCCCTTTTTGCACATGTAAACTTAAAAAATTCATAGCTTTGTGGGGTTGCATTATATCGGAAACTTTTATAAACAAAATTTGTTCGATTTTACTTGTAGTTTAAGAAAAAAATTAGAGAAAATTTTTTTTTGAAAATTTTTTTTTTTTTGAATTTTGAAAATATTCTATTTTTGATAATTTTGGACGAAAATTGCTGGCTAACGAACTCGACCTGTATTTTGGTACCAAAAAAAAGTATACCAAAGTTGAAGTTGATACGACAATTTTTACTCAAGTTATCCGATTTCAAAATTTTGATACAGACAGACAGACAGACAGACAGACAGACAGACAGACAGACAGACAGACAGACATCTTCGTAAAACCCATTTTTTTGGAATCAGGAGGTCTCAAAACGTCGAGAAATGTATGTTTTAGCAAAAGTTCAAAATCGCACAAATTGAAGACTTTCTCATTTAGGATGAGAATGTAAAAATGAATTTATTCAAAATTTCCAAAAATTTTTAGAAAAGTCAATATTTTTTGATGCAGTTTTATTAGTTGTGATCAATGGAAGTAAACAGGAAGAAAAAACCGGAAGTTTTTTCATTTTTTTTTAAAATAATAGAGTTTTTGTATAGGATTTATCCACTTTCAGTACCCCTTTTTGCACATGTAAACTTAAAAAATTCATAGCTTTGTGGGGTTGCATTATATCGGAAACTTTTATAAACAAAATTTGTTCGATTTTACTTGTAGTTTAAGAAAAAAATTAGAGAAAATTTTTTTTTGAAAATTTTTTTTTTTTTGAATTTTGAAAATATTCTATTTTTGATAATTTTGGACGAAAATTGCTGGCTAACGAACTCGACCTGTATTTTGGTACCAAAAAAAAGTATACCAAAGTTGAAGTTGATACGACAATTTTTACTCAAGTTATCCGATTTCAAAATTTTGATACAGACAGACAGACAGACAGACAGACAGACAGACAGACAGACAGACAGACATCTTCGTAAAACCCATTTTTTTGGAATCAGGAGGTCTCAAAACGTCGAGAAATGTATGTTTTAGCAAAAGTTCAAAATCGCACAAATTGAAGACTTTCTCATTTAGGATGAGAATGTAAAAATGAATTTATTCAAAATTTCCAAAAATTTTTAGAAAAGTCAATATTTTTTGATGCAGTTTTATTAGTTGTGATCAATGGAAGTAAACAGGAAGAAAAAACCGGAAGTTTTTTCATTTTTTTTTAAAATAATAGAGTTTTTGTATAGGATTTATCCACTTTCAGTACCCCTTTTTGCACATGTAAACTTAAAAAATTCATAGCTTTGTGGGGTTGCATTATATCGGAAACTTTTATAAACAAAATTTGTTCGATTTTACTTGTAGTTTAAGAAAAAAATTAGAGAAAATTTTTTTTTGAAAATTTTTTTTTTTTTGAATTTTGAAAATATTCTATTTTTGATAATTTTGGACGAAAATTGCTGGCTAACGAACTCGACCTGTATTTTGGTACCAAAAAAAAGTATACCAAAGTTGAAGTTGATACGACAATTTTTACTCAAGTTATCCGATTTCAAAATTTTGATACAGACAGACAGACAGACAGACAGACAGACATCTTCGTAAAACCCATTTTTTTGGAATCAGGAGGTCTCAAAACGTCGAGAAATGTATGTTTTAGCAAAAGTTCAAAATCGCACAAATTGAAGACTTTCTCATTTAGGATGAGAATGTAAAAATGAATTTATTCAAAATTTCCAAAAATTTTTAGAAAAGTCAATATTTTTTGATGCAGTTTTATTAGTTGTGATCAATGGAAGTAAACAGGAAGAAAAAACCGGAAGTTTTTTCATTTTTTTTTAAAATAATAGAGTTTTTGTATAGGATTTATCCACTTTCAGTACCCCTTTTTGCACATGTAAACTTAAAAAATTCATAGCTTTGTGGGGTTGCATTATATCGGAAACTTTTATAAACAAAATTTGTTCGATTTTACTTGTAGTTTAAGAAAAAAATTAGAGAAAATTTTTTTTTGAAAATTTTTTTTTTTTTGAATTTTGAAAATATTCTATTTTTGATAATTTTGGACGAAAATTGCTGGCTAACGAACTCGACCTGTATTTTGGTACCAAAAAAAAGTATACCAAAGTTGAAGTTGATACGACAATTTTTACTCAAGTTATCCGATTTCAAAATTTTGATACAGACAGACAGACAGACAGACAGACAGACAGACAGACAGACAGACATCTTCGTAAAACCCATTTTTTTGGAATCAGGAGGTCTCAAAACGTCGAGAAATGTATGTTTTAGCAAAAGTTCAAAATCGCACAAATTGAAGACTTTCTCATTTAGGATGAGAATGTAAAAATGAATTTATTCAAAATTTCCAAAAATTTTTAGAAAAGTCAATATTTTTTGATGCAGTTTTATTAGTTGTGATCAATGGAAGTAAACAGGAAGAAAAAACCGGAAGTTTTTTCATTTTTTTTTAAAATAATAGAGTTTTTGTATAGGATTTATCCACTTTCAGTACCCCTTTTTGCACATGTAAACTTAAAAAATTCATAGCTTTGTGGGGTTGCATTATATCGGAAACTTTTATAAACAAAATTTGTTCGATTTTACTTGTAGTTTAAGAAAAAAATTAGAGAAAATTTTTTTTTGAAAATTTTTTTTTTTTGAATTTTGAAAATATTCTATTTTTGATAATTTTGGACGAAAATTGCTGGCTAACGAACTCGACCTGTATTTTGGTACCAAAAAAAAGTATACCAAAGTTGAAGTTGATACGACAATTTTTACTCAAGTTATCCGATTTCAAAATTTTGATACAGACAGACAGACAGACAGACAGACAGACAGACAGACAGACAGACAGACAGACATCTTCGTAAAACCCATTTTTTTGGAATCAGGAGGTCTCAAAACGTCGAGAAATGTATGTTTTAGCAAAAGTTCAAAATCGCACAAATTGAAGACTTTCTCATTTAGGATGAGAATGTAAAAATGAATTTATTCAAAATTTCCAAAAATTTTTAGAAAAGTCAATATTTTTTGATGCAGTTTTATTAGTTGTGATCAATGGAAGTAAACAGGAAGAAAAAACCGGAAGTTTTTTCATTTTTTTTTAAAATAATAGAGTTTTTGTATAGGATTTATCCACTTTCAGTACCCCTTTTTGCACATGTAAACTTAAAAAATTCATAGCTTTGTGGGGTTGCATTATATCGGAAACTTTTATAAACAAAATTTGTTCGATTTTACTTGTAGTTTAAGAAAAAAATTAGAGAAAATTTTTTTTTGAAAATTTTTTTTTTTTTGAATTTTGAAAATATTCTATTTTTGATAATTTTGGACGAAAATTGCTGGCTAACGAACTCGACCTGTATTTTGGTACCAAAAAAAAGTATACCAAAGTTGAAGTTGATACGACAATTTTTACTCAAGTTATCCGATTTCAAAATTTTGATACAGACAGACAGACAGACAGACAGACAGACAGACAGACAGACAGACAGACAGACATCTTCGTAAAACCCATTTTTTTGGAATCAGGAGGTCTCAAAACGTCGAGAAATGTATGTTTTAGCAAAAGTTCAAAATCGCACAAATTGAAGACTTTCTCATTTAGGATGAGAATGTAAAAATGAATTTATTCAAAATTTCCAAAAATTTTTAGAAAAGTCAATATTTTTTGATGCAGTTTTATTAGTTGTGATCAATGGAAGTAAACAGGAAGAAAAAACCGGAAGTTTTTTCATTTTTTTTTAAAATAATAGAGTTTTTGTATAGGATTTATCCACTTTCAGTACCCCTTTTTGCACATGTAAACTTAAAAAATTCATAGCTTTGTGGGGTTGCATTATATCGGAAACTTTTATAAACAAAATTTGTTCGATTTTACTTGTAGTTTAAGAAAAAAATTAGAGAAAATTTTTTTTTGAAAATTTTTTTTTTTTTGAATTTTGAAAATATTCTATTTTTGATAATTTTGGACGAAAATTGCTGGCTAACGAACTCGACCTGTATTTTGGTACCAAAAAAAAGTATACCAAAGTTGAAGTTGATACGACAATTTTTACTCAAGTTATCCGATTTCAAAATTTTGATACAGACAGACAGACAGACAGACAGACAGACAGACAGACAGACAGACAGACAGACATCTTCGTAAAACCCATTTTTTTGGAATCAGGAGGTCTCAAAACGTCGAGAAATGTATGTTTTAGCAAAAGTTCAAAATCGCACAAATTGAAGACTTTCTCATTTAGGATGAGAATGTAAAAATGAATTTATTCAAAATTTCCAAAAATTTTTAGAAAAGTCAATATTTTTTGATGCAGTTTTATTAGTTGTGATCAATGGAAGTAAACAGGAAGAAAAAACCGGAAGTTTTTTCATTTTTTTTTAAAATAATAGAGTTTTTGTATAGGATTTATCCACTTTCAGTACCCCTTTTTGCACATGTAAACTTAAAAAATTCATAGCTTTGTGGGGTTGCATTATATCGGAAACTTTTATAAACAAAATTTGTTCGATTTTACTTGTAGTTTAAGAAAAAAATTAGAGAAAATTTTTTTTTGAAAATTTTTTTTTTTTTGAATTTTGAAAATATTCTATTTTTGATAATTTTGGACGAAAATTGCTGGCTAACGAACTCGACCTGTATTTTGGTACCAAAAAAAAGTATACCAAAGTTGAAGTTGATACGACAATTTTTACTCAAGTTATCCGATTTCAAAATTTTGATACAGACAGACAGACAGACAGACAGACAGACAGACAGACAGACAGACAGACATCTTCGTAAAACCCATTTTTTTGGAATCAGGAGGTCTCAAAACGTCGAGAAATGTATGTTTTAGCAAAAGTTCAAAATCGCACAAATTGAAGACTTTCTCATTTAGGATGAGAATGTAAAAATGAATTTATTCAAAATTTCCAAAAATTTTTAGAAAAGTCAATATTTTTTGATGCAGTTTTATTAGTTGTGATCAATGGAAGTAAACAGGAAGAAAAAACCGGAAGTTTTTTCATTTTTTTTTAAAATAATAGAGTTTTTGTATAGGATTTATCCACTTTCAGTACCCCTTTTTGCACATGTAAACTTAAAAAATTCATAGCTTTGTGGGGTTGCATTATATCGGAAACTTTTATAAACAAAATTTGTTCGATTTTACTTGTAGTTTAAGAAAAAAATTAGAGAAAATTTTTTTTTGAAAATTTTTTTTTTTTTGAATTTTGAAAATATTCTATTTTTGATAATTTTGGACGAAAATTGCTGGCTAACGAACTCGACCTGTATTTTGGTACCAAAAAAAAGTATACCAAAGTTGAAGTTGATACGACAATTTTTACTCAAGTTATCCGATTTCAAAATTTTGATACAGACAGACAGACAGACAGACAGACAGACAGACAGACAGACAGACAGACATCTTCGTAAAACCCATTTTTTTGGAATCAGGAGGTCTCAAAACGTCGAGAAATGTATGTTTTAGCAAAAGTTCAAAATCGCACAAATTGAAGACTTTCTCATTTAGGATGAGAATGTAAAAATGAATTTATTCAAAATTTCCAAAAATTTTTAGAAAAGTCAATATTTTTTGATGCAGTTTTATTAGTTGTGATCAATGGAAGTAAACAGGAAGAAAAAACCGGAAGTTTTTTCATTTTTTTTTAAAATAATAGAGTTTTTGTATAGGATTTATCCACTTTCAGTACCCCTTTTTGCACATGTAAACTTAAAAAATTCATAGCTTTGTGGGGTTGCATTATATCGGAAACTTTTATAAACAAAATTTGTTCGATTTTACTTGTAGTTTAAGAAAAAAATTAGAGAAAATTTTTTTTTGAAAATTTTTTTTTTTTTGAATTTTGAAAATATTCTATTTTTGATAATTTTGGACGAAAATTGCTGGCTAACGAACTCGACCTGTATTTTGGTACCAAAAAAAAGTATACCAAAGTTGAAGTTGATACGACAATTTTTACTCAAGTTATCCGATTTCAAAATTTTGATACAGACAGACAGACAGACAGACAGACAGACAGACAGACAGACAGACAGACATCTTCGTAAAACCCATTTTTTTGGAATCAGGAGGTCTCAAAACGTCGAGAAATGTATGTTTTAGCAAAAGTTCAAAATCGCACAAATTGAAGACTTTCTCATTTAGGATGAGAATGTAAAAAGGTTTCTTTTAAAAAAATCTTTACCCGATCCTAATGCCAACATAAAATAAATCTTACATCATTTTAATAATTTTTAAAGTTTTAATTTAGAGAAATATAAATTAGTACAATTAATTTATAACTAAACTACATGATAACAAACAAAAAAAAAACTGAAAATTAAATTAAGATTATTAAAACGTAAAAAACTATTCAGAATTTTAAAAATTTTTGCTAGTTAGACTAAGGAAGTAAAAAAATAGCTGTAGAATGAAAATAATAACTAAAAAGCGAATAAATTAGTAGAAAATTACAAATTTTTTAGAATATGTACATATTACTGTTTAACAATAGCCTCAGAAAAAGCACCAAAAAAATAAAAAAATGTCTGGAAGATTAACGAAAGAGAAAATTAAAAAAGAAATTCTAGTGCGGTGATCCAATAACTATAAAGTACAGAAAATAAATATAAATTTATGATAAATAACTAGAATTTTTGGAAAATAACTTGGAAATTGATAAAAACTCTGAAAACTGCAAATACCTTAAAAGTTTGAGAAAAACTCTGAAAAATTAAAAAAAAAAATACCTTGATTAAAGAAAATGAACTTGAAAAAAAAATAACAAATCGGTAAATAATATTTATCTAATAAAAAGAAATAAATATTTTAAATATAATGTTTAAAAATCAACTGATATAAATAAAATAAATATTTATTTAGGACAAAATTTATAATATTTTAGAATTAAAAAGAATTGCAAAAAATAATTGAAATTAAACAAAATATATATTTGCAAATTTGGCAAATTAATTGAAAAAAAATAATGAAATCAATTAAAAATTGGGGAAAGTAATTTAAACAATCATAAAAATGTTTTAAATATAACGAAAATAAATCATTAAATTCAATTCATTAAATAATAAAGAAAATAACTTTAATTTGAGAAAAATTCTTAAGAACCTTAAAAGTAAATTAAAACAAAATTGAATAATGAAAAATTAGAGAAAATAATTGAAAATTTGAAAAACATGATTAAAAATTGAGATAAATAAATTAAAATTAAAAAAAAAAATAATTAAAATTTGAGAAAATAATTAAACAAATTATATAAAAGATTTTAAATAAAGGAAAGTTAAACAAAATTTAAGAAAAATACTTAAAACTTTCAGAAGTTCATTGAAATAAGAGAAAATATTGAAAAATTAGAGAAAATAAATGAAATAAATTGAACACAACAAGTTGTAATTAAAGAGAAATAAGTAAAAACTTTTTGATAATTATGAAAAAGAACAAGAAATAGAACGAAATTAATTGAAAATTGAAGAAATAATCTAAAGAATGAAATAATTGAAAAGTCAGATAAATAGTTAAAATTATTTGAAATTATGAAACAAATATATAGAATTGTAAATTGAGGGAAATAAATTTTGGAAAATAATTGAAAAATGTTTTTAAATTTTAAAACTTGACGAAAATAATTAAAATATGATACAAACAAAGATAAGTTGTAAAAAATAAATGACATTTAAGTGTGATAACTGAAAAAATTACAGAATTTTTTTAAATAAAGAAAAAATAATTGAAATGTGAAAAAAAAGAAAATAACTTAAAATTGGAGAAAAGAATTAAAGAAATAAGAAAAAATAATTGAAATTTGAAAAAAATACACAAAGATCTTAGAAATCAATTAAAAAAAAAGAAAATAACTAAAAATTGGAAAAAATAATTGAAGAAATAAGCTAAAAGCTAAAAGTAATTGAAATTTACGATAATTAATAAAAAAATTTGTAATTATGAAAACAAATGAAAATAATTAAAAATTGAAGAAAACAATTGAAATTTTAGAAAAATTCTTAAAAAGCTTAGAAATTAATTTTAGAAAATGAGAATAACTAAAAATTTGAGAAAAGACTGGAAGAATGCTAAAAATAATTGAAATTTACGATAATTAATAAAAAAAAATTTTAAATTCGGATAACAAATGAAAATAATTAAAAATTGAAGAAAATATTTGAATTTCCAGAAAATTATTGAAAAATCTTTTAAAAAAAATTATTTTAGAAAATAAGAATAATAATTAACAATCGAGGAAAATAATTGAAAAACAATAAAATTATTTCATATATAATATATAAGTTATATATAAGTTATATAATGGAAAATTGATGACAATAATTTAAATTTGAGATAATAACTGAAAATTTAGGAAATTAATTGCATGTGTATATATTTTAAACTTCTTCAAAAACCATAATAAATTTTTAAAGCATTTTTCGAAACTTTATTTTTACACAAATGACAATTAAAAACCAGCACAAAATAAAATAACAGGAGCTAACTTCACTTCAGTTTATTAAACATGGACAGAAAAGATGAATAAATATTAATACTAACTAACTTCACTTCAGACTTTAAAACGTGGACAGAAAAAATGAATAATTATAAATAGTAACTAACTTCAGGAGTTTACGGAGATTAGTATTATTTAATAATTAAAAATTACTAAAAAAAATAATAGGTAACTAAAAATTTAATTAAAATTACTAGAAAATAAAAAAAGTAACTTTTAAATAAGATATAAATTACTAAACTTTTTTTAAAAAGATTATTGCCAAAAAATAAGAAATAACTATAAAATAAAAATTATAACTGATAGGAGAATAAATTACCAGAGATTTTCTAAGTACCTAGGAAGTCAAGAACATTGATAAAAATTGATGGGAAAATTAGAAATTTAAATCAATTAGGATAAAATAAAAGACATTTAAGTGAATAAATATTACTAGAATTAAAGAAAAATAATTAAAATGAAAAGAAAAACATCAAGAAAATGAACAAAATACTATTATAAGTATTTTATAATACTTATAATTAATAATAAAAAATTATAAGGAAGCGAAAAAAATAATTTTAATTGAAAGAATAAATATCGAGTGCGGAAGGCTTTCGTTATTGGCAAAAACTACGATTTTTATGGGTTTTTCGAAAATTACCCAGAGAAAATAACAAATCTTACTTTCCTGTTCTAGGGCACTCAAAAGATGGTAAAAAATGGCTCTAAAATCTTGAATGACTTTTTAAATATCGAGTGCGGAAGGCTATCGTTCTTGGCAAAAACTACGATTTTTATGGGTTTTTTGAAAATTACCCAGAGAAAATAACAAATCTTACTTTCCTGTTCTACGGCACTTAAAAGATGGTAAAAAATGGTTCTAAAATCACTCATGATATTTTAAATATCGAGTGCGGAAGGCTTTCGTTATTGGCAAAAACTACGATTTTTATAGGTTTTTTGAAAATTACCCAGAGAAAATAACAAATCTTACTTTCCTGTTCTAGGACACTTAAAAGGTGGTAAAAAATGGCCCTAAAATCGCTCATGACATTTTAAATATCGAGTGCGGATGGCTTTCGTTATTGGTGAAAATTTTTTGTTTCTTGATTTTTGATGAGTTTATGGCTATTATAACCTTTTATTTTATATTAATTATTTAATTATGGGTCAGGAACATTTTTTTTTACTTCTATTGAGTCAAAATTTATAATAATATAAGGAAAAAAAATTCGTAAATTTTTAACGTGAAGGACTTCATGGCAATAGAATAAATACATATACCAGAACTAGAAATATATTTAAGAAATATCGGGAAAACAAAATAGAAAATTGGAAATAGAGAAAAATTTGTAGAAGATGAACAAATAATTATTATGTTAAGGAAATAAACAGTAATTCATGAAAAGCAATTAGAATTTCTTTTTAAATAATTTGGATGTTGAAAACAAAACTGAAAATTAGGAAAATAACTAGAAATTAAAGAAAAAGTATTTAATGGAAAAATTGAGAAATTGAACTATGGGAAAAATGTTAAGAAAATTAAAATTACAGTACGTAAAATAATGAGCAGAAGTTGAATTAAACTTATTAGCAAGTCAAAAAATAACCTTAAAAAGAAAATGGCTACTGGTCAATAAGATAATTCACTAGAAAATTTAAAAATACCTAGAAAATGGATAGAATAACTATATATTTTTGTAGAAACCAGAAATTAAAACAAATTTATGAATGAATTTATACTTAAACGAATTCAATTGAAAGCATATCGTTTTTGAAAGTTTCACCTTCCAGTTTGTTTTTCTAGCTTCCTGTTGAGAAAACTGTATACACTGAAAGTAATTTTAAAATAAATTTATAAAATGTAATATAACTTTTATAAATTAAACAATGGGGCTAGTTTATTTTGAATATACCTCCGTTTAACATTGAGTTTAAATGTACCATAAAACTATTCTGATCTCAGAACTATCTTAATAGCGAGACTTGATATTGGGAAATTTTAGTCGTTCGTCTTATGCATAATTGCTCTATTATTCGGCAATCGTGCGCATTTACCGGAAGTTGCGGCGAAAGTGTGCTGCGAATTGCTTCTCGTCTATTTTTACAGTTGGAAAAAGTAGATAAAAAAGTTCAAATTTGCATAATGACAGGGTACGCAATATGTATGCAAAAATTAACTAGCTATTCCTTTCGGTCACGTAAAGAGAATCATTTAAAAAACGAAAAAGAAAAATAGATTAAATATTTATTTGTTTATAGGTTTTTTTTTTTAGTCAAGTTGATATATTTCGATACTTAACTGAAAAAATGTTAAAATTAATGTTAGAAATATTAAAATATTAATATTTGTTAAATTTTATATTAATCTTAGCCTGTATATTATTTAAGTACGTGATTACAATATACTTTTGAACCATGTCTGAAAGGTTCATAAGTTATTACATTTCACCATTAGCAGTTTCTTACGAATCTCTGCGGAACAGATCTCCTTCAAGTCATCAGCAATGAACTTTCTCTTGTTATAATGAGTATAGAATGCGATAAGACGGGACTATCTTTCGATCTGATCGTGCCTTAATGGACTCATCGAAATGCTTGTTCACTGAGTTCTCCCGCAAAAAAAGGTTGCCATTTCCATCTGTTTTTTATTCTTCATTTACTTTCTAATAATTGGAAATACATTTTTGATAAATCAATAAAACCAAATCTTATAGAATGGTTTCACCAACGAACAAGGTGTAATGAATTTCTCTTTTACTTTTATTTTAGTTAAGCTAAAATTCATTCAATTTTTTAATTCAAGCAAATTAACTAATTTATTTTAATATTATTTAAACTTGAAGGCAGACAGGACGGAGGAAAGATACAATACTTAGATACTCAATTTTTAATTACACACTCGAAATTATCTATTACTTAAAAATTCATTATTAATATAAACATTTGCGATTTTGACTAAATTTAAATTTCCGTGGTACCACGCTATAACGAGGAATCATACGCTTTAATAAATATAAATTAGCACACTTCAATATAAAAGAAAATGATGTGACATACATTAATATAAAAAATATTCGTGAAAAATAAATAATTCACATAAAAATAACAGATAAACTGGACTTATCAATAAACAAATTTTAAATGTCAGAGTCAGAAGATTAATTATTTAAAGTTAAAGTCAATCAAAGTAGATTCAATCATTATTGGTTAGATTTAATCACTATAAATAATATATAGATATATAGAAAGACTCTAAACCATAAAATACGTCAATATGGAGACTACATCAATTTAAAATCGACGGAGGTGAGGCAACGGCTGTTTTCATATGCGTAAGGAAGATTCAAATGTCTAGAGATAGTGTTGGCTTCTTTTTTATTTTAGTTTTCTCCGGATTTTCTTGATTTTCCACTCGGTTTATTAATCTCGGTAACCATAATAATGCCACACAGCTTAAAATCCTCTCGCTCGTGTCCTCGCCTTGTGATCCGATCACCAAGAATTCGCCACACTAATTTAAATTCCAATATTTAATTTAACTGAGTTGTTATTTAACGAAAATTACTATTTTATACAAGGAAAAATTACCAAACTTTTGATATTAAAAATTATTACCAACCTTTCAGTGTCCTCGGCCGGCACTTGGATGCGTGGCGCGGATCCCTCCGTCGACTTGAAGATATAATGATTGAATAATCAATTCATGAGTAATTCTCCAAATCGAAGGTGGTTTTCCAATAGCCAGTGTTATCCCCACCAACCGAGAGACCACGTGAGAAATTAGTTAAATCTTTTCCCTCTACTTAGGATTATTGATCACGAGCGAGGACGAGAAAGCAGGTATGAATCACATGGTCGATAATTAAATATATTCCTTAATTATAAATTTCAAAATAGTTTCTTTCATGAATACAACCACCGTCTCAAAGGTAATGATAAAATTGCAAAACATTAACAAAATAATTAAAATTTCCATGAAATTTGTACTGTAGCTTAATGGTATTGATTTTTTGTTATGAAATGTTATAGAACTTTTTTATAGAACGTGTTACGTCCGACGTACAAAAAACCCTTACAATATATCCTAGATCCTCCTTTTTAATCAATTTCAATTAGGAATTTGATCTGGGATCAGGATTAAGTCAATTAGAGCACTAATTGGTCTGTAGAATGATTATTTATTAAGAGTTGAGAATTTACAAATACTATCCCGCGAAGAAATGGTCAGTATGGGCAAAATCTAAAGTAGTATGGGGCAAGACACGAACTGACTTTAATCAGACTTGACCAGACAATGGGACAAGTATGGGATCATGCCCAATCCCACACTACTAGTATGGCATCGATTTTTTCCAATTTAAACAATATCACAAAGAATAATTATGGCAATATGGAAAATTACCAACAATGAATTATCCATTTGCCATACTAGCAGCATGGGAAATATGAAGTATGGTAACTATCTACAACCTATACTTCAAATAAGTGATATTAACAAGCAAGGCACTTATCCATATCCCATGCGTCAAGTATGGGAAACTGACAAGTACAGCTGTTATTGATATCCCATTCTCGCAGTGTCAGAAATTAACAAAAATCGATTAGCCATAAGCCATACTTGCAATATGGGAAATTAAGAATTATGGTAACTATCCATATCCCATACTTGAAATATGGGATATCAACAAGCATAACACTAATTTATATCCCATACGTTAACTATGGAAAACTCAAAAGTACAGCTGTTCTCGATAACCAATACTCGCAGTATGGGAAATTAAGAAGTCTGGTAACTATCCATATCCCATACTTGAAATATGGGATATCAACAAGCATGGCACTAATCTATATCCCATACGTCAAGTATGGGAAACTGACAAGTACAGCTGTTATCAATATCCCATTCTCGCAGTATGGGAAATTAAGAAGTATGGTAACTATCCATATCCCAAACTTGCAATATGGGGTATCAACAAGCATGGCACTAATCTAAACCCCATACGTCAAGTATGGGAAACTGAAAAGAATAGCTGTTATCGATGCCCAATTCTCGTAGTATGGGAAATTAAGAAGTCTGGTAACTATCCATATCCCATACTTGAAACATGGGATATTAACTAGCATGGCACTAATCCATGTCGCATACTTGCAGATTGTGAAATTAACAACAAGTATGGCACTTATCCATATCCGACACGTCTATCATACTTCCAGTATGCATATTAATAAATTCCATGCTGTTTAATTTCCTCATATTTCAAGCAGGCCCAGCTCTAGGAGGAGAAGGGAAGGGGTGGCATGTGCTCCCCCTGTACCAACCAGGGGGCGCCAAAATGGTCGTTGAGTAAAGCAAAAAAAAAAGGTTATCGAAAAAAATTTTAAGGAGAAAAGGGCGCCAAATGGCATATATGCCCCTTCTAAAAAAAATTATAGATTCGGGCCTAATTTCAAGTAAGAGATATGGCAATTTACCAGACTTCCTTATTTCCCATACTGGGAGAATGGGATACTGATAACAGCTGTACTTTTCAGTTTCCCATACTTGACGTATGGGATATTGATTAGTGCCATGCTTGTTGATACCCCATGTTGCAAGTATGGGATATGGATAGTTACCATACTTCTTAATTTCCCATACTGCGAGAATGGGATATTGATAACAGCTGTACTTGTCAGTTTCCCATACTTGACGCATGGGATATGGATAAGTGCCTTGCTTGTTAGTATCACTTATTTGAAGTATAGGATATAGATAGTTACCATACTTCATATTTCCCATGCTGCTAGTATGGCAAACGGATAATTCATTGTTGGTAATTTTCCATATTGCCATAATTATTCTTTGTGATATTGTTTAAATTGAAAAATCGATGCCATACTAGTAGTGTGGGATTGGGCATGATCCCATACTTGTCCCATTGTCTGGTCAAGTCTGATTAAAGTCAGTTCGTGTCTTGCCCCATACTACTTTAGATTTTGCCCATACTGACCATTTCTTTGCGGGATTTTATAAATTGAGTTTTACTTTTGAAAGATGAAAAGATCGGCGTTTAAAATCAAAGATTTGTTTGTTGATGACAAGCGATAAAGCAGGAGTACTCTTCAAGTAGATAAGGTGCTGGGTAAACAGATGGTGATCTATTCTCAGTGTGAATATCCGAGATTCGAATTTGAACTTATTAATGTGTTGGAAATTGGAATACAGTAAGATTTATGCGAAATGGTAAGACCGATGAAAAGAAAGACTTGTATTAATGTAAGACTGTTGCAAATACTCGAACTTGAGTATAACATTGCACGTCAGATGGTAAGACCGTAATGAGTACAACACTACATTATGTCAAGACTGTCGTTATCATTCTGCTGGTCTAATTTATATTGAAAATTTGGGAAGGCACATGGCCGCTCTTGCATATCTCTTCTCTCCGCACTCTTGCATAGATCTCCATACCTATTCTTCTCCCGGTCTTTTGCATAGGTCCAAACTTGTAATTCTCTACGGTTAAGAGAAAGTGTATTCTTAGTTCTTGAAATTTGGAAAATGTCCGTCTTGGCTTATCTCTTCTCTCCGCGTCCTTTGCAGATGTCCAGACTTCCCTCCGCTAAAGAGATGGTGTACCGTAGCTGTTGGGGAAGCGTGTCTAGACTTGCATTTTGTCTAATATCTTATGTAAACATGATCTTTCCCTTTTCAAGCGGTTTCAATTCTAAAATCATTTCTACTCTTGTCTATTTTTCATATACAACATTAACCAGAATGATATACAATGGTAAGAATTCTTATATTTATAAGAATTCAATATAGACATAAATAATAGTGTATATAACGATGTATATATAGTATATATGTATAGGTAACAGACGTAACAAAAGTAAGGTTTATCAAGAGAGGGGAATTTTTATCAAAGAGATGTAATTCGAGAGCTAATCGACGAGGATTTTCTCGAGTTAATATTGGTTCGATTCTTTAAGAGACTTTTCTGCGGGGATGCAATTACTTAAAGTAACCGAGGTCCCGGGATGAAAAACGCTAGCTCATTGCTCCGTCGGCAGTTGTGCCGCTTAAATCCCTGCCATTTATCAGTCCACAACTCCTTAGGTTGTTGTATGTATATCCTCAAGCTTATGTACGTTTTCTCCGTACATCCGTGAAAAATGTGTCAAAAAAGTCGTTTTTGCTTTACGACGTCTATGCTTGCCACTGACATTGTGGACTTTTATGCCGCATATGCATACCAAAATACCAAGTTTCTTGACATTTCTGTGCGTCTGTCGGTCTGTACAGATTTAAAGCTGCAATATCTCAGCATTTGCGTCTGAATCGGAACCAAGCCGCGCTAATGCTTTTGGCAAAGCATCAACTGTGAGTTCGAATGTTCATTCGATATTACACCTTCAATCAAAAATGCTCTTATTTAAAATGTGTTCAATAATTTTAAAAGATAACAAACAAATTTAGAAATAATTCAAAACTGGTCTTGTAAATAATAAAGTTTTTTATGTAAGACAGTTAGAATTAGGAGTAAAATACTAAAATGAAAATACACACATAAAATATTTTAATAGAAGAAACATAAATACTGATTTCGAAATCAAGAAAAAAATGTATTACATAATCATGAATTAAAAATTGAAAATTTACATGTCATACTCTTAACGCGGCGGCTCGAACTCGCGATACTAATTGCAAACTAAAATCGTTAGCAAATACAAATACAAATTTTAGTATTTTTTTTTTGAAAAAATTAAAAAAAAAAATACTAAAAGTTTGCGTGTTTAAAAAAGATCACTCCTACCCACTTAGAGGAGCAAATTATATTGAACTTTGCAATAGATTTGGCGTTTTAACACTTCAGGAGAGAAGGTCTATAATTTTATGCAAATTTGCTTTTAATATTTTAAATAATAAAATTGACTCCCCCTTTTTATTAAAGTATTTCAACTTCAGAATCCCAAAGACTGAGGCCAGGTTTTATAAACCCTTTGTTGTACTTATGCCAAAATCTCCTATTGGATTCCTTGCACCAGTTCTCTGTTTTATTTACGCTTTGAACAATATATTCGTCAATAAAATTTACAACTTTGATGTGTTTTTTGACTCCGAAAACTTATTCTGTAAAAAACTAGTTAAATTCATTGTAGCCTTGCGCGACCAGAATATGTAGATAATGTTATAAGACTTTTTTCTCTTTTACAACTTATAATATTCTAAAATGTTTGTATTTTTATTACCCATAAAAGGTTTTTCTTAAATCGAGGGCTGCATTTTTGGATCAAATAAAAAAAAAGACATTTAGAAATAAATTAAACGTGAATATATTTAAATAATTTTCCTTTATTGATACTGACGAGATTTATATTATTCAGAGAATAATATAACATATTATTCGCATAAGCTCGCAAACTCATATATAAATAAGATGTAAAAAACAAAAACTGAACAGAAAATGACATAAAATAAGATAAAAATATGAGACTTATCACTTTGATTTCTGTTGTTCTTTCTCGAGGAAGCTTGCTGAGCCGTGGAAGTTGCTATAGATCCAAGGTGAGAATGTAATTGGGAAAATTGCAGCAATTGATCACTTTTCTTAAAAATAGACATGCTTCTCTTGCATACAAAATTTTATTAAATTAAAAAAATACAGTATCTCCAACATCCACAGGAGTTTAATGTTTACAGATTGCTTAAGACCCACTGTAAAAACAGGGTTCTCTCTAAAAAGTAGTAATCTTTGAAACTCGTTCGAAAACAATATCACATAGCTTTGTTTTCGCACCAGTTTGTGGTATCAAATTGAAGCAGACTTTACACTAATAAATATGAAATGAATGTCACCATCAAAGGATTATGTATAACTTACACTTCCAAAATGATCACAATAATACCTAAATCAATTTTGATAACTTCTTAGACATATTAGTTTTAAATGGAAAAAATCCATACCTAGGATGTTCCCCTAGAAATCCAACCAAATTCATCGGAGATGTTGACTTTAAAATATGAAAATCAACAACTGTAAAACACCAGAATTCCCAAAGGCATATGCAAACAAATTTCGGGGGGGGGGGGGGGGGGTGAAATTTCATGGGAGTTTTAAAAAAGATAGTACGTAAAAAATCTGTTTTTCAATAGATTTCGTTAATTTTAGGGAGCGTTAATTTCAATCAACGTCATTTTAAGTCAATTTCTTCCGTAAAACTAAACTTGACTTTTAAGAATGAACAATGACAAAATAACCAAGTACCAAACCGATATCTAGTTCATTTTCGCTTACCTTTTACCGAAAATTTAGCTTTAAATTATAAAAATTTCGAAGAAGTTAACCTCAAATTGTAGAAATCAACAATTGCAATATACCCAAGAGCCCATCCGTTCGTCACTTCATTTCTGGTTAATTTCTTCGGGGAAGATAACCTAAAATTGTGAAAATCGATAATTTTGACGTAAACATGTAAAAAAACGATGTCCAGGTTGTTTCAAGTGAACTTCTAACTAGGGGCGAATCCAGAAGAGGGTTTTGAAGAGGATATCTCTCACTTATAAACATACAACTAATGGTAGTTTAATTTTAAAACTAAAAAAATTGGTGAAGGATTGCACAGTTGTTAAGGAGAAGCACCGGTCAAATTTTAACATTTCATAAATTTTAACTTGTTCCTGAAGGGTATCAATTTTTTTCTAGCGATAAAAAATAGTAAAAATTGTGAAAGGAGATAGATTTTTAAAAATGTTCATTTTTTCTAAATTAAAAATTTTAACCCTAGAAGGACTAACTTAATTTTCTCACCCTCTAAGGACTAACTGGGGTCCTTTGTTCCCCTAGATTTTAAACGAGAATATAAGATTTGCATTTTACCAAAAACAGCTTTTATATAGTGAATTTTACTCGTTTTTTATTAAGGAAGAAGATGGTGTAATTGATTTTTTAATACAATAAAAACAAATCTAAAAATATTGTAAAAACAAAAAAAAAGAACCAAATTTTCTCAAAATTGGCATTTTTTACAAAAAATATCGTAGTTTTTCAACAAATTGACAAATTTAGAAAAATCCTGTGGATTTTAAAAGCTGAATAGACATGTTTGAAGAAATTTTTATGGACCTTTGAATTATTTGAAAGAAGTATAATTATTTGAATAGATGAAATTCCAATAATTAATAAACAATTACGCATGTGAAATTTACCAAAATCAACTATAAAAAAATGTTATTTCTACTCAAAATATTTCTTTTTTTTAAAAATACTTGTTTTTACAAGTATAGTCATTACATTTTTGCTTTGTAGGTTCAATTAAACCGTTTTAATAAAAAAACAGATATTTATTATCCTGACTTTTTTAAAAAGTAAAGGACTAACTGGGGTATTTAGGAACCCCAGACTTACTTTAACTGCATACTGAAGAGAGACTTGCGCACACAATTCGCGCTAACCTACTAAAACCAACTTTCAGGTTACTAAATTAAATTATGGTTAGGATCCCCAACCGAAATTGCCACTGTATGGGTCAGGAGCCTACTTTAAATTTCGCGTGGGGTACAAAAGGACCCCAGTTAGTCCTTCTAGGGTTAAACATGTCTAAAATTTCATTTTTTTATTTTTGACATTATAAGATAATTTTATATGCCCAAATTAAGTTAAAAAAATTGTCACCTTTAGGCGTTATAAATTTTGCATGGGTTAAAATTTCCCCCGTGCCTCTCCTTAAGTAATTTTTAATTTTCACCTGTGTAATTATTTAGAGTATTAAAATTATACACAAAAAAATTAAAGTTTGCTCTAAAAACTTAAAATTTTTAAATTAAACATGAAAATAATAATTAAAATTAAAGACTATTTTAAAAATGTTTAATTTTAAACAAGTGTAAAGAACTGTTAATACTAAAACTTGTAGCCGTTCTCTCTCTAACACACGCAACTCGATGCGACAATGCATGCGAGAAAGAAAGGTTATAAGAAAAGTACTGACTAACCACAATGTCGGCTAAATGATCCCGACTCGCAAGGCTTACGCTTTTGACTTGCAAGACTCCTGCGAAGACCGTTTGAGCTTATATTTGCGCCAGGTCGAAATTTGCACCCGGGCTTGTCCGAGATTGAAATCCTCTGGCCTGAGTTTTGACCGGCTAGCTCCTACCTCACGGCGTGTATCTTCTCGCGTACGAGAGAGAGAAAGAGATAGACGAACATAATTACTTTACTCGAGAATCACTCGCGCGTTTTTCCGGGTGAAACACAATAAAACATCTCGAGTTAAATAAACTTTACTTTAATTGAATTATCTACTAATAGAAAACACGATATACAAAAATAAGAATAAAAGAAACACCGAGCTCCTTGGCTCAGCATAGCCACGACTGCGCACATCGATGCTCTTCGAGCCACCGATTCAAACTTTTAGAGAAGACTGACCTTTCAACCGTTGCATCACTTCCCGGAGATCGTCCATCGATTGTAAAATGGACCATTCATAACCCTGAAATATATTGACACTTTTAAAAAGATATTTAAAAAGAACTAATACATTTTCAGCAATGTAAAACCTTAAATGGTAATTAAAATGTGTACTAGTATGTTATATATTAATTTTAGGTTTTTTTAAAATCATCGAGCAACCGGTTCTAGACAATTTTCGTTGGACTGACCCATATTGGATCCGTCATTTTGAATTTTTGAAGACCAATTTTAGATTTGTATTAAGCTACTAAAAAATCTACTCCAGCTTTGGAGTGGACCGTATTTTTTCGTCGACTGCTTAAGAAAACATCTGATCCGTAACCTTAACTTTGTGGGAGTGGTTTAATTTATGTGATTGCTGAAGTGGGAGGTATGCTAGGCTCTGATTGGTCCAAGACCAATCAAACTAAACTATAACTTCTAAAATTTACTGTTAAGGTAATGTTATTTTCCGTTATTCAGTTTCTCTACCGAGTCCTTTAGTATAAGTAGAGTTGTTTTAACGGAATATTTTTTTCTTCTTCTCAGTCTCTGTATCCACCGTCTAGAAAAAAATTATTTTCATTAAAATCTTAAGCATTGGAGCGGACCGTATATTTTCGTTAAGTGATCGCAAAAATATCTGGTCCGTGACATTCCAAGAAATGCGATCTTTGAAGAAGAGCGTTTGCGCGATTACTCTATGGTCGTTGTTTAATTTACGCGTATAATTAAAAATTCACTTATTTTTTAGAAAACGATTTGTATTTTGTAATTACATTCCCATAAAAGCCATTAACTTTTTAATTATAAAATAAGGTTCACTTTTAAATCAAACATGCGTTTTATAATTTTAATAGAAACATTATTACCTATAAAAGCAAATGTGAGAACTAGGGAAAAGATGAACAGCTGTTTCATGCATTTTTTTACCTTAGGAAAAAAATAGACGCCATTTTCATACGGTTAAACAAAAGAACGCATTTAGACCCTACCTATATTTAAAACTACCTCATTTGTGCCTTTGGAATAAAAAATATCTTAAGTAACATAAGTTTAAAGTCTGTCAAATTTGTTTATGATGATATTTGTATACGAGTGATAGTCGAGGGCAACTCAAAAACGTCTTTAGAATGTCCCAAAAATATCTTATGGCTACCCCAAGCACGTGCCCAGAATGTCCGAAAGACTTCCTCAAGACGTCTCAAAAATGTCCCGAAAAAATGTCTGTTGTCACGTCGGAAAGACAACAACTTTATATTTTTATTTAAATTTTAATATTTATTTAAGCCTACGAAATTAATCGCAATAGCTCGGGAAATCGTTCTGTTCGGGTAATTCTAGTGTTTTTTTTTGGAATTAAAACATTTATATTTTCTCAATTTTCTAATCAAGGGTTTTTCCTAAACTCAAAAATAAAAAAAAAGGTGGGGCCACTCTCTATAATAATAGGGGAACCCTGCAATAAAAAAAAGTACTCTACCAAATAACAATACTAAAGGACCAACTCCAGCCATCCAGAACCTAATCGGTACCGGAGTTGGGAAGCTAAACCTGAAAAAGTCAAAAATTAATTTGGAAAGGAAAGAAGTGAAAATAGAAAGAGTTTAAATTTATTTTGATTTTAACTTTATTCAACTTACTTTGTTTGGTCGTATGTGACACTTATGATGTATAAAAGAGAATCCAGATCCTTGGAAAATGGCACAGGCATCCAAGAATTCAAGGAGAAAATTTTCGTACAGTTAAAAATTACTGATAAACTCAATTAAATAGATATTTCAACGTCAAATGCTTTTCTAACACAAATAATCCTTGTTACACTTTTCTCATTCCGAAGTTAAAAATCTTTAAGTAGTTTTTTTAATGTATACCTTTTTCTAATTGTTTTGAGTTAATTGAGTATTAAAAAGAAAAATGATTTGATTTTGACTTCCGACTCTCCATTCTTGATGAGAGTTTTCTGACACTCCATTCTCGATGGAAGTTTTTCGGAGAGTGTTTTAACATTTCATGCATTTCCTTCCCTTAGCTTCTCAGAGAAGAAAAAGTGGGAAGATAAAAAAGGGAGAAGCTAGTGGAGACTTAGAAAACACCAATGAAAAAGGCCCTAAACGCGTCAGGGTGTAGGAGTGCTTTTAGGGTAGAGAAAGAACGAAGAAGAAGAACGGCGAAAAGAGAGAAAACCGATGATGAGGGGTGGCTAGTGGGACTTGCATGCTTGCGTGGGAGTATAGAATGTATTAGAAAAACTAAGAAGTCAACCATTTTCCTAATTTTGATTTGATCTTGAAAAGTGTCTCAAAACTGAGTAGGTGGAGAAAATCAGCCCTAAAACACAGTAGTTCTTGTTGATGCTGCCCTCTGTACCACTTCCAAGAATCCTAGTTACAAATAATACAAGAATGATTTCCTACATAATTTAAAACATAAAATTGAATGTTAACAATGAATAATGTTGAAAATATAAGTAATACAATTCTTAAATTCAAATTTGTTAATAATATTAATATTTTAACAATTTCAGATGAATATAGGTTTGATTTTGCCAAAATATTAATTATTTTTCATTATTTTAAAAGAAAAATATTAATGTATATTGAATAATGCAATATTTAATTTTCCTAGATTTTCCATTTCTAGGTTATGTTTCTCATAGAGTGAATGTCGAGTATTCGTTTTAGTTCTTTCGATTTAACTGAATTCAAATGAGAACTATCAAATTTTATATGTACATTCAATAAATTTTATGTCTTTATGTTTTTCAATTTTTAGGTTATATTATAATAACTTTTAATTAATGAATAATTAATTTGACAAACATATTCAGTATAATATTCAACGTACAATCATTCAATAAAGAATAAATTTCAACTAAATCCATTGATACTGAAATGTTATTATTTAATTTATTTTTCATAATTTCTGAATTTTAAGGTTATGTTTGAGTGAAAATTTCATTATTGATTGATTGACGTATTTGTTTAACCTTAAAATTGAAGTTGGACTTATTCTGTTAATTTTGAGAATGTTTTTAATTACGTTTTTGTTATTTTCTTAATTTTTACATTTTTGAGGTTATGTTACCTCGAGATACATTTATTTTATAAAAGTTGATTAACAATTCTTATATGAATTCAAATTTAGTACTATTAATCTTAGAATTGATCTTAATCAATTGACATAACTCTTTTCTTTTGTTTTTCGCGTATTTTTAGTACATAACCTTAAATCTTTAAAAGTCTAATTGAAAATATTAAGTAGTTATAATTTACATCATTTAGCTAATTAATTTAAAGCGATTTATAATTATTTTTAATTATTATTATTTTTAAATGCTATTGTGCTCACACACACACACACACACACACACACACACACACACACACACACACACACACACACACACACACACACACACACACACACACACACACACACACACACACACACACACACACACACACATACACACACAAATATATTTCAGGGTAAAAGAGTTAATAAAAAGGGTTGCAAGGAATTTTTATGCATTTTAAGTATTCAATTAGAATATTCTGTAAATATTATTTTTTTGTTAAAATTGTAACTATTTTTTTACTTATACATGGGGTCATTTCGACGGATGTCTGTTTTATACATTATCATCATTTTCTTGGAATTTTTACTTTACTGAAACATTGGAAGTAATAAATTAGATTACTAGTCCAGTTTCGAGATTTGGAAGAAACAGTCTTTTTAGGGAAACAGGGATAGTGTGACGAATTTACAGTGTGGGCCTGCACTCAAGGACGGATGTGCACACTTGTCCAAAGTGAGGGTCAGCATCGCCTATAGTAGAGTTTGCTCAGCGCGACCCCTAATTTTAGAATTTTTAGGGACTGTTTAGAAAATCGAGTCGTTGGCAAGACATCTGTTAACGATAAAAGTCTTGTTTTTTCAAATGTAACCGAACTCTGGGAAAACTCGAAAGAAGATGCTGTTCCTCCCTTTTCAAGAAAAAGTCAAATTCATGTTCTTCGTTTGAAACGAAGAAATAAAGATTTTTTTAAAAGATGAAAAAAAAACGGAGTGACTCACGACGTTACACCCCCACTGTAAAATGGTTGCTAGAAAGTTAAGAATGAATAGCAAACATAACTCTGAGTTGTCATAAGATTTACAATTTTTAATGTGCTCTAAAATAACATACAACTTCCTATAATTGCTCTCAAATTCCAAATTGAAACAATGACTGAAAGTAAAAGTTTGAAGTTTCTACTTTTCAAATGTAGCCTGTATAACTAAGACTGGAGTGATGTGGTTGAAGACTGGTTCCTTTAGTAGGTCATCTTGTAGAAGGTTTAGCTGCCTTTGATGCCTTAATTTTTATGATGCTTAACATTAGCTTTGGTTGATTTCTTCCTTTTTAGATGCAGTATTTGGTTCTTGAGAGATCTTCATATGGGTCCCAAAAGATGAAACATCTTTGCATAGACTGAATGATATACGTAGGCGTGCTTACTGATTCTGATTGTTGCTTTAAACATGTGGACATTTTCTGAACCATGCGGTGATTCCAACTTTGGAAGTACAGAAGGTAATAGAACAGGTTCACCAATTCGTCCTAAGTAGAACTGAAGATCTTCTTTAATACATCCTCATTGAATAAGTTGAAGTGTGTTGCCAATGTATCTAGGTAGACTATTAGTTGTTATATCTCCCAAAGTTATTAGGTACTGGTGATCTTCCTACTGGACAGCTGATTTGTTGCCAAGGTTTGTTGACATCTGCTCGGCTACTGTTGCTATTTGCTGCTAGTTCTGTCAGATTGACATATGACAACTGGATTTGTCATATAGTAAACAAATTTTTGTGTCATCTACGGTAACCTTGTAGTGAAAGAAAATATTCAATTTCCGGTCCGCCATGAAGTAGGTTGCTGGTAGCAAAGTTGGTTGCAAGTTAATTGTGTCCTTATATTCTTGAGTTAGTGTAAGGAAGACTGTGTGCTGTTTTATATGACCTGAAGTTCAGCGAATGAAGAAATTCCGTGCTCAATCATTACTTCAACAGGATTACATTTTATTTAGTGTACTACTTCTGTTTAGACCTTCAAAATTCATTTGGTATTTGAGTTGCTATTGCTAAGAAATTTTCAACAAGTAGTTTTTTAAGTTACATTTTCTGAGTTATGATATTTTTATACAATCCATGCTATCGGAGATCTAGTATTTTTTTCCGCATACAAATTTTAAGAATAGTGACCTAAGATGCTAAAGTTTTTGATACAATCTTTTCTTTATTAATGGTAAACATTTCCTTCTAAAAATCTCGAAGATAATCTCGGATATTCTATCTTATTAGTAATTGCATAAAAATTCCCTTTTTTTTATCGATCAAGGAGAAGGAGTATACTGTGAGTAAAGAAAGTAAACATTTTGATTATATTATTATCTAAAACTCTATTTGCAAATATTTTAAAATAGACTATCGAACAGTGAATTTTAAAAGATATAACCCTTCTTTCTGAATGATAAATGATACATCATAAAGAGGACAAATGGTTTCGGAACATAAGGAACATAGTTTTTTTTTAAATCTAGTTTGTCTAGAACCAATTATTCTGTGAAGGTGGTTGCAATTTTACTGTTGATTATCGCGTTATTTAATAACTAAAGAATCGACCCAACTTACGTTCTTGCATTTGTTCTCTTTTGATTTTCCTACTAGGTAGAATAATAATGGTTTTTTTTTCTTTCTTTTTTGACGATGTATATAAAATGATTAACATTAATGTTTATATTTTTTTATTTGACATTAAACTTCGCCTAAACTGTTACCAAATTTTAACAAATATTCATTTTTGACACGTATTCAAATTGATATAAAAGAAATTCTTCTGCAAATATTAATAGTTCGATGAATTTCAAATTAACTTTATTTTATCACATAATATCGGAGTATTCGTTGATCTAAAGCAATTGAGTGTTTTTAGTAGTTCTATTTACCTGTATGTAAAGAATGTTACATTTCCCTAACTTAAAGAGAGATAGTATTTTTACCATGATTTACCTGAAGTTGCAATCATAACCTATGAAACTGTTGTGGCTATTTAAGGTAGTTCTGTTAGTTCAGTGGTTCTCAACTCAAAATTTGTCATTTTTTTTTACTTATTTTGTGATGTTTAATGAATAGCGCCAACTTCAAGGTGTAGAGTCTCTCTCTCTTTTGTATTTATTTAAAAAAAAATAAATAAAACGTCATATAGTGCATTTCAAAATACTATTTTTAGAAATTTAGTACCGCAAGACACTTTTTTCAAAATGGAATCTTATTCCCTATACTTTAAAATATAATTTAGTAGTTTTTATTTTTAAACCTAAAGAAAATTCATTGCGTGGTAAGCAACACTGTATTCTTTTCTAGAAAAAAAAATATCATTGTATTCATTGAATGTTCTATTATATGATATTTCAATTAAAAAACATTTAAAGAAAAATTATTTTAGAGAGAACTACCTTAATATAAAAATTGTTATTGATTCGGTGATTTGATAATATTCTGTAACAGATAAATTCAATTAAAGTAAAATTTTTGATAATGTGGAAATTATTATTATTTTTTTTAGAAGAGAAATAGATTGATAGATACATAATAAAAAGAGAAATAGTGGATAGTAAGAAAAAAAGAGAAAGAAAGTTTGATGTCAATCCACAAACGATTGTTATCGATTTCGTTTGTTCACTATAATATCGATTATCTGTAGTATATTTGTTATACTGAATAGTTTTCTATTTATAATTTATTAATAATTACACTTTTTTAATACGAGAATAATCTTTATTGTCGGTAAAAATTTTAAGATAAGCAGAATTAATGATAAGGAAAAAAGAGTTTGAATGCAATTTCTTCGTTACGTAACAATCGGTAACTAGTGTAGTATTACGTATTTAAAGTATTTGTTTGTTTGTTTTTTTGTTGTTGTTGATATATTTATTATTATAATTATCATTATTATTCTTATTGTTATTATTTACTTATTATTCATTACTTATTAATTAATTATTTGAATTAGGACTGAAAAAAGAAGTTTATCTTTTTTTTTTATTTAAAATGCTATATCTTATTATTATTATTATTATTATTATTACAATTAATATCAGCTTATTTACTTGTATTGTACTATTATTAAGGCTTATTTTGGCATTATATCTTTTCAGAACTTGTAAAATTCAGTAGTAGTTAGTGAATCTTTACGAACATTTTTGTTTCAGGGTTTTTGAATTAGAAAACATGACTATTATTCCAAAAGTAGATAATCATTTAAAGAAAAATTATAAAACCTTTAATCTAAAATTTAATCAAGCAAAGGAATAAAAATAGATACAAAAGAATTGTCTATGCAAAATTTACCTCGTAGGATAAAGGAAACGAACCTTAATTTATGAATAAACAAGATAAACACATTTTAGGTTTTCGGTACTTTTTTACAAAACTGATATTTAGCTCTTCTTTTTAGTTGTCAAAAGAAATTTCAATGAGTTATTTCAGAACAAAAATTTTATCTCAAAACTGCGCATTTTTTGAAAGAAAAAGAATATTCCTTAGAAAACATCTCATTTTTACACACCCTTCATTTGGTGTTCTATGAACTAAGGTTAATCAGTCAATAGATTACCCAATACTGGCCCAAACATGCCTACACAAGTTTTATTTCACAAATGCACCGAGCTTCTACGGGCTCGTAAATAGAAAATCTTTCATTTAATACGTTATTTATCCATTACGAAACATCTCAAATTATTTGATTCACTTAAATTTTATTTCCAAAATTATTTTTTCTTTAATCAGGAGTTATAAAACAGTTTTAATTATTCTTTAATTTTTCAAAAGGGAAGATATAGAGTTTGCTTACTTCCAAATTTTAAATTATTTTTATCATGATTAACATTGTTAATATTTAGGCGAATAGTAAAAAACATTTATGATTTTTAATGTTATTATTATAGTCAAATAATGCCCCAGTAATGGTAGCAGTAAGTTGACATACAAGACGAACTAATATAATAACTTAGGAATACGTTCATCATTGGCCCAACGTTGGCTGTTTACCAAACAGGTATTGGTCCAAATAATAGCTTACGTGTAGATTAAAACCATTTATTTATTTTATTTTATTTATTTATTTATTTAGTAGGATATAAAATTAACTAAAGTTTAAAAATCTTTTATTCTCCCTTTTACGGGCTCGAAGGGCTCCCGTTCCCTTTACAATATTCTTACATACTATATACATCGATTCTTAACCTACATCGCCAAACGCAATTCTACCATCTACGTACTCTCTTCTAGTGCCAGGGCTTCCGTTTCCTAACCGTAGTGCTCTCATAAGCGAGCCTCGCGACTTTACTTACTCTTTACTATTTATTCCATCCATCTTTTAATACCCCGTTCCTAATCTCATTCTCTCTCTCCGTTCTTCTAGTTCCTTCATCCATACTTCCCCTTGCCCACTTTCATCCAAAACCCAACCTACACACTCCCCTATGCCCTTTCCTTCCTCATTCACTCCAGTACATCTATCCAACACATGCGCCCAATCCTCCACCTCAAACCCACATACCCTACACATCTTCTCCTCCTCATTCATCCAATATCTGCACTCTTTCATACCCTCACCCATCCTAAACCTTAACACCCTGTTCCATTTTTTCTCTTTCTTCCATGCATTCAAATACCTTGGTACACCTTCATTCTTCACCATCCCATACCATCTGTTGTATCTAGACTCCTTGATTTTCTCCCATCTCTCCTCCTGATCCTTTTCCCTCATAAGCTTTTCCAATTCCTCCCAACCCCTCACCTTCATTCCTTTTTCCTCCTTTCTTACCACCCATCTATCTCTCTCCCAACCAATTCTACTCTCCGTCCCATTCTCCTCTCTTTCCCTAACAGCCTTCCAACACAACTGTGCTATTCTACTACCCCCTCCATTCCTTAGCTTCTCCTCAAAACCCCATACTCTTTTCCTTTGCCTCACCATCATTTTATCTCTACTCAGTTCCTCTCGGATCATATACCCTGGGCAGCTTCCACTCACCCCCATCACCCACCTCAGAAACCTTTCATGCAACCGTTCAACCAACCCTCTCTCTCTCCATCCCCATATTTCCACCCCATAACTGACTACAGACCACACCAACGCATCAAACATCCACACTCTTCTTTTCCAATCATTCTTAAACCTTCTCTTCCCTATCCCCCACACTTGTCCCATAACTTTACTAGCCTTTTCCACTCTCTTCCTCACATTCAACTCATTCGATCCATTCGACTCAAACCAATATCCTAAATAACAAAATTCATTCACCTCTTCCACCACCTTCCCATTCAATCTCAGCACCTCCCCTCTCACATCCTTCCTTTTCCTGAATCTCACCACTTTCGTCTTATCCACATTCACCCACAAGTCTCTCTCACACACATACTTCTCAAATTCACTCATTAACAACCTCATTCCACTCATATCCTCCGCAAGCAACACTATATCATCCGCGTACGCCAGGGTATATATCCTCGATCTCCCTAGCACTACTCCTCCTTTCCCTCTCCTCCATAGCCTTTCCTCCAAATCCGCTATCAACAAATTGAATAGCAAAGGACTCAGAGGACAGCCCTGCATTAACCCTCTTCCCAGCCAGAATTCCCTCCCATATTTCCCTCCCACTCTAACCTTTACTCTTGAGTCTTCATAAATCTCTTTTATCCTCTCTATCATACTCTCCTCTATTCCTCTATCCTTTAAGACCTTCCATAGAACCCCCCTGTTAACTGACGGGAATGCCGATTTGAAGTCGACAAACACCGCCACCACTTTTCCCCCTTTTTTCTCTAATCCCCTGCTCACTAAGTGATTCAGCACATATATATTGTCCATCGTCCCCATTCCCTTTCTAAGGGAAGCTTAAGTATGTAATTAAATCTAAATCTTTATTTCTAGCTATTTTAATTATTTATTTTATTGGTAATAATTTGCTATTTATTAACTAATATTCTTAGGGGGCTAATTAATAAAATTTATTTAATTATGATTAATTTTACTTATAAATAATTATTGACCTATTAAAAAGTATGTGTTCTGATATACTTAAATTCTTTTATGTCTTCATTTACTTTATTTGCTATTAAGTAATAAAGTAAATTCTTAAATTGTAGGTAATTATGAATTATTTTAATTGTGTTCTTTTCATTAAGTAAAAGTATTCTTTCACAAAAGAATAAAATTCTTATTTTCACAATGTCGACGGTCACTGCCGAATTCTCTCGGTATATGTCAGTACCAATGTAAGATTTCATACAAATTTCAAATCAGATTTTTCTTAATTTGAAATTTTTTCTTTTTTTTTTTAAATAAAAAAATTTATTTTTAGGTTATATAAAAGCAATTGAATTATCTTTGATAAAATCTTGGTTTTTATTAGAAACGATTTCCTTTGTTTTTAAGAATTCAAAAAACCAATTTTTCATATTAAAAATAATGCGTAAAAAGCAATTCGCCAAAATAGCGCGAAAATTTCAAATTTTCAAATTTATACATTGTGATAAATGCACCTAACAAAAATTTTAATTGCAATAATTCAATTCTAATGTTTCGAATTACGATTTAATTCTATTTTTTGTAAATTCATTAACATCATTTTATTTAAACTCAATTCAACTTTTTTTCGTAATATAGGTAATCAATAATTTAAAATATTTTAAATTAAAATTAAAATTCAGCTTTGAGAAAAGAAAGAAAAGTAAATGATGCTTTTCTTATTCAATAGAAAAACTCATATTTTCAAATATTCGATTTTTCAGGAATTCAAATTTCAAAATAAAATTTCACAGAAAGTCAGATTTCAAAAAAAAATTTCAAACAATTAAAATTTAAATCTTTTTAAATTCAGGATTTTAAAAATTCGTAGAACATTCAAACTAAAAAAAAATTTTTCGACTCAAAATTTTCAAAAATTAGTATTCTAAATTCAGATTCTCCAAAGTAACCAAATTTTTATTCTCTAAACTATTCAAAAATTTATTATTCACTATAACTAAAACTTTTGTTCTCCAAACTATCTTATTTCGTATTATCTAAACAACTCAAATTTGTATAAGATTTAGTAATTAAATTCTCTCAACTGCCCGCATTCGTAGCTTTTAAACTACCTAAATTAGTATTCTCCTAAGTATTCAAAATCGTTAAAATTAAGAATTTAGTATTCTCCTATCTACCCAAATTAGTATTCTTCCATTTACCTAGTTTCGTATTCTTTAAACTACTAACAATTTATAACCATTTGCATTAGTATTTGTACTCCTCACTCTACACGAATTTGTACTCCTTTCTCTACCTGAATTTGTACTCCATTATCTTTACACGAATTTTTACTACACTATCCACCCGAATTTGTACTCCATACTCTACACGAATTTGTACTCCACTATCTGCCCGCATTTGTACTCCTCACTCTACCCGAATTTGTACTCCATTATCTACCCGAATTTGTATTCTTTACTCTACCCGAATTTGTACTCCCTACTCTTCCCATATTTGTATTTTTTTAGACTACCCAAATTAGTAAAAGATTTATAAATTGATCTCAGGATTTCATTTTATCTCTGGATTTAAAAATTTGTTTAATTTCACAATAGATCTCAGAGTTTCACTTTACCTCTGGATTCACAATTTGTTTAACTTGACATAAGATCTCAGAGCTTCTTTTTTTTGTCTCTGGATTTAAAAATTTTTTTTTTTACATATTATTGATCTCAGGGTTTCATTTTACCTCTGGATTCAAAACTTGTTTATTTACATGGTTTTTGTTTTCCATGTTTTATTTATAATTAATTTATTGCTCGTTCATTTATGAACTGATTCATTAATTTACTTATTTAATTTATTATTTGGTTTATTAACTAATTCATTGTTTTATTTATAAATCTATTTTCTTAACATTAATTTGTTTATTTATTCCTTGTCTTATTAGCTCATTTAATTTTGATTGTTTAAGATTCTTAATTAATTAAATTTTTGTTTGTTTGATTATTTATTTATTCTTCAATTTATTATTTAAACGTTCTATTTAATTATTTTTTTCACTCATGTATTTTATTAGTCACATTTATTTATACTTTCAATTGTTTGTTATTAATTTGTTTGATCTTTAAATTTTCTTAAACTTAGTTTATTTATTGTCTTCTTTATTTATTTGTTTATATTTTCTTCGTTTATTTATTCGTGTTATAATAACAACTTATATTTTTACTATTGTTTTAGCATTTTTTTTAAACAATCATTTTTATTCAACCAATTGATTAATTAATTGTTTATAATTTTATTTATTCACAAATTTTATAATTGTTTTATTTTTTTCTTAAATTTTTATTTATTGTCTAATTGTTTGTTGATGTTTATGTTTATTTATGGAGTTTTAAAATGGATATTTTTTATTTAAGAATATTCCTATTAACCAGATTTCTTTATTCAAAAGAGTTATTTATATTATAATATTAGAATAGCTAACTAAATGGTTTTTTTGTCTTTCTGTTTAGTTTACGTATTACACGTAGTTACGTACATAACTGTCTGCCCCTAGTTATATTCTATTTATTAGAATTATTTTAACTTCATCGTATTTCAAGTTACAATTACTCTTATTATTTCAAACTAATTGATAATTATTTATTTGTTTACTTGTTAGTTTACTTTTTATTAATTCAAAATTAGTATTGTTTGACTTTCGATTTGTTTGACTTACCAAGATGGCGTAACCAAGGTTAACCAATAAAAATGTCAATAATTCTAGTAACTTTTCTAGTGAATTCTAGTTAATCTGTTTATTTATTAACTTTAATTTAATATTTATTTATTTTTCCGTCTTATACTTTTGAATTTGTATAAAAATCACTTTATATTCCATTTATTCAAAATAGCGGGTATACATTCAAATTCAAATTTAGCACAAATAATACCAATAGAAACAGCCAATCAGAGCGCGGTCCTACCCCTTTTACCTTTAGATATAAAAATTGGTAATTTGTAATATTACCAAAATCCAACGGTAGGTGCGTGGCAGGCTCCCGCCAAGTTCGAAAGTTTTTCTGATGTATTATTATTCTTTAAATTTAGAATAGTGTTAAATTAAAAAAAGAAAGCTCGCTTTAAATTAATTTTATTCTTTCAATATTAATTTTGCAATATTTATTAAATTTCGTTTTATTGTGTTTTTTTTTATTTGTTTCTATTTCCTCTCGATTAATAATCAATTATTCGAATTATTTATTATTATTTATTAAGGCGTGAATTTTTTATATTATTAATTTATCGTTTATTTATTTACGTCCACTTTATCTCTATTTTGTTTGCCTTTATATATTTTATATTTGATTTTTAAGTAATTGTTTATTTAAACAATCTCTATTATTTATTGTTTTTAATTTTGTTATTTATTTAATTTCCTTATTCAGTATATTTTATTTGTATCAATTATTTATATTTTTTTGAAACGTTTTCCTTTTGTTTATTATTATTTAGTATTTATTATTAAATATTATTTATTTCCATTTATTTAATTCATTAATTCTAAACTCAAATTTATTATTTATTATCCTACTTATTATTTTTCCAACTAGGTTTTATATTTTTTCGAGTTAAACGTTATTAAATCACCTTTATTCAGTGATATTTCAAAAATTTCTATTATTTACGGTTCATGCAATTTTTTCCAATGATTGCATCATCTACGTATATTTATTTCGTCATTATGGGTCTTACACTAATTTCCGTACTTAATGTCGCGAAATTCTATTGACGCCTCTGCCCCGCCTCGTCTCTGGTCAGTTACGGCCCGTCAATCAACTGGTATGGTTGTTAACACCAGGTGCGAAATTTTCAATGTTTTCAGAGTTACCAGCGATCCTTTTACATTGAGGATTGAAATCTTCAAGATGCTTTTATTTATTTCACTTTAAATTTTTAAACAATTTATAAATTTGGTAAGTACTTATTATTTTCTATTTATTTTCAGTTTAATTTCAAATTCTTTTATTCCTTACTTCCGCATTGCTTTCATTTTCATTTATTAATTTCTTTTCTTTCATTAAATTCTTTTCATTTTAATTTTAACTTTTTGTTTTTACGCGTTTAAATATTAATTTTCTTTAGTTAATTTTTTCTCTTTATTATTCTCTTTTAGTTATTTTAACTTTACAGTTTTACTTCTTTTCTTTATTTTATCTGTTTAAATCTTTCTACTTTATTCATTAAATTTCTTTTCCTTTAATTTTGTTTTATGTTGTGTTTCTTTGTTGTTGTTGTTTAATTTAAATATTTATTTGTTTTTCTTATATCCAATTTTTCGGCAATTTCATACAATCCTTTTATTTTCGAATACTTTTCCTATCTTGCTTTAATTTGATAATTCCTTTAACCAAAAAATTTTATTTCTTTCTTTTATTTTAACTGTTTAACTCTTTTAATTTACTTTAAATCAGTTCTTTGCGCGTTTCAAACTATATCACCTTATTTTATTCTTTTTAGTTTTACATCTGCCAATTTCGTTTCCAATCGTTTATTTATCTTTTAATATTATTCTTTTATTCATATTTTATTCTTTCCTTTTATTCATGTTTACCGATTTATTTATTTTTGTTCATTTATTTTCTTCTAATTCTTCATTATTCTTATAACCTCAAATTTATTTTTTCAGTTATTCGTTCAATTATTTTGTTTTAATTTATTATATTCCTTAACGCATGCAGTATTTATTTATTTTATTCAAACATGTTATTTTATTTCAATTCGTTTTGTTATATTTGATTATTTTCTTTTCTTCAAATTCCTTTCTTGTTAATAAAATTCACTTGTTTATTTTGATTTTTACTCTTCTTTAAATTTACGCACGTTTTTATTTTATTTTGTTTCTGTAACCGCTTTTTATCTTTTATAATAACTTTCTTATTTATTTCTCTTTTAGTTAATTTTTCAAACGGTTCTTTTTTTTTTATTTTTAATTCCGCATTTATTAGTCTTGCTGTATTTTACTTTTCTTTATTTTTTTCTTTAATACATTATTCTTTACTCAATTTTTCTTTTATTCAATTCTTTTATTATCTTTTATTATTTTGAAAATTCTTATTTTCTTTTAATATTTCTTATTTAATTCTTATTTTCTTTTCAATATTTCTTGCACGTTTTATTCTATTTTTACTTTATTCAGTTTCACTTTTAATCGCACGTATTTATTTATTCAAATTTTAAACCTTTTCTTTTTAATTTTCTCGTTCTTTAGTTATTTCTTTTATTTATTCACGTATTTTATTTACCCTTAACGCGTTTTTGTTTGTTTGTTTCTCCCTCTTGACTTATTTTCTTTTATTTAAATTAATATTCGTCCTTTAAATTCACACGATGTTTTATTTTTATTTAATCCACTTTTTCCTTTTAAAACTTCTTTTATTATTTTTCTTGTTTGTTACTTATTTATTTTCTTTATTTTGCTTCTCTTTATTTCATTCTTGCACGTTTCTATTATTCTTTTATTTTCTTGATTATTTTACCGAATTTATTCTTTTGTTTTAATTATTTTCCTTGTCTTATTCAAACTTTTAATTCTTTTTATTTTCTTTTTAGTTTAAAATCGTTTCATTTATTTTTATACTTTCTTTTAATATTTTCTTGTTACCTTCTTTTTAGTTAAATCCACTTATTTATTTGATGCTTACTTTTTAATTTTTAAACGTTTTATTTGTTTTATTTTATCCTCTTTTGTCTTTAACTTTCTTATTAAATTTTTGCCCTCTTAATTATTTTCTTTACTTACTCCTTTATTTTACTTCTGTTTCTTTATTTCTTTTTTACACATTAATTTCTTTTATTCTTTTCAATTATTTGACCACTCTTAATTTTTTCTTCTTTGATTTTTATATTTTTTTATTTAATTATTTATTTTAACAGCATGTATATTTATTTTTTTAATAATTTGCATGTTTTATTCAAATTTGAAATCTTTTTATTATATTCTAATTCGTCCGTTTTTTACCCTTTTCAATGTTTTATTTTCAGGATTTTTACTCATTTATTAATAAAATCTTTATTTGATTTATTATTGCTTTTTTCATTTATTTTACCTTTAAATTTAATTTCCTTTTTCCCGTTTTTATAAAAACTTTATTTTAGTTCCTTTTATTTATTTAATTTTCTCTTTTATTCACGACGATATTTGACACTTTTATTTATTGTTCAAAATCTCAGTTTTATTTATTTCTTTTACTTTTCTTTATTTAAATTTTGTATTTTTACCACATTTATTTATTTTTATTGTATTTCAAATCAACTTTTTATTTCTCTTCAATTATTTTGACATTTTTACTATTTTTCGAATCTCACAAATTTATTTTAATTTTTAACTTTCTTTTAACGTTCTTTATTCAGATTTATATTTTCGACTTTATTTATTTCTTCTCTTTTAACACCGAATTTTTATTTTTTTGTACGTTTTACCAATTTACTTTTATTTTACCTTTCACTTTATTATTTTTGTTTCCAAATTTTAATTCTTTAAACTTTTCTGGAAATTTTCATTTTTTTCAGTTTTTCTTTAAAATTTCTTGCACATTAATTATCTTAAATCACTTTAATTTATTCACTTTATTTTATCAAATTTCCTTTTTCAACTTCTTATTTTTAATTTCTTTGGTTTCTTATTTATTATTATATTTTTTTTTTAACAAACAAGAAATTCACATTTCACATAAAAAAAAAACAGTTTACTGAAAAGATAATTTTCCAAAAATTTTAAATACAATGATAGAAAACAGATAGGAAAGAACATGGAACAAAACAACACACACAAAAAAAAAACACCAGAAATATCAAACAAAATGTTCCCCCCACGAGGCACCAAAAATTTAGAAAATATAATGTCACGTCGGAAAGACAACAACTTTATATTTTTATTTAAATTTTAATATTTATTTAAGCCTACGAAATTAATCGCAATAGCTCGGGAAATCGTTCTGTTCGGGTAATTCTAGTGTTTTTTTTTGGAATTAAAACATTTATATTTTCTCAATTTTCTAATCAAGGGTTTTTCCTAAACTCAAAAATAAAAAAAAAGGTGGGGCCACTCTCTATAATAATAGGGGAACCCTGCAATAAAAAAAAGTACTCTACCAAATAACAATACTAAAGGACCAACTCCAGCCATCCAGAACCTAATCGGTACCGGAGTTGGGAAGCTAAACCTGAAAAAGTCAAAAATTAATTTGGAAAGGAAAGAAGTGAAAATAGAAAGAGTTTAAATTTATTTTGATTTTAACTTTATTCAACTTACTTTGTTTGGTCGTATGTGACACTTATGATGTATAAAAGAGAATCCAGATCCTTGGAAAATGGCACAGGCATCCAAGAATTCAAGGAGAAAATTTTCGTACAGTTAAAAATTACTGATAAACTCAATTAAATAGATATTTCAACGTCAAATGCTTTTCTAACACAAATAATCCTTGTTACACTTTTCTCATTCCGAAGTTAAAAATCTTTAAGTAGTTTTTTTAATGTATACCTTTTTCTAATTGTTTTGAGTTAATTGAGTATTAAAAAGAAAAATGATTTGATTTTGACTTCCGACTCTCCATTCTTGATGAGAGTTTTCTGACACTCCATTCTCGATGGAAGTTTTTCGGAGAGTGTTTTAACATTTCATGCATTTCCTTCCCTTAGCTTCTCAGAGAAGAAAAAGTGGGAAGATAAAAAAGGGAGAAGCTAGTGGAGACTTAGAAAACACCAATGAAAAAGGCCCTAAACGCGTCAGGGTGTAGGAGTGCTTTTAGGGTAGAGAAAGAACGAAGAAGAAGAACGGCGAAAAGAGAGAAAACCGATGATGAGGGGTGGCTAGTGGGACTTGCATGCTTGCGTGGGAGTATAGAATGTATTAGAAAAACTAAGAAGTCAACCATTTTCCTAATTTTGATTTGATCTTGAAAAGTGTCTCAAAACTGAGTAGGTGGAGAAAATCAGCCCTAAAACACAGTAGTTCTTGTTGATGCTGCCCTCTGTACCACTTCCAAGAATCCTAGTTACAAATAATACAAGAATGATTTCCTACATAATTTAAAACATAAAATTGAATGTTAACAATGAATAATGTTGAAAATATAAGTAATACAATTCTTAAATTCAAATTTGTTAATAATATTAATATTTTAACAATTTCAGATGAATATAGGTTTGATTTTGCCAAAATATTAATTATTTTTCATTATTTTAAAAGAAAAATATTAATGTATATTGAATAATGCAATATTTAATTTTCCTAGATTTTCCATTTCTAGGTTATGTTTCTCATAGAGTGAATGTCGAGTATTCGTTTTAGTTCTTTCGATTTAACTGAATTCAAATGAGAACTATCAAATTTTATATGTACATTCAATAAATTTTATGTCTTTATGTTTTTCAATTTTTAGGTTATATTATAATAACTTTTAATTAATGAATAATTAATTTGACAAACATATTCAGTATAATATTCAACGTACAATCATTCAATAAAGAATAAATTTCAACTAAATCCATTGATACTGAAATGTTATTATTTAATTTATTTTTCATAATTTCTGAATTTTAAGGTTATGTTTGAGTGAAAATTTCATTATTGATTGATTGACGTATTTGTTTAACCTTAAAATTGAAGTTGGACTTATTCTGTTAATTTTGAGAATGTTTTTAATTACGTTTTTGTTATTTTCTTAATTTTTACATTTTTGAGGTTATGTTACCTCGAGATACATTTATTTTATAAAAGTTGATTAACAATTCTTATATGAATTCAAATTTAGTACTATTAATCTTAGAATTGATCTTAATCAATTGACATAACTCTTTTCTTTTGTTTTTCGCGTATTTTTAGTACATAACCTTAAATCTTTAAAAGTCTAATTGAAAATATTAAGTAGTTATAATTTACATCATTTAGCTAATTAATTTAAAGCGATTTATAATTATTTTTAATTATTATTATTTTTAAATGCTATTGTGCTCACACACACACACACACACACACACACACACACACACACACACACACACACACACACACACACACACACACACACACACACACACACACACACACACACACACACACACACACATACACACACAAATATATTTCAGGGTAAAAGAGTTAATAAAAAGGGTTGCAAGGAATTTTTATGCATTTTAAGTATTCAATTAGAATATTCTGTAAATATTATTTTTTTGTTAAAATTGTAACTATTTTTTTACTTATACATGGGGTCATTTCGACGGATGTCTGTTTTATACATTATCATCATTTTCTTGGAATTTTTACTTTACTGAAACATTGGAAGTAATAAATTAGATTACTAGTCCAGTTTCGAGATTTGGAAGAAACAGTCTTTTTAGGGAAACAGGGATAGTGTGACGAATTTACAGTGTGGGCCTGCACTCAAGGACGGATGTGCACACTTGTCCAAAGTGAGGGTCAGCATCGCCTATAGTAGAGTTTGCTCAGCGCGACCCCTAATTTTAGAATTTTTAGGGACTGTTTAGAAAATCGAGTCGTTGGCAAGACATCTGTTAACGATAAAAGTCTTGTTTTTTCAAATGTAACCGAACTCTGGGAAAACTCGAAAGAAGATGCTGTTCCTCCCTTTTCAAGAAAAAGTCAAATTCATGTTCTTCGTTTGAAACGAAGAAATAAAGATTTTTTTAAAAGATGAAAAAAAAACGGAGTGACTCACGACGTTACACTGTTTATGACGTCTGTTAAAAAAATTAATTGTTCATTTATTTTTTCTCAGTCTCTGAAACTCTGTCTTGAAAAAAAATTTTGTTAAAAAACTCGTGCTTTGGAGAGGGCTGTATATATTTGTTGAGTGCACAAAAAAATATCTGGTCCGTAATATTTCATTCCTTTAGTTTGTTAAAAACTTGAACTTTGGAGCAAAATAATTTTTTAAAGTTATTTTCATTTTCTCTGTTTTTGAAAGGGTTTAACTAATAAGATATGTTTTTTTTAAAAGGAGTTCTTCCAGTACACCAAATGTAAACGTAAAAAAACAAATACAAAATTTACTAACAAAAATGTATATATTAAGTTGAATTTATAGCATGAAAAATTCGTTCTTTTTATAAACTATTTTAGTTATTAAAGTCTTTTAATGGAGATTTTTAAAAACCCGTGTGTCTAATTTTCAATTTTTGTAATAAAAATTACCATGACAAATTTTATTTGATTCCATTAAATCGTTCTTGAGTTATCGAGTGCATAAAAAAAAGTATATCTCCACACACAAGAATATTAGCTATAGTTAAGATTTTGTTTAAAAAAAATGTTTATACTTTTACAGAATCGTGAAGCTCCTAAATATGACCTTTGAAAATTGATAAATTTTTAAAATATTAAAATGTTTTTATAGGTAATAATAAAAAAATGCACAAATGAAACAACGATGAGTCACAGCACTGTTAAAAATTTCTGTATTGTGCTTAATAAATACATATATATGAAATTGAATTAAAAATACATATATATCAAAATTAATATTAATTAACATAAATTTAATATAAATGTAGGTAAATTAAATTGGCTATAAGGGAGACTGCCCAACAGTATATAGTAAAAATTGCCAACAGGTGTAATTATTTTAGGCTAAAGTGATCAATAAAATGTTTAACACTAAAATGAAGCTAATTTATTCAATTAATTATCACAATCAGTAAAATGGACATTAAATTAAACACTTATTTATAATAAATATTTTTAAAATATGAAACAAATTTACTTAAAAATTACCTCCCACTAACAGTATATAATCCGTTCTTATTAAAAAAATATGAATTCTGGTACAGCTTTTTACCCGTAATGCATTTGCTTGATAAGCATTCTTCAAAATAAAACAAATTTGTCACCATTAGAGTTGTTTACTCTTTAATAATTAAATAAAATATTAGAAATATGAGAAATCTTGTCACAACTAAACAAACCTAACAACTAAGACAGCGGGAATTAGTTATAGTTTGTTTAGAAGTATTCAAACTAAACCACGATGTTAGCTCAGTTGATTAGGGTCCTGGACTCTGCGGTCGCGCCAAGACAAGTTTACTTGGTTCGCGCCTCGGGGAGCTTGGGATTTTTCCATCTCGTGATGTAACTTCAGTGGAAGGTTTGACGTCGAGGTATAATGATGTGCACTGTCGGTAACTGACATGTACATATCATTAGAACTCGACTGTCGATAAACCGGTCGTACTCAGGAGAGGTTTTTCTACAGTTTTCCCTCTCCACTGGCGAGCAAACCCAATAAGGGTGGTCCAGGCAAATGCGAGTACTCCTAATTTCAAGCCGTTTTATAGACGCAAAAACACTTAATACTTCTGTTTAAAGTATGAACAATGAAAAACAAATCAAAGGAAAAAATAATTTCACAAGGATACACTTGTATGGGCGTAAGGCCGGAAAACGAGTGTATAATTATCTAAAAAAAAAACAAAAGTATTCAAACTAAATTAAAATGTTTCAGAAAACAAGATACAGCTTTCTACTGCCGGTAGTGCTGCCCACGATACAATACGATACGAGATTTCATATAGTCTCGTCTCGGACACGTTAAATATTAAAATTTTAAGTCTCGGTATCGGCAAGGATGGTCTCGATCTCCGTCTTGCGGTCACGCGAGACTATACAATTGTGACGTATTCTGGTAGTTGAAAGCAATAAATTATAAGTTGATTAAACTAAAAGTCCTATGAGTTTTTTGTGCGATACCATCACCCATCATTTTTAACAACAGTATAGATGTTTGTTAAACGCTCTTGCTGTTTAATACTCCAACTACTTTACATTAACTTGCTGTTTTCTTGCTTATCATTTTCCTTCGCTTTCTTTTGCTCTTTCTCCCTTTTGTTTGCACTTATCACTTTCGAGCTACTACCACCACTAAGGATTCGCCACAAACAGAGAAAAATTAGCTTAACGGAGTCCTCCGAAGAGGGTTTCGGACTTAGATAGTCTCAAACCATTGAGAACATACTGGGAAAACCACGTGAAGGTGTCCGCTAAGGAAGACCAGCTTCCTTAGCTCCTTAGCTCCGCCGCCGCCGCCTACATTCCGGCGACAGGAGTTACTTTTTGGTATTGCTTTACTTAATTAGACTCGCCTTTGGCCGAATTCGAAAAGGGCAGTTAAGCCCAGTGAAACAAAAGGTGTCGTTAAAAAAATGGCAGGTATTACAATTGCGGAGAATGCAGTTATCGTTCAAGAAACTGCCAAAAAAACTGCTAGAGAATGCACGAAGCATGTGAACCGTCAAATCCAGTTTCGCGGTCTTGGTTTGGGAAAAATTGATTCGCTGGGCAACATTCAATTAATTCCAGACAGGATAGTGCAAAACGATCTGTTGCTTGGAACTGATTTTCTAAATACAGTGGAAGTGAATATTAGACGAGGTGTAGTGAGAATTTCATAATTAGTGGACAATGTGGAAAATATGCCAGAAGTTTTAAGGTATTTCACCGGCAAAATGATTTTCTTAGGAGTTTCTTGAAATTTTAGAAATAAGTTAAGTAAGATATTATTTATCTTCTTGCAAAGTTTTAATTGAACTAGCTTCACCGTTTTATATTATTAATGTTTTAAATTGTCTATTTAACATGGGAAACATGCACGAAAACTTTGCGCAGCCCACATTTTATTTAACATCTTTGGAATTTTTCTTACAAATTTTTTATAAAACTAACATATTATTCTCAGAATCAATTAGATTTTTATGCAAAAGTTTTAGAATAACTAGCTTCACCGTTTTGTTGAAAAAAATATTTTTATCATTATTTACTATGACGAAAATAACAACGAAGCTGCGCATGACATAGAATGACATATAAGAAGGTTAGGTTTCTATTCAGGGATGCCAAACGACTGTCACAAAACACACGTATCTACGCTTGCGCCGCGATCATCTCTGATTGGTCATTGGCTTTTATGCTTTGGCGTCCCTGGTGTATGCTAGTTTAGTGCTACAAATGTATAATTTTCTTTAATGTGTGCATAAGGGGCGTTACTAGAGAGGACATCCAATCCAGAAATGTTTTTTTGGCCGTGGACTATAATATAGAACAGAATCTAATGAAGTAACACGAAAATTTTTAAGGTGACTTGCCGCCGGAGAAATACCTTAAAGATTGATAAAGCAGAAAGTGAAGAATTGGTTTATCTCATTTACAAGATGAAAACGTTAAGAACGAAGTACTTGCTTCAGTGCGGGATTATAATCCATAAAAATCTGAAAATGTCGGAGTGGAAATGCACATAGTATTGTCAGATAGTATACCAGTATATCAACGTGCGCGAAGGCTAGCCGATGTTGAAAAGAAGGAAGTAGAGTTGCAAATTGTTGAAGCAGAAAAGATTTAACCCTGTGAAGAGAAAGACTGATGCTGTTAGGTTTTTCCCAGAACCGACAGATGAAAGATCAGTGCAATGCCTTTTGGGCATAACAGGATTTTTTCAAAAATTCATTGCTAACTGTGCTCTAGATGCACGTGCTCTAGATGTTTGCAACTCGTTTCACTCGTTGCAAAAACATTGCTCTTGTTTCAGAAACGACTGCTTGTCACGCATGTTACGAAATATACTATTTCAATAGCCGACTTTTCAAGATCAATTGCAGGTTACTACCCTATACACATATTATAATTAGTAAAACAAAATATTAAAACAAAAGAAAAAAAAGAAAAAGACAAAAGAGAGAAAAATATACCTTATAAATGTAAATATAAAAATATCCTTTTAGTATATATCCCTTTGGGAAATTTTACAATTAGACAATTAGCCTATTATCAGTATCTTTATTAAATAATTATACTATTTCTATGTTAGTCCAAGATATAATTTAATAACTATAATCATTAAAATACTTTTTACAATAAAATTAACCAACCATTTTGTTATGGTAATTTGTAATATATGATCAATATATTTTATTAATCAAGTTATAATATAAGCCTCAACTTAAGTTATAAAATCAATATTAATCTCCTATATAAGTATCTTCTATTAAGTATCAATATAAATAATAATCCCATATAATAATCAGAAACACTAAAACAAAAATAAAAAAGAGTATGTATAGATTTTATAATAATGCTTAAATATACATGATTAGAAATAAATAATTAAAATACTAACTATTTATCAATATTATTATAAAAAAAAAATTCACTATTGTCTCATAATTAATAATAATGCATCCTAATAATAAAATAAGTATGCTACTGTATTAAGAAATGATAAAATTAGTAATTAAGATTAAAATAACTATATATAACCACATAATCATTACTTTAATTTATCTAAAACCTACAGTTCAAAGCATACATATATTACTTATAAAACTTAATTATATTTATTCCAATTATTAAATAATTAAACTTTAAACAACTATTACATATGACCTATGATTTTCACCTAGTCTATCATAATTTAGTTAAGTTGCAACATTATCATATATTCATTACAACTAAAAATGCTTTAGTGTAGCATATCAAGAATTATGATATATGTAGTTTAAATACTAATGTCTATAATTATACTATATATTATATTCTATATTATAATGCTTATGATAATTATTTTTAATATTAACTTTAATTAGCAATCTATTATAATAATCAGCTTGTAGAGTAAAATTAAACAATTAAGTTAATTTACTATATCTCATATAAATATATTGAATATCATTATACACATAAGTTATTAAATAATAAATTTCAACAATAATTTTAAAACCAAATAACCATAAATAAATGATTAAGTATGTTTTAATCAATATAAATATAAGATACCTATATTAAATTTTAATTATTGCAACTAAAATTAATAATTATTAATAAATAATTAAATGAATAAAATAAGAAATTACTGTTGACACTAATTGAAATCAAGCGAATTGTATATTCCGTCAAGTATTCCTTGTATATCTGTCGTGTCCCCCTGCCCCCCCTTAGTCAAAATGGGAATTTTAACCCCTGTTTCCGGTTCCTCTTTGTCTTAACTCAATTTTTGTCGATTTGGCCTTTACGCACAAATGTCACTCCGAACGTCTAAAAATCCACTTTTAATTATGTTTATATAATTCTTTTAAAATAAACTTTAACGACCTAGTTTAATCTATTAATTATTATTCCGCACTTGATCAACAAATTCTGTTTCTTCTATGAAACAAATTGAAGACTTACTTTACCTCATTTTAATATTCTTATCCCTAATATTACTACAAAGAGAAAACATTGTCGAGAAATAGTCTTAAGCAAGAAAAAGTAAAAACTGTAAACAAACAAACAATTGTGCTCTCCGACAATAATATTCCTCACATTTCATGAATGAATTAATAAAATTCGCAAAATTGTAAATTTATACAGATTGTTTGAAATTATAAATAAAATAATAATTATTATTGCTATTAGAAATACGGTTGTGATTATTATTACAGTGATTAAAATTATAACAATTGTTACAATTATAAACATTATTATTATTATTGTTTTATTATTATTGTTAGCATTATTATTAGCGTTATTGATATTACAACAGTTATTGTTATTGTTGAGAATAGGATAATTATTGTTGTTGTTAAAATTATAATAATCAATGATTAGATTTATGGTTTCAAGCAATCAACACTAAATTAATACTCTAATAAAATAAAAACTAAAGTATGAACAATGCTTTCAGATTAGAAAATCGCCTTCCAGGATAAACATACCCCAAAATCGAATTCAAAGTTCATCGAGGACGCTGAAAAGTAAGAAGGGAGGAGCTCGTCAAAAATTAAAAAAAAAAATTTTTTTGCAAACGCAACAGCCATTTTTCAACTATACGAAAATTCTTCGCCTACAAACGAAGAATCAACTGCAAAACATATGTCACGTCTCAAATATAGTGTCCGAGAAGCGCCATAAAACATATCATATATCATGATCTACTGGTCAGTCCTATTGATTACTCCGCGCCTCGAGATTGGAGAAGTTGATGGAAACCATAACAAAAAGGTGGCATTAGAAATGAGTAATAACAATTATCACGTGTTAGAAAAACGAATTCCTTTGCTCTTGTGATCTCCTGATACTTTTCCTCTCTTATAAAGTTAGTTATTGTAGCAAATTATTAACAATAACTAATACATAAATTATTAATATGTAATTAACGAGCAAAAACTGTTAGTTGTACACGACAGTACCATTCGTTTCAGCCAACTGAAAAAGATCAGCTAATATGCAAAATATTTTCTGAGGATTCAAAAATAAAGACTCATAAGGTCACAAAAAGTCCACGACAATAGAGTACAAAAAAATTAAGCTTTTTAACTTATTATTAACGTTATTAGTTATTAGTATTAATGATAGTGTACTTTAACATTATTGCGTATTTAATTAATTACATATTGTTTTTTTATATAAATAAATGAAAAAAGTGATTTTTATTATGTTCAACTAAATCATTTGACTTGACTTAACTTCATAATTATTTCATATCTTATTATAGGAGGGACTACGGAAGGCGCAGTTGCGAACGAACCAGTGCCGCTTGATATTGTTTCCGGAGCGTTATAAACAAATTAACGCTATTCTGTTAAATATAAACCTAACCAAATTTTTATTTTTGTATAATAAATCTAAATTCATACTGAATCAATACGTTTTTAAAAAAATTTGTTAGCAGGCCCAGAACATTTTTTTTTAATTGTTTATAAAAAATCATTAATTTTGCATTAAAAAATAAATGCTCGTGATCAAAATTATTTTTATCTTAAAGTTTATACTTTTGTACACAAGTCATACAAATTTTATTAATTTTCAATAATATAAAAAAAAGATATGAATTTTCAAATAAAAAGATGCAAAAATTTTCATTTGTTTATAACTTTTGACATTATTTAAATTAAAAAAAAACTATTTATATGCAAGCTATCTCTCATTTAGTAGTATAGGAATATAACATTAATTTCACATTTCATTACATGTTTGCAAATCTGGGGGCCACTTCAGAAATTTTTACCCATCTAATAACTGACATGAATATTGTTTAATAATATAAAATTATAAAAGAATATTGATTTACGTATAACGATTGGACCGAATGAATGACTGCGCATTACGATTATGTACGAATTATAACTAGAATAACATTTTACTTATATTGAATGCTTATAGTACAAAATATTCATAATTCGGTCTAGCCAATACTGGCTAATACTGGTCCAGTATTGGCCTCTTTTATTTGAACTTTAAACAGTTTAATATCAATTTAGATAACATAATAAAACATATACATTGTCTTGTTCATTTGAATCACTCTCTTCAATACTGGCTCAGTATCGGCCGAACACTTGTTCAATACTGGCATTCAGTAAAAGCACTTATTATTTGTCTATTATAAAACTATGAATATGAGGAGTTGTTATGATTGATTTTCTCATGTTTTGACAATCTTATGTTATCAAATTAAATTGAGTATTTTCTGTAATCCTGTCACATCAGATGAATTACTATAATAAACAATAAGAAATTATTGTAAGAAAATTGTAAGAAATATTTGATTATTTATTGACTCAGATTTCATAGATCTGTTAGTGAAAACGTTCCCTAATAAAAATAAATATAAAAGCTAGCCTCTTGCTAGCTGATCAGATTCTTGCTATTCCTTTCTTATTTAAATATTATTTTAAATAACCTCGCCTTCGCTCGGATGTAACAAACACTTTCTAAATATTGTTACTTTAGTCAACACATTTTGCACACTTTCAATTTAATCACTGTCAATTTTCACATTTAATTTTTAATGTATATTTACTATTAGAGTCACTTTATTATTTATTATTTATCACTTACAGTTCATTTCTTTAATAAAAACTTTTTGTTTACCGTATTAAGAACTATTCAACACAAACTCTTAATAAACAATAAGCATATTAATACTATACACTTTCACATTAAACACATTTCTATTAAAAACACTTAATAAAAAATACTTAATAATTAGCATTATTTGCTTCCACATTATACACACTCAAGTTCTATTCATTAATAACTTTCACTACCATGCACTTCTATACCACGCACTAATGTATTTAACTCTCTTTTCGTTAAAGCTCGAAAATTGTTTCTCTTTTCCAAAACCAATTATAACACTCATTATGCAATGTTTTTGCAATACTTTTTGACCATTGGTCAGTAGATATCAAACCTCACTATCGATAATTTTCAGTTTCGATTTTCTGTTTTGCAGACGAATTAAAATCATTTAATTAAATATTGTAACTTCAAGTTTATTTTATAAAATTTCTTATAATGTTAGCAATCTAAAATAACAAAAAATTTTATTAAAATAATTAATACATAGAAATTAGCTTTAACCTTGACTTCCCTATACGAGAACCCTTTCAATCAACTTCAAAGGTGTAACGCGTTTTATCAGGCTTCTGATTGGCTGGCAAATTTTCGATATGTTTTGTCAACAATAACATCACAGTTTATACGTTTATTTGTACCATTCTTCAATGTATTTAAAATCTTCGTTTATTGAATAATTGCATTTTATGAAATAATAATAAATTGAAAATAAATTAAATTGTAATAATTAAGGAGTGATAGTTTAAGAAGTGACAGTGATTTTAGTAAAGTTGTTAAGGTTATGGTGTTTTAAGTAAAATAATGTTCTGTTTACATTGGCATTCGTTTCTGGCAGGTTAGTAATGATAATAATAGTAATAATCTTTTATTTATTTTTATTTTATTTGTAACTTATTTATCTGTTTTTTAGTTCTATTATTTAAATGTTAGTTTTTTTCTTAAAGTATCATAATTTTTTATGTCATTTAAGGTTTTAATATTTCTTTTTATTGGAATGCACGTGGTGATTTGTCATCGGATTTCTTTTCGGCCAAGTGGAAATGGTGAAACTGGTAAGTAATAATAATTTTTAGTTCTTTATTTTGTTTTATTGTATATTTATAATTCTTTAACCTTTTAAGTTTTTGTAAAATAAAAATATTATACTTTCATGTTTACGGTTATGTGTTTTGTTATTATTCTCCGGTTAGGGAGAACAGTAGGATAAAATGACAAAATTTGGTTCAAATTGATTTTTAGACCTCAATTTTAAACCAAATTAAAAAATTCTTCTTTCCTCTAACGCAGAACTTAATTCTAAAGAGATCTGTGCGAGTCGGTTTTTTAATTATTGATTTATAAATTTTTACTGTTAATGCAAAAAGTATAAAAAAATGATTTTTTACAATTTTTTTTTTCTATTGCACAAAATTTTTTTTGCATACTTAATAATGTATGCATTTGACGTTTGGAGGTGTGTTAATAGTAAAAAAGAAGTTTTTGCGCTTAAAAATTGTTATAAACAATTTATATAAATAATTATACTTTATGAATTTTCTTAAACAGTTTACATTATAAACATTCATTAAGAAGAAAATAACAAGCGCGCCGTGGCGCGCGGGTCGATCTCGTTGAATTATAATCGAATATGCCAGTAATAAATGCGCTTTATGGACCTCTACATTTTGCACTTTGGGCTGTCGGCACCTAATAATTTAGGCTTCAATCGTGGCCTTGTTGAGCGCTCTGCGTATAAAGTAATTGAGTTTATTAAGGAATGTAATTAGATTAAAAACGACCCTTGTTGCCTCCACCAATTCGAAAAATCCATAAAACAATATTTTTATTACTTCAGCGCAGCACAAAATTAATTTACAAATTAATGAAAAATAACATTTTTGTAGTCAATTTACAGCAAAAATTTTGTTCTAAAACAGAATTTTTGTAATGCGTTTAACAGAAATAGCTAATAAGATTATGGAAAAATTTGACTAGAAGTAATCCTTTTTCACCTAACGAAATAAAAGATCTGAAAGAAATTACGTTAATTTGACAAAGAGGGAGGACCTGATTTCATTTATTAATTTTCACTACTTAACGATTTAACCTTCCTCTTTTCTACATTTCCGTTTCGCCTTCAGAGGCAGAAACCACAGAATACTTCACTGGCAAGAAACTGTAATAGCAGGCTTAGACATGGTAAATAACGTAATAAGAGCGTCTCGGCAGTATAAAGCAGTGGAATTAAATGACGGAATTAGTTTTTATGAAAACCCTCGAGAGATAATTAAACCTCAAAACAATTTTATGATATTTTATGCTTTTTTTAAATTTACTTTATCACAAATAATCGTCTCCAAGCACTAGAAGAATTGAAATTAATGAGCGATCGTCGATCTTCCTTGGGCCTTTGTTCTCCGCATTTTTAGTTCAAATTGGATGAAAATTAATATTTACGAAGCTGCTCTCGACAATTAGCATTTCTCCTCAGAAGAATGAAGAGTCGAATTTCTCGATTCTCTTTTATCGAAGGGTTAACTAACGACTCGTATAAAATTCTAATGTGTCTCGAATTTTGATTAATTGTCTTTTTTAACATGTTTTTTAATCCAAATTTTCATTAATTTGATTATTTTCAAATTTTACACAATTTGGGACAAAAATTAAAAAAGCAACAGATTTTATCAGTCATTAAGTAGAATCGGTAGGTTAATTAAAAAATATAAAGAAAAATTATTATTAAATAAAAGAAAAATGTTAAAATTGAAAAAAAGAGATTCTAAGAAAATAAAGACGAATTATTAAACACTGACAAAACATTACTAGAAAGTTATAAAATAACTAGAAACTGACTAAAATAGGTATTTACTATAAATTAATGATAATTACTAGAATTTATTGGAAAATAACTAGAAACTGAAGAAATCCCTCAAAATTGAAAAAAAATCTAGAGAATCTATAAATTCTCGTCTATGAAAAAGCAATAATTTTATTAACCTACAGAGTAATAATTAGATTCAAGATGAAAAATAGAAACGAAAAAATGTTTTGATAATATAACAGATAAGTAGAAAATAGAGAAATATTTCTACAAGGAAACATTTACTAGAATCTGATTAAAATATTACAAATAACAAAAAAACAAAAAAAAATCAGTACAGTGACAAAAGAATGACAAATTTAAGAAAAAAAACTAGAAAATAGACGTAAAATACAAGAGTTAAAAAAATACTATACATTATTGATAAAAGTTACAAAAGTATATTGAAATATAATCATTCAAAAAAAAAATTCTAGCGTAGATAGTAAAGTTTCAAACCTGGATAGGAATATTTACATTTTTTTTAAAAAAAATTTAAATCCAGGATAGAAATATTAACATTTTTTTTAGAAAATTTTTTTCTTTGAGCATTGACAATTTACTACATTTGGTAGGAAATTTTTTTTTTTTACACGATTATCCCAGATTACAAACCTGATAGTAAAAATTATTTACAAAAGTCTTTCAGTGTACTAATGTCGGAAAATTACTAGGAAGTGAAATAAAAACGAGTGATTATTCAGAAATAATTAGAACATGAAAAAATTACTGGAGAAAGAATAATCATAAAATGTGAGAAAAAACTACAAAATTTATTAAAATTAAATAGTCTAGAAAATAACTAGAAAATGTAAAAAAAAACACTGGAAAATAAAAGGATTTTTAAGTTAAAAAAAGACAACTATTAGAAATAAAAGAGCAAGAGAAGTAAGAAAGTATATAACCTTTAAAAAAGTAACTAGAAATTATGGAGAAATTACTAGAACATAAAACTATAACTTGTAGAAGTTAATTGAAGGTAACTCGAAAAATAACTTATTGAAAAGTAAAAAAATATTTATAAATTAAATTATTTACTCAGGTAAAATATTTTTTTCTCGTCGGCTAACTCACAGGAAACCTTTAAGAGACTGTCTACAACATAATTTAATAGTTAAATTTTTTATTTTTTCAAATTCTGAATTTTAATAAATCATAGAGTGGAAAAAGAGTAGTTTTATGCACAAAATAGACCAGCTCGACGGTAAATTAAAGAATAAAAAACTCCAACAAAAAAAAAAAAATACTAAATAGTGGAAAATAACTATAAATTAAAAAAAATTATATGACAAAAATGTATTCGAGTTTAAAAAGAATGCAAAAACCAAGATACTAACTAGAGTTTAAAAATTAAAAAGAAAGCATAGAAATGATTTATTTACTAATTTCCTTCCTAGACGTGCGCGCCTGCAGAATATTATTAATAATTTTGATTGACCTTCCTTGCAGGTAAGTAGATCAATCTTTGATTTTATACATCAAATTACAAAGAGTTGAGAGAAAAGAACATATCGAGATCATTTTTTGAATTTTGAAATTTCGCGCCGACCGCCAGAGGGCACCAGACTTGCTTCTAGATTAACAACATGGTGCCCAAACTTGGAGATAGAGTTGCAAAATTCTCGGTAATTTAAAATCCGGTTACATTCTCGAGAATATAACCGAGAATATTCTCCTTCCGGAGAATTTATGAGAATTTTCTATGTTTGAATGAGCCCTACTATTTTGAAACACAAACAATTTATTAAAAAAGAAAAATGTATAAACAACAAAATAATTATCATTGCAAATTAACTATAAGTCAATAAAGTGTAAAAATTATTATTAAATATAACAATTATGAACAATTTTAAAATGAAAGAAAGAAATTTAAATTTTAAAAAAATACTTTAAAATCTTAGAAATAAATTGAAACAAATTAGAGTAATGAAAAATTGGAGAAAATAAATGAAAATTAAAAAAAAAGTATTTAAATTTAGATAAATAATTAAAAATTTAGAAAATTATTTCAGAAAATGATTAAAAATTTAAGAGAACTATGAAGAAATAATATAAATAATTTAAAATTAAAAAAAATGATTAAAATTTAAAAAATAATTGAAAAAAATGCATAATATATTTTAAATGAAGAAAATTTAAAGTAAATTTCAGAAAAAAATAATTGAAAATGATTAAAAAATAAAGAAAATAATGGGAAATTTCAGAAAAATATTTAAAACTTTTAAAAAATAAGAATAGATAATTAAAACTTGTGGAAAATAAAATTGGAAAATGATTTTAAAATTCAAAACTTGAAGTCAATAATTGAAATATCATAAAATATCATAATATCATAAAATATCTTGCAATTACATTTTTTTCCATTATTTTCATCAGTTTTCAATTGATAATTTAATATTATCCTTCAATTTTATGATAATTCATCAATTTTAAAATTTTTCTTTTTCAAATGCCAATTATTCTCACCATTTTTCGAATTTTTTTTCAATTGTTAATTATTTTTTCTATTAGTTACTTATTTTCGTCAATATTAAATTATTTTCGTCACATTGTAATTTTTCTTTTAATTATAAATTATTTTCTTGAAATTTATATTTAATTTTTTAATTTCCAATTTATTTCTTTAATTTATAATTATTTTCTTCATTTCTCAAATTTTTTTTTTTTTAATTTTAATTATTTTGATCGATTTTCAATTAATTCCTTAATGCTAGTTAATTCCCGCATTTTATCAATTATCAATTATTTTTTTCAATACAATTTTTGAATTTCCAATTGATTTCTTTAATTTTCATTTATTTTCTACAATTTTTTTACATAATTTTCATCAGTTTTCAATAGGCAATTAATTAATTAATTAATTAATTAATTAATTTAATATTAATACATTTTTAAATATTTACTTATTTTCTTCATATTGCAATATTTCTTTTCATTATCAATTATTTTCTTAAAATTTCAATTTAGTTCTTTAATTTCCAATTTATTTCTTCAATTTTTAATTATTCTCTTCAATTTTCAAATATTTTCTTTAATCTTCAATTTTTTTTCAATTTTTTTCTATTATTTTTTTCGATTATTAATAAGTTTCTTTAATTTAAAATACAATTGTTCAATTATTTTATTTAATTTTTAATTCCATTCTTAAATTTTTATTTCCATTTTTCAGTTTTCAATTGTTTTCTTCTATATTTATTAATTCTCGGCTTTTTTTAATTAATTTATTTTAATTTTTAAGTATATTCCATAAATTTTAATTCAATTCTTTAATTTGTTATTGCTTTCTTCAATTTTCAATTTTAATTATTTTTTTCGATTTTTAATCCTGTTGTTAAATGTGCAATTATTTCTAACAATTATTCCTATAATTTTCTTAATTTTTCAATTGGCTATTATTTTGTTTAAACTTACTATTTCTTGTTTAATTTTTATACTCATTTTTTTTCAATTGTTTATTAATCTAGTCATTTTTCGAATTTTGTTTTCAATTGACAATAATTTTCGTAATTTTTCACATATTTTCTTCAATTTTTCAACTATTTCCTTCAACCATTAATATTTTCCGCAATTTTCAATCATTTCAATTTTTAATTATTATCTTAAAATTTTTCAATTATTCTTTGATTTTTAAAATTATTTTTTTCGGTTGTGTATTAATCTAGCTATTTTTTGAATTTTGTTTTCATTTGTCAATTATTTTTGTCATTTTGTAAATTTTTTTTTCAATTATCAATTATTTTTTCAAATTTTAATTTAATTCTTAAATTTTTATTTTATTTCCTCAATTTTTTATTTTATTTTTTTAATTTTAATTATTTTTTTCGATTTTCAATCCAGCTGTTCAATTTGCAATTATTTTCAACTTTTATTTCTATAATTTTAAAACTATTTTGTTTAAATTTAATATATATCTATTGTTTATTTTTTTAAACCATTCTTTTCAATTTTGTAATTTTCATTATTTTGAATTTGGAAAAATTTACAGTTTTAAATGACCAACAACAATGCAAAGTTTGTCTTTAATGTTGCTATAGTTATTTTATATAATTCTTACTATTAACATTAAAATTAAAATCATTACTAATAAGAATGGCACTAGAGATAAAAAACTTAAATTCTTATAAATTCTCTATTAGGATTTTGGTTCGTTATATTCCCGGTTATATTTTCGTTCTCATTACCGTTCTCCAGGTAATATTACTTCTTCTCAACTCTACTTGGAGAGTGCAACTTGACAGTAATTCTGAAATCATAAATTTCAACAAAGTCAAGATTTCTAAGACTTTCTAGTTTGTATCGAATCGAAACTATGTTTTTTAATCTAATATAAACTTTAAACGACTTGCAAGATTAAATGATTTTTTAAAACTGAGTTCAAAGTTAGTTTCCCCGTCCAGTCAACTCGAAAGTTTAATTTAAACTATTCATAACTAATTATTATTATTATTATTATTATTATTATTATATAGTAGTTTTAACATTTTTATATTTAAGACTTTTTCTATATAAGTTTTCAAAAAGATCTTTTTATATAAGTTCTGATGAGGACAACATTGTCTGTAGAAACGTACAAAAAAAGTGTTTTTTTTAACCTTTTCTTTTTAAAATTTGACTGACTCGGAGAAATCGATAAATTCTGTTACACGTGTAAATTATTATTATTATTAACTAATTGTAATAATCCAATAATCTTTCAAAACTAAATTTCATTTAATTGCAGAAGTTTGTCAATTTCTTTGATAACATTTGATTGGGAAAATTGTAATGAATTTAAACCAGATTATTTAATTACCAGAGTCTGTTTTTGTTGCAAGTAAAAAAGTTCTTTTGATCTGAACTCAATTGAGAAACGTATAACCTTCTCATGAATTAAAAAATTCTTCCTTTCGAGTTGAATTTTCAGTTATCAAGAGTTTCTCGTTTGTTGAGCACGTCTTTGAATTAATCAAGAATGACGTCTCTAAAAACCTAGAGAGGAGGAACGTAATGAAATAGTCCTGCCAAACAATGAGAAGATGTTCCACCCTCAATCCTTTGTCTAGTGGAATTCATTAGACCGTCTTAGCGCGAATGACATAGCTGAGTGAGTAATTCATGACGTTGTACGAATACCTATCCCGCATGTCAGTATCATTCAAGAAATCAATAATAATCCGTAATTCCTAACTGTCTGAAATATCACTTACTGGATTATACTAATAACTGAATTTTTGCACTAAAATTCACGGATTTTAATATTTTAAATGTTTTATTTACGCAGAATCGTTCACCAGAGGGAAATGAAGATTCTGAATATAACGATACTCGGGAATATAAAATTGCAAAAGAAAAAAAAGGTATTTTCAAGATTGAGATCTCTTTTCGCTAACGAGGAAGTATCTCTGACAAGAGGGGACATTTTTTTCTGTCATAGCACGCTATTGAGAGTAATATTTAAAAATCGCTTAAGGCTATATGCTGAATATTCATGGAGAGATACAATTTCAAATATCACTGACTTGTTCACGTATATATAAGGAAGGGACATTCGAACTTATTAAGGGACTGAATTCAGTTGAAAATTTCTGTGAACGATTCGCTTATTTTCATCGAGCTTTCTCGAATTCGATTTACTTCTTGAGTTTTATTTAATTTCAATTTATTTTCAAAATTATTGAAGAAAGTGAATCTTGGTTTAAATAATTTAGAATTTTCTTAGCGCCTGGCGATAGGTGACCTTATTCGCTCGGCTGCTTCTTACTATTGAGAGTACTTTTAAGAATAAATCTTTAAAGAGTTCCTAAAAATCTTTTCTTTTTTTAAATAATAATTATCGTATCTTAGTTGTAATTATATTTACATTGACTTGATAAAATATTTTTGTAAAATTCAAGAATATTTTTGTACTATGATTTTGTGGTATATTTTTTCTTACAAATTGGGAGATTCTGATATAAATTTAATGGCCTCTGTTAAAATTAATAAAGGTTTTTATTGATATCAAATGACGTCGTAAAGTTTTGAGACAAACATATCCAAAGCTTTATTGGTCATATTATGTTTATTAAAATCTCAGAGACAGCTATAATGAAGGAAATATAAAACGAGTGCATATAACATTTACCCTAAAACCAATAACGTACTTACATTGGTCATAACAATCGAAATGATCTCCAAACCCTTGTTAATTTGGTCCATTATTTCAAAAGATGTTATGAGCCTCAACAAATTCGTTTATATCACCACAAGAAATTTTATGACCCGAAATTAATTTCCAAATGTCTACCATTTCATAGTACACAAGTCTATATACTTTGATTTCAAAATGATTAAAATTTGTTAATTTATTTTTAGATAAAAAACATATTTTCTATAAAATTAGGAGTGGATTTTCACAGGGTGACGAAATATTTTTGAAAAAGCAATACAAGTTTTCCAAATTCGAAAATAAATTATATTAAAATCCACTTTTAAAGAACAGAAACAATAACCGGAGAAAATAATGAGAAAATGAAGCAAGTACTTGAATTTAAAGAAAACAAAATTGAATAAATATAGGTTTTAAATGAAAATTGGTAAAAAAAAAGGAAGAAAATATATTTGAAAAAATATTTTTCCAAGAAATTAATTAAATATGAACATAAATAACTGAAAATATTGAAATTGATAATAGAAATTTGCATTAATAATAAGAAATTTAAAAAATTACTTAAAAGAGGATTGTAATTGAAAAAACGTTATAAATAATTTAGGAATGATCAAATTAATTAATTAAATAAATTCAAGAAAAGACAAAAAAAGAAAACTAAAGACAATTATTTTTATTGGAAGATATTTAAAAAATGAACATAGAAGGCAATAATTAAGAATATAATAATAATTGACGAATAATTAAAATTTACATTAATTCTTAAAAATTGAAAATATTTATTGAAATTTTTGTTTTATTGACAGCTCTAGTTACTAATTACGAATAATAAATCAACATTTTTAAAATTAATTTAAAAAATTGAAAAATAGAACTGCGAAAAATCTTGAAAAACCCGCTGCTAAGATAAAGTATGAATTTTTGTGTTTATTTCATGAAAACAATGTTTTCTCATTTAGAAATATCCTTTCACTTTTTATTGATAAAACCCCAGGATAAAACTTGGGGGGTCCCCAAAAACCTTCAGGTAACTAGTTTTAACCGAACACGATATATTTCTAAAATTGGTGTCCGCCATATTGGATCCGGCATTTTGAATTTCTAAACTGACTGTGAATTTAGATTCTTCAAGTCAAAAGGCCATAGAGTATGTTATCCTGGTTAAGAAAATATATTTTTTTCTTTTTTTATAGGAATTTTTGTAGAAAAAATGTATTTTTTTTGTGTCATATTCTGATGAAACCATCATTTTGAGGTTATGTTTGACGATTTTTTTAAAACACCGGACGTTATCAAAAACTATACTTTGTAACAAAGATTTTGTTTTATGATAAAGTATTTTTAACGCAAAAATAGAATAAGCAGATGGGACAGCTGTTTTGACAAAGAATGACCCATATAAGAATAAATTATTAAATTCGATAAATCTAAATTCTGGACAGTGGACAAGGCGGGAAATTCAAAATTAGCCATTAACGTGAAATCTACAAATAAGTCTTGACACCAATAAAATTTCTTGTAAATCCAAAATTTAACGGAAATCCATGGATCATCATAATTTTCCAAAAATATTCTTTTAAAATCCTTTTGGCGGCAAATTCAAAACTTTCAGGAACACAAAAATAACCAATTAATTTCTGTCTTTTCTCTTTGATATTAAAAATAAAAAAAATTGAAAATGTGTGTTTTTTTTTAAGAGTGACTTTTCTCGTAAATTGAATAAAATATTAAATAAAACGGACTTTTTGGGATTTTAAATAAAAGCTCGTTATGCAAGACAATAGGGACAAAAGATAGGTAGTCCTCTGGATCAATACGGTTTTATCTGTTTCCCATGCCCGTTTCTCACAACCACCACTTCGACTCTTTGAACCTGTCCTCTGTTTATGCAGTCCACGAAACACACGAAAATTCAATTCCAGTTTGAGTAATACTCGGTATTTACGATAAGACTTTTCTTTTAAAAAATACTTTTCTTCTTCGCTAATTTACTATTCCTGACAAAGGAAAATGAAAAGGAGCACCCTCTTATTAATTCCCTTTTAAGCTAACATAAGACAAAGTACTTCTTTAGCGGTAGAAAATCTCCTTAATAAATAATGACGAGGAAAAAAATTCATATATTTGATTTTCTATTATTTTATGTAAAACAGTTTTTAAAATCAGTTTTTTCAAAAACAGGACAACCTTTTTCGTGGGAAGGTAATGAAAATGGAATCGACAGGATTTTCATCCATCTTGTTATTTCTGACACGTAGAATACCACGGTAAAAGAAACGCCATGTATTTTGATCCTGTGTGGGGTTGCATGGTTAATAAGTGTTGAGAGACCCCCATGGGTCATGCATAACCTCACTTTTTGTGCGTGAAGTAAATCCTGGATTTTACAAAAGAAGGTGTTTGACTTTGATTTGATTTAAAATTTAAATTAAATTAAATTAAATAGATTAAATTAAATTTTATGACATATTATTTCAAAAACGATATTTTTTTCATGAAAAATGGTACTTAAAAAAATTTGGTTTGGTATTTTCAAAAACACAAACACACATCTGAACTTCTTCTTAAGGGCATGTGATGATAATGCTAAATTTGTCCGTAAACTTTCTCTTAAAGTACTCAATGTTTTGACACCAAACTTTGTAGAATTACTCAAAACACCAATTGAATGGTCTCTCTGACCCAATTTTGTTTCATTTTTGTCTTTAAACTAAATATTTTTCAAATTTACTTTTTTTTCAAAATTTTCCAAAAATTGTAAAATTGAAAAAAAAATTAGTTTAAAGACAAAAATGAAACAAATTTGGGTCAGAGAGACCATTCTAATGGTATTTTGAGTAATTCTACAAAGTTTGGTGTCAAAACATTGAGTACTTTAAGAGAAAGTTTACGGACAAATTTAGCATTATCATCACATGCCCTTAAAAATAAAAATTTAGGCTTCTTAGATCAACTATTAATTTAAATAATAGTCAAAAAAATAAGTTCGTTTCCATTTAATTTTATTTCAAATATTTACAACTTTCTCTAATTTTCTAACTTTATCATTAATTTTTTCCTTCTTTCAAAAACTTTTTTCCAGTTATAAATTTTCTGTAATATTCTTCTTTTTACGCAAATTATTTCAGTTTATATAAGACAATTTTGTTTTTCAAACATTTCGGAAATTTAATTTATTTTCATACTTTAGTGGTAAATGCATATTTAAATTTTCTTCATTTTGCGAATAATAATAATAATATTTTCCAAATATTTTTCAATTTTAAAAAACATTTATCATTGCATCGATTTATATTTATTTTTTTGAATATTTAGCAGTATTTTTCAATTGTTTACATGAAAAAATTAGATTTTTAATCATTATTTTCAAATAAATACTATAATTTTCTCAATTATCTTTTTCTTTTTTAAGTTATTTTCTTCAATTTTCAGTTAATTCTCTCGAATTTTAATTATTTTTGTCAATTTTCGATTAGTGTTATCATTTTACAACTATTCCCTCCAATTTTTAATAATAATTATTTCTCCTCCATTAACTTTCTAATGAATTTTTAACTATTTTTCCTCTAATTTCAATTGAATTTTTCAATTTTGAATTAACTTTCTATACTTGAAACATTTATATTTGATTTTAATTTATTTCTATCATTTTGCAATTATTTTCTCCAATTTTCAATTATTTCCATTGTCTTTTAGATAATTTTTTCATTTTTCAGATATTTATTTTAATTTTTATTTACTTTTGTCATTTTGCAATTATTTTCTTCCTTTTCAATTATTTTTATAATTTTTCCATTAATTTACTCAATTCTCAATAATCATTTCAAATCTAACTTATTGTCTCTACTTTTCAATTTTTAAAACCATTTTACAATTATTTTCTTGTATTTCAAATATACTATGTAATTTTTTCTATTTCAATTGTTTTCGTCAACTTTTAATTACTATTATCATTTTGCAATTATTTCGTCCCATTTTTAATTATTATTATTCTTCCATTAATTTCATAAAATTTTAATTACTTCTTCTGTATAATTTCAATTAATTTTTTCGATTTTCAATTAATTTGTTATATTTGAAATTTTTTCTTATCGTTTTCATTTATTTCTATTATTTTGCAATTATTTTCTCCACTTGTCAATTATTTCTATTGTGTTTTAGTTAATTTCTTAATTTTTCAGATATTTATTTCAATTTTCATTTAATTTTTTCATTTTGCAAATATTTTCTTCCTTTTCAATTATTTTTATAATTTTTCCATTAATTTACTCAATTCTCAATAATCATTTTAAATCTAACTTATTGTCTCTACTTTTCAATTTTTAAAACCATTTTACAATTATTTTCTTGTATTTCAAATATACTATGTAATTTTTTCTATTTCAATTGTTTTCGTCAACTTTTAATTACTATTATCATTTTGCAATTATTTCGTCCCATTTCTAATTATTATTATTCTTCCATTAATTTCATAAATTTTTAATTACTTCTTCTGTATAATTTCAATTAATTTTTTCAATTTTCAATTAATTTGTTATATTTGAAATTTTTTCTTATCGTTTTCATTTATTTCTATTATTTTGCAATTATTTTCTCCACTTGTCAATTATTTCTATTGTGTTTTAGTTAATTTCTTAATTTTTCAGATATTTATTTCAATTTTCATTTAATTTTTTCATTTTGCAAATATTTTCTTCCTTTTAAATTATTTTTATAATTTTTCAATTAATTTACTCAATTTTCAATAATCATTTCAAATCTAACTTATTGTCTCTTCTTTTCAATTTTTAAAATTATTTTCTTGTATTTCAAATATATTATGTAATTTTTTTTATTTCAATTGTTTTCGTCAACTTTTAATTACTATTATCATTTTGCAATTATTTCGTCCAATTTTTAATTATTATTATTCTTCTTTCATTTATTTCCTAAATTTTTAATTATTTCTTCTGTAATTTCAATTAATTTTTTCGATTTTCAATTAATTTTTTATATTTGAAATTTTTTCTTATCGTTTTCATTTATTTCTATCATTTTGCATTTATTTTCTCCTCTTGTCATTTATTTTCATTCTGTTTTAGTTAATTTCTTAATTTTTCAGATATTTATCTCAATTTTCAATAATTATTTTTTTCAATATTCATTTACTTTTGTCATTTTGCAATTATTATATTAGCTTTCAAATTATTTTTATAATAATTTTTCAGTTAATTTCCTAAATTTTCAATTATTATCTAAAAATCTTAAATATTGTCTCCACTTTTAGATTTTTAAAATCGTTTTTCAATTTTTTTTATTTTTTATTTGAAAGTATTTTTTCATTTTTCAAATATTTGAATTATTCATCTCCAATTTCACTTATTTTCATCAAAGTTTTAATTATTCTCTTCAATTAAAATTTTTTAAAATTAGTTCGCAATTACTTGTCTAAAATTTAATTTATTTTCTTTATTTGTTAATTAATTTTCTGAATTTTAATTATTCTCATTTTTTAATTGAATTTCTAACATATTTAAGTATTTTTCTCAAACTTCATTTATTTTTTTTCAATTTTAAAGTATTTTTATCGTTTCTTAATTTTTCTCGCCAACTATTAATTTTTTCCATTGTTTTGTAATTAACTTGCACAATTTCTAATTACTTTTTTTAAATTTCTATTATTTTCTTCAAACTTGTTTAATACCAAATTTTTACCAATTTTGTTCTATATCAATAAATTTTTCTTTAGGTATTTTGTTGTTGTTTTGTATTTCAAATATTTATTATTGTTGATTACATATCTTGTAAAAGCTAATCGCACGCTAGCACGCGTTGTATAATCTAGTATTAAAATAAAACAGAAATAGTAGGAAATAAAAACATTTATGTTTAATAAACAGATCGTTCTCGAGTTTTCTTTCATAAAACTTTATTTTCCGTGGAAGGGTATCGATAAAGTTTTTTTTTTTAACAGACAAGAAAAGTTTCACAGTGAAGGGAGGATTTTAACGTTCCTTTGTTTCTGTCGGAGTCTTTCGACTCTCATCTTCTTTTTAATTAAATTAATATTTCTATCAAATAAAACGAATGGGTGCTCTGTCATTGTCAGGAATCTTTGAGGGTTAAGACGCATTCTGGGATGTAAAAGTAGTCTTCTTTCTTTGTCACGGGAATGCGTGCCATAGATCGACATAGGCCTGAAATTTCTTTGTCTACTTGGAGCAAAAGTACGACCGCATCTGGGTTATGGTCCAAAGAAAGCGAATCAGCAGCGAAAACTGAGACAAAGAGGAAGAAGAGCAAGAAAGATGGACCAAGCAAAGAGGGGGAAGATTGTCCCAGAGACACACAGCTTCTAGTATTAATTTATGAGACCATAAAAGAGGAGATTGTCTTTGTGGTGGTCCTCGCGGTTTGTCCATGACGCTTTTACGATCCGTTCCATTGTTTCTTTGAGGTCAATTTTGCGTAACACAATAGATAGCTGTCAATATAATATTTCTTTGGGTTTTAAACAACGTGAAATAGTCTCTTTGATGATTAGGAATACAGGGAAATTGCTGTCTAAACTTCTTGAAGTGAGTTTTCACTCTGGAAAGAGTGAAAATTGAACCAATCCAATCAGAATGAGAAACTTACTCTAAAAGAGTGAGATCAAACTCTTATAGAGTGAGATCAAACTCTTATAGAGCGGAATTTCACTCCAGTTCGAGTAGAAATTCACTCCAAGCAAAAAGTGAACTTTTACTCTAATTTTGGAGTGAATTTCCACTCGAACTGGAGTGAATTTTTCTCTATAAGAGTGAGATCTAACTCTCTAATGGAATGGAATTTTTGGTGGCTCAATTTTCACGCTTCGTGGAGTGAAAACTAACTCCAAGAAATTTAAAGAGTGAAAAGTATTTGGTAGAGTTACTATACTTACAAACTAATATGATTAAGAAACCAAAGAACTTGGGTTCTCTAAATTTCTGGGAGTGAGTTTTCACTACAGAAAGAGTGAAAATAGAGCCACTCCAATCAGAATGAGAAACTCACTCTAAAAAAGGAAAATCAAACTCTTATAGAGTGAAATTTCACTCCAGTTCGAGGGGAAATTCACTCCAAGCAAAAAGTGAACTCTTACTCTAATTTTGGAGTGAATTTCCACTCGAACTGGAGTGAATTTTTCTCTTTAAGAGTGAGATCTCACTCTAATGGAATGGGGTTTTTGGTTGGCTTAATTTTCACGCTTCGTGGAGTGAAAACTCACTCCAAGAAATTTAGAGAGTGAAAAGTATTGGGTAGAGTTACTAAATTTACAAGTCGATATAAATAATGAACCAAAAATTCAAGCTCTCCAAATTTTTTAAAGTGAAAAAAAAAATGTGAGATATCACTTTTATAGAATGAAATTTCACTCCAGTTCGAGTGGAAGTTCACTCCAAAATTAGAGTCTTTTTCCAAGCTTTTTTCTTGGAGTCAATTTTCGCTCGAATTCTGGAGTGAAAATTCACTTCATAAGAAACATAATTTTCGAATTCCCGGCAAATTCCCGGTTTTCTCCGATCTAAAATCACATTTTTCCCGGATTTCTTTTAGCTATAATATTAAAGTAGTGAAAAAAGTAAGTGCATAAAACATAAGTTTTTAAGGTAAAATTGTACTTTGAAGAAAATAATTCCAAAATGTCAAAAATAATAGAAATTTGATGAAAATAATGGTAAAATGACAAAAATAATTAAAAGTTGAAGAAACAAAATGAAAGATGACAAAACTAATTAAATATTAAGTAAATAATTAAAAATATGAAGAAAAAACTTGGAAAATGACAAAAATAATTAAAAAAATGGAAAAACAAAATAAAAATTTGATGTCAATACATAATTAAAAAATTGGAGAAAAAAACTGACCATTAAAGGAAATAATTAATTAATTGAAAAGTAATAAAATTAATAGAAATTAAAAAAAAAAAAAATACTTGAAAAATGATAAAAATAATGAAAATTAAAAAAAAAAACACAATTGAGAAATGACAAAAATAATTGAAAATTACAAAAATAATCAAAAAATGGAATAAATAGTCGAGAAATGACAAAAAAATTGAACCTTGAAAAAAAATGAAAGATGATAGAACTAATTGTTAATTATGTAAAAAAAATTTAGTTTGATGAAAAAACGTAAAAAATGACATAAATAATTGAAAAATGCAGAAACAAAATAAAAATTAGATATTAATAATTGAAAAATTGGAGATAAAAATTGACGCTTAAAGAAAATATTTGAATAATGACAAAATAATTGCAGAATCCCAAAAAATTTAAAAAGCTGAAGAAAATACTTGAAAAATGATAAAAATAATTAAAATTAAAAACAAATGACAAATGACAAAAATAATTGATATGTAAATGGGCGTATCTCTGAAACCTTTAACTTTTCATTAAAAAAAAAGTCTGAAATTTTTTTCTCAGCACACCATTCAAAATTTACCCAAGTAAAATTTAAATTCCAGACTTGTAAATTTTTTTTATGGACAGATAAAAGATTTTATCTCTAATTAATTATTAATGATTTAAAAATAAAAACTTCTTTAACCTATAATAAAGGAAAAATCAACAAGTGGTTATTTATCTAGCTGAGGAACGATTGACAATTTCCCGCACATTTTAAAATTTGTATTTCTTTTTTTGACTAATTTATTTAAAATGATTGCTTTTTATTTTCGTTTCTCGTCAAATATTCTTCTTGTAACATTTACTTCTTCTCTCTTTAGTTCTTATATACAAAACTATAATTCTTAATAGAAAACTAAAACTTTTTATTTTACACATTATTAGCCTCATATTTGTATATTATGACATTTTGAGCATAAGAGTTGATGTTAATAATTAGACAGCTAACTTCACTTGAAGAAAAACTTTATTTATTTTTTAATATCAAAGTAAAATTTTGTAATTTTAAATATACCTTATCAATAAATCATTTTTTCTCGGAGCACATCAAGACAAAATTAAATAATCATCTTTCACACATAATTCAGAAGGTTTGGAATAATTTTAATTGATTTTCGCTGAGTACTTAACGAATTATGACCTTCCTTAGTTTTGTTACAAGGTATTTTCAGTTTTTCAAATTACAATTACTTTAAGGAGATATAAGGCACAGCTATTTATAATATCTTAAAATCTTTATAAAAATCTAAAGATTTAATTTCAATAAAGGTTTTTGATGTGCCACGAATCTCCTTCAAGTAAATAAATAAACAAAATTTTTATAGTCAAAATGGTTAAAATAGAGGGACAATTTTTGAGTGTTTATAATTTCTAAGATAATTAAACATTTATATTTTCTTTTGTGTAAAATTAATCCTTATCTTATTAACTTTAAATCCATCTGACACAGAGTCATTAATTATTATTCTTTTTTATTTTTTATCACATAAAACATTCAAAATTGGGGTTAGGGACAACTAGACTTACAAGAGAAAAGTCAAACATTTAAAAATTAATAGACCCTTATTTAAGCAACAAATTTATGTAATATCAATTGGAATAGGTAGCTCCTATTATTATTATTAACATTTTAAAAAAAAATCAATAAAAAATATATTAGAATCATCTAGATATATCCCAGGGACATAAAAGTTAAAGGTTCCTGAGATATGCCCAAATGAAAAAATTAAATGTAAATTAACGTAATAAATTAAAGAATCCATGACAATAATTTAAAGATATAAGAAATTAAGTAAAATTTGGAGAAAGTAATAAAAAAATGTCGAAAATATTGATAATATTCGAGAAATAACAAAAATAACAGAAAGTTGAGGAAAATAATTGAGAAATCACAAAAAATTTAAATTTGTAGGTAATACACGAAAAATAACAAAAATAATAGAAATTTGTGATAAATAATTGAAAGATGACAAAACTAATTAAAAATTAAGTAAAAAATAAAAAATTTGAAGAAAAGACTTGAAAAATGATCAAAATAATTAAAATTTGAAAGGAAATTGAGAAATGACAAAAATAAATGAAAATTGAAGTAAGAAATTAAAAAATGCATGACAATAATTTAAAGATATAAGAAAATAAGAATAAAACTTGGAGGAGGTAATAAAACAATGTCGAAAATATTGACAATAATTGAGAAATTACTAAATTAATCGAAAATTTTAAAAAACAATTTAAAAATAATAAAAATAATTAAAAATAGGAAAAAATAGTCAAGAAATTAAAAAAATAATCGAAACTTGAAGAAAATAAATTGAGAAAATACAAAAAATTTAAATTTGAAGGTAATACATGAAAAATAACAAAAATAATAAAAATTAAATAATAATAATATTCGTAAACTCCTGAAGTTAGTTACTATTTATATTTATTCATTTTTTTCTTTCCACGTTTTAAAATTTAAAGTGAAGTTGGTTAGTTTTATATTTGAGGGGCTGATAGCAAAAATGGTATAAAAAAACAGTGGAAGCAAAAGTGGAATAAATAATTCCTTAGGTGGAAAAACGAAATAAGTTGAGTACTGGGAACAAAAACGAATTGAAATTTTAACAGAAGAAAAATTTTTCAATTTTTCAATTCGCTTTTGTTTATAAATTAATTTACGTATGTATTCTTTTGATACAATTTAAATAATCTTATCAACAGCAAATTAAAATAAAAGATTCATTAACAAAGATAACCTTATTAAATGTTCGAAAACATATTTAAACAACTTTACTTAAATAATAATTAAACACGTTCTATAAAAACATTGATTTTATCAATTCAAAAGTATGAGAATTCAGTATAATAACATGCATTATTTTTAAAAGGAAAATAACAAACAAAAAGAAAATTAAAAAAGATGAATAAAAAACTAGTATAAAAATATACCTAATAAATGCTTCGAAAAAATTATAAAACTATCAGAAAAAAATTAAAAAATTTTAAAAAAGTGACAAAAAAATTTTTGACTACAAAAAGGAAACTAAAATTTAATAAATTTACAAAATGTCGAATCGAATATTTTTTCCAAATTCTATTCTACGTGGCCAATAAATTTCCTAAATATTTTTTTAATTTTTATTTATTTATTTATTTACAAGTAGACATGTCAAGCCAATTTTTTAAAGATATTTCAAAATTTAGAACTGCTTTTGAAAAAATTAATTGATATTTTTTTATTTCATGGAATCAAAAACAGATTTTAGACTAGAGAAAAATATCAATTTTTATAGAATCGAATATTTTTTCCAAATTCTATTCTATGTGTCAAATAAATTTCCCAACTATTGTTTCAGATTCTTTAAGATATTCCACATTCAAAACTGAGTTTAAGAAAAAATACATGATATTTTCAGAATTTATGAGAACAAAATCAGGTTTTAGCCTATAGACAAAATATCAAATTTTGTAAAACCGAATTTTTTTCCAAATTCTATTCTATGTGACATATAAATTTCTCAAATATTGCTTTAGATTCTTTAAGATATTCTAAATTCAAAACTGAATTAAAAAAAAATATATGATATTTTTATAATTGACGAAAACAAAAGCAGGTTTTAGACTAGAGAAAAATATCAATTTTTATAGAATCGAATATTTTTTTCCAATTCTATTCTATGCGTAAAATAAATTTCACAAATATTGTTTTAGATTCATTAAGATATTCCAAATTCAAAACTGTATTTAGAAAAAATTACATAATATTTTTAGAATTTATGAGAACAAAATCAGGTTTTAGACTATAGACAAAATGTGAAATTTTGTAAAATAGAATATTTTTTCCAAATTCTATTCTATGTGTCAAATAAATTTCCCAAATAGTGTTTTAGATTCTATAAGATATTCCAAATTAAAAACTGAATTTAAAAAAAAATACATGATATTTTCAGAATTTATTAGAACAAAAACAGTTTTTAGACTATAGACAAAATGTCAATTTTTGTAAAACCGAATATTTTTTCCACATTCTATTCTATGTGGCATATAAATTTCTCAAATCTTTTTTTAAATTCTTTAATAAATTTCAAAATTAGAACTGATTTTAAAAAAAAATTAGTTAATATTTTTTTATTTCATGGAATCAAAAACAGATTTTAGACTAGAGAAAAATATCATTTTATATAGAATCGAATATTTTTTTCAAATTCTATACTATGTTTTAAATAAATTTCCCAAATATTGTTTTAGATTCTTTTAGATATTCCACATTTAAAACTGGATTTAAAAAAAAATACATGATATTTTCAGAATTAATGAGAACAAAATCAGGTTTTAGACTATAGACAAAATATTAATTTTTGTAAAACCGAATATTTTTTCCAAATTCTATTCTATGTGGCATATAAATTTCCCAATATTTTTTTTAAATACTTTACGATATTTCAAAATTAGAACTGCTTTTAAAAAAAATTAGTTGATATTTTTTTATTTCATGGAATCAAAAACAGATTTTAGACTAGAGAAAAAATATCAAGTTTTATAGAATCAAATATTTTTTCCAAATTCTATTCTACGTGGCAAATAAATTCCGTACAAATTTTTTTAACTTCTTTAAGATATTTTAAATTTAAAAGTGAATTAAAAAAAATGCATGATATTTTTAGAATTTATGAGAACAAAATCAGGTTTTAGACTACAGACAAAATATCAATTTTTGTAAAACCGAATATTTTTTCAAAATTCTATTCTATGTGGCATATAAATTTCTCAAATATTTTTTTAAATTCTTTAATATATTTTTTAATTAGAACTGCTTTTAAAAAAAATTAGTTGATATTTTTTTATTTCATGGAATCAAAAACAGATTTTAGACTAGAGAAAAAATATCAAGTTTTATAGAATCAAATATTTTTTCCAAATTCTATTCTACGTGGCAAATAAATTCCGTAAAAATTTTTTTAACTTCTTTAAGATATTTTAAATTTAAAAGTGATTAAAAAAAAATGCATGATATTTTTAGAATTTATGAGAACAAAATCAGGTTTTAGACTACAGACAAAATATCAATTTTTGTAAAACCGAATATTTTTTCAAAATTCTATTCTATGTGGCATATAAATTTCTCAAATATTTTTTTAAATTCTTTAATATATTTTATAATTAGAACTGCTTTTAAAAAAAATTAGTTGATATTTTTTTATTTCATGGAATCAAAAACAGATTTTAGACTAGAGAAAAAATATCAAATTTTATAGAATCGAATATTTTTTCCAAATTCTATCCTATGTGTAAAAATAAATTTCCCAACTATTGTTTCAGATTCTTTAAGATATTCCACATTCAAAACTGAATTTAAAAAAAATACATGATATTTTCAGAATTTATGAGATCAAAATCAGGTTTTAGACTATAGACAAAATATCCATTTTTGTAAAACCGAATATTATTTCCAAATTCTATTGTATGTGTCAAATAAATGTCCCAAATATTGCTTTAGATTCTTTAAGATATTCTAAATTCAAAACTGAATTAAAAAAAAATATATGGTATTTTTATAATTGATGAGAACAAAAGCAGGTTTTAGATTAGGGTAAATATATCAATTTTTTTAGAATCGAATATTTTTTCCAAATGCTATTCTATGTGGCATATAAATTTGCTAAATGTTATTTTAGATTTTTTAAGATATTTTAAATTTATAATTGTATTATATAAATTAGAAAAATATCATCTAATTTTTTTTAAATACAATTTTGAATTTAAATTATCTTTAAGAATCTAAAATAATATGTGGGAAATTTATCAGATACATAGAATAAAAATTGGAAATATATTTGGTTTTACAAAAGTTGATTTTTTGTCTCTATTCTAAAACCGGTTGTTTCCATAAATTATAGAAATATCATATAATTTTTTTTAATACAGTTCTGAATTTAAAATATATTAAAGAATCTACAACAATATTTTGAAAATTTATTTGCCATGTAGAATTGATTAGAGAATTGAATTAATTGATATGACATCAATTTCTACACTTTGTTTAGGTTATGTCGTCGAGTAATCTTTTTTTGTTTTTATTTACTTCTGTGTTTTATTTTTTTTTTACTTTATATAGGTATTTATATTAGGTCTATATGTTTTTGATAAACTGGATTTATCACATTTAAATATTTAGTAATCATATATCATTTATCATATAATCATTTCTGCTCGTGGATTCAGTGAAAACGAAAATTAGAAGAAATCTTAAAAATGGTTATTCTCAGATGTTGACAAAGGGGGCGAGGAGAGGGACAGTTATATGGCTAACTCGTTTTTGCCCCCAGTCAATAGTTGATGTGATTTTGTTTTGCGAATTTCAATATTAAATAATTTATTTCAGCTTAATAATTTATGCAGAAATCCTAAATTATAATAAAAGACTTTAAACTTTTATCTATAGGTATTTGTTTTGAAAATTAACATATTTTTAATTGACTACTAAGTCAATAGAAATAAAGGTACCAGAAGTTCCGGACTCCCGCGTTGACGACATTTTTAAAAAAATATTTTTCAACTTTTGCCAACGCTATTTTTTTAGAATAGGGGAAACTGCCCTATGGTGGATAGCCGTTCCAACAGTGGATAGCTTTAAAGACTTTAAAAATTATTCATTGTACCGAAACAAATCTTAGAAAACTATAATGAATAATAATTGCTTAATGTTTCAATCATTATTATGATTGGAATTTATAGTTTATTTTGTAATTATTTAAAGTTATCTACTGTTGGAATGGCTATCCACTATAGGGTCAGTTTCCCCTACTTAAAAAATATGTTTTAAGTATAAAATATTATTAATTTTTTATTTTTAGGGCATGAAAGCACCCTCGGAAAAATAATTTAACGAATATATTTTTTTTTAAATTTCGTCTGTGCGGACATCCGGAACTTCAGATACATTAGAAATGAAGTATTTACTTTAAATTATTAATATTCATTTTATTTAAAAAAAAAATGTTAGTTAAAATCATAATATTTTTTTAATGTTTACAAATATTTTTAATTTGTAAAAGAATGATTTGTTTCCTAACAAATAAACTATTACATTTGAATCTTCGGCGATCAATAATGCTTTCGCGTTTAACTCGTCGTTTTAGTTGACTTCTGGAAGACATATTTTTACATTAAAAATTTGAATATCTGAATTACACATCTTAAAAGAGAATTTCTAGGCTAATATTTTTCCTCCAGAACACTATCTTTTATCTCTATTGGTTTTCAAGATAATTGCAAAAAACTACATATTGCTCGAAAGCGAAAAATTTAATTATTTTTCTTTAACTTGTCATAACTTTTACAGTAATAGTAATTCTTTAATAAAATTTTTAGAAAATATGCACCTTTAACCATTAGCAAACGTAAGTTTGCAGCAGTGTTTAATAACACATCCAAACAACAAACAACAAATATCTGAAATTCTCCAAAAATCTTCTTTGAACCTATCTCGAATTTTTGGTATTTTAGAAAAATTTATGAATTTTTATTCCTTGGATCAAAATACTATTTTTTGTTCAATTTTATGAGTTTTTTTATATTTCCTCTCGTTTTTTGTAAATGTATTCAACGTTATTTCATAATTTGAAAAAAAAATTGTTTGAATTATTTTTCAATTATACTCTATATTTAATGTCTTAAAATTGGTTTCTGTTTAAAACTTCTTTTCATATGATTTTTTTTTCATTTTAAAGAAGTTCTGAAACTCTTTTTTTTAAAGAAAAGTCACATTCGTTTTATAGTTTTTTTATCTCACTTTATATTTTACTTCCTATATTTTATTTTTTTATTACTGTTTTTAATATTTCAGTTTATTTTCATAATTTTTACATTTTTGCTTAGCATAAACGATTTTTCGAATTTTTCGATGTTTGTTAATTTTTTTTTTAAAGATACAATTGAACATTTTTTAAAATATTGCTGTATTATTTTTTAGTTCATTTATAATTTTTTTATCAATTCTTAAACATTTTGTAAATTTATTAAATTTTAGTTTTCTTTTTGTATTAAAAAGTTTTTTTTGTCACTTTTTTAAAATTTTTTAATTTTTATCTTATAATTGTGTAATTTTTTCAAAGCATTTATTAGGTATATTTTTAAGCTTGTTTATATTCATCCTTTTTAATTTTCTTTTTTTTTGTAATTTTCCTTTTAAATATAATGAAGGATATTATATTCAATTCTCATACTTTTGAATTCATAAAATCAATGTTTTTTATAGAAAGTCTTTAATAATTATTTAAGTACAATTTTTTAAAAATGTTTTCGAACATTTAATAAGGTTATCTTTGTTAATGAATCTTTTATTTGTAGCCGTAAAAATGATTTTAGTCTTTCGTGATTTTGACAAGTAGAATGAGCGTGACTAGAGCGAACCGATCTATCCCCATTTTCTCTGTAAATTTTCGTTTATCGAATTTGATTCGTCGCATGGTGCGATTACTCATTAGAAAAGTATGAAGAGTAGGAAACTCTAGGGTTGTAAGACGATCCGACTAGACCGTTCGTTCATTGACTCATCGATCAAAGTGTGATTTGTTAAAATCTCGTGCCACCTGCATATCTTGCATAGAACTCGACAGGTAAATTGTGAATTTATAAGATATAGTTTCATCGATGAATTGTAATCTAATTTTTGTAAGATATTTTTGTGAAATTTAATCATTGGTGTTCATAGTGTGGCAAATTATATGGGGCCGAGATTTAGATCCATTCCAACTCTTTCCGCTCTGCTCATATGAACCACATGGCGTCAAATTCATAAATTGAAGCAACCGACAAGGATTCAGATTTGTTATCTGTTCTGTACTGGATTCGCTGAATCGAAATCAAAGGTTATTAATATCTTGTATTATTTATTTTCTATCTGAATTGATTATGCGCATATCATTTTTACATTTGTATATTATGTTTTATTTTGATATTGTATATTGTGTGTAATTTGCGAATGCGGTATTTAAATTGATTTCTAATGCGTAACGTGACGTCACTCGTGATATTATGAATATTAATTTTTAAATTGACTAAATGATATTTATATTTTTAAATGAAAGAATTTATATGTAAAATAATTGAAACTTATTTATATGACGAATTTAAATCTGAATGTTAAAATATATTTTGCATTATTTATATAGAATCAGTCCGTTTATTTATTTAAATTAATTTCCATGTTCATCTCGTAATATTAATTAATTTTCCTTTTATATATTATTGCGATATTCTTAAATTGATTTTGGTTTCACTAAAAGTAATTATAGAATCAATATTGATTACATATTTTATTTTGCTGTTCATACCATTATTTAAATTGTATCAAAAGAAAATATACGTAAATTAATTTATAAACAAAAGCGAATCGAAAAATGAGTTGTGGCAAAAACAGAATAATTTCGTTTTTGCGCCCACTGAAATCTTATCCCCTTTTTTTTCTGTTAAAATTTTAATTCGTTTTAACTCCCAGTACTCAACTTATTTCGTTTTTCCACCAAGGTAATTATTTATTCCTCTTTTCCTTCCACTGTTTTTTATACCATTTTTGCTATCAGCCCCTCAACTGTCCACGTTTTAAAATTCAAAGTGAAGTTAGTCCCCGCTTTTTTTTTCGTTAATTCTGATTCTCTTTATCAGAAAATTAAATTTTTTTTTAGTTTACAGACAAAGTATGCAGATGAGGTAGCCTTAATGACGAGATATTGATTATGACTAACAATAATTTATGTATTACATACTTATATGAATTTTAATAATAATTTAGAATAGTCGAGTTTATTAAAAATTCAAATGACGTTATTTTACTTTATTGGAAAAAATTAAAATTAAAAATTTAAATACAGTTTAAATTAATCTGTAACTTTTTTAACCACTTTTGAAGATCCGAAACTTTCATCAAGTTTTATGCAAGTTTGAAAACTTCCGGAAAGGTTGCGATTCTGAATTAAAAATTTTCCAATATCAATTATTCTCTTCAGTCTTTAAATTATTGTCATGAATAATTAAATTTATTACACAAGCTTTTATTTACTTCTGTCATTTTTCAATTATTTCCTCAACATTTCAATTATTTTCTTTTCTTTAAATTATTGCCAGGAATATTTAAATTTTCAACATCAGTTTCTATTCTACTTTTGTTTATTAATTTTGAATTATTTTCTTCAAATTTCATTTAGTTTTGTAATTATTCAAGTATCTTTATCAATTTTCAATTATTTTCTTTAAACTTCATATATTCTCTATAAATTTCTTATTTATACACCAGCTTTCAATAATGTATGTTATTATTCAATCAGTTTCTCAAAATTTCAATTGTTTGGTCAATTTTTCAAGTACTCTCTTTAAATTTTTCATTTTATGCACCAGTTATCAATTATTTTTTCAAATTACAATTATTTTTGTTATTGTTCAATTATCTTCTTGTAATTTCAATTATTTTTTTTTAAATTTCAATTGCGTTCTTCAATCTTCAGATTATTGTCAGGAATATCCAAATTTTCTACACAAGTTCAATTCACTTTCGTTGTTTTTCAATTATTTTCTTCAAATTTCAATTACTTTTGTCATTAATCAATTATTTTTGTTATTTTCCAATTAGTTTTCTCATATTTTTGTTATTTTTGCTATTTAAGAATTATCTTTTACACATTGCAATTATTTTATTCAATTTTTTTTATTGTAATGAACTTTTTAATTTCTTACACCTATTTTCAATTACTTTTATAATTATTTTTATTATTGATACGAATTCATTAATTTTTTCAAACATTTTTCAATTATTTTCTTCAAACTTTAATTATTTTTATCATATTTGAATTTTTTTCCCCCATTTTTTAATTATTCTCTTCAAATTGCAATTATTGCCTTCAAACTTCAATTACTTTCTTCAAATTTCAATTACTTTCCTCAAACTTATAATTTTTTTTTAACTTTACATTTATTGTCTATAATTTTTTAATTTTTACACCAGTTTTAAATTATTTATTTCAATAGTTCAATTGTTTTGTCAAGTCTTCAAATATTTTCTTCAAATTTGTAGTTTTTTTTAAATTATCAATTATTTTTGTCATTTCTCAATTATTTTTTAAGTTACAACAATTTTTGTCAATATTGAAATATTTTTGACATTTTCGAATTATTTTCTTTAAATGTTTCATTTTCATATCATGTGCTTAAACACTGTTTTTTCCTGAGTAATATCGGACCACTCCTATTTTCTTTAAATGTCATTTTCTTCAAACTTTTTATTATTGTCATGAATTTATTATCTTTTGAAGGTCAGTTTTCAATTATTTATGTCATTATTCAATTAGTTTCTTCACATTTTAATTATATTGTTAATTTTTAAATTATTATATACAATTTTTCAAATAATGTACTAAATTTTTTATTTTTTTACTTCATTTTTGAATATATTTCTAGTTCTTCATTAATTTTTTCTTCTAAATTTCAGTTATTTTTGTCATTTTTTAACCATTTTCTACACATATACATTTTTTGGTATTTTTTAATTATTTTTTTTCAAATTTCAATTATTTTCTTGAAAATTCTTTTATTTTCTTTTTCAATTTTTCAACTATTGTTTACAAAGTGTAATTTTTACACCAGCTTTTATAATTATTTATGTCATTATTTAATTAGTTTCTTTACATTTTACTTATTTCTTCAATATCTCAATTATTGTGTGAAAATTTAAATTTTTTTCACCAGTCTCAAACTTTTGTTTCAAGTTTGAATTATTTTTGTCATTCTTTAATTATTTTTTCGTAACTTCAATTATTTTCGAAACTTTTCTATTATTTACTTCAAATTCCAATTATTTTTTTCCAGTCAATTTCCCGGGTTTTTCCCGGTTGAAGTAAAATCCCGTCAATTTCCCGGTTTTCCCGAAATTCCCGGTAAGTAGACACCCTGTATGTTAGTTTTTCAGATTCATAGATTTTAGATTTTAAATTTCGGATTTCACATTCCGGAATTCAGATTCCGTGTGACATTTAGATAGTAAAACCCCGGAAGTGAAATATACAATAAAGAATCCTTGACTTTGAATTTGGGAAGAAGAATACGGAATATTAGAATCTGGAATGTAGAATTCGTCATGTGGAGTCTAGAATGAGAAATTCCAGATATGGGATCCAGAATGTGGAACTAAGATTGAAAATTTTGGATCGTAAAATCCTGAACGTTGAATCCAGAATGAGAACTTCGAGATATGGATTTCTGAATGTGAAATTTTAATTTTGTAATTTGGATATAGTAAAATCCTAGATACGGTATCCAAAATGTGAAATCCTGGATATGTAATCTTAAATGTGGAATTTTTATCGTAAAATTGATATTGTAAAATCCCGGATGTGGAATCCAGAATGAGGAATTTTGATTGAGAAATTTGAATATTAAAATCCTGCATGTGGAATTCAGAATGAGAAATCCGAGATAGGGAATCTGGAATTTTTTTTCTAAACTTCAGATAGCAAAATTCCGTATGTGGAATCCGAATTGAAGAATCCTTGACGTTAAACTTGGAATGAGCAATCCGAGATATTAGAATCCGGAATGCCGATTTCGGATTGTGAAATCTAAAATTAGAAATTCCAGATATGGAATTTAGATTGAGAAGTTTGGATCGTAAAATCCTGAACGTTGAATCCAGAATGTGAAATCCGAGAAATGGAATACAGAATGTAGAATCCGGGATATATATTCCAGAATGATGAATCCGTCATATTGTATGCAGAAGTATTGTATTGAGAATTAAAAATCCAAAATATCAGATTCCAAAATATGACATCCACTTTGTGGAACTAAAGATTTCTGAAACCGGAACATCAAAGCCAGAAAACAGAATCGGGAATTCTTATCCCTTATGCTAATTTAAAGCAAAATGTATTTTTTAGTATATATTTATTCAACATCATAAAAGTGATCGTGATCGTGAAAGGCTGGCTCCTGGCAACACTGAATACGAACCTCGTCACCCTTCTCTTCCTTACCCTTCTATATCACTCGAGATCTGGCATCGCGGGAGTCCCTGCTCAAGATTTATCGGTAGCATCCGGGGCGTGAAAATAAATCTCGAATCGGTCACGCATCGAATGATTCGGGGAACGTTGTTAGATCGATCGTTAACATTCTCGAGTTGGAAAACAGAGAAAGCTAGAAGAAGTGAGAAAGTCGATAAAAATCCTGGTGATTCGATCCGATCCAATCCGAGCAGAAAGTAACTAACCAAGACTCTAGTAGTACGTCCTCCACTCAAGCTGTTCAAAAAGAGAAAGAGAGTGCTGCCTTTAATCAGTTGTCTGGGAAGATTACATGGGGGGTGAAAGGTGAACAAGATCTACTGTGAGGAAGTCAACCCTACAAGAGAACGGAGCCTGAAAAATTGTGTCGCTATATTGCAAACATCCATCAAACGAGGGTAAATGCAAATTAGTACTTTTGAGAAATCGACAATTCACGAGATATTTTCAATTATTATCAAGAAACATACACTACTGTCGGAAATTGTAAGTCCGATCGATTGGAGCGGATCGAAAAAACAAAACTCAAATAAAACCACGATATCTTGGTTGAAAATTAAGATAGAAACTTGGCTTTCAAAAACTTGGAAAGCTAATTAAATTCTACTTAAGAATAGCTATTAGCTAAATTTTTTAGAAATTTTAAAGTCATTTTATTAGTTGATGAGTTAGAAAAAAAAATTCTCGAATTTTTTAATTATCGTTCACGAAGTTCAGTTCGTTGTCTGATGTAGGAAAATTGGGAAAAAATTGAAAATTATATTATTCTCTTCGTTTAATTTCCAGCTTTAATTTGAGCCAAGGAAACTTGAAAAATATTGAGTGGTTCACGAAATATGACTAAATATGTCCGAGCATGTTTTTCTAAAAAATCAGTCGAAACAAAGGCACCTCATAATAACAATCTGTATTTGTATCTCTCAATTTCGGGGATAAAGAAAATAGAACAGACCAATCAGAACATGCTTTCCAATATGGGCAATTATCTGATTGGTCTATTCTGCTCGATTCTCCTAAGCCCTTGAACTTACGCCTATGGGCGTCTACAGAAATATCTAGTATCTCTCTCAATCTTTAACCTACCTAATGCATTCGTCTCTCTCGCCTTGACAGTGTCTACAGAAAAGAGCTAACTAATTTCTTATTTAAGATAAATAGAAATCTGCAATAGAATAAATTAAATTAAATAAATGACAATGAGAAAATTAATTTAAAAGTATAAAACGTTGACAATTTATAAAATTCAAATTTCTTACCTTCATGAGAAAATTTCTATACATGTAAAATTACATTATGAACGGATAATAAATAAATAATAAATTATGTTAGAAGCGTGTGATTAAGTAAAAGCGTAAGACATTTTGAGGTTATATTCAAGTGATACGAATCAAAATCGAGATCAATACTAATATACATCGAAATCAGAGTCGAAATCAATTAAAATCGAAACAATAAATCAAATTTAAATAAGATTTTAAATAAAATATTAATATTTCGTAGCTTGAATTAAAAGTCAAAATAGTCAAATTAGAAAATCAAAATTAAACTAGGTATAAAGTCAAAATCTACCGGTTTGAATTAAATAAGAATAAGCTTGACTTAAATTATTAATATCTGTATTAAAATTTATGTACAGTAAAATGAATGTTTTTTTTGTATATAAATCATTTCTAAATGTCTTCTTTTAAATTCATTATTTTCGTAAGTTAAAGGTTTAATATTAGTAAAATCAAATTTATGTGTGTATTTAGTAGAATGATATGAAATGCTTGTATTTAAAAGTTTATTTTCAGAATTACGTTTATGCTTATTAATTCTTTCTTGTAAATGTCTTTTTGTTTGACCAATATAAGACATATTACAATTAATACATGGAAGTTGATAAATTACATTATCTTTTTGTAAAAAGGAACTGAATCCTTTTGATTATGTAAAAAATTGTTTTTCTGTAGAGTTTTGTCAATTGAAAAGATCAAAGTACAATTAGTACCATTAAAAACATTATATAAAACTGAATCAAAATTTTGAATATATGGAAACACAGAAAATAATTTTTATATTAATAATTTTTATCTCTATTCTAAAATCAGGTATTTTTATCAACAGGATGTTTACAATGGAAAATAATACATCATCAATGTTGAGTGGAAAATAGATAAACAATGGGAACGAGAAAATGTGTTCGTTTCAAAAAACTTTCTTCCTTTTGTTTTCGTCAATGTACGAAAATGGTGAAACATCAGTCTATCTGCGGCCAATGCTTCATTAAAATGAGAAGTTGGAAAAAGTTCCTGGTCTGGTTTTTTTTTCTTTTGATTTAGTATTCTGTGTTTCAATTTATGGAAATTCAGGATACGTATTAAAAATTGATATAATTTTATTAGAAGGTTCTACAAATGTGTTTAATGTAAGAACTTTAATATTTATTATAAAACTATGCGAAAAATCGGAATTAGGTGTAATAAAGACGGCGCGTCTCATTATTTGCTAAATCTATATCAAAATTAATAGAGAGGAGTGCGAAAAAGAATGTTTATCTTAAAAATAATCCCTATATAACTTTTACAATTGATCAAAAATTGGTAAAATAATTTAGGTTTTTTCATGTTTTTTGCATTTAAAATTCTTTTTTCTTAATAAATTCTCCATTCAACTTTTATATTCTTATTTCTTGTCTCCTCTATGAGAAAGCAACGTATTTTACTTACTTAGAAGCGAAATGTCCATGAAATTGACATAATTTTCACATAGTTTAAAAAGCAACACAAAATATTTTATAATTTTTACAGGCTAATTTTTTCATTAAAAATCAATTATAAAATCTCAGTATAATTGTTTAATGTTTATAATTCTTATAAACAGTTTTATACTTTAAAGTTCCTCTAAATAATTTTTATACACGTAAAATAATAAAATGCAGGGTCCTAATATTGGGTCTTATCTGGAAGAGGAACCCACATTAAAAAAAAATAATCTTATTAGTTAGACCCTTTCAAAAAGAGAGATAATGCAAATTATTAAAAAGAAATTATTTAGCTTCAAAGTTCGTGTTTTTAACAAACTGATGACATGGCATGTAACGGGATAGATATTTTCTTGAGCACTCAACGAAAATATACAATTTGCTCCAAAGCACGAGTTTTTTTAACAAAAAAAATTTTTTCATGACAGCAGTCTCGAAAACTGAGAAAAAAATAATTGAAAAATAAATTTTTTCTGTGACTTTATAAACAGTATGGTACAGTTCCAGTTAATTATATTTATTTCAATGGAACGCATCAGGACAGGTTATTACATTTCAATGTTCAATCATGAATACAATTTTTTCTTTTTAATGTAATAAATATCAAATTTTATTTTCTAATGTAATACATGTTTTATTGTCCAATATATTTCAAATTATTAGTAAACTATGCATTCCTTGCTAATGAAGTCCGAGTTTCGATTAACTACAAGAGAAAAAGCATTACATCTTAATTGCATGAGTCTAATTAACATATACATCTTGTCAAATTAAAAATTGACAAAAATTGTAAAATCTTCATCTTGTACAGATGAGGCGGTATTATTAAAGATGTAAGAGATACGTAAAATCTTCTCAACATACTCATTGAACTGTTTTTTAGATTTCATTGCAAACACATATAAAAATCCATAAGCAGTTTCTTCAGTAAAGACAAACTTAATATGGTTGGGTGCCATAAACTTATATATTACATTAAAGTAATTGTATTCTTTGCCGTAATATGGATTGTCAATGCTTGGCTCTTCAACGTAATATTGGCTCCACGCAGCAACAAAAGATCCAAATAAAATTTAGATTAAATAATGAAATCTTCCAAGGCATGAAAATTTTAAATATGTCACTTCAGATGAAAAAGGTTAACATTTTAAATAAATTCAACAAAAAAAATCCTTGGGTTCGATCAGAAGATTTCACGCAAACCAATTAACATATAAATGAAATAGGAATTCATAAATCAATAAATTCATAAATCCAAAGAAATAAACATTGATAAATTCTTCCTTAATCAATAATTTACATTTTTGAGGTTAGGCGGCAAAATTTAAATTAATCCAGAATATTATATTATAAATTTTAATTAATCCTCTTCGAGACTCTAAAAATTAATTGGCAGATTATACGATTAAGACATTAATTTTCCAGATGAAAGGCAGAAACTCAGAAAATAATTAATTTTCAGAAGAATCAATATTTAAATTTTAACAGTTTATTTTTGACGATAATTTAAAAATTTTGACAATAACAAAACCAGTTTAAATTATAATATCCAAATCAAATTCCAAAATTATTTAAATTCAAATTTATAATTTTTATCTGTTCTTGTTGACTCGAAGCAGGCTAACATAAATAGAAGGTAAATAATTAAAATTAAGTTCTAAATAATAAATTATCAATTTTAAAGCAAGTTTTGGAATGTCGAACAATAATTGAGATCAGATTTTTTTAAATATGATTAAAAATAGAATAATTAAATTTGAAATAAAATCTGTATTTTCAACAAATTTAGTACATAAATTTAAAATGAAAAAATCAAAAATCGTATTTTTAAGAATTAAAAGCAACTTGTGAATTGTAAAATTTGATTAAATAAATTGTACAATGTCACAATTTTTATAAAAAAATTTAAAATGTGTGTTACATTGTATGCGTATTTGAGTTGTGAAAAATTAATCCATCTTTGGACACCATTTTTAACCCTTCGAGCCCGGACGTATTTTCGGCACCTTCGGAGCCCGGACCTATGTCGTTTTCGTCCTGTCGTGTTTACAGGTAGAAAAAATGCTTAAAAAAATTGAAAAAATTCATAGATTATCATCAATTCTTCTAGTTGAAGTAACAATTACGTTTTTCAAAAAAAAAAATTTTATTTATTATTATTATTAAAAAATAGACTTACCTCCTGAAAAATTGCTACTTCGCTTAAAAAATCATAACTTTGAGCCAAATTGAGATATCGAAAAGTTTAAAAAAGGTAATTAAGGATGAAGAGTGTGCCTTTCACAAAAAAATAGTAAATTTTATTTTCTTAAAAAAAATGATTAATTTTTTGACCTCAAAAATGGTAAAAAATTACTTCAAAATTTTTAATAAAAAGCTGTAATGACTTCTTTTAATAACAAAAAATAATTGTAAAATGGGTATAAATCAGTAAAAACTCAACATTTTAGTAGAAAAAAAAACAATTTTATTTTCAAGATAAATTTTATTTATCAAGACAAAATACAATTCTATGATCGTCGCAAGTAGTCCAGTCATCTGGTACTTTTAGACGGAAAAGTTCCTTACTTCTCGGTTTTTTTGCTTAAACCCTTTATTTTTGAACCCAAAAAAAGACTTTAAATTTGCTACATCAATTTCGCTCGGGAACCCCAAAAATTTTTTTGAAAAAGGTGTAAAATTTCAAAAAATTGGGTATACAAGTTTTCCAGTGCGTTTGATGAAAAAAATTGTTCAGAGTGAAAATAAAGTGTACAAAATTTCCATTAATTTAAAAAAAAATTAAACGCCCTACGTAAGTTAGGTAAAAAGTTATAGCCGTTCAAAAAAACCCGATTTTTTTCGATTTTTCACTAAAAAAACGTACTTTTGAGTTTTTTACCAATTGTGCGGTTCCCAGTTATTTTAAGCAAAAGTGATCAACAGATGAGTTAAAGTAGACTAAAATACCTTTCATTTACGATGAAGGAGAACGTTATAACTTAATTAGGTCCAAAGTTATGATCTTCCAAATATACCCTGTTTTTGACTATTTTTGCCATTTTGACAGTTTTTTAAAAATAACTTATTTTTTTGGTATTTTTTATCACACTAACATCAAATGTTAGACTTTACAGGTTGTTTGGAAGCCTTTAAGAACTGATTTTTTTGCCTAGACCGTAATGTAAATCTGATTTACTGATGTCGCAATCTGATTGGCTGAAGCCGGTCTGCAGACCTCTACATTATGGTACAGCAGTCAGAGCATCACAGAGTTACCTATTTAAATGTTTCGCACATATTTCTTTTTAAATATGGGTTTCTTTGGCTGAAAGGTTTAACAAAAATCCAGTTGTGGTTTATGGGGGTACGGGAGACATGCCCCCAGGTGGGGAGGGGGGGGAGAGGAGGATAAAATTTAAAACAAAAAATTAAAAAAATTATTTTTGTAGAAAAATACAGCAACTAAAAATGATATACGAGAGCATGACAAGCACTTTAAGATTTTATGCCCCTGGGGGTAAAATGCCTCTGGAGATAAAATACCCCTAGGGGCAACTTGCTCCGAGGGGAAATAAAAATAATAAAAATTAATTATTTTCAACAATAATCCTGCCTAAGGGTAATGTTTAAATACCCCCATCAAATAGGGTGACTTTCCCCTGGGGGGGGGGGGGGACAAAATTCATAAAATCTTTTTGGTTGAAAAATAATGCCCCCTAAGGATGACGCCCCCAGGAGGTTCTCACTATCCCTCCACCTGGGGCATACCCTTTCCCACGTGGGGGGACGAAAACTGAAATTATATAAAAAGTTTTAATTTCTTACTCATTTTGACTTCATAAGAAATGAAGAATACTGTCATCTAATTCTGTTCCATCTAATGTCTACTCATAGGATTTATGAACATTATAACTGATCCCATATTCAATTTAATCCCCCCCCCACGTGGGGAAGGTTATGCTCCAGATGGAGGGATGGTGAGAACCTCCTGAGGGCATCATTCTTAGGGGGCATTATTTTTCAACCAAAAAGATTTTATGAATTTTGTCCCCCCCCCCCAGGGGAAAGTCACCCCATTTGATGGGGGTATTTAAACATTACCCTTAGGCAGGATTGTTGTTGAAAATAATTAATTTTTTTTATTTTTATTTCCCCTCGGAGCAAGTTGCCCCCGGGGGTATTTTATCTCCAGAGGCATTTTACCCCCAGGGGCATAAAATCTTAAAGTGCTTGTCATGCTCTCGTATATCATTTTTAGTTGCTGTATTTTTCTACAAAAATAATTTTTTTAATTTTTTGTTTTAAATTTTATCCTCCTCTCCCCCCCCTCCCCACCTGGGGGCATGTCTCCCGTACCCCCATAAACCACAACTGGATTTTTGTTAAACCTTTCAGCCAAAGAAACCCATATTTAAAAAGAAATATGTGCGAAACATTTAAATAGGTAACTCTGTGATGCTCTGACTGCTGTACCATAATGTAGAGGTCTGCAGACCGGCTTCAGCTAATCAGATTGCGACATCAGTAAATCAGATTTACATTACGGTCTAGGCAAAAAAATCAGTTCTTAAAGGCTTCCAAACAACCTGTAAAGTCTAACATTTGATGTTAGTGTGATAAAAAATATCAAAAAAATAAGTTATTTTTAAAAAACTGTCAAAATGGCAAAAATAGTCAAAAACAGGGTATGTTTGGAAGATCATAACTTTGGACCTAATTAAGTTATAACGTTCTTTTTTATCGTAAATGAAAGGTATTTTAGTCTACTTTAACTCATCTGTTGATCACTTTTGCTTAAAATAACTGGGAACCGCACAATTGGTAAAAAACTAAAAAGTACGTTTTTTTAGTGAAAAATCGAAAAAAATCGGGTTTTTTTGAACGGCTATAACTTTTTACCTAACTAACGTAGGACGTTTAATTTTTTTTTAAATTAATGGAAATTTAATACACTTTATTTTCACTCTGAACAATTTTTTTCATCAAACGCACTGGAAAACTTGTATACCCAATTTTTTGAAATTTTACACCTTTTTCAAAAAAATTTTTGGGGTTCCCGAGCGAAATTGATGTAGCAAATTTAAAGTCTTTTTTTGGGTGCAAAAATAAAGGGTTTAAGCAAAAAAACCGAGAAGTAAGGGACTTTTCCGTCAAACACCCTTTTTTCTGACCAGATGACTGGACTAAAGTTGGTTTGGCGCATTTCGCGCAAACAATAATTTGTTTTTCGGTCTTTTTTGGTCGGACAAAAGTGGCATCGCTTTCTTTTTGACATTTTTTGAGAGATTAGATTTAAATTTTCTTTCTCTTCAATGTTTAAAAGATAACGGATGTTTTGACTAACATACGCGGATAAATCGCTGTCGTGGTCCTCAACAGCATCAACCTCTTCGTCTGAATCGACCTCTCCACAATAATTGAATATTTGACGAGGACGCAATATTCTGAGGAACTCCTCGCTCGTTCGTGGGCCCTCAGACATTTTTTTCAAAAAACAGCAAAAATCATTTTTTTAAAATACTTTTTACTTCTTTTATTTATTCCATTATTTTTAAAATACTTTTTAATTGTAAAATACGAGCATTTTGATCTAAAAACTACTAAAAAATGACTAAAAAATTTTTTTCGATTAAAAACAATTTTTTTATACTTTTTAATTATTTTTAAAACTTTTTTTAAACTAAAAGACACATTTTTACATTAAAAAAACTAAGTTTTAAAAGAAAGAAAAAAAATTACTTACACTTTTCGCACCTTCGGAGCCCGGACCTGGGTCGTTTTCGTCCACACTCAAAATGACACACCTTTCCTGAAGGCTCAAGGAGTACTTCTGCTCTGCCATTCGGTAGAAGGGTTCGCACGGAAACTTACCTTTTTTACGAACGGGTAGTGGCGCCACTGACAGCCGATTTTGGAAATTACAGCACTTTTAAATTTCGCCTGGGTCGTTTTCGACCCAGGTCCGGGCTCGAAGAGTTAAAAAACACTAAAAACTTAGATCGCTTACATTACTGTCATTCGAGAAAACATACATATTTTATAGATTCGAAAAAATGGATTTCGAGAAAAGTGATATTCGGGAAAATGGCTATTTGGGATTTTGCTTTCGGGAAAATGGGCGGTTACCAATAATTTCATGTTTTACAGACCAATACATGTGGTAATAATGAATTTTCTTGGTTGTAGAGGGTAATTACAGTCAGTAATTAATGCGACAGTGGTTAGGGTCTCTGTAGCCAAGCATCCACCAACTAGCCACTCAAGAGGTGGAAGGAGGTTCGACCTTGTTGGTGGTGATGCTCACAATGTAGTGGTTTGCAAATCAGACATGCTTCTGTAGCCCCTAAACATTCATTTGTTAAATTCCATATCTGTAAGTAACTGTCTTATTATATTTAATAGTAACAGATAATAATTTACAAGTTTCATTCATTCATTCATTTATTCTGTCCACACCTAAAGTTAGTCACTAGATGTTTTTTAGTTTTAAATTTTTACATCATATTTCATCTTTTGAAAATGTTCCTAAATTTTAAACTTAAAGCAAATTTTATTTCTTTAAATTTCTGTTAAATTGAACTTGCATTGATTGAATGTTCAATTGAACCGCGGTTCAAATATACTAAATTAAATCTCTTCTCGTCTTAAAAAGTCTCGAGTTTCGCAGTAGCACTAATTTTTTTTTGCAATTTTTAATTATTTTCATTATTTCTCCCTTTTTTTCCTCAATCTTAAATGTTCAATCTACCTTCCGTAAATTTTAATTATTTTCTGCAATTGATTCAGTTTCTGCAGAAACCACACAAATCCATAGATCGATAATTTTCAGGAATCAATAAAAACTGTTTTTATTGTAAATGTGCAAATTTTTTTTAATTCTGCTTTTTGCATTATTTTCTACTAACCTATAAGTTTAAAAATTCAATATGATTGATTTATATTTTTATTAGGTAATATAAGGTATAAATATATTAATATAAGGTATGCATTTGTTTTATGGATTACCGAAAATTCATAAAACAAATGTTCCACTCAGGCCAATAGTTTCTTGTGTTAACTCTCCTAATCATTCTTTAGCAAAAGTTTTGTACAACAATTTAAAAAAACCTAAGCTCCTTCAACTTCACATATAAACAATAGTTTTGAACTGAAAGAAAAAATAAAGAATCTTATTATTTCGAAATACCATGTTTTACTATCGTTGAACGTTAGCTCTCTGTTTACCAACCACCCGTGTGATTTAGTGATACAGAGTTTAGATAAACGTTATCATATAAGATCAGAAAAAATGCAAAATACCTTATTCAGATATTATTAACATAACCAAGTTTTTATTTGAAAATACCTATTTTAAATTCAAACATAAATTTTATCAACAAATCCATGGGGCGCCCATGGGTTCTCCAATCTCTCTTTTTTTTGCAGATATCTGTATGGAAGATTTGCAAAAAAATTGTTTAAAGATAAAAAAACAAGAACATAATTGTAATGTTCTCTTTTATTTATGTCATGTTGACGACACTATCACCTTTATACATAAGAATTTTGTGAACAATGTTGTCCATGTCTTTAATTATAATCATAAAAAACTACAATTTATAAGGATTGATAATCAAGATTATAATTAAAAATAATCGATAAATCTGATTTGAGGACAATACTCTTCAGGCAGAATTCGCGCATAACATCTTATGGAATCCGGCCCCTCAATTATAAGATTCTAAATAAATTAAACAATACTAAAAACAAGGTACATTTATATTAAAAAACACATCATATATCGGGGTTAATAATCCATATTAGAATGTCCCAGGCCCGGCTATTAAAAATTTATACGTTACTAATGACATAGAAAGGCCAAATTTATAATCCTATATAAGAAACGAGTACTGAAGGTAAGCGTTAAAAGTTAACGGAAAAGCGTTAACAGTTAACGAAAAAGAATACTATTATACCTGGTTCCTTGGTTAGAGAGAGAAGGTATGCTTTAAAATTTAAGGAGAAAGGAAACTCTTAACTCATTATACAAAATACCTTGAAATTTAAATGTTATTTCTTAATAAAAACAATAGACTACCTGCAGGGTGTCATTATCGTTCGTGCAATTTCTTGTAAAATGAGGGTTAATGGCTTTAGGAAAAAAGATAACATTTTCCAGTTTTAATGAAAAGAGAGAAATTAAATTAAATTCTAAAATTTCACCTCATTATTAAAATATACTTCAAATTTAAATTTTTCTTTCATAATACGAACAATGGACTAAATAAGCCCATTGTTTTTCGAGCCAACCCTTGCATTATGAAGGTTATAATTGAGGGGCTAGATGCAATAATCAAAATGCGCACCTTTTCATAACGCAGTCTTAAAAATGGCGTGATTCAGTTCTCTGTAGATAACCAGAAAGTTGCAGATTTAAGAACGATTCACTGTGTGACGTCAGAGTGCAAACAAGTACAGTCCAAATTGCATGTCTCCCACTTTTCTACTTTTCTTGCACGCACTGTTTGACCAACAGAACAGAGTCGATGTCTTTAGCGTGAGTAGTACAGCTTCAAAATCTAACCTGACCGTATCACTAGCGCGGCGTGTTGACAAGTAAAAAATTGTGAGACATTCAATTTGGATTGTATTTGTGTACACTCTGACGTGACATAGTAAATCGTTCTTAATTCTGCAACTTCCTGATTATCTATACAGAGAACCGAATCACGCTTTTTATGACTTTGTTATGAAAAGTATCGTTCGTAACTGCGTGAACAAAGCAGTTGTTTTAAAACTCGCGCAATTTTTGCAACTCGTTTCACTCGTTGCAAAAACATTGCTCTCGTTTCAGAAACGACTGCTTGTCACGCATGTTACGAAATATACTATGTTTTTTCCTATAAAGAATTTTGTACCTTTTTTAGTTTTCAATATAATATTAAAAAACCAAATTTTTGAAAATAGAAAATTTTTAATGTTTTACCTCTTCAACTCGTAATAGCGTGTTCATTTTTCAATATTTTACAAAACTACCAATAGGAAACTTAGATTAGGGTTTTCTGTGACCAAATCATCAAGAAAAAGTCAATTATCTTAATAAACAAAAAAGTTGTTAATTTTTTTCCAAGACATTGCAAAAAACGTGTTTTGTTAGCTTTAAGCGTTTCGTTTAGAGGAAAAATTTTCAGATACATTAAACTCAAAGCGTAAAAGTTCTTTATTAGGATATAAAGAAGTTTTCTGGAAAGTTTCATTAATATATTTTAAATACCTGAAAAGTTATTAATGTTTAAAGTGACTAGCGCGTCAGATATCTCTCGCGTAAATTACCGTCAAACGCGCAAGAGGTTCGTTTATTCAGGTAAGTTGTCGAAATTATATTTTGATCTATTTGGCAAGCTGAAAAAAATAATATTTAATTACAAAAATGTTATAATTTAATGAAAATTAAAGATTTTCTTTTAAAGTTAAGTTTTTCTCTCCTATTTATTCTCATAAAAATAGTTCTTTACAATGTTTTTAGTTTGCGTTATTTCATTGTTTCGTTTCCCGGGAGTGAGTCGTGTTTGTAAACAATATATAGATCAACCTATTCTTGTTGTGTCCGTTAAAGGTGTATAAAGAAGAAAATAAATTAACGTCGGGTTTTATTGCTTTTCTAAAAGATTGTAGTGACACTTTTCAGGATTTTTTCATTTTTTTTTTATATTATTCAAGTTTTGAATATGCTTTTTTAAGTTTTAAAAAATTAGTGGAGTGTTAATAATGGAAAATCCAGTACAACAAACAACAAGTAGAAAGCGTCCAAGAAAAGAACATTTATGGGATCGAAATGTTCGTAAAACTAATAAAAACAAGGTAACAAAAACAAATAATATTAATAAATTATTTAACCTTTTAAGTGATAAATAAATTATTTAAACTTTTAAGTGATAAATAAATTATGCAACTTCTATAAAACTGATAATGACAAGTTCTCCTATGATTTTTTTTTCTAAAAATGTCTACAATTAATTAATAATAACTGGGATAATAAATATTTTGATTCAATTTGAAAATAAGAAAATTAAAAAAGTAAAGAAGTTTAGTAGATCTACCAATTAGTAGATCAATAAATAATACAACAAATGAGAAAATAAATAAACAGAAATATGTAAAATAAATAAAAAATGAATATTAAAATTAAAAAGTTATCTTAAATTAACAGTAGTTTTTTTTATATTTTAGGGAGCAGAATACATTTCAACAACAAAAAAAATTGTTCCAGAGACAAGTTTTAAAAAAATAGATTCGTGCTGTAAAGGAAAATGCTTTGAAGTATGCTCACTAAAAGAACAAGAAAAATTATTTAAAACATATTGGAATTTGCAAGATTATGGTAAACAATCAGTCTTTTTAAGTACTATGATGAGGTGTAGAGAAACAAATGAGATGAAAGGAACAGTGCGACAACGTTTAATAGCGTGAAATTATTATTTTCCTACCTATGATGGAGATATTCCTGTCTGTAAACAATTCGTTTGTAAGCTTTTAAATATTGGAAAAAAGAGATTGGAAACAGTGCAAAAAAAGAAATTAAAGAATGCTAATTTTGAAGATTTGAGAGGGCAGCATAACAATCACAATTTAAAACTGACGGAAGACTTAAAACAATTAATTAAAATCCACTGTGAATCTATTCTCCATGAAAAATCTCATTATTCAAGAGAATCGACAACTTTAAATTATTTTTTAAATCCGGAACTGACTTTAAAAATAATGTATACAGAATTTGTAAATTATTATTTCGCCGTAACACAAGATACGAATGTCCCTATAGATGAAACAACGTACAGGAAGTATTTTAATTATAATCTTAATTTCAGTTTTAAATTGCCACGAACAGATGTATGCAATACATGTTTTGAGAGCGAATCCCATGAAGTAGATTCTGAACAAATCACTAAGCACAAAGAGGAGTTTAGAGAATATTATGAACTAAAAAATACAATTTTAAAAGAAAATAATGTTCTTTGCTGCGAATTTGATTATGCTCAGAATCTACCATTGCCAAAAATTCCGGTTTCAGATCAATTTTATAAACGTTTGTTATGGTTGTATTTGTTTAACGTCCATATTTTTGGTTCGAATGATAGTTTTATGTTTTCTTTTTTAGAAGGAAGCGTTAAAAAGGGCGCAAATACCGTGTGCAGTTTTTTAAATTACACCATAAACAAAGTGCTTGAACATACAACTTATAGAAAGATTGTTCTTTTTTCTGACGCTTGCCCTGGTCAAAATAGGAATTATACAGTTTTAAAGTTTTTATCAGCATTGTCTTCCAAGCTTAAAATCGAAATTTGGCATATTTTACCTGTTCGTGGCCATTCTTATTGTCAATGCGATAGAAACTTCGGTTTATATGCACAGAAAAAAAAGAAGTTGGAAAAAATTGAAACGCCGCAAGAGTATATAAATCTGATTAAAAATTCTCGCGATCCTCAATTCACAATGGTTGAATCTGCCAACAATCTTGTTTATGATTTTGAAAAATTATTTCAGAAAAAAATAAAAATTCCTAAGTCGGTTAAAATCAGTCAAGCTTGCGTAATTCATTATGCGACTGATTTATCTATAAATATTTATAAAAATTATAGAATGCAAAATCCTTCTTGCTTTAAAGTTCAGTTAAATTTCAATCTAGAAGAAATAACCACTTTTTCTTCACCAAAAGTCGGTATTTCAAAGGCTAAAATGACTGATGTGAAAAGTTTATTGAGATATATTTCTCCAAACGGACAAGCGTTTTTTAATAATTATTTTAATCAAATAAGTAACAACAAGGAAAAAGATGATACTGACTAAGAGTAGAAATCATGAAAATAACTAAAGTCTAAACATTTATGTTTAAATTAAATTAAAAGTAAAAATATTGTAATTCCAACTTTGTGCATATAAAAGAGTTAAAAATTCTTTAAAAATAAATATTTACGACTACAATGCATTTTTTCTTATTATAGTAAAAAACAAAAATGAACCCTGTAGATGACAACAAGAAACGAAATGAACTGTAGAAAACAAAACAATGAAATAACGCAAACTAAAAACATTGTAAGGAACTATTTTTATGAGAATGAATAGGAGAGAAAAACTTAACTTTAAGAAAAAATCTTTAATTTTCATTAAATTATAACATTTTTTAATTGAATATTATTTTTTTCAGCTTGCCAAATAGATCAAAATATAATTTCGACAACTTACCTGAATAAACGAACCTCTTGCGCGTTTGACGGTAATTTACGCAAGAGATATCTGACGCGCTAGTCACTTTAAACATTAATAACTTTTCAAGTATTTAAAATATATTAATGAAACTTTCCAGAAAACTTCTTTATCCTATATAAGAAATTACTTAGCTGTTTTCTGTAGACGCTGTGCAAGCGAGAGAGACAAATGCATTAGGTAGGTTAAAGATTGAGAGAGACACAAGACATTTCTGTAGACACTACGTCTACAGGAAAAGAGACAAATGCATTAAGTAGCTTAAAGATGGAAAGAGACACTAGACATTTCTGTAGACGCTCAAAGGCGTAGGTTCAGGGGGTTTAGAAAAATCGACCAGAATAGACCAGTCAGATAATTGCTCATATTGGAAAGCAAGTTCTGATTGGTTTGTTCTATTTCCTTTATCCCCGAAATTGAGAGAGACGAAATGCAGATTGTTATTATGAGGCGCCTATGTGCAAACCTTTGCATGTGTGATGTGAATATCGTTTAGAGTAATTAGATGCACCAACGCATGTACATATATGCACATATGCATAAGTGATTGTCATGTCCGAAGTTTATTTTGGAATAAAATTATAAGGTAAGTGTTAATCTTATAAAATGAAGTAGGTTTGTTTACATGTCAAACGTAACCTTCTAGGTTGTTTATTTTGTAAATGTAGAGGAGAGGGCCCCAAGATGGACAGGGCGCCAAGATGGACATTTCGTATAAAATTTTTGTTTAAGGTGACAGCGCCTTGTGTTTTCTTTCATTCTTGTTGTTTATAAAGACGACGATTTTTATGCGCATTTGAAGAAAAAAACAGTTTCTTTGTTCTACACATACTACCTAATTTTTCGTCTAAAAAAGTTTTGTTGCAGTTTTTCCTTAAGTTGGTATCGTTATTTAAATTTGTGATTTAGAATAAGTACTTAAGGTTATAATATTATATATTTATCGTATAATAATTTTCTAATATGATTTTACTAATATTGTGTTTGTACAAAAATTTTTACTGGGGCTCAAAAAATGATGTCATGTACTCGAAGATGGACACCTGCCATATTTCAATGTATTTATTTTCATACTAGCAAAATAAAACGCGCGCCAGCGCGCGAATAATTTTTTATACATTTTAGAAATTATAAAATACAATAATAAATATAACAAATCGGTAAATAATATTTATCTAATAAGAAGAAATAAATATTTTAAATATAATATTTAAAAATCAATTAACATAAATAAAATAAATATTTATCTAGGACAAAATTTATAATATTTTAGAATTAAAAAAATTGCAAAAAATAATTGAAATTAAACAAAATGATTGCAAATTTTGCAAATAAATAAAAAAAAATGAAATCAATTAAAAATTCAGGAAAGTACTTTAAACAATCATTAAAACGTTTTAAACATAAAGAAAATAATTTAAATTTGAGAAAAATTCTTCAGAATCTTAAAAATAAATTAATAGCTGTTAGTTTGTATGATAAATATGTAGTTACCCTTATATGGTCCTCTTGGACTGCGGGTGTTTTGTGGTAAATAAATAAATAAATAAATAAAATAAATAAAACAAAATTGAATAATGAAAAATTAGAGAAAATAATTGAAAATTGAAATACATGGTTGAAAATTGAGATAAATAAATTAAAATTTAAAAAAATAATTAAAATTAAGGAAAATAATTAAACAAATTACATAAAGTATTTTAAATAAAAGAAAGATAAACAAAATTTGAGAAAAATGCTTAAAACTTTCAGAAATTCATTGAAATAAACGAAAATATTTAAAAATTAGAGTAAAGAAAAAAAAATAAACATAATTTAAAATTGAACAGAACTATTTTCTAGATTACAGTTATATTTAAATTTGATGGTTTTCAAATGAATCATTCAAGTTATTTGATTTTCATATTACTGTTATTTAACTGTAAAAGTCTTTTTATTTTTTAACCCTCTGTAGCACGGTGGTTACCACCAAAATCTCCTTGATTTTTAAGATTTTTTTTATTAATTTATATATGCCTGACCCAATTCAAATAATAGATTACTTTTTATTTTTTGTAGAAAATTTACGTTTCCAAACTTTAATTTTAAAGTATAGTCAAAGTCCCTTAAGTATCCGTCTGTTAAGTCGCACTTATCCTTATTTTTTGGTAATATACATTTTTACTCACACGAATTTGATACCCCCTATGTAAATTTCTATTGTATTTTTGCAGCTGCGCTAAAGAACTTAAGATGGTTTTTAAATGTCATAACAGTAATTGAGTTAATATTAAATTTATTGAAAATGTTGTTGCTTTTGGTTTAAAATTTTTTTTATTATTAAATGGCAGAATTTGAAAAAAACAATTTTTAATGATGTAAACAGTAAGTATAAATTTATTTGTTATTATGAAATTAAATATTTTAAATGTAAAAAAAATAATAATAATTCATAAAAGTCAAAACTTTTGAATGATATAATTTTTAAGTTTTTCAACTTCTCTAAATCTAAAAATCATTATTAGAAAAATCATTATTGAATACAATTATTTTATAGAAAAATCATTATAGAAAAAATATTTTTATGGCTTTCAAAAAATGTTTGCCGCAAAGGGCACACACTTTAAATAAGAATTGATTTCATCATTCTATGAATTTTTTTCCTGTGACATTATTTCTATGACATTTTTTCTGTGACATAAATTCTCTGACGTAATTTTCATGACGTCGCGAAAAAACGTCACGTATGTATGACATAAAATTCATGTCATATATTTTCGTAAGGGATAGAACATTGAGAGAAATCATGCAAATCGATACTCCTTTTGGTGGTAAAATAATCATTTTAGGAAGTGATTTTAGACAAGTTTTACCAATAAAAGAAAGAGGTACAAAATATTAAATTATGAACTTGTTTATTAAAAAGAGTAAATTGAGAAAGAAATTTTTAATATTCACATTATCTGAAAACATGCGAGCTTTACCAGAAGAAACAGAGTTTATAGATTTTCTGTTAGAAATAGGAAATGGTACAAATAATGTTGTTAAAGATTGTGTTCATTTACTACAAAGAATTATTGAAAAAGGAAATGTTGATATTGCAAGAAATACGTATGAACACTTGATTAAAGAGAAAAAATTTCAAAAATTGTCATTTGATGCTATTTTGGCACCTAGAAATATTAATGTTAATAACACTAACAAACAAAATGTATTGTTATTAGATAACGATAAAGAAAAAGTATATAAAAGTATTAAATGTATAGATAATTCTGATAATGTTCATAATCATGATGTTATTTTACCAGAATATTTAAACACTTTATCGCCATCTGGTTTACCACCACTTTTATTACATTTGAGAATACCTTCAGTTGTAATGTTAATTAGAAACCTTAGCATTAATAAATGTTTATGTAACGGAACAAGATTATTGGTGTTAGATTTACAAAATCATGTAATTAAAGCTGAAATATTGACCGGAGATAAGTGTGGAAATATTGTATTTATACATCGTATATTATTATATTGTGAGAATTTTTATCCTTTTACATTCAAGAGAAGACAAATTCCAATCAAACTAGCCTTCGCTATTACTATTAATAAATATTAAGGACAGACATTTCATAAAATTGCAATTGATTTAAGAAAATATGTAATTAATCAGGGTCAATTGTATGTATCATTGTCAAGGGTCCGCTCTTTTGATTCAGTTAAACTACATCTAGGTAATCAAAGAAGTGAAAAATATATTAAGAATTATGTTTATAAAGAAATTTTTTAATAGGTTTAATAAAATTATGAAATATATTGTTATCTTGTCATGAAATTTAAATATAAGTTTCTATATTACAGTTAACATTACTTTTTGTATAGCTCATTTAGAATGTAATTTCGACTTTAATTAAAGATTAAAATTTAATACATTTAAAATTTTAAATTTCAAAAAAAGAAAATAATTTAAAATTACATCTTTAATTATAATTATAAATAATTAAAGACATTCCTGTTTCTAAACAACTTAATTAATTAAAAAATAGTCATAGGGTAATTCGAGGAGAGATAGATCATGAGGTGATATAGATAACTTCTCGACATTTTGAATCTCTTTCACTTATAGGTCTGGTTATTTGTCAGTTAGCATGTCATGATACATAGACTAAAAGTTCAAAGGGTCTTTTCATTACCAAATTTATTTAGAAAGCAAAAGGACAAGCACTTTTTTATTTCTTAAAAAAAATACTCCAATATTTTTGTGGCGTGTTAAATATAATAATTTTTTCGTTTAGTCATTATGATTTGTTACTAAAGTAATACGTACGTCGAAGTATGGCTGTTATTGCAAGGTAAATATATGTAATAAAACATGATTCGAAAACTTATTTTAATTTATCGCGCACCTTACTTTTTGTGGATGTTCGAAGAGAGATGGTTCACTGCTCTATAAATATATGACTAAGTAAAACATAACTTTTTTTAATGAATGTACAATTTTTTAATTTATGAATAAGTAAAATTTTCATTTAGCAATAAGTGATATTTTCACTTTCCTTAGATATATATATAGGTTGTGTTATTTACCTTGTACATTTAGTACAAGGTAAACTAATTTTAACAAATTTGTAAATATATGTAGTAAATATTGAGTGGCCAAAATTGATTTTAAGTCAAAGTGTTTACATAAACGAAATTTTAAAAATTTGATGAAATCGATTTAATTGTTTATGGAGTAAAATAAATTGATCCATAACAGATAAAGAATAAGAGGAACCTATTTATGCAAAATAATTGTTTATTTTTACATGTTCTTTGTTTATTTATATTGTTTGAAAAAATTAATTTTTTTTCTATTCCGTCATTAAATAAAACGTTGCTGTCAATAGATATTTATAGCCATAAAGTTTCAAAATTTTCTTTCATAATTAGTATAATCAAGGCATCATACATGTTTTTTTTTGCTTAATTCGCTCGGTCCTTGGAGACGAAAAACACATTTAGGGCTCAAAGATGGTTAGTTCACACCCCTTTTTTGGTAAAAACATACATTAAGCTTACGAAATCTAAAATTCCTTCACAATGTTCGCCTTTCAACCAATCACGGTTTTTAAAACTGTCTTGTAGCTAAATGTTATGTCAAATAGAGCTTGTCTAATTCCTGAGCTCCAATCGCTCTCTCAGTGAAATACCGTAAACAAAATATTCTCAAGTATGTAATTATCAGAACTTGCATTTGGCCTAACTTTTAACTTTTTGAATTCGTATTTGTTATAAATTTAAAATTACTTAACTCGCATTTGCGATTTGCATTTCTTAAAATTTTCAACTTCTCGAAATCGTATTTTATTTATTTATTGAAGTTCCTAGGGCTAAAGTATTTGTTGGTACTTCTACACTCCAAACTTGTGGTTGCATTTGTCCGAACACTAAATTTGCATTTTTTCCAATCTTTCAAATCACCAACTCGTATTTAGCAAAATATTAAACTACCCACATTTAGAACTGTAAGAACTTCTAAATCTCTAAATTTCCATTTGTCTGAACATTAAAATAACCAAACTTACATTTGTTAAAATTTTGAAACACACGAATTTGCATTTGTCCAAACTTTGAAATCACTAAACTCACGTTTGGTTGAATTTTAAAATCTCCGAATTTGCATTTGACTGAACTTTTAAATGACCGAACTTGCATTTATTCGAACTTTCAAATCACCAAACTTGCATTTGTCATATATTACATCGACCTATATTCAATAACATTTTTTTTCACTTTTTTTGTAAATGCTATTTTCTTTCTTCTGATATTTGCTTACAATTTATTTTTAACAATTGTCAAAAAAGAGAAAACTGTGGAAAATTAATATTTAGTCAACATTTAAGGAAGCTTAAGTTAAACAGACCTTTTGTATTGATAGTTCAGGTAATTCTAAGGATTTTCGTGACAAAATATAAAATAGAATTCAGAACAATAGTGATATAATTATTACAACCCTATTCCCGTTACATCATACTCTATAAGCTGTCCTTTATTTATTCATATGTTAAAATGATACTATGACATGGCGCGCGTAGCGCGCAGTTTTTGATCTAGTATCCTAATAAAGAACTTTTACGCTTTGAGTTTAATGTATCTAAAAATTTTTCTTCTAAACGAAACGCCTAAAGCTAACAAAACACGTTTTTTGCAATGTCTTGCAAAAAAATTAACAAATTTTTTGTTTATTAAGATAATTGACTTTTTCTTGATGATTTAGTCACAGGAAACCCTAATCTAAGATTTCTATTGGTAGTTTTGTAAAATATTGAAAAATGAACACGCTGTTACGAGTTGAAAAGGTAAAACATTAAAAACTTTCTATTTTCAAAAATTTGGTTTTTTAATATTATATTGAAAACTAAAAAAGGTACAAAATTCTTTATAGGAAAAAAAGGTGCGCATTTTGATTCTCTACAAATGTCCATAATTAAAATTGCAATTTTAAAACCTTTAAAAAACCGATCTGTTGGACAATAGTTTTTCGTCGAAATTCGCGCGTATCCCCTTATTGTATCCAGCCCCTCAATTGGTTTTGGAAAAGAGAAAAAAGTTTCAAACTTTAACGAAAAGACAGATATATACAATAGTGCGTGGTATAGAAGTGTATGGTAGTGAACGTTATTAATGAATAGAACGAATGTGTATAATGTGGAAGTGAATAATGCTTATTATCGTGTATTTTTTATTAAGTGTATATAACAGAAATGTGTTTAATGTGTAAGTGTATAGTATAAATATGCTTATTGTTTATTAAGAGTTTGTGTTGAATAGTTCCTAATACATTGAACGAAAAGTATTTATTAAAGAAATGAACTGTAAGTATTCAATAATAAATCATAAAGTGATTCTAATAGTAAATATACAGTAAAAATTAAATGTGAAAAGTGACAGTGATTCAAATGAAAGAGTGCAAAATGTTTTGACTAAAGTAACAATAATTAGAAAGTGTTTAAATTTTTTATTTCCTTCTTATTTTCAATAAATTTAGTGTTATGAGATGCTTAAAGTGTCCATAAAATGGGATTGTGGATTCATTAAACAAGTGATTAATAAGTGTTTAATAAATAAATTAATTGTGAATGTTTAGTAAATCATAAAGTGATTCTAATGTTTCTAAATAGTCGTTACAGTGTAAAAGAAGTGTTAATAATAATAGAATTATAAAGAAAAGGTGAGATAAAGATATGAGACAATAACATGAGACAATGATATGATGTAAACAGATAAGACAATGAGAAAAATGAGGTAAAAATATGAGACAATAGCATGAGACAATGAGATGAGATCAACATGTGAAACAATGAGAGAGATCAGGTAATGAGATGAGATAAATAGATATGAGATAAACATATGAGATACAGAAACAAACAAAAATTAAGACTTGAAATATAAACATACTTTGATGACATGTAGGATAAAGAGTTGATTATGGAGTAAGATCGTGAGACATAGAAAATAAAATTCATTTTTTATTAATATTTTTTTTTGCAAGTTGTTTTTAAAAAATGAGTTCTCAGTCAAAGAGGAGATATTTCAATATAAATGATAAAGATTTGGATATTATTTGTAATGGGGATATGCTAAACGACAATCACATGTATAAATTTCAGGAATTATTGGAACTTGCATTAGGTAGTAGATTCTAAAAGCAAATTACAGGATATTTAGAAATTTTAGATAAAATAAAAGCAATTAATAAGAATAAATCACATATTCAAATATTGTTTAATGGGAATCGACTTTTGGGTCACTGGATTAATTTATTTATTTATTTATTTTATAACCACCCGCAGTCCAGTAATGAACCATAAATGGGTTACAACAATAAGCATGAAAAATATAACGACGAAAATCAAAGATAATTCATAAATGTGGTTAATCGTTTTTACAATGTGTGTTGATTAGAATTTGAAAGAACATTAGTTGCTACGATTCACAAAAACATACATTATAGGTGTTTGCAACAATGATTCTATTTATCTTATTTAAGTGAGGCTTAATTCTCTGAGTTTTTCTATATAAATATTAATCTGTCTAAGAAATTCTGCATTTGAAGAAAAATACATGTCAGGGCTAGGTTTTAAGAACTTAAACATACTATTAATATGAAGACATGAAGCATAGATAGGAGCAGTGTAGCCAATAGAGACATCCGGTAATTCAAAATAAAAAGGTAATGTATTTCTAGCATCGTTGTAGCTCGGCACAAAAAACATTAGTTGCTGAAGGAGAAAAGGACATTCAATTTGAGCGTTAATTAATTTAAAAATAAAAGTAGTAGCAAAAATAATCCTTCTCTTCTTCAGTGTCAAAAATTGAAAACGTTGACATAAATTCAAATAATCACAACCACGTGGAGGATAAGCACCATTTATTTTAAATGCCAAGAATTTAAGAAATTTTTTTTGAATATTTTCCAACTCTTTCGCGTATTTATCATATTGCGGATTCCATATAATGGAAGCATACTTTTCCAATTATGTTAGATTTTACAATATAAATTTTACACATGCATTTTGATTGTTTATTTGATTTACACAATTCTTTAAACATTCCATGTTCAATTATAGTTTTAACATAATTTGTATTAAATAGTCATATGACGCAATAAAGGAAAAATACAAATGATTTATAGATTTTATTCTATTGTTCAATAAAATGTAACGTAACAAAACTAAATAATGTTTATTTAAGTGAAGTCCTGAATTTTTATTAAATACAAATGTTATTGATGAGAAAATGTTAAAACATGTTTTTATTGATATATCATGTTCTTATAACCTCGTCAGCCTTGCTTATAGAGTTGATTTTGCCGAAAAACTCGTTTCTTCAATTATTTGCAGCTAGTAACGTTAATTTTCGGGACTTTGGACTAGAACCTCCCCTTCAAGAACTATGAGGAGATGATAAGAATGAGAAGTTAAAAAGAATAGTGAGCCAGACAAAAATTGTTAACACCTCTAATCAGAAAATTAAAAAAAATAGAGCAGATTACAAAAAAAACTATTATCAAAGATTGCAATTGAAACAGAAGATATGCCATGATAAGGATGAAAATAATGAAATACTATATTCAAAACATATGCAGGGGAAGGATGTAAAGATTCGAGATGAGAAAATAAGAAAAAGTCACGCAGAATATCAAAAACAATATTTTTAAAGATTAAAATTAAAAAGAAACATTATCTATGAGAAAAAAATAGATGTTTCGGAACATAGAGGTAAAAAATAGAGTCATTTATGAGAATGAAAATAAAATTGATATTCGTGATTTTGCTTATGCAGAAAAAAGTATTAATAATATATATGTTCCAAGTTATAACGAACATTATCTTGATAAAATGTCGTTTTTTTGCAAAAGATGCAAGGTTAAATATTTTGAGAAAAAAAAAGTTCAAAAGAAATTAACTTATAGTGATTTTTGCAGTCATGGTGGTATATCGTTGCCTTCAGAAAAATACCTTCATGAATTAAGAAAATTGTTAGATAAATCTCATAAGAAATCTGGCCATTTTAGGAATAATATAAGACTTTACAATAATTCATTTGCTTTTGCATCTTAAAATGCCAATGTATTTAATTTCAATAATAGAAGGCGGGAATCTTTTTGACATAAAATTCAAAGTCGAATTTATTATCAAATCAACAATTCCTTGATTCCTAAAATTGATAATGATCCATCTTTTGGTCAATTATTCCTGTTCGATCCAGAAGAAGCATTTTGCTATAGATTAAATAAACATGACAACTTAGATGTGGATATATTATGTAGTATTGACAATTTATTGAGAGATTGTAACGCATATACAAAGTCTTTTTTGATGATGTCTGAGATCATTAAAATGGAAACTGCGTTAGCAAAAAAAAAAAAAATAATGAAGAAATTCTAGAATTACAACTAATGTTTACTTTAAAAAAAGGATTGGATAAAGGAAGGTACAATTTTCAAAGATGTAATGAAGTTGCTGCTATTTTTAATATAAATTCTGAATGTTTAATACCAGAGTCTTATGTAACGATTTATAATAAATCAATTAAACAATTGCAATTGGTTAGTCATTTAGATCCAAATGTTGTACCTTGGATATATCCTATACTTTATCCTCTCGTAAGCAAGGGTTATATAGTATCGATATGATTCGTACAAACGAACCAGAAATCAAACTGTGTCCAGATCTGCTTATATAAAATTTAAAGTAGGATTAAGAGATCATACCTTCAATCAATTTTTATATTATGGAAGACTGTTTCAGCAATGGTTAGCTGATAATTATGTTAAAGTTGAAAAAGTTAGGTTACAGTTTACCTAATTAGTCAGCTTCTGATAGACCTGACATTGTCATTAATTTTCTTTTTTATTATATTATGTATTTCTTTCATTTCACATAATTATATATCTGTGACTCATCGTTGTTCCATTTGCGCATTTGTTTTTTATTATTACCTATAAAAACATTTTAATATTTAAAAAATTTATCAATTTTCAAAGGTCATATTTAAGAGCTTCACGATTCTGTAAAAATATATAACAAAAATTTTAAACAAAATGTTAACTAAAGCTAATATTTTGTTTCAAATAGCATTCTTCAGATAGCATTGTTTATGGTTGTTCGTGTGTTTGTGTGTAGAGATATACTTTTTCTTATGCACTCGATAACTCAAGAACGATTTAATGGAATCAAATAAAATTTGTCATGGTAATTTTTACTATCAAATTCGAAAATTAGACACAAGGGTTTTTAACAATCACCATTAAAAAACTTTAATAATTAAAATATTTTATAAAAAGAACGAATTTTTCATCCTATAAATTCAACTTAATATAAACATATTTTGTTATCCAGATCATGTTTGCTATAATTCTCCAGTAATCTTCATGTAAAAATACATCAATACACCAAATTTCAATACTCTAGATAAAATAGTTTAGTACGTTTTTTTATATGTTTTTAATAAAAAAATCTTGTTATTTACTTGACAGAGAAAAGGTTTTTTTTATGACCAACAACTTCAACCATAAAAGAGAGAAGCTTTAAATGATCTCAAGAAGGTGAGGTGAAAAAAATAATTTACATTTTTTTCGTGTAGTCACAATTAGCAACGTTTCGTTGACAAAGTTTCGTCAACATCATCAGGCAAATTTGTCAAAAAATTTTAGAATTATAAGACACGTCAAAGTGGAGACATTCTGCCACGAGTCGGACAAGACAACTGACTCGTGGCAGAATGTCTCCACTTTGACGTGTCTTATAATTCTAAAATCTTTTGACGAATTTGCCTGATGATGTTGACGAAACTTTGTCAACGAAACGTTGCTAATTGTGACTACACGAAAAAAATCTAAATTATTTTTTTCACCTCACCTTCTTGAGATCATTTAAAGCTTCTCTTTTTTATACTCATTATGGAAGGATTTAATTCTGGTTTATTTATCAACTTCAACCATGTTCTCTATAATTTCCTTGTAATGTACACGTGAAAATACATATGTAAATAAAAAAAAAATTTTTAGACAACTAGAATTTTTTAAACAATTTATTATTGTTAATTTACAGCTATTATTCAAATAAACCTAGCGAGATGTAGTTTTTTTGTCACTCAACTATTTTTTACATTAACAAATAAAAAAAGTATTTACTAAAATTAACCACAACAACAATTTGCAATTGTTAAAACAAATTATTCTTAACAATATCTACTTCTTCACAAATGCACCTAGAAAGACACAATTTTTTCCTAATTTTTTTCTTCAATTTAAAATTTAAATTAACCCAAAATCAAAAATCATATTTTTAAGAATTAAGCCACTTGTGAATTGTAACATTTTTTATAATAAATTTTACAATTTCACAATTTTTATAAACAAATTCAAAATGTGTGTTATATTGTTTGTGTGTTTGAGTTGTAATTGTTTGTAAAAACTTAATACATTTTTGGAAACATTTAAAAAAAACTTAAAACTTAGATCGGTTACATTATTTGTCTGGTTAGATTTCAGGAAAAAAGGTATTCGGAAAAACTGTCATTCGAGAAAATGGATTTCGAGAGAAGTGGTATTCGGGAAAATGGCTATGTTATCAACGGGACAGTAGATATTAGGAACAATATAAAAAACAAGATTCTCTTTACAAAACGTATTTATTCACGCCAACAAAAAATACCGAACTGAACTTCCTCACTGGAAATTACTTCAAATCATTATAAGACAATTAGCACCTTTTTCCTTCTTCCTTTACAAAACTCCAAATTTGCAATTATCGGCTTACCTGAAATTCTCAAATATAATTGCTCTCTAAGGAAAAATAAACTTTTATTATTTCATTTCAAAGGACCAAACCTTTACTATTTAAGGCTACAGATTTTACTGAAAGATATAGCCTATTACAAATTCCAAACTTTAATAATCCCATGGACAATTTAATATTTCTATTTTTCTATTAAGACCATTTCTGTCTCTTACAGGCTATATTCGGGATTTAGCATTCAGGAAAATGGCAACCAATAATTTCATGTTTTACATACCAATATATGTGGTAATAATGAATTTTGTTGGTTGTAGAGGGTAATTAGAGACAGTAATTAATTCTGCAGTGGTTAGGGTCTCTGTAGCCAAGCATCCACCAAATAGACACTCAAGAATTGGAAGGAGGTTCGATCTTGTTGGTGATGATGCCCACAAGTGTAGTGGTTTGCAAATCGGAGGTGCTTCTGGAGTATAAATAAATTTTCATTTTTTCTTCATAATTTCCAAAATTTGTTGTTAATTGTCTTCAACTTCAATTATGTTTAGCTTTCTTCCATTCTTTTTTTCAAGTTTTAATTATTCTTATTTTCTTCAATTAATTTTTAAATTTTCAAGTATTTTTCTCAAATTTCAATTATTTTATTAATTTACAAATTTTTTTTTAATTTAGTAAAAATCCTTTGCAATTTTTCAAATTTTGGATTTTCCCCGATTTTTAATTATTCTTATTTTTTAAAAATCTAAAATTTGTTTGTTTAACGTCTGGGAATTAATATCAGGAAATAAAATATAACGTATAGTCTCCAGACCAAGTCCATTTAATAAAATTAAAAACTCATCATATAATTGAAAACGTCTACGTTTCGCCAACTACATTTTTTAAAATTATTTTCTAAGATTTTTAATTATTTTTCTCAAATTTTACATTTTTTACTTCAATTTATAATTAATTTCACTTTTTTTCATAATTTCCAAAATTGTGAACTATTTATCTGATGTTTCAATTATTTAATTAAACTTTCAATTATTTATATTATTTTTTTATTATTTTCTTCAATTTTCAATCACTTCCATTCATTTTCGTAATTTCCAAAAAGTTTTTAATAATTATTTATCCAAAATTTCCATTATTTTATTAAATTTTCAATTATATCGATGTTATCTTGTATTTTATCTATATTTTTTAGGTATTTTTGCAATTATTTTTCTTGAATTAAAGATTGGTTTTTTCAATTTAAATTATGTTTAGCTGTATTCATTTATTTTTTTTAATTTTTTCATTATTTTCTTTTAATTTAACTTCTATGAGTTTGGGGTATTCATCTAAAATTTTCTGTAACTTTCCTTTACTTAAAATTTATTCTGTAAATTTTTCAATTATTTCCCTCAAATTTGAAGTTTTTTCTTCAATTTTTAAACTTATGCATTTTATTTTTTTTATTTTCTTAACTTTCAAATCAGTTTCATTATTTCGGAACTAATGTTCTAAATTATTAATTATTTATCTCAGTTTGCAATCATTTTTTTCAATTTTAAATTATTTTATCCAATTTTTCATTATTCTAAATTTTTTAAATTTATTTCTCAGCTTTTCAAGTATTTGTCTTCAATTATTTTATTTAATTAAAAAACATTTCTATGATTTTTTCAATTACCTCTCCTAATTTTTGAATGCTTTTATTATTGTTTTCAATTAATTTGCAAAATTAACAAATATTTTTTAAAATTTTAATTATTTTTTGCAATTTTATTTACTTTAAAACTTTTGTCCTATACATATAAATGAAATTTGTTTCATTTATTTTTTTAAGTTTTATATTTAAAATATTTGAAATTAATTACGCTCCAGCGCACGTTGTTTTCTCTAGTTATATATAATAGTTTTCAAGTTTAATTCAATCATTCATTTATTCATTTAGTCTGTCCACATCTAGGCCGGGAATCTGCTCAGTGTCTTAAGATTAAACAGAATTTTTTTTCTATTTATTGAGAAAAAATGAAATTGACAAAAAATAAAATCTTGTTATAAAATTTAATTTAAAGCTTATTTAAAACCCTTTTGCGATTCATGTTTTCTCTAAATCTTAAATAGATACTTGTAATACAAAAATATCCACTGATCTAGGGCTATTGGATAATCTTATATTTCAATTCCACAAGAAAAAATAACTTGTGCATTATTAAACTATATTCATAATGACTTTTCTTAGTTTGATTTAAATTTGACAAATACCTTTTGTCATCTGACGTCATTTTATTTTCATGGCTTGAGTTTCTCCGTCAAGATCTCATGGCGGACTAATTTTAACGCTTTTTGGACCTGTGTCCAAAACTAAGGGTTTGCCAACCCTAAGCATTCTGGTCATAGCACTCCGTAGGAACAAGGCAGCTTCTAATTATTTACCCCAGTTGTTCCGAGACTTACACTGTCGGCTACAGACCGCTAATAAATTCCATTCGCAGGCAACGCAGAACCAAAGAGGGTGCATTTACACTCTCACATTTATGTCTAATTACGATTTAGAGAAACTTTCAAATTCAGGAAAACATTATTTTCTTAATCTCTACTGTGTTACCTCAATATTTAATTCCAATTCCGCACCGTTTAATTTATTTGTATCTGAGAACAACTCTTAAAATACAAAACTTATCACGAGAAATCGTATCGTAAAAATTACTCAAAAAATGTTCACCGTGTAGTAAATAATAATTTTGAACTTCTGGTAAGAATTCCCGGATTTCCAAAATTGTAAAGTACAATTTACCCAGATTTGTTCGATTATGAAATAATAAAAATACTAGTTGAATATTACAAGTGATTTAAAAGAAATATGAAGATAAGTTGCAAAAGTACCTACAAAAAACCAAAATCAAAAAATTATTTGAAAATGTTAGGATTCATCTATAAATTCTTAGATTGTCTTAAGAATTACAGAATCTTTTTACAAATTCCTGATTTTTCTTTAGGATTTATTTACGAATTCTCAGAATTTCTTAAAAATTCATAAAAATTCAATATGTTTTTACTAAATATGTTTTACTCTACAAATTTTCTTAAAAAAATCCTAAAAAGATTCTTGAAATTTTTGGTCTTTCGAAAAACTAATACTTATCCTGCCAGAAGATCTGATTATTATGTATTATGCGATGATTTCGATTTTTTAACTTTGGCTGAACGAAGATCTGTCAATCAAGCAGTATTTATTTTCAAATTAATAAACGCCTTTCTAGACTGTCCTGAGCTTCTTGAACGTGTAAACTTTTATACTCCGAGATATGGGTCTAGATATTATTTACCTTTTTACTTAGACATGCCCGACACTACTATTGTCTTTACTGCGCCGATTCATAGCATGTGCAACACTGTAAATGTTATGTGTATGAATTAAAGGGTAAACGTGGTTTTGTTTAACCTATCAATGAACTCGTTTAAGCACACCGTTTTAGAATATGTTCTTGCGAGACGCTGAAAAAACAAGTATTAATTTTTTGTTTATTAAGAATTACTAATTATTAATTATTAACAATTTTCACTTGTGTCATTTAAAAATATTATCTTTAAGAATTATGAAAATTTTTATATTTAGATTGTAGTGCCCTTAAATGGTCTATAACCGTGGGCTATGTTGATTACAAAAAAAAAATTCTTATATTTCTTAGTAATTCACAGATTGTTTTAGAAATTTACAGATCCTTTTAAAAATTCCCGATTTTTTTCAGAATTTAACTACGAATTCTTGAAATATCTCAAAGATCCTGAATTTTATTACAGATTCCTTATAGATTCCCAATTTCTTTTCAGGATACATCTACGAATTCTTAAAATTAATTACAAATTTACGGAATGTTTAAAAATGTATGAGTCAAATTGAAAATTCCGGAATTTCACGGAATTTTTTAAAAATTCTAGGATTAGTTTCAGAATTTCTAAATTTTTTTTAAATATTGGGTTCAAATTTTCATATTTTTTTAGAATTTATCTACGCATTCTCCTAATTCCAAAATTTCGTAACACATCCACCATAAATTCCAGATTGTTTTTAGGATACATTTACTGATTCTAAAAATTTCTTAAAAATTTCAGGACCTTTTTAAAAATCCCCTAATCTGTGTAAAAATTCCTTGCAAATTCCCAATTTTTTTCAAAATTAATCTGCGATTTCTTAAAATGCTTTAAAAATTCTTTAACTTTGTTTTAAAAATTCCCAAATCTTTTTAAAAATTCGTTTCAAATTTCCAATTTTTGTTTAAGAATTTATTTCCAATTCTTAGCATTCCTTAAAAGTTCGTTAATTTTGTAACAGATTCAACGCAAATTCTCGATATTTTTCTAGGATACATCAACAAATTCTAGGAATTTCTTAAAAATCGAGAATTGTTTTAAAAATCCCCATAACTTTTAAAAAATTTTTTGCAAATTCTAAATTTTTTTCAGAATTCATCTACGAATTATTAGAATTCCTTAAAAATTCCTTCACTTAGTAACACATTTATCTCAAATTCCCGATTATTTTTTAGGACATATTTACGAATTCACGGAATTTCTATAAAATCCCAGGACTGTTTTAAAAGTCGTTGAATCTTTATAAAAATTAATTGCATATTTCCAATTTTTTTCAGAATTTATCTACATCTTTTTAGAATAACTTAAAATTTTTTTTATCTTGTAACACGTTTATCTTAAATTCCCAATTTTTTTTCTAGAATACATCTACGAATTTACGGAATTCCTAAAAAATCCCAGCATTATTTTAAGAATCCCCAAATCTTTTTAAAAATTCGTTTCAAATTTCAAATTTTTTTTAGAATTTATTTTCAATTCTTAGCATTCCTTAAAAGTTCGTTAATTTTGTTACAGATTCAATGCAAATTGTCGATTGTTTTCTAAAATACATCTACGAATTCGAGGAATTTCTTAAAAAATCGAGGATTGTTTTAAAAATCCCCGATACTTTTCAAAAATTCTTTGCAAATTCCCAATTTTTCTCAGAATTCGTAGATTAATTCTAGAATACATCTACGAATTTACGGAATTCCTAAAAAATCCCAGCATTATTTTAAGAATACCCAAATCTTTTTAAAAATTTGTTTCAAATTTCCAATTTTTGTTTCAGAATTTATTTCCAATTCTTCTAGCATTCCTTAAAAGTTTGTTAATTTTGTAACAGATTCAACAAAAATTCTGGATTTTTTTCTAGGATACATCTACGAATTCCAAGGATTATCTTTAAAAATCGAGAATTGTTTTAAAAAGTCCACGAAACTTTTCAAAAATTCCTTGCAAATTCCAAATTTTTTTAGAATCCATTTATGAATGCTTAGAATTCCTTAAAATTGCATCAATTTTGTAACACCTTTATCTTAAATTCCTGATTGTTTTCTAGGATATATTTTAAATTCTTAAGAAAATTCTCAAATTCTTAAAATTTCTTAAGAATTCATGTTACGTTTTAAAACTTTCTAAAGCTATTTGTAAATTATAAATTTTTTCTGGTTTGATCTTCAAAATTAAGGAATGTCTTAAATCTCTGCAGTCTTTTACAAATTTTCAATTTATTTTAGGATTCATCTACGAATTCCCGGATTCTTTTAAGAATTCCCGATACTTTTTACTAATTTCCTGTAATTTACCAATTTTTATCAGAGTTCGTCAATGAATTCTTAGATTCTTTTAAAAGTTCCTTAATTTTGTTACACATTCCCCGTAAATTAATTTTTTTTAATATTCATCTACGTGTTCCCGCATTGTTTGAAGAATTTCAGAATCTTTTTACAAATTCTCTGGAAATTCTCAATATTGGGAGTTTTTGGGTCGCTGATTATGTATCTGAAATTCGATTTTCAAAATCCAAGTTGGCGGACGAATGTTTAAAAATTAATTGAAAACGCTTGAAACTTGTTGTATGTAGGTTTTTGGGGTCACTAATTACGAATCTAAAGTCCGATTTTCGAAATTCAAAATGGCGGATTTCAATATTGTCATATTGAATCCGAGGCTTGGCATTCTCGAAATTTCTTGAAAATTCCCTTGTTTTAAGAATTCACGTTTTTGGCACAATATATATATATTCGTTGTTAAAAGATGAAAAACAGTTTGAGACTTCATATGGTTGTCTTGTTGAAATTATGTTTTTAAAATTTCTTGTTACAAATTCTCGTTAAATTTATTGTCATATAATCGTTTTCGTTGATTCTAATCTTGGAAAAATAATTTTAATTACTGGGGTCTGTTGACAATCGGGTACCTGAGTAAGATCGTCATAAAAGGTAATGAGATGAAACAATGAGAATGCAACCTTGGAAAATTGGGGTACGAAGAGGAAGGGGATTTTTGGTTTGAGGAAGCAAGGGCTGTTCTAAATAAGACATTCGTGTTGTAGCGTTAGAGAAAAGGACTCATCGTTTTTCTGCGAGTGAAGTATCAGTGAACGGTTTCTCGAGTGAATCTGCAGTGATCCCGAAACAACTTCTCTCCATTTGCAGCCATGATATCTTTTGTGAGTTAAAAACATTAATTATACTAAATGGTTTGAGCCTCTGAGAGGTTGCTTATGTGTATGTTCATGTTGACTAGGACAAGGAAAGAAGCACGCAAGACGACTCTTGTTGGAGTTGCCGGTCAACCAGAATTGGCTATTTCTTGACCTTGTAAATTTATGTTTATTGGGAGTTGCTAAATATCTTTTGTTTGTTATATTTAAGAGTTAATATGTCACCATAAAAATTGTTCGTGTATTGCATTTTAAGGTTAATAAATATCAATAATATTAGGCCATTAGGCCAAAAAAAAAAGAAAAATATATGTCTATTTTCTATAAAATAATATCAATAATAATATTCTGCGCATTTAAAACCAATTATTTCCGGCTTTCCTCCTACCGATCCAAACGAAAAATTAACATTCGTCGAAAGACAAATTGTGATGTACTGCCACAGCGTTTCCCTGATAGTTTTATACTGTGACGAACAAATTAAATAACAAAAAGTACATTAAAATGGCGAGTTTATTATAAAATAGAAATTTACACGTTCGGACAGAAGGTTCGCCACAGACTGAATTTTCACATACAATTCTATTGTAATCCCTGATAAAGGGAGATGACGTCACCTTGGAAATAATACGATGAATTCTTAGATTTAATTTTTCGAGAATATAATTAAGAGAATCCTTACAATACTTTGTATGGACTTGATGAGTCTGACTTCCTGCTGTTTTATTTCCACTTATGAAATTCTATAAGATGGATTTTTCAACGACAGTTTTACGTCCTCTAAAAGAAAGAACGAGTATGAAAGATTCAAGATCCCCTGACGTGCTTTGCTTTTAAAGTTAGCAGCAGAAACAGAGAATGTAGGAAGCTCTCAACCCCTATCTGATATTCGCTTCTTGCGCATCCCGCATCTTTTTAAAGGACTTTACACGATTCCGCAGGAGGCCCACTTCATTGCGCCAAAGTTGGAAATGAGGGAAGGAATTGAAACGGGAATAGGGTGCACCTCGATGTTGCGTTAACAAGAAACCAATGTCACGTAGTAAATCTTAAGCGAGGGGCGGATTCGTCTTGTAAAGACTACTGATAGAAGCTTCCAATGGAGAACCAGAAGGTGGCGAAATTCCTCTTCAAGATCGCCACTGTCGTATCTGCGTGGGAAATTTTCCCTAGTAATTTCTCATTCTTTCATGTCGATGCCGTAATCAAATTTTCCCTCCAATCTGTAAATCCATTTATCTTCATTATTTACCCTTCATTATCAAAGTCACGGTAATTTTAAACTGTTAAAAACCGGACCAAAACTTCACACTGGAAATAGTAAATTAAATGTACTTTCAATACAGAGAGTAAAGTTGTAAAATTCTCGGTAATTTAAAATCCGGTTACATTCTCGAGAATATAACCGAGAATATTTTCCTTCCGGAGAATTGATGAGAATTTTCAATATTGGAATAAGCTCCACTATTTTGAAACATAAACAATTTATTGAAATAAAAATGAATAAATAACAAAATAATTATCATTACAAATTAACTATGAAACGAGGAGTCAATAAAGTGTAAAAATTATTATTAAATATAACAATTATGAACAGTGTTTTATATAAATTATAAAAAATGTAATTTCTTATACCTAAGTAGACTCAACAACGCGCGCTGGGGCGCGATTAGTTTTAACACTTTATGTAATCAACAATTGTAAATATTTTAAAAATAATATTTAAAAAAATAAGTGTCAAATTTTGCAAATTATTTTTTAAAAAAATAAAAACGATTTAAATTGTCGAAAGTTATTTAACAAATTATAGAAATATAAAAAAAAGTCGGAAAAAATAATTGAAAATTAAAAAAATGTTTGTAATTGAGATAAATAATTAAAATTTTAGAAAATTAAATCAGAAATGATGAAAATGATTAAAAATTTAAAAAAAATAATATTAATATTTCCTCTATGAGAAAGCAATAATTTAAAATTGAAGAAAATAATTAAAATTTGAGAAAATTTTTGAAAAAATTACATATAATATATTTCAAATGAAGGAAAATTTTAGAAAATTTAAGAAAAATACTTAAAAATTCAAGAATTTTGTTGCAATCCATTTTTTTTAAATTATGAAAAAGAACGTAAGTAATTGAAAATTGAAGCAAAAATAAACAAATAATATAAATGAAGAAAAATTAAAATAAATAATTGAAATATCAGATAAATAGTTTAAAATTTTGAAATTATGAAAAGAATAATTGAAAATGATTAAAAATTAAAGAAAATAATGAAAAAATAATGTAAATAATTTTAAAATTAAAGAAAATAATTAAGTTTTGTGAAAATAATTGAAAAATTACATAATATATTTTAAATAAAGGAAAATTATAGAAAACTTTAGAAAAATACTTGAAAATTTTAAAAGTTAATTGGAAAAAAAGAAGAAAATAATTAACAATTTGACAAAATGAATGAAAAAATCAAACATAATTTAAAATTGAAAAGAACAATTTTTAATTTAAAAGAAATAGGTAATATATTTTAAATAAGAGGAAATAAATGACAAACGATAAACATAATTTAAAATTGAAGAGAACAAGTTTTAATTTAAGAGAAATAATTGCCAAAAATACACATCATACATAAAATACAAGAAAATCGTAGATATAATTGAAAATTGAATATAAAAATGAAAATTTCAGATAAATAATTAAAAACTTTTTGGAAATTTTGAAAAAGAGCGTACATAAGTAATTAAAAATTGAAGAAAATAATAAATAATATACATAATTGAAAATTGAATTAAATAATTGAAATATTAGATAAATAGTTTAAAATTTGAATATTGAGAAAAGAATGGAAAATTATCAAAAATTGAAGAATGTAATACGAAATTTGAGAAAAATATTTACGAATTTTAGAAAATAATTTTAAAAATAAGAATAATTAAAAATTGGTGAAAAAAATTGAAAAATGACTTCAAAATTTGAAACTTGGAGAAAATAATTGAAAAAATACTTGAAAATCTGAGAAATTAATTTAAAAAAATGAGAATAATTATTGTTACTCCTTTACCCCCACCCTATTACAAACTGTCCTTTTTTCTGAGGCTAGGACGGTGAGTCGTAGAAACAGAACTAACACTTCTCTCTACTGCCCCGTCCGGGGTAGTAGTCAAGTTTCTTTCCAACTCCTTTAAAATATTTTTACACATTTTATATTCCAATTGAAGTTTTAACATTTAATTTTCTATATTTAAACGCAATAATTTTCCAATTCTAAACCAGATTTAAATTCTATATTTTTATATTTTCAAGAAGTATTTTAAATTCTTAACCATGTTAAAATATCATTATTTTATTATATTTCTAATCAAAGAAAGCCTATTCACTTCCTGTATTTTCAGAGGTATTTTCAGTTCAACAAATAAGGTAGTTCTTACAAATTATCTATTTTCATTGAAAGTATGTTAAAATACAGTTTATTAATATTTAAATCTATTAGTTTTATTTTTAATTAAATTTATAGAAATTGTGTATTATTTTCTTTTGTCATAATGTTCTTATTTACCACAAGATGCAGTTGCAAAGGAGCAGTAAAAATTAACTCAGAGTTACGAACCCCAGACTATTGAGATTTCTGAAATCTTAGGTCTGAACAATTATAGTTATTATTTTTAATACACGTTATCAATTTCCGATTGTCTTGAATAGAATTTCAATTTATGTCAACCCGACATAACAAGATTGTAATTTTTCCAAAATATTTACTCTATTTTAATAGCACATTTGAAACTATAACTTCAAGTTTTAGTTAATTAAAAAAATTTTATCTTAATTTTCGGCAAAAGAAAAGTCTGATTTTAATAACCGAATTCAGCGAGGTTTGGTTTGTTTGGTTTTTATGAAATTCTGCTGTAGCAGATTTATTTAGTTCCAGAATATTTGTTCTATTTTTAGTGTGGTCTTTTAAAAACCTAATTCAAAGTTTCCGCTAATTTTTGGCAAAATCTAGAAACGTATTAAATATGAAATTTGTCCGGAAGTTTGACGACCTTATTTTATGAACGGGGAACAAACGACACCTTTATTGTCCGTCCCGAGTGGGCTGTAACGCAACATATTATATTCGAAAGTTAAACGAGCTGGATTTCCTATATCCTTGTGCCTATTATATTATGCTTGGTGGGTCCAAGGGTTCATGTAGTCCCGATAAAACGGTTATATGGTTTGGGACAAGCCACTGCTCCGCGAGTTACGTCTTTGGATTTACGAAGCTATATTTCAAAGTTGCGCCCCTAGAATGGAAAATTATCGAGGGCGTAAACTCTATTCCTCCAGAGGGATGAAGTATATTTCTATCACGACTCTGGATATTAAAGGAACCAAGGAACAAAGAACCTCGTCAACTATTTTTAATAATTTCGATGTTGTACAATCTATTAAATCAATTTTAGACTTTATGTTATGTATTTTATATTTCTTACAAAAAATGAAATATTCCATGACCTTGATTCTATATTTAACATTCTACATCTGATATTCCAAATCTCAGATTCCACATCGCATGTATTCTTTGTCCAAAATTAAAAATCTTTAACTTCACAACCTTGATTTTACGTCCAGGATTCTAATCCCGGACTAATTTTTAGAAAAATTGCGCAATTCCCAATTCTATATTCCTTATCCTAGAGCCCACGTCTTGAATTTAAAATCTTGGATTCTACATCTCGGATTCCACATTCCACTTTTTAAAATTCCAAATTCTTCATTCTCGATTACACATCTAAGGTTTTACGTTTCGGATTTCTCAATTCACATTCCACAATCCGAATTCCATAATCCGGATTCCGAATGCTAAATTTCATATTCGGATCTCCCATTCCTGAAACAATATCTTGGAATATGTAAGGTGTTGAAAATTAATTTATATTTTTTTAATTTTATTACAAGTCCATATTTATTATCTCACGATAATGACCATTTAATGGATTTTGACCATGCTAGTATATTAGCTACAGAACAAACTTATTTTAAACTAAACTTTTTAGAGATGTTTCATATTATTAAAAATAACAATAGTGTAAATCTTAGATCTGACACCTTAAAACTAAATCCTATCTATAAAAACTTTATTAATACTATTAGAAAATAAATTTTGATTTTAAATCCAATTTAGAATTCTTATCTATAGACTTCCTCCACTGTCTATAATCATTATACTATAATCAGTCTTCTCTTGTCTCTACGTAAGAACAGCCACAAATGAATAGTTATTATACAAAAGTAAAAATTATGAATACAACTAAAATCATGTAGAGCAAAACTTAAAGTGGTTATAATTGATTGTTTTTGTGGTGTATACGTGCTGATTGTTTATAATGAATTGTTTTTGTTTTACGACTTGACAATCTATTTCATGTTCTATGGATATAATTTGTTTTAATTATTGTGTGATCTGTAAGTATGATTTAAATTATATGGTAATTTAATTACAATTTTAACACTAGTGGTCTTAGATTGTTATTAATTGTTACATAATCTACTATTTAATGTTGAATTGACTGTAATTCCAAGATTGTTATTTCAGAATCGTTACTAAAGAGGACTAAAATGTGGAATTCTGGATTCCACATCTCGGATTCCACATTCCAGATTCCAAATCCCAGATTCCACTTTCTGAAATTCCGAATTGCTCATTAGTCATCCAAGACCTTACGTTTCGAATTTTTCAATTGAAATTTTACATTTCGAATTCTATGTCCTGCATTTCAAATTCTGCATTCCACTTTCTGAAATTCCGAATTTCCTGATTTACATTATACATCCAGGAGTTTATTTTTTAGAATTTTTAATTAAAAAGTCCACAATGCGAATTGCATATTTCGGATTTTTATTTCTATCACATATTCCTGATTTCAATATCCCGAATTCTTTATTCCGAAATTCGCATTATATATTTATATTATATATATATTAGAATACGAAATTCGAAATATAGAATCTAGGATTTGAAATTCGAATTATAGGGTTTAGAGATTTAGTATTCGGGTTTAAATAAAATTTCTATCTTCAAAAGACGCAATTGTTAGAATAGAAATTTATTAGAAAAATATGTTTAAAAAATCCGTTTCAGTTTTCAAATCTATTTTGTCGATAAAAAGATAAGTTTTTCTATGTCCATGAACTGAAATGGTAAATCACATAAATTGAAAACAGTAAATCAAAAAGAGGAGTGAGTTCTAAATCTTGATATGTGAGAAAAATCTCTTCCTGACTTTGGTGACTTATCATTCGGAGATAAATATTTCGATATTTTGATCACGCGTATATGGATATAAACGTATTTCCCTAAATCCATTTTATAGTCCGGTAACCGTCTAAAAAGTGACCTACATTTGCTTGAAAAATGTTCTTTTGCTCTCTCTTTGCGAGATAACTCGTGTGTAACCTTACCCATAACTTTATTACATATAGTGAATTTCGAAAGGGAGAAGATAACTTTTCATCGATCTGATTCAAATTCATGTTGCTCCGAGGATGGCAGTACTAGATTTTGCACTTAATCCAAATCAATTTTTTTTCCCAGTCGTAATTTCGGCACAGTCTATTTTACTCAGTCGGCATTTTTCCACAAAAGCAATAATCTGTTTTTTTAAAGGAAAATGTCATCTAAATTATATATAATAATAATTAACATGTATCTTTCATTCATTCACTATTTCATTCTGTCCACACCTGAAGTTTGTTACCTGATGTTCTTTTGTTTTAAATTTTTACATCATATTTCATCTTTTCATAATTTTCTCAAACTTTAAATGTATAGCAATTTTAATTTCTTCAAATTTTTTTTAATTTGAACTTGCATTGATTAAAAGTTTAATTAATCCACGGTTCAAATATATAAAATTTGAAGTAATATAAAAATTTCTTCCATTTTTAATAAGTTTTTAAGTTTATGATGTCAATTACTAAAACTACAATTTTAAACTATTTTTATTATTTTTTAATTATTTTCTGCAATTTTTAATTATTTTCGTTGTTCTTCACTTTTTTCCTTAAATGTTTAATCAACCTTCTGCAAATTTCAACTATTTTCTTTAATTCTTTAAATCAATTTTTCAATTCTAATTATTTGCTCTTCAACATTAAATCAATTTCATTATTTATTGCTAAATTTTATATTAATTATCGCAAATTTAAATTATTTTTTTTTAAATTACCATTATTATTTTCGTTTTGCAAATATTATTCTGCAATTTTTTCAATTTCTTTTCGCAATTTTTAATTATTCTTATTTTTTAAAATTATTTTCTTAGATTTTAAATGGATATTTTACTTCAATTTTTAATTTTTTAATGTTTTTTCATAATTTCCAGATTTTTAAACTATTTATCTAATATTTCTATCATTTAATTCAATTTTTTATATTATACTTTTTATTGTGTTCTTTAATTTTCAACGACTCTTAAATTAAAAATTGTTCTCTTCAATTTTAAATTATGTTTATATTTTTTCATTTATTGTCTCTAATTTTTAATTATTTTCTTCTTTTTTTACAATGAACTTCTAAAAGTTTCAAGTATTTTTCTGAAATTCTCTTTAACTTTCCTTTATTTAAAATAATTTATGTAAACATTTTAATTAATTTCACAAGTCTTCATTATTTTCTTAAATTTTAAATTATTTATATTCTTTTTTCATTATTTTCTTTAATTTTTAATAATTTTTGTCATTTCTGAATTAAATTTCTACTTTTTAAATTATCTATCACAATTTCAATGATTTTTTTTCCAATTTTAAATTATTTTCTTCATTTTTTCATTATTCTAATTTTTTTAAATTTACTTCTAAGGTTTTCAAGTATTTTTTTAAATTTAAATTATTGTTTCCAAAAAAAGTTTATACCACTCATTATCATCTAAAAGGGTAAATTTTCATTTTTAAGCAAATGTCCAGATATGTGTGTGTGTGTTTAGCTTTCTTGTAGCCAGGTCATTATATCTCGAGATAGCTTCAATGGATTTTAATAAAATTTGGATGGCTTCTTAATCTCATAAATATCTAAATTTGTACACAGAGATTTTCAATAGTACCCAATCGAATTTCACCAAACATAATATTTCTTATCTCAAAATGGATCGATTGATCTATATAAAGTTTATATTTTGTCAAAATTTTAAATAATAAATCACAAATTTTCAAATTTTTTATTAAAATTATCTTATTTTTTTCTCCATAAAAAGCAAATATTTTTGCTCACGTGTGTAACGCTTAAAAACTATTTTCTTTAAGTCTTATAATTCGCACATTTAAATTAAATTAAAATTAAAAATGAATATTAATACAAATCATGAAATTTAATAAATATATAAATTTATAACACAAAAATAGTAAATTAAAAAAAAAATAAAAGTGGAAATTTATACGTCAAATAAAAAAAAAATTATACTTAGTCAAAATTAAAACTATAAATCAAAATTCGTCGTCAAAATTAATAAAATAAAGAATAAATAACCGACACACACATACTTATACATACACGATTGTCTAAAATTATATATAAAAATAGATAAACAGATAATTCGAACTTGAACCACGTGGATATTAAATGTACATATATGAATAATTTAAATAAATAATATATACGAGAAAGACAATTAAACAAAGACAATAAAATATATATATAAAGCTCATCGTTTCGGCATCTTCTATTTTCAATTTCTTTCAGGGCTGGGGCGATTATTGTTGAGCAGCATGGAAACTGACGAGCAGAATCATTATAATTGAACATTATTTCTTTTTTATAGTGGACCACTGATTTGCTCCTAATCCTGTCAATTTAATTAAATTGTGGCAATGTTGCTCTCCTAATCATTTTATCCACCCCATCGTCCTCTTCATTGGGAAACCGTCACATAATTTAAAAATCGCCACACTTCGTGCTGCCGGCGACACACAAAGCCGTGACGATTTCCGATAGATAGCCGATAAACGATTGTGAGGACGATGGACGCGGAAGGAACTATATTCTAATCAAAATTTCTCCCTCCCCTCGTCAGTCCCCACGCCCTTAATACCTTGTGGCGCCCAGGCAATGAAGAGACTTGTCATATAATTAAATTTCAAATTAAATTATTTTTGTCATAAATATCGAATCCCTTCACGTGGAAGCAAAATTTTCATGAAATAAACATAATCCTCGGCTTGTTTCACTTTTTTTAAAATTAAAAATTATTTTTCTTTTTTGAACTTTTTTAATTTTTAATTTATAACCATAGGATCTTTGGATAGAATATTCTAGATTAAAAGACGAACTATTTACTCTGTGAGAAAGCAAATTATTTTGCTTACATGGAAACGAAAGGTTCATGAATAAACATAATTTTCACTTAGTTTTACATTATTGTTTTTCAATTAATTTGCAATTATTTTTTGCAATTTTTTTTAATTCTAAAATTTTATTTAAATTTTGTCGCGTGTAAATAAAACTTGTTTTATTTTTGAATATTATATTTAAAATATTTATAATTGTTGATAATATAAGGTGTAGAAACTAATCGTGCTCGTTGTATAATCTAGTTATCAATAAAATTTATTGTTTTATCTTCTTTTTTTCCTGAAGTATCTAAAGACGAGGTTATGTTTTATTATATTCTGAGTTGAAGAAAAGTAAAGTGCCTCTCACAATTTACAAAGGAAGTATAAGGATAATTTAATCTTGTCTAGATCTATAGGTGTGAGAAACAGTTCCGTTGTTTCAAGATGGCGCCTGTTAATACATGCCGAGTTGCATCACAGTCGTTTATTTCCTTTGTTCCACACGAACCCTCACACCCTTCTTTAGATTAGCTCCTAGTAGGGGCAACGGTTTACGATCAACGACTTCCCTTTCGGACTCCAACCTTTGACCTCGAGAATCCTGAAAATCGCCATAAACTTCTACTCCAGGCTATTTTCATTTTTAGTTCGACACGTGACAGGTTTCGAGAATTTCACATTTGCGGATAAACAATTGAGTTTAAGCAATTGTCACAGTTGTTAATTTTAGTTTGTCATTAGTAATTGGTAAACAAAGCTTTAAAACTGAGAACAATCGGCAACTCTGTAGCTTAATTTAATAAAAAATTAATGTAAAACAATTATAATTTGATTAAACAATTGGTACAATTGCTATTCATAGTTTGTTGTTTCAAACAGGTTACATTTGTCTTAAAAGGTTGACCAATTGAGAAAAATTGCAAGTCTGTGCCTTAAGTTGAGGAAAAGTTGATATTAAACAATAATTATTTGTTTAAATAATTGCTAGAATTTGGATTTGTTTAAAAGTTAGTTTAGTGAAACTTAGTTTGTTGTCAGTAATTGGAATTATTTAGCTTGGAAAGTTCCAAAATTAGAAAAAAAATTCAAATTTGTAGTTTACCTTGATAAAAAATTGAAATTGAACAATAATAATTTGTTTAAAAAGTTGGTTGAATTGTTATTTTTAGTTTGTTGTTAGAAATTGGTATCATTTAGCCTAAAAAAATTCAAAAAAAAGAAATAGATTCAATTTTATTTTTTAATTTGATAAGGAGTTGAAACTAAACAATAATAATTTGTTTAAAAAATGTATAGTAGTGTTGTTTTGAGTCTGTTGTAAAAAATTTGATATCACTTAGTTAAAACAGTTGCAAAATTGGGAAAAAACTGCAACTTTGTAAATTAATTTGATAAAAAGATAAAATTAAACAACAATAATTTGTTTGTCATTTATCCAAAGTTGCATATATATGAGTTTTGACTTATTTAGATTTAGAGAGTAGGACTAACACGTTACCATTGTGCAAAAAATTCATTTTTTGAAATGTATTTTAAGTTTAATTTGGAAGATTTTACGAAATATTAGCAGCGCAGTAGTTGAAAACGTTTTAGTCAGACATTGGTCGATTGTCTGTCAGTGTTAGGATTTTTCTACTTAATATGAAATTATTTACAGTTTGTCCCGTTTGTCCAGCTATCTGGAAAATTCCCTAGAATTAGTAAATGAATCTTGAAAATTCTAAACTTGTATTCTTTAATAACTTTAAAAATAGAACTTGAAATGGTAAAAATACAATGTAACATTTTACTTAATACGTGTAATTATGTAATTTATTTTTAATTTTGTTTATTGATATAAATAATAATTAATATTAAATTAATTAATGTGTATTTAACATTGTTCTGTGGAATATACACAACTACAAATTTTTATATCTAATAGTATTAAAACTCTTCGAAAAAAATCAAGGATAAATTGGTTTGTTCTTTTTATCTTGGATTTTTTTCGAAGAGTTTTTTTAATTTTGGAGATAAAAATTTGTAGTTGTGTAGGTTCCACAGTACAATGTTATATTTACATTAATTAATTTAATTTTAAATATTATTTATATTAAGTAAACAAAATAAATAACATAAATAATAAAAAATGAAATTTTTTATCAATATAACAAACATACGAGATATAAAGTTAAGTGAGACGGTAGACTATAATTAATGATAAAAAACCAATATATTTGTAACAAATTTGTTTATCTTTGTACATATATCAAAAAACTATTAAAGAAAGTGTATAATCGAAAACAAAAAAAAAAACAAAAAAATACTTTGGGAAGTGATGACTGTCTATTTTAGAGTACATGACATTATTTTTTGTACCTCATTACAAATTTTTATACTAACATAATATTAGTCAAATCATTATAGAATATTATTATTATACGATAAATAAATAATTCTAAATCAAAAATTTAAATAATTTTACCTCCTTAAGAACAAACTGTAACAAAACTTTGTTAGACACAAAATCATGGGAATGTGCAGAAGAAAAACAAACTGATTTTTTTTTCTTCAAATGTGCATCAAAAACTTCGTCTATACAAACTACAAAAATGACAGAAAGCATAAGGCGCTGTCATCTTAAACCAAAATTTTATAGGAATTGTCCATTTTGGGGCCTTAACTCCTAATAAGTATTTTTTCAAGAAATAGACGGTAAATAAGTACAATTTTTTTTAAATACTCTACTGTTTCTCTAAATATATACTTGTTTAAAACGTATCAATTTTTTTAAAAAATTAAGAAAGACGCTTTTGTTAAATTATAAAACTTTGTCATTTTGCACGTTTTGTTACCACTTACACTTTCAAGCTGAAACTTTGTTAATTTATATCTTGAAAACGGTACGCCAAACTTAAATAAATTTTTAAAGACACGAGTAACATAATAATCGTAATACATCTTTGGAATTAGATAATAATTTATAAAAAGCCAATTTATCGGATGCCCGTCCTTAAACTGCAACACTCTTTCTTTTATTTTAAATGGAATTTAAATAATTTGAAATAAAATTTACATTAACATCGTCACACACGCATTTCTAACTATTCTGTTATTTACCTATATTATTATAATAGAGCATTATTAATTTATTTTCTAAATCTGAATTAGTAAAAAATTTATAATTAAATAGTGAAATCGTAAAAGATTTTTCTCTTCTGCAATCAGTGAACTATAACTAAATATTAATAGAAAACTATTAATTCATTTGTCAGATTTGACTATAAATATTAGTAAAAAATGACTAAAAGATTCAGTCGACAGAAATCTACTAACTGTTTAATGATTTGACATGACCTAAAACTTGCTTTGACTAATTGAATTAGTAATTTTGTACTAAAATATCAGTTGTAAAATTACAATTTGATACGGTAGATGAGTTATTCCCTTGAATCAAGGTTTAAGACTTGTTGCTTTTTATTTCATCACCTCTATTCTAAGCAAATTAATTCTCAAGTTTGAAGTTCCGAAGTATGTATCCAACTTCAGTATGAGCTCGTTTGTTTTCATTGGTTATCAGTGACATTCAGATTCTCAAACTGAAAATTAAAAAATATACATTTATATATAAATAAATTTGAATATTTTCATTGCCATATTATCTTTATCCCAAACGTCAAGTCTTTTCAATATTGTTAATTTAATACATTTCAACGTTTAATCCCAAAACTATGAATATATTGATAGGTGGATGTTTGATTTAATAAAACATGAAACTTTTATGACGTTAACATTTTTAAACTTCGTTTAAACTTAATATAATGAAAATTCAATTTACTATTTTTTTTTTTACTAAAACAGTTTTTTACTTAAATAAACATTTTTTCTTCATAATATCGTCTCTTCAATTAAATTAAAGTTCCATATATAGAAAAAAGTTTTAATAATTCTGTTGCGTCGCTAGTAAACAACAAAGAGCTAGGTATAAAATATAATAATAAATATTTACATTTAAAATATTGTTCTTTTTTTATTATATTTTGTGTGACGATTTAACATTTGTAATTTTCTCAAATAATCATTTGTGAAAAATATTAATTGTAATTTTGAGTTTTTAAATGTTTAAATATTTGAGGTAGTTAAATAAATATTAAGATTTTGATATTCTTGAAAAATTTATTATTTTGTAAAGAAAACTTTTCAAGTTAGAAATCTGCCTGTATTGCAAAGGTCAGCAATAGAGAGGATTAGGCCGAATTGCCATAAAGAAATTTGTACCTAGGTCTTGCGACCTACCACTCTTTTCCTCAATTTTATGATTTTGCTCCCACATTTAAAAATGCTACGTTGTCAAGTCTTAGGTCAAAAATGCAATGTTGTCAGACCTAAAATTTGGGATTTTTCTGGGTATTCAACATTTTCGTCAGTCTAGCTAGGGTCTTCGATCTAGCACTATCGGCTCCCGCTTTTTAAAAACCACACTGTAAAATCAATTTCAACAACTATTGCAAATAAATGTTTAATCATTGTTAATATAAAAAGTGATGCAGTTATTTAAAAAAATACTTCCTGGATTGCATGCTAGGATAAAACAGATTCATAAAGAATAAAGATATTTTGATTATTATCTTTACCCTTAGCACCTTTGCCTCAGTCTCCCCTACTGACTTTTATAAACTTGGCAGAATTTTATTGTACAGAATAATTTACGGAGAATACTGACCTCATTAAAAAATGAGAAAAAATTCATCCATTTAGAATATTTCCGAACCATATCGAATAATCCATATGCAGCTGAGTAGATGATGATATTATGTAGAAACTGTAAAATATATTGTAATGCAAATTTAAATTGATAAGCAATTTTATTAAAGAAATAATTATCATTCATTGTATTGCATACTTTGATCATAAAATCATATCCTAAATTTAACCATGTGATTGGCTCAGAGTTTGCTTGCATTAGGTGAAGACTAAACATTTCCAACTGTAAAGAAATCAGAGTACTTAATAAATAATTTTTTAGCTCCTTCACTAACACTAAATAAAACTTTTGAGTATGACACATTACCTCTTCTTAAATTTGCATTTCTCTTCCAGTGGGCATTAAATCCCTGACAATAGTTCCTGTTTTACGTATTTATCAATATTATAAATTGCATTATACATATTACGAGGAAAATTGATTTTTTAAATTTTTAAATTTCATTTCCTTAAAATACATTTAGATGACGAAAATTGATTTTTTATTGTAAAATAAATGATCTGAATTTTTTTTATAGAGATTTACATAATGTAAAAGTTAATTAACAGTTTTTACCTCAGTATAGATTCTTTGTGAAAAAATATTTAGGAGCATTAACATCATTAATTGGAATAAAGCCAATTTCAAGTTGAGCGCGAAATATAATGTAATTTCTAAAATCGATTCATTACGCGACTGAAGTAAAAAATAGTAAGATCCTAGGTAATAAACGTAAAAAATCGTCGATCCAAACATTTTTATCATTAGAATTGTGATTTGGGTGTCATAAAGGCTGTTGACTTCCATCATGATATCCATAAGCTCTAGATGCAGGTGTCTGAAAATGCAAAGAACATTTTAATCAGTGTGCATTGATTCAAACCTCGTAATAAAAAAAAATATACATATATAATCGTCTCAAACTGACAACCAACTGAATTTAAATTAATTCCAAATTTATTTAAAATCAGTCTACAACCAGGTCCAGATGATCAGTTTTTGAATGACCTTTATTCAATTATACTTACTTGTGAAATTCTGTTAACTCTTTCTTACTGAGACCCTTCACATGAAGGGGTATTTTCAGTTGATTCTTTTTCTTTTGATTAATCCACCAATTCATTTGTGGTTTCAAAGATTGTTCAAAAAGGTCGTTTGCCTTCTTGATAACATTTGATAACAGAGAATAATGTTTACTTTAGTGTTGCTAAAAAGCTGATTTCCACGATAAAATTGACATGTACGGTCCCATTTGATGCAAAAATGCAAAACAAATTCTTACACCAGAACATTTCAAAATCATAATTGATTTTCCCTTGCATTGCACAACCAGCAAAAATACTAACTGCCCATACCCGTGTGGAAAAGACGATTGGGCTGTAATTGGAGCCAATCTAGAATTCCCAAGTTCTAGATGGGGCCCATTTGGGAAACCTAACTGTAACCCAAAAGGGGCAGAACCTGGCTTGTAACTATGAACCCAACCAATTCCCAATTTGGGAAATCCAGTTGGGCCCCAATTGAAAAATCTTGCTAGTGCCCTTTTACAGTAAAAATGATTTTAGTTTTATAAAATTTGTTAAGGTAAAATGATTTACTTAATTAAAAGATAAAACGTTTTTTAAATTATAAACTTTATTTAAAACTATTTTTAGAATATATATTAGTAATACAACAAGTAATAGTTACTTAATAAATTATTCTATTGTATTATATATTCTATTATATTCTAATTTTCCTTTTCAGATACTACTTTAGTTCTATCTTTTCTTCCTCCATCCCAATCCCTGGCTCCAGATAAATAGTTCCTATGGCATCTAGAATGTTTTTTTCGATATTTTTTTTATTTTCTGGACCTGTGTGAGCTTTTAGTACAGCATCTGTAACAAAATTTGGTAAATTAGTTAAAATTTATCTTTTGCAAGAGAGTGTACATTTTTCTAAGACTTTATGTCTAAAAATTTTATTATAATTATATAAAAATGAATTAAATATTCTAATTTCAATGGTAGAATCCTTATATTTATAGTTTCAAAATTAAAATTACACTTTCCAAACATGAATTAGTAAAAACTGTATAAAGTATTTTAATTGAACACTTATTTCTTTTGCTATAAATTAGTTAAATTTCATTAATTTAATTATTTGAAAATTTGTGTCAGGAAGTCAGTCACGGATTTGAAGTTACTTATTAAAAACTATTACTTATTCGGATTTAAAGAGCAAACTTTTTGTTTTGCTTTTTATGTAGCTAGTACATAAAATCTAAGTATATATTTTTTAAATACTTTGTTATATAATGTGTTATGTTAACTCATAAAATGTCATTCCTACCTAGAATACATTGCTGAATTCTGTAGTCCTTTAAAACTAATTTGTTTCCTTTTTTTTTAATATTAGTGAATTGTGAGGCCAGTTCCTTCGACATATATTTTTTAATAATATTTAAAACAGTTTTACTTAAATTGAAGTTCCTGTCCACAAGAAACTGCAATGAGGAAATCTAAAAAATAAATTCATGTTATAAATATTTTTAAAAATTCTCTTATATAACTATAAATAACTACGTATATTTATATTGTCCTCAAAATACTTACAAAATCTTCGCGAAATTGTTCATCATTTAATTTTGTGTTAAATTCAGTGAATCCTGCAATATTCATGTACGGCAAATTCAAATCATATTTAGAAATAAATGATTCTACATTGGTAGATACTCCTTGTTTCTCAGCTATTCTTTGCAATAGTATTTCCTGCCTCTCTTGCACCTTTTTTACTTCTTGTATTTCATATTTTATTCCTTTTAATAGACTTAGAAGAATTTTATCTGCAAAAAGGAAATACATTAGTGTCAAAGTTACATAGTATTATGAAAATCATACTATTAAACATACTTTTGCCAATATTCTCCATCTGTGAACAGTCCTTTTTCGTCGCTGAATCTGAAAGTAATATAATGAATGTTTACTAAACTAAAACAAACGTAGAGTGGGGGTATTTTGTGCACAAACCCGCTCTTTTTTCACTTTCTGTTTTATTAAAATTCAAAGGTTAAGGAAATAAACAATTTAACTATTCAGTTATGTTGTGGACATTCTTCTAAAGGTGTCCTATGAGGTAACAAACAAGAGAAAAATTTTGTCTAAGTTAAAGTAACTCAAAGTCGTTACAAATATAATTTATTTATGAAGTTATGAAAAAAATTCTTTTGACCGTTTTTGCTGTATGAAATATTTTTCCAGATATTTTAGATTACAATAAAGAAAAATAGGGCTAAAACTATTTTTTGTAGAAATTGTTCAACTAATTTGAAAGCAAAACACTGAAATTTCATAAAAATTTAGATTTACATAAAAATAAGGTAATTGTTAAAGAAAATTTTACTTGAGGAGGTTTTATCATAAATAGAATTAACATTACCATTTTAAAGAAATTTGATCCACTGATGGATAATGGTTTTATAATTATGCAGTTACATTTTTGAGACCTCAAAGTACTTGTGAATTTTACATTGAATCTTTTGCGAATTAAATATTTTGTTATATATATATATATTTATATATGTTTTTTCAAAATTACCTTCAGATCTCAAAAATTTAACTGCATCATTATAAAAACATTATCTACCAGTGAACCAAATTTAATTAAAATGGTAATGTTAATTCTTTTTTGATAGAACCTCCTTAATATAAATTCTAATACACTTCGTCGATTGGGTGCAGCAAGGTGCCATTCCAGCTAAGACTTGAAAAACGTGCCATCTCAGATGTCAAATGTTTTGGTTATTTTTAGGTAATCTAAAAAATATAAAAAATCCAATAATGGTAGTATTTTATCATGTATAAATTCAATTTGAAACTTTAATTTTAATTTTCAATAGTAAGTTTTAATAATTTTTGCTTGTTTGTCATATTTTTGTCAACCTTAAAATAACCAAAACATCTGACATCTGAGATGGCACGTTTTTCAAGTCTTAGCTGGAATGGCCCCTTGCTGCTTCCAATCGACGACTTCTTGAGTCATTTTAGGAGAAAAAGTTTCAAAATTAACTTGAAAAACATACAAATATTAATATCATTTTTTTAAGGTAATATATATTGTACCAAGTGTGAAATTTGAATGTCATACTTCTTTCTTGTCTTTTATAACAAAAATAAGATGAAAATGATTTAAAATGATGCATTAGAGTCTTCTTTACTAATTACAACAAAAAATTTTGTAAAATAATTGATTTTCAAAAATGCACAAAATAGCTCACGTAATCCTGATATTTCTGTTTTTTACACTTTTTTCTTAAAATACGCATTAAAAGTTGGCGCATCATACAATTAAGTTCAAAACACTTATCTATAATATTTGTATCGACTCTTTTAAACTTCCAAAAATCTGAATAGAAGCTTAAGAACATTAAAAAATTTCAGCTTGATGAATAGAGTATGACGTCAGTGGTATAGGCAAAATATGTCCGTCACTTTTCTCTTAAAATATTAAAATATTTTTTCACGAAGCTTGGTAGAATTACCTAAAATATCACTAGGAAAGTTTCTCTGGCCCGAACTTGTTTAAATTTTGTCTCAAAATGAATTTTTTTAAAAAATTTGAGATTTTCTGAACATTTTCCAGAATTAATTTTGGGCCATAATTGGAACAAATTTGTGTCAGAGAGACTTGCTTAACGACATCTTAGGTAAATGTACCAAGTTTCGTGGCAGAAAAAATATTGAAAATATTAAATATTTTAAGAGAAAAGGTTACGGATAAATTTTACTATTTACCATAATGACGTAATAATCCATCACGAGCCCTTATATATACATATATATATATATGAATAACTGTGTTTCTTACTTTTTGGAAATTGCACATTTTTACTCGAAACCTCTTCATGTTATTAACTGCATTATCGCCTTCTCCATTTTGTAACATATGATCCGCATCATTTTCATTTTGAGCATGCACTATTGGTTCTTCATTTTCAAGCATGCCATCCACGTCATCATTTCTCTCTTCAGCTTCTAAAAAGGAACACATATTAATAAGGTCATTACTTTCATTGTCTTAGAAAAATTTTCAATTGAATCAGAGAAATTTCAGTAACTAACCAACCACGAAAAATGCCTGATCTGTGAATTTTTCACTGATTCAATTTTAGAGAGTACACTTCCTGTCAATTACTAAATATTTAATATTTGTTGTTTTTTTCTTTAAATTTAGTAAATAATTCTAATTTTTATCCATAATTTTCACACAAATAAACTTCTCCAATAACTTTTAAATAAAATATCGTAAAAATGAGATAAAACTCACAATATAATTAAAACCGAGCGTGGAATAAGGGTCTAACCAGTAAAATATAAATTTGAAGGAGAACGAACAAAGTTCAATTGCTTATGTTTAAACAAACAATAGCTAGAAATGTTCTAAAATGAGGTAAAAAATACATAATATATTGATTTCTCTAATATTTTAGTTTCTTCAAGATAAAAAATTAGCGAAAATATTTTTTATAGTAGAAAAGGGATCTAAACCGATATTTTATTTAGATTTGTTTTTCACGATTACAAAGCTTTAGTTTGTAAAACATTGTTTTCGTAAATTTTTTTTCATTTGATGACCTTTGTAATAGATTTATAGGTTATGTTAATTTACTTGCTTACCTTCAGAGGCAGATTGTAAATTAAATTCAAATGTAAACATCTTTTCTTCCCACATTTGTTTCACTAAATGATGGTAAAATAATAAACAATATTTTTTACCGAATCCGCACAATTTTTGAAAAATTTAGACTAACCATTAGCACTTGAATCACTTGAACTTTCCAGTTCACGTAACAAAATTTTCCACTGCTCGGTGTTTTTGAACACGAAACAGGGATTTCTCATAGGTACGCTTCCTTTGGTCCATTTTGTTAAATTCGAACTTGAATCATAATATGTATTTATTAATAAAACAATTTAACACAACACCGCACTACTTGATGACGCCTCCAAATGCCTGTCAACGACAATTTTACGTTTGGTTATGTTTTCATTCTACAAGTAACTGATTGCGCATGCTTATTGTAAAATGGGCTCTAACTTGGCGTAACAAATTCTACCCAAATTGGGAAACCAGTTTAAGGCCCATAAATCTAGCACGAACAATTTGCTTTTATCTATCGAATTTTTAACAATTGAAAGTCAGAAATACTTTTAAGAAGTGTATTTTTTTACGTTAATATAATTTAGTCTATAAAAACGACCAAATGAATTCATAACTTTTTCTTCATTTTTTCATTATTTTCTTTTTGGGAAGCCCAATTAGGCCCCAATTGGCACCCAATTTCAACTTGGGAAACACTGGGAAACTTTCCACACGGGTATTATCGAGATCAATAGAGTTTGCTTGAAGATTCAGTTATAATTATTTTCCATTCCAAAAAATTCCAGAGTGTCATCAATTAACTGCATTCTTCTCCAAAGAAGTTGAATTTCCTTAAAAAGGTGAAGAAATCAATTTGAAGAACTGTTGCTTCTAGGTATTAAGTCAAAATTTTTAATCTATTCTTTCAGTGATAAACCTATTTCAATAGGTTCAAATACTTATTTCCTTAATTTTTAATCTAGACATAAAGGTGGTCATTAAAAACGAAAAATTTAAATTTCAAAGTTCGTATCCCCTCATTTAATGTTATACATCAAAAAAATCATATTAGCAGTACAAAATAACATTATGTCAGTTTGAACAATATAATCATTTTCACGAACAGTTTTGTGTCAATATGATACAAACCCGAAATTCATGGACAATGAGGTAGGTATCATTAAATATTAAAATGTAATAATACAATTTAAAAAAACCTGTTTCTTCTTTTTTAATGTGATGCAATAAGTGTTACGAATATCAAAATTCTAAAATTTCATTTTTAAAGAACACACTACTAGACACATAATACTGAATTCGTAGAAGAAAAGTTTTAAAATATTCGAAAAAACGTTACAGAACTACATATTGTACCTACTTACTTGTTTCTTCAACTATCCCATAATAAGTAAAACAGTAGCTACTGCCGTGTTTACAAATCTTAACATGAAAAATGAAGTTTTCTTTTTCCAATATATATCATCACTATCACACACCACTTTGTTTCTCATGATCTCAATAGTCCAAAATAATAAAGATAGTATTAAAATTAGACCAAATTGAAGTAATTTTTTTGCTGATTTTAGGTCAGGATATTCTACAATACCAAATCCTGTTAACCACTTTGATATATCAATTGGTAACATTGCTTCTTTTAGGGTGTTGCACTGCCACTTCATTTTAAATCTAATGCTTCTCTTCCAATAGTAAAAACACTACTGAACCCTTTAAACAGAATTATTGCTTTCTCTCTCCCTCTCTCTAAAGCTCTTCATATCACGTAACATTGTATGTGGAAGTGTTTTATCTTCAGCAATTATCAACTTATAGCGTGAGTCAAAAGCATGTCATGATTGTAAATAATAAATACTAAAACTGATTCTATCATTCATAGAAATCTTTAGGAAATCGACAAAAATACAAATAGGAAAATTGAGAGTGACAGTTTTAAAGAAATTTATAAAAGCATCCTAAAATTTTCAAACATTGATCTTTATTGAATTCACGATTTCAAAAGTGAAGTTGAAAAAAAGACGAGCTCGTAAAGAATTGTATCTATTTTTAAAATTTTCTATTGACGACAGAAATTAAACAATTTTTCCAGCAAGTACAAATAAAATAGGAAATACACATTACATTTTATTTATATAGTTATTTTTCTTTACACTTTCTTATACTTGCATTTGTTTGTTGATCTATTTTTTATGTATTGAAATAAAAAAATACATTAAGTACATTAAAATTGGATATTATGACGAAAATCTGACTTTTATTGATTATATATGACAAGACAATCTGTTTTTGCGTGCAAATAATGAACAATGTGGATCGTTAACAAAGTATTGATAGCAATTCCACGATTTTTACAACATTCAAAGTTTTCTGTACTCTTTTATTTTTATCTGATATTCGCATTTCACCCTACTTATGCAATTATGGTATTTATTATTCCAATATGAAACGTGGCTATTTTCTATAGGCTTTAAAGTAACAGTTTGTAAACACTAAAGACGCCTACAGATAGATTTCTGTCCATGCAGCCAACAAGCCTGAGTATAGGCAACAGATGTACAAAAGACAGTGCGACGTCGAATTCAGCGACTAAGCTTTTCGCTCTTGCAGCGCGACCAAACCTCTCGCCTTTATATAAGCAGGTATCGCGACTCACAAAATTTAGATATCTTTCTATCGAGCTAAGGTGCGCCTCTGTCCGATCTCAGAAAGTAATTTAACCAACAATATAATTGCGATTATATTGAATTCTAATTTCAGGTACTCTTCGATTCTCGACGGTGAGCTGCAACGATCTGTCGAGACTTAGTGTTAGGCTCTAAATTTCTTAATATATTTTCTTTTATAATAACTCAGTTATATATTGATTAATTCTTAATAAATGCTATCCAATATTCTAGAATCATATCCATAAGTCAATGATGAACAATCTGCTGAAAAGTTCATTAATAACAGCAGCTACTTGAGACTTAATAAAAATAAATACAATTTTCGGATGGAGAGATAGACATTTTACAAGTTTAACTAAATTGAAAGAAATTCGATCTGTAGGAGCAACTTGCTTTATTAAATATTAGACATATGTAATTTTAACATTAAAATAGTGTGACATTTGAACAATGATCTAAAGTAGTGATTCACGTCGAAAAGAAGTTTATCAAAGTATACATATTAATAATAAAAATGTATGAAATATATTTTTTATTTTCGAATAATAATATCACAAAATGGTTTTGCTTAAAATGCTTCATTATTTATTATTGTTAAATCAATTCACATTTTGTAACATAAATGTTTATAAAGTTTGTCTTGTTATTGATTATTATTAAAATGTTTCTTTATTTATTATTGTACATAAAATTTACATTTTATATTATTCAAGTTATAAAGGTTGGTTCAGTTACTAGTAACAAAAATGTACTATAAATAAATAAATAATTAAATAATAGATTGTGAAACTTCCTGCTTGTAAGTCGCATTGGTATTCTCTAAAACTCATTTATCACAAATGCCATTTAGCCTAAAAATCATTTAGCCTAAAACTCATCTAGGGTAAATATCAGTTAGCCCAAAAGCTATTTAGCTTAAAAACCTTTCAGCCTAAAAATTTACTTAACTTAACTATATTTAGCCTTAACTTAAAAAAATTTGAGGCTGAATGATTTTTAGGCTGAATGACTTTTTAGGGTAAATGATTTTTACGCTAAATGATTTTTAGGCTAAATGAGTTTTTTAAGTTCTTAATAGTTTTAAATAGCGTAAAAACAAAAATAATAAACCAAAATAATAAATAATAAAATTATCAAATAAATTATTAATAATACCAAATTATATATTTTGCCTACAGCAATGCAAAATTTTGTGATTCATTTTTCATCAATCTAAAACACCATATTTGTGCAGTGCAAAAAATTTGAATTAATTAATCCATGAGAAAAGTATGCATAAATTTAAGAGGCTCGTAAAACCCCATCTCTCTAAGAAGTGACTGATTTTTCATTTCAGTTCTTGGTGAAAAATAACTAATTAATGATAAAAAGATCACTAATATTATTTTCTGTGCATTCCACACTTTTGTTAAAATCTAAAAAACTATTGTAGATTACTAAATTACTAATAAAGAGTTTATCCCACGTTTAATCCCCTTTGTCACTTGAAGAATTTGGCGGGCCTATAAGTTGTGACATCTCGGTATTTTCAATTCGATAAAATATAGATTTCCTACTAGCAGAAAATAACCTCCTGTTCCATGTCAGGGAATATTAAGATATTGCGGTCATGTCCTTCCATCTGCGTCACATATCTCATGGGGTCCTGGAAAGCTTCGGGGGCATAAAGAGGCTCTTAGGGTTTGGGCTTTATATCGCTACATCATTTTCCATAGCCTATGGAAGATGACCACATGGACACGTAATATTGCAGTAGTATATTGCTAAAAAGTTGCCTCAATATTACCCGCTATTTAGAGAAAAAGAAATTATTTTAAAGTGAAACTGAAAATTTAAATTAAAGAAAAGCCTGTGAATTTGATATAAATCGGAGTGGAAAAAAAATGTTAGAGAAATAACTAAGGAAACATTTGAAATTACTGGAAATGACAAAATAAGTATAAAATGAAAATGTCAACTGAAAAGTAAAAAACAAAATGAATCGTTATTTAAAAAATACCAAAATGAGTAAAAGTGAAGAAAATAACTAACAAATTAAAGAATTTGAGAAAAACGCTTCGAACTATTTAGAATAAGTTTTAAACTGTTGTAAACTCGTTTAAAATTAAAACTGATTGAAAGTAATTTTAAACTGTTTGGAATTAGTTTGGAACTGCTTGAAACTAGTTCTGAATCGTTTGAAACTAGTGCGGAACAGACTAGAACAAGTTCAAAAACTCTTTGAAACTAATTCGTAACTATTTGGAACAAGTTTTAAACTGTTGGAAACTTGTTTAAAACTGATAGAAAGTAGTTTTAAAATCTTTTGGTACAATTTGAAATCTATTTACAAATAGTTCCTACTTATGTGGAAGTGGTTAAAAACTGTTAAAAACTATAGTTTTAAACTGTTAAGTACCAGTTAAAAAGTATTTTAAACTAGTTCATAATAGATTTGAAACGTGTTCGAAACTGCTTTAAACCAGTTCAGAACTATTTTGAACTATTTACAAACTATTTTAAACTAGGCTTAAAACTCATGATTGTTTTATTTTAGACTCGTACATCGTTTTTCACTTCAGTTAATTTTATTCGTAATGATGCGAAGTAATATTTGTAATTGTTTTTGTTTTATATAGCTACTGACTTGTAATAAGTTTGTTGACGCCTTTCCTTATTATATATATTTTGCTTGTAATAAGTGTATAGTTAGTTTGTACTCGACTGTCGAAATGTTAAGACTTACTTATTTTTCTACTTAATTTTTCTTCTTGACAATGGTTGGTCTTTTTACCAATTTGACTTGCGTTTTTTATAATATAAGTTCATCAATGTGTTAATCTTAGGTACAAATATTTTTATATTATTTTTTTAAACTATGTCTTATGGAACCAATGTTTTATATATAATTAAAAGAAATAACAAACATTTTTTTTTAATAAACAGTGCCTGATGAGGTCAGCAGAACCAAGCTGACGAAATGTAGCACAATTTGACTACGATGTTGTGAAGGTTTTATTTTTAATACTTCCCATGACCTTCTTGTGATCGTTTTTATACATTTTGACATTAAATAATGGAAGGGAATCATTCGAATAATATAGGCTTAAAACTGTTTGGAACAAGTTTAAAAACTATTAAAAACTAGTTAAACCTTGGAGAAACTAATCTTAATCTGTTAGAAAGTAGTTTTAAACAGTGGCGTAACTGTTAATGGGCAAAGTAAGGCAGTGCCCCGGGGTGCTTAAGCTCAGGGGTCCCTTGATCATCCATAACCTTTAAAAAAAAAATTCTATAAATTTTACAAATTTAGTAATTTAAAGTTTGATTAAATTGAACAACGAGCGTTGGAGCGCGAATAGTTTCTGCACCTTGTGTTATCAACAATTATAAATACTTTAAATATAATTCTTAAAAGTAAATTTATGTAAATAAATAAAATAAATTATTATTTAGTAGAAAATTTATAAAATTTTAGAATTAAAAAACTGGCAATAAATAATTGCAAATTTTACAAAATTAATAGAAAAAAAATCAATTAAAAATTAGAAAAAGTAATTTAAAAAAGCATAGAAATGTTTTAAAACAAAAGAAAATAAATTAAATTTTAAATTTGAGAAACATACTTGAAAATCTTAAAAATAAATTTAAAAAAATTGAATAATAAAAAATTAAAGAATATAATGGAAAATTGAAAAAAAAACAATTAAAATTTGAGAAACTACCTAATTAAAAATATTGCATACTAAATTTTAAATAAAGGAAAGTTAAAGAAAATTTCAGAAGAATTCCTAAAGCTTTCAGAAGTTTATTGAGAAAAAAGATAATAATTTAAAATTAGAGGAAACAAATGGAAAAAGACAAATGTATTTTAAAAAAAAAATAAGAATACCTAAAAATGGAGAAAAAAATTGAAGAAAGATAAAAATAATTGTAATTTACGATAATTAATAAAAAAGTAAATTGAATTTATTAAAACAAGTAAAAATAAAAAAAAATTTAAAAAAATAATTGAAAATTTAGAAAAATACTTAAAAATCTTAAAAAGTAGTTTTAAAAAATGAGAATAATAATTTTAATAATCGAGGAAAATATTTAAAAAATGATAAAAATTATTAAAAATTGAAATAAATAAATTGAATTTGAAACATATAACACTGTGTTACAAAATAAAAAAAAGTAAAAGAACTTCTTATCGGACCTAGTGGAGGTTATAGGTTATAAAATACTAAAAAGAATGGTATATATTAAATCTTTCATGCACCCTCAAAATCTTGTTTTAGAGCCAAAAAACCATTTTTAGGTAAATTCATGTACATAATAATTTGAAACTTCGACATTTTTTACCCGAATCAAAAAGTTTTTTTTTAATTTAAAGCTTAAAATATACCCTTTAAAGCTGCATAAGACTTTTTTTATTATCATTTGAATTCATGAAGATATAGACCAAAAATCATCAAAAATTTTCATTTTTTGATTGATTTTTCAACTTTGAAGCCAACTTAAATGTCTTATCTTATTAAAAATATATTTTTTCTTGATGCACATCAAAAGCTTAACAATTGCAGTTTCAAATGACCCCAGATTGAATAAAATTCAAATAAAATTATCAAAGTTATTCCACTTTTAACTTATTAGTAACATTATAAAATTTTGACTCTAGGAACAGTTTTTCATTATTTCCTTCCTGGGATTCATAATTTTGACTAATTTTCAATTTTTATGTATTTTCGCAATATAAGAAACACTCTTTAAAGGTTAAGAATTACCTGATAGTACCTAATATTAATTTTATTAAACATTGTTACCAGTACTTATTAAATGATTCTTAAACTCTAAAAATTGTATCTAAGCATTGCAAAAATACATCAAAATTGAAAATTCTGTGGCTGAAAGGTAAAACAGCACAAGCGGCATATTCATGGTTTCGAGTAAAACGTGTTTTTGTTTTTTTTCTGATTTCTGTAAAATCGAAAAATAAACAAATATTGTGGGTGTTTGATATTTAATCCAGTTTTTTAATGTAGTTTTTAGATCTCTTTAACAAATTTAATGAAATTTAAAGGTTTCAGAGTATAACATCAATTATTATTTTCGATTTTAAAGTATTTATGCAATTACGTTTTATAATATTTTCTACGTAAATAAACATTTTAAGCAATTTACAATTATGAAACTTTAAAAAGTATATCTACATATATAGAAATCTGATGTTATCTTAAATTTGATAAAATGGGAGTTGTGCTGTTTTACCTTTCAGCCACAGAATTAGTCAAAATTATGAATTCGAGGAAGAAAATAATGAAAAACTGTTCATAGGGTCAAAATTTAATGATGTTACTATAAAGTTAAAAGTGGAATAACTTTGATAATTTTAATTGAATTTTATTCAATCTGGGGTCATTTGAAACTGCAATTGTTAAGCTTTTGATATGCATCAAAAAAAAAATAATTTTAATAAGATAAGGCATTTAAATTGGCTTCAAAGTTGAAAAATCAATCAAAAAATGAAATTTTTTGATGATTTTTGGTCTATATCTTCATGAATTTAAATGATAATAAAAAAAGTCTAATGCAGCTTCAAAGGGTATTCTTTTTAGTTTTTTATGACCTACAACCTCCACTAGGTCCGATAAGAAGTTTTTTTTCACTGTCACACAGTGTAATTAAAGAAATTGAGCATTTTTTAAAAAATAAGAAAAGAATAAATTAAATTTAAGAGAAATAACTTAAAAATTTACAAAATTTTTTTGATATAAAAGAATGCAATTGAAAGTTTAAAAAATTACTTAAAGATCTTAGAAATGCATTGCAAAAAAAGAAAATAATTAGTAATTAGAGAAAATAATTGAAAAATGATTTTAAATTTTGAAACTTGAAGAAAATAATAGGAATATTATAAAACAATGAAAGTTGAAAAGTGATATAAACAAATGAAATTTGAAATAAATAGTAGATACAAAGCATCATTTTTTACAAAATACAAAAAAGAATTGAAACTTTAGAAAAATACTTTAAAATCTAGGAAATTAATTTAAAAAAATGGGAATAATTAAAAATTGAAGAAAAGAATTGAAGAAAGCTAAAATAAATTTAAATTTAAGATAATTAATAAACAGTTTTTGGAACTTATTGAAACAAATGAAAATAAATAAAAATTGAAGCAATTATTTGTAATAAGATTTTAAAATTTGAAACTTGAAGAAAATATTGTAAATATTATAAAAAACAATGATGTGTTTTTAAAAAATAATGATATTTGAGTAAAATAATTGGAAAAATTACAGATTTTTTTGAAATATATACAAAATAATTAAAATTTGAGAAAAATACAAAAATCATAGAAAATAATCAATTTTAAAAAATGAGAATTATAATTAGCAATCGCGGAAAATAATTGAAAAATAATTAAAGTAATTGAAAATTAAAATAAACAAATGAAATATGCTGTTAATAATTTAAAATTGAGAAAAAAAATTGAAATATGATGAAAAAAATTTCAATAAAATATGTGAGAAATAATAATAGTAATAATTGTAAAAACCATAGAAGATAATATTAATTAAAAGACAAAAATTACAAAATTGCTTAAAATTTTTTAATTAAAGAGAATAATTAAAAAATCGCAAATATAATCGAAAACTTATGAATATAATTGAAATTTCAGATCAATAATTAAAAATTTTGAAAATTATGCAAAAAGAATTAAGGTAATTAGAAATTAAAGAAAATAATAGAAAAATTGATGAATTTATTTTTTAGCGAAAGAAAATAATTGATAAATCGTTTAAAACATGAAAAAATTGATGACAATAATTTAAATTTAAGATACTAACTGAAAATTTAGGAAATTAATTGAAAAATAATAAAAATATTAAAATACGGAGAAAATAATTGCAAAATAATATAAGAAATTGAGAAAAATGAAGAAAATAATTAAAAATTGAACTTAATAATTGAGTATTGAGATATATATTTAAATATTGAGGAGATGAATTCAGAACTTATGGAAGTTATTTAAAATTGAAAATAATAATTGCAAAATGACAAAAATAATGGTAAATTATAAAAATTAACTTAATTTTGCGATGAATAATATAGAAATTAGGAATAAATAATTCAATTGATTTAATGACAAGCAAAAAATAATTAAAATTTAAAAAACGATTGTAAAAACTAAATAAAATAATTGAGATTTGAGAAGGTAAATTTAAGAATTAGAGAAATAAATTAAAATTAACTAAAAATTGCCGAAAATATTAGAAAAATGATCAAAATAGTACAAAATTGTAGTTTTAGTAATTGAAATCATAATAGAAGAGAATGATTAAAAATTGAAGAAATTTGTAAATTATTCCAAATATAGTATGTTTGAAACGTGGATTTATTTAATTTTTAATCATTATAAGTTCACATCAACTAAAAATTTGAGAAATTAAAATTGCTATAAATTTAAAATTTGAGAACATTTTATAAAGGTGAAATATTATTTAAAATTTTTAAGGTAAAAAATATCTAGTGACAAATTACAGATGTGGACAGAATGATTGAATGAATAATTTAAACTTATAAATTATTATTATATAATTAAGGCCCCATTTTCCTTTTTTTTTTGTTCGAGACTAGTTTTACCTTATTTGAAATGAGTTTAAAACCATTTGATTGTAATTCGAAAAAGGTTTTAAACTATTTTGAAATTGTTTAGAACTGTTTTGAGCTAGTTGAACTCTATATTAAAAACAAGTTCGAGATTATTCGTAACTAGTTAGTAACAGTTAGATACTTGTTGTATACTTTATTTGGAACGAATTGAAAACTGTTTAAAACTATCTTGAGACTGTTTCGAAAAATTAGTTTGAAACTAGTTTGAGCATAGTTGGCAAATAATAATGAAAATACGTGTAAAATAAAAATGTCCATTTGACAATGATTACTAAGGAATAATACTTTATTATTATACAGTAAAAGACACACAAAATGACGTGTTTTTATAGAAACGTAGTATCGTAAAAACGCATCGAAGACTTGCTCAAAATTGAGGCAGTCAAAATAGTGAAGGGCGCTATTTTTTCGATCGTAAACCTTAGAAACGGGTAGCTTTATCCGGATTGCGAGCGCCAATGTGCACGGGCGAAGGGATCCAAACGGCGCAGTAATAAAAAGTGTAACATTAATGAGGTAGTAAAAGTAAATCCAACTCTATCGTCAGCTTCACTGTTCAGAGTGCTTTTCACCCCTGCCAGTTCATCCCTTCTATTCCTCGTGTTTCTTTGTATGTTAAAAAGGTTTTTAATGGTATACAGTGTTTTTTATAATACGTGCACAGATGTAAAAATAATGAGAATTGCAAGGTCCATTATTCAGATATGCTAATGTCATTAACATCGATTATAAAGCTCTTGGACAATTGTTCTTAAGGGATATAAAGCAATTTACTTTATTTTCAATCTGATAGATCCATTTAACCCACGTGAAAAAACCTCAAAAAATTTTCCGGGCGTGAAAAGACACATTAACAATAAGATGGTTGGCAGCTGTCATAGTAACGAAGAGACTTTATCAAATTTCATATAATTAACAGTTTGTTTAATATTTAAAACTGTCTCATTGATATTTCCATAAAAACATTTTACTTTTCAGCAAAGTTGACAGTTAATTTGACAGCTGTTATTTGACAAAGTGTCGATTTGACATTATATTTCTTAATTAGCCTTTATTCAAAGGGTCTGACTTGTAACGATTAAAAGATATTAGCTGTTATATCCTTCAAATCGCACATTTAAATTAATATAAAATTGAAAAAAATTATTAAATATAACAAAAAGATAAATTTAAGACACAAAAATGTAAATTAAAATAAAAGTCCGAAATTCTCGTCAATTATGTAAAATTATATTTCGTCAGAATTAAAATCAAAATTAAACATTTGAAGTCAAGAAATAAAATTAATATAAAATACCCGACACACACATACTTTTCACATAGCGAATATTCGATAATGACATACGAAAATAAATCCAAATTTACAAAGAATTATAAACAAAAATCGAATTAAATATGCATATTATTATAAATATACGATTAAATAAATAATTTAAACAAAAAGAATAAGATAATTAAACAATATAAAACTTATCGTTTCCTGCATTTCTTTAGAGTTTCTTTTAGAACGTGGGGCGATTGTTTTCGAGCGTGTCTACTGATGAGCGGAAACGGAAATTCCCTTTTTGAGTTAGCAGCATTTTTTTATACCATGGACCACTTTGCTCCCTCATGATTATGAGTAATCTGACCTCTTCAATTTCTTTTTATTTTGCCCAAAAATCCACCCCATCGTCCTCTTTTGGTTGGAAATCGTCACATTATTTTAAAAATCGCCACACTGATTAAAAATGATAAAAATAAACAATTACCAAAATTTGCACAAAAACACGATAGAAAATAACAAATAAATAAATTAATAAAAAATACCTCCGTATTGTCGGCGACACACAAAGTAATGACGATTTCGACTAGAATGCTCGGAAACGATTGTGAGAACGATGGGTACGGAAGAAAATTTATTAAAATTAAAGTTTACTCCCTCCTCTCATCAGTCCCCACGCCCATAAGATCTCTTGGCGCCCAGGTAACGAAGAGACTTGTCATATTTTTTCAAATTCAAATTAAATTATTTTTCGTCGACAATTCGAATCCCTTCATTACCCCCTTGCCCGGAAAAATTAAAAAATATTTTGGGGCAGACATATATAAACATTTCACATTCACATATTACATAAAATAAAATTAAACATACAATCATTAATACACAATCATAAATATTTATTTATTTATTTATTTATATATTTAAAGTTCCTAGGGCTATATAGCCCTCCAAGGAACCAAGCAAGGTGTACATAAGTTTATAGATCAGCTAACAAGCAATAAAATTTTAAAGACATAATATATTATAGTATACATTAATGCAACGCAATTATAATTAAATAACAACCTTTAGCAAAATCTTTTCATAGAATAAGAATAAATGCAAATGAAGAATACAAGTAGAATAAATATATTAAAAAATTAAAAATAGAGAAAACTAGAGTTACAAGATTGCCAAGTAAATCAATATATTAATTACATAATGCATTAACTTATATGTATACATTGAATCGAATAAATGTGGATCTTTTCACAAAAATAAATGTATATCTTGTACTAAATTAATGTATAATCATCTATATTTACCAGAAAGTTATCTCAAATTTAGTGGTAATTAACCTAAATAGAAAATTAAAAAACATTATTTTAAATTGAAGCTGCGAAGAAGCATTTCTAATGTGATTAGGAATTTTATTCCACAATCGCGCCCCTCTAATAGCAAAAGATGTCTGAAGTATGCAAGTACGATGGGCAGGAATTGTTAATAACGAGTTTCTTTCTCGGAGCTTAATGTGACTAGTCTGGTTTTGGTTCCTAAAAGTAAATAGTTCAAAGAGATATTGAGGAATCTTATTTTTGAAAATAGAATAAAGCAAATTCCCCATGAAAAACTGTCTTCTGGTTGCCACATTCAATAAACCTGATTTATTTCGAAAAGGAGAAATGTGTTCAGATTTTGGAAGATTGTAAATAAATCGAATACATGCATTGAGTGATCGTTCCAATTTGTTATTTAGTTCATTAGAGATATTATCATAGACTATGCAGCAATAATCGAGTAAAGGTAATATTAATGTTTTAACTAGAAGTAATCGTGTTGATATAGGTAGAGAATCTTTGTTCCTATTTAGTTGTTGGAGAGTCATAAATATTTTTCGCGATATACCAAATACATGCTCTTTCCACGACAGAGTACGATCAAGAGTAAGACCCAGATCCTTAACAGTTTCCTGAAAGGCGATAGGAGCGATAAATATACAAAATATCATACAAATCATATACATATAGATATCATAAAATCACATACACAAGCGAAAACATAATACTTTCAGAATAAAAAAAATCATATATATCAAATCACTCAATAAAAATCATAATCATAATAAATAACACATTCACAAAATCACATATTATAAAGAAATACATAATAAAATCAATAATTTTTTTTTTTTTAACAAAATCAATATTAGATCATAATTAAAATTCATTTACCCAAAAACAATACCTTATCATCATCATTCGCACCATTAGAATAGAACTATTTGAATTCCGCTCTTATCTTTACAAATATACACAATCAAAGTCAAGTCATTTGCATTCATCAAAATTTAAGGAATCAAAACAAACTGTCAGAGTATTCATTTCTCCATGATAGACGATTATCTGCCGTTAGTCGTCTCACCGATAATTTGTCTCATTGTTTCTTCAAAATAGAAAGAACAAATAATGCCAAATTATCTCGGTACAACCAGACAATCACCATCATGCAGAAATAAAGTTAGTTCAAAAATGGAAATAAGAAACAGTACAAATAAATAAAAATAATACTAAATAATAAATTAATAAAACCAAAAGTCATAAAGTTAAAAAAATAGTACATAAAAATAATTAATAAACAAAATATCTAATAAATATCACAAATAAATCCCAACCCAAATTAACACGAACCAACTTACCCCCCTATGGCCGAATTTCCACCAGATGTCAAGGAATTTAAAAAATTTGAGTGGCAGCTGCCCCAAAAAAAACCGCAATGCCAAAAATCCGAATCATCAACGAATCTCGCACGATTGTCATATTTTTTCAAATTCAAATTAAATTATTTTTCGTCGACAAATCGAATCCCTTCAGACTCATATTGACTTCCTAAATTTAAGAAACGTCAATCAATTTTTTTCTTTCTTTGTAATTTTAATTTAGATAGTTGAATCCTAATATTTGCACAGCAACATTATCTGCTAAATTTTTTCAGCTTCAGCTTAATTGTTACGGTGCAACAATGCAAAATTTTCTGTCAACTTGAGAGGAAAATAGTTTGCAGATTGAGCCAGTAAAATGTCCGCTGATGTGGCAAAAGAATTTTTCCGATGCAGTGTCGAAGCGAGGGCTCGAAATACGTAAACGTATGCAGGTTTGATGATAACCAATTATTTATTATCAGTGTGTTGTGATTGCGCCGCGTGTTGATTCAGCGTCGTTGAGAGCGAGCTTTACATGCGTTGGGTGAAAAGGTAGTGGTGGTGGTAGTGGGGGTTGGGAGAGGGGTGGCTGGACGCGACCGTCATCCACGGCCACGGCCACGGCCAAAGCCAGAACCGGCTGCGATCCAGTCAGCCCCAGCCCGGCCCGGGCGAGACATTGAACTCGTTGCAGCGCTAGAGCGAGCGACGAGCATCGATTCGTCTGCTCCAGAAACCCACCCCCTTACCCCTCTTCACTCTTAACCCAACGTCGTCGACCCCAGGGTTCCTCCACCTTTAAACCTGCACTCGCGATCTCGCGACAACGTGACGCGTTCGTTTAGTTGATCGACGTTTCTTCCCTTTTCCTAAACCCCTCCCTCCCAAGTTCTTCATTCCCTGACATGCAATCAAAAAAACAATTAAAGAAAATCAGACAATTACGAGTTACACTAGTACTAAAACCGAAGGGTTCTGTACCTCCCTAATTTGTTTCATTTGAGCTAGACATTTTAAATTATGCACCAGGAAATGTTTATAAAAATAATTTTAATTATATACTTAATCATATTATATAATACACGTAAAATTATATGACTGTTGTTGAGAGGATGTAAAAGAGCACAGAACATCATTTAATAATAAAGTTCTTTATTTTAATTTTATTTCAATTTTTAACTTTGCTTTGAGAGGTGGACAAACGCTTCTACGTCTTAAGAAATCCCGACGTTAAGTGACCAAAAGCTCTTGAGTTTTCTCCCATTTTCCCGTAATGTAATTTTAATTACAGTCAATTTAAAACAGACCTCGGAAGGTGATTTTCTTATTCTTGTATGCCATTTCCCAAAAGGGTTCGTTGTCAGGCAGGTAAACTTATAAAACCAATCTTAACTTCCTTTTGTTTATGAAATTTCCCCGAATATCAATAGATTTCTTTATCCAATCGTTAGGAGTTTCCCATTATCCGTTGATTACAAATAAATCAATTTAGTTAGGATCTCCGCCGTATCACGAGACCACTGATCTCATCGTTGGAAATTTCATACCGATTACCAAGTCCGTCTTAAATCAAAATTACCTGACGATTAAGGCGTGTCCACCGCTTGTACAGGTATATTACAGGTATAAATATTATTTCCGTCTCTATTTACTATGACAATTTTAGAACAAAACAATAGAGATACAATTCGAACCTATTTCACACAAACATTGTCAAAACTTATATAAGTGCTACAAACAGCCTAATTAATACTAAAGAAATTAAACGCAAACAATAAACAAGAACATTTTTACTTAAATTTCCAGCAATGACTCTCAGATGTTTGTATAGAAACAGGAACTCCCTTTCAACTACCACAAGACTATTACTTGTTAAGGGTTTAATTCTTCCAATTTTTGATTATGGTTGTCTTGTTTACGACGACATTACTGAGGAACTCAACTGTAGACTTGAAAAATCGCTTAATGCATGTATCAGATTTGTATATGACCTTAAAAAAAGTGAACACATTACTCCGTACAGAGTCAAGGCAAGGGTTTTTAACGTGGTAAAGAGGCGGCAGTTTTCTTTATTCTATTTTTGAGTCTAAAGTGCCTACTTATTTATTTAATCTTTTTGAATTTAAGGCTCATGATGTACCGTGGTCTTGTAGACTTCAAAATAACAACGCTGTACTAAAAATACCTACACACCGAACATGTATGTGTTAGAAATTAATTCTTTAAAATAACTACGCTCCTGAGAGTTCAGGTAACGACGAGCACTGCGCATGCGTTGAAGTAGAAGCAGTGGGAAAAAGACCGGGAAGCAGACAGATGATTTTGGGCCTTTGTGGCGTCGGTACGTTTTTCTGGGCAGTGTTGTACTGCGTTTAATTCGACTTAATTAGCGATAAGTTTTGAACTCATAAGTCTTTTAGAAGAGCGCAAGTTCCTCGTGGTTATCAATTCACGCAAATACTGCGACATTTCTTTTATTAGTGTTAATAAACTGTTCACTAAGTTTATTTCCTGTGTGGAATTATTAACCCATCCACTTACCATTCACTTAAATTAAAATAAATCTAATATATTTTTAAAATTGAAAAGACCTGGGCTCGATCCCCAGCGCAGTAGAGGTTCATTTTTTCAGTTTTTCAATTTTAAAAATTAATTAGAGTCATCTGGGTGGAAATCACCATATCTCTGAATTTTCAAACGTGCCGATCAGGTAGGTTTCTAGTTCACAAACCCAAGTGAATGTTACTCCTGATTGGCCAATAAGTTTGACGTCAAAAATTCAGGGAAAATTTGAAATCTAATATATGTTTCAGCGTTCATTCTTAATTAAAGGCACTAGATTATGGAATAAACTTCCACTATTTATAAGAAATGCGAAGACATTGTCTACGTTTAAGTTATTATTTTTAAAACTGCTACTGGACCTTCAGAGTAATATTTTTGAAGTTACCTATTGGTAAATAGTGATGCACTTCAAGACAAGATTATCTTGAATTTGTTTTAGATATCTCGAAATATCGAGAAGTTTGTTAATCCAAGATTATTGAATATTCAATTGTTCAAGACTTGACTAATCTTGATTTAGATAATAAAAATTTTTTAATAAATGTAATAGATACAATAAATGCATCCAAAGTTGTTATTGTTTCTGTTTCCATCAATTTTTAATCATTTTAACAAAATAGTAGTTTAAAAATATCTGTAAACGATTTTTTAATTAAAAAAAATTATTTAAGCTTAATTTTTACTGTTAAGAGTAGTATTTATATTTAAATAAGTATGTTGAAAAATAAAGTTAGTTGCTGCTGATTAATATTTAAAATACAAATTTACTGAAAGAAATTATATAACAAATTTTAATAAAAAGATTTTCAATCGATCGTTACAATTTGGATTATATTTTAGGAAAAGCGTCTCAACTTGGGAAAACTTGATATAAAAGAAAATAATTAATCTCAGAAAAAATTTCATTTTTTATATAAAATTTATTTCTAATAATTGGTATTAAGAAAATAAAGATTGACATAACCCACCAAGCTAGCAAATTGGCAATTAATTGTTTGCAAATCATTCAACTATCATGTGGGGTTATGACAATTTTTATTTTCTTATAAATTTCAGGTTGTGTTGCAATATTTTAAAATAAATATAAGCAGAATATAAAAATCCATTCAAAAGCTTTAAATATTAGGAATTCTTTGCTACATAGGAAAATATGCTACCTTATAAAATCTAAAAATTAAGCTAAATGAATAAATTTAAAATAAATCTATACTTAAAACAAATTTTTGAGTCAGCAAAATTTTAAAGCAAAACTTTTTTGAAGATTGTTATATTGTACAAATTAAGTTAAATGTTATTTTGTACAATTGCTAAAATTAAAAATTTTTAGGTTATAATATATAAATATTTGATTTAAGGGCATGTGATGGATTATGACGTCACTGGTATAGGAAAAATTTGTCCGTAACTTTTCTCTTAAAATATTGAATATTTTTTTATGAAACATGGTAGAATTACTTAAAATGTCATTATGAAGGTCTCTCAGACCCGAGTTTGTTTGAATTTTGTCTCAAAATTAATTTTTAAAAAAGTTTGCAATTTTTAAAAAATTTCCAAAAATTAACTTTGGGCCAAAATTTAAACAAATTCGGGTCTGAGAGACCTTCATAATGACATTTTAAGTAATTCTACCAAGGTTCATGAAAAAATATTCAATATTTTAAGAGAAAAGTTACGGACAAATTTTGCCTATACCAGTAACGTCATAATCCATCACATGCCCTTAAATAAATAAATTAAAAAGATATTATCAATTTAACTAATTAATTTAATTAATTAAAGTCCAAATCTTTTTAATTTTATCAATTGTACAAGATAATGTTTTACCTAATTTGTATAATATAACAATCTTAAAAAATGTTTTGCGTCAAAATCATATTGACACGAATTTTTTCAAGAATCTTGGTTAAAACAATACAAGATCAATATTTCGTCTTGACAGACGATACAAATTCTCGATCTTGAAATTCTCTTGTTTATTCTCGCTTGAATGCATCACTATTGGTAAATCTAGTTATCTTATTATTATTTCTATTTTTTTTCTTTTACTCTTTTTTTTTTTTATTATCTGCATTTACTTGTTTGGCATCATACAACTTGCAGCTTAAAACCTTTCTTTTTAATATCTCTAATATTACTTTAGAATATTAGATGTAACATTTTAATATCCATGAATAACCACTTTTTCAATAGTGTAGGTTAAAAATTTCTAATTTTAATTATACTAATTAATAAATTAATTATTATAATTATAATTATTGAAAAGTTAATTAATTTAATTTTGCAATAAATCCCTAAAAACCACCACTAAGTAAATGAATAGAAAATAATTAAAAAAAAATTGTCAATTTTAAGAAAAAAATAATACTTAAGGTGGGACACAAGCAGGAATGTGACCCCTAATTTTTCTAACACATAACAAAACTTAACAACCCCTAAAAATACCCCTTAAGACAAATAATTGAAACTTCAAGCGCGAAGTTAGGTATTAAAACAAAAAATGAGTAAAATTCTTAATATTTAAATTAATAAAAACATATATCTAACTCTAAATCTTGTAAAACTATATCAGCTAAAATTGGGGAAATTGGAGAACCAATAAAAGTACCAAAAATCTCTCTTCCAGAACATTAGTAAATAACGAGTCTACATCCAACGACACCATAATCCCATTATCACTAATATTAATTACTTTATTGAATTAGCTTTTTACTAATTTTTATTTATAAATAAACGAATACTAATACTAAAAATTTAACGTCAATACTACAAAAAATAAAACGACAATTATTATTATTATTATTATTATTATTATTATTTTATCTTTTTTTCATATATCCTTTATATTTTCAGCGGAATCTTTAGTTTTGCAAATGTTAGAAACTATTTGAAACTTCAAAGATATTTAGATGTTGTCGGATGTCTCGATATTGAATAATCTTGTAAGGCTTCATTGGAAGTTGAAGAATGTCCTAATTGAACCTAAACCGTTCTTTGGAATTTGAAGCCTCTCGAAAAGTTTGAAAATGCCACGAAATATTGTGAAGTGTTTCTGAACGATCGATTTTCTAATGTTTAAAACATTTTCAGATTATATTAGAAAATAAAATCGTATAGCGATATAAAATTTAAAATCACTTAAATGACAAAAATTTTTAAAAAAGTTCTTAAAATGATAAAAAAATATCTATATACTTTAAAAATATAAACAAAAATACAATTAAAATGAAATTAAATAAATTATAGTTTATTTTAAACATAATCTAACTAGGGATAAAATGAAACATTCAGAATTTTGTCTGACCACACGAAACCATTTCCACTTACAATAAATGTAACACTCGTTTTTAAGTAGAAAAGGATCTTTCTTGTCAGACAGCTTACCAAAATATGTTTTCAATATTATTTGACAATTAACGTAATTTTAAAAAAATTAATATCTTTGTATATCTTTGAAAATTAATTTTAAAATAATGTTTTTCTTTTTAATTTTTAATTTGAAACGATATAAAAAGTTGGTAAGTTTTATATATAAATCTTGCTTTAATTGAAAAATTCTTATTCCCTCGATTCTTTCTTGTTCAATTTCCTAAAATCCATTTCAGTTTTTCTTTTGGTATCAAGATTTAGAAAAGTTTATTCCGCAGTCCAACTGGAGTAGAAAGCACTTTAACTTCAAAGCATGAAACACGTTCTTTGAGGAAGTTTTATCGTGACTTGTGCCCAACTGAGCGACTTGCCTACCGTATTTTTTGTCTGCTTGGGATAAAAACTCGTCGAGTTGCAAATAATCATTTTTAATTCACGTCAGTAAATTTATTTTATTTAACAACTCGGGTAGACTTTCACTAATATTTTTAGGGAGCCCACAATTAAATTTTAGAATCCATTATTTAGAATTTTTTTTAATTTCGTCAGATACAATTTCATGTTTCAGTGAATTCTATTTTTTCAAAATCGTTGTCAATCGAATTCGAATAAAACCGAATTTCTATTCAACAGAATTTTCATTGTAGGGAATTTACTTATAACCGACTTTTTATTTGAAAGAATTCGAATCAGACAAATTGTCAATTTCACTTAAAGTTCTGTTAAATGAAAATTCCGCTAAATAAAATTCGGTTAAATTCCATTAATTTAAAATAAAAATTTGGTTAAATTCGAATTATCTTAAATAAAGAGTTAGTTAGAATTAGAAACAAATTCTGTGAAATAACAATTACGTTAAATAATAATTCGATAACTAAAAATAGAGTAAAACAAGAAGTAAAAAGTTAAGTAGAGCATCTGATTAAATTAATTTCCATCAAAAATAAATTAAAAATAATTAACAAAAATTGCAAAAAATAATTGAAATTAAACACAATAAATGCAAATTTTGCCAATTAATTGAAAAAAAAAAAACAAAATCAATTAAAAATTGAGGAAAGTAATCTAACAAATCATAAAAATGTTTTAAAAATAAAGAAAATAATTTAAATTTGACAAAAATACTTAAAAATCTTAAAAATACATTCAAAAAAATTCAATAATGAAAAATTAAAGAAAATAATTAAAAATTAAAAAAAAATTATTGAAAATTAAGATAACTAATATAAAATTGAAAAAAATGATTAAAATTTGAGAAAATAATTGAAAAAATTCCATAATATTTATATTTTAAATAAAGGAAAGGTTAAACATAATTCAGAAAAATATTTAAAATCTACAGAAGTTCATTGAAAAATAGAAAATAATTAAAAATTACAGAAAATAAATGAACAAGATAAATATAATTTAAAATTGAATAGAAGAATTTTTAATTCAACAGAAATAATTAATAACTCTTTGGAAATTACGGAAAAGAACGAAAGTAATTAAAAATTAAGGACAACAGCAACAATTATGTTGAAAATAATTTACATATAAGATTGAAAACAGTAAATAAAATTTGAGATTAATAATTGAAAAAATCATAGAATATATGTTTAAAAAAAGAAAATAATTACAAAATTACTTGAAATTTTTAATTTTAACGAATAATTAAAAAATCGCAGAGAGAATCGAAAATTGATGAAAATAATCATTGAAATTTTAGATAAATAATTGAAATTTTTGAAAATTATGACAAGAGTGAAAATCATTAAAATTGGAGAAAATAAGATAAAATTTAACAAAATAATATAAAATTTAAAAAAATCATTAAAATTTGAGAAAATAATTGAAAAAATTCCATAATATTTATATTTTAAATAAAGGAAAGGTTAAACATAATTCAGAAAAATAATTAAAACATACAGAAGTTTATTGAAAAAGAAAAAAAAAATTAAAACTTACAGAAAATAGGTAAATGAAACAAGATAAATGTAATTTAAAATTGAATAAAATAATTTTTAATTGATCAGAAATAATTAATAACTTTTTGGAAATTACGAAAAAGAACGAAAGTAATTGAACATTAAAGAGAATAATATAAAAAATCATATAAATAATTGAAAATTGAATGAAATAATTGAAATCTCAGATAATTAGTTTAAAATTTTTGAAATTATAAATGAAATGAAAAAAATGGAAAATTGAAGGATATCAATTTTGGAAAATAATTGAAAAATGATTTTACAATTTGAAACTTGATGAAAATATCTGAAATATATTACATATTTATCACAATAAAGAAATAAATCACATTTGAGTGAAATGATTGAAAAAATTACTGACTTTTTTTAAATAAGAAAAAAGTAATAATTGAAATTTGAGAAAAATACTTGAAGATCTTAGAAAGCAATTGAATAAAAATGAGAATTCCTAAAAATTGGAGAAAAAAATTGAAGAAAGCTAAAAATAAATGGAATTTGCGATAATTAATAAAAAAAATTTGAAAATTATGAAAACAAATGAAAATAATTAAAAATTGAAGAAAATAATTGAAATTTTAGAAACATACTGAAAAATTGTAGAAAATAATTGGATAATGATAAAATCAATTTAAAATTGAAAAAAATAATTGAAATATTTTGAAAATAATTTAAGATTAAGAAAAATAATTGAACTTTATGTTGAAAATAATTTAAATATGAGATTGAAAACTGTAAATAAAATTTGAGATAAATAATTTAAAAAGTCATAGAATATATGTTTAAAAAAAGAAAATCATTACAAAAATTCTTAAAAATTTTAATTTAAAAAAATAATTAAAAAATCGCAGAAATAATCGAAAATTGATCAAAATAATAATTGAAATTTTCGAAAATTATGCCAAAAGAGTAAAAATAATTAAAAATTGGAGAAAAGAAGATAAAATTTCAAAAAATAATATCAAATTGAAAAAAATCATTAAAATTTGAGAAAATAATTAAAAAAATTCCATGAGATTTATATTTCAAATAAAGGAAAGTTAAAGAACATTTCAGAAAAATAATTAAAACATACAGAAGTTCATTGAAAAAAAGAGTATAATTAAAAATTACAGAAAATAAATAAAACAAGATAAATATAATTTAAAATTGAATACAATAATTTTTAATTGAACAGAAATAATTAATATTCATAGAATATATGTTTAAATAAAGAAAATAATTACTAAATTACTTAAAAAATTTAAATTAAAGAGAATATTTAAAAAATGGCAGAAGTAATGGAAAATTGATAAAAATTATAATTTAAATTTCAGACAAATAATGAAAATTTTCGAAAATTATGCCAGAAGAAAAGAAAAAATTTGAAAAATCGTTTAAAATCTTGAAAGTTGAAGATAATTATCTAAATTTGAGATAATAACTGAAAATTTAGGAAATTAATTGAAAAATAATGTAAGTATTAAAAGATGGAGAAAATAATTGCAAAATATTAAAAAGAAATAAAAATTGAAAAAAATGATTGAATATTGAGATATATATTTGAAAGTTCAGTAAATTAATTCAGAAATTATGCAAATTAATAAAAATCGAAAATAATAATTGCAAAATGACAAAAATAATTGTAAATTAAAAAAATCAATTTAAATATGCGATGAATAATATAAAATTAAGGAATAAATAATTAAATTGATTTAATGTCCAGGCAAAAATAAATCAAATTGAAAAAGTGTTTGAGAAAACTACACTGAGAAAAATGGATGTTTAGAATTAGATGTTTAAAACCAGATAGTAACACTTTACCTCTAAATATTAAAGGTTAACATCTAAGATATTAAATTTTAACATCTAGATATTAAAGTTTAATATCTAGATGTTAATCCTGAACATCTAGATAGCTGTCCCTATGTTAAGTGATAAATATGTTAAGCGTTAACATTCAGATGTTAAGGGTAAACATCCATTTTTCTCAGTGTAAACAAAGCAATGGAAATTTGAGGAAGGTAATTTTAAGATTTAATGAAACAATTTAAAAACAATTAAAATATCTAAGAATTGTAAAAAACAGTTGAAAAATGATAAAAATATTACAAAATAGTATTTTAAATAATTGACAGCATAATAGAAAAGAATTATTAAAAATTGAAGAAATTGTTAAATCACTTCAAATTTAGTATTTTTGAAACGTGTGGATTAATTGAACTTTTAATTAATGCAAGTTCACATTAACTGGTATTTGAAGAAATAAAGTTGCTATAAATTTAAAATTTGAGAACATTTTTAAAAGGTGAAATACGATTTAGAATTTTAAAAGAAAAAAATATCTAGTGGACAGAATCAGGCGTGAACAGAATGAATAAATTAATTAATTAAACTTGTAAATTATGATATATAATTGGGGCCCCATTTTCCTTTTTGCCCCAGGGCCCTTGCTTTCCACGTTACGCCACTGTGTACTTATTTTTTACCTTTTCTAGTTACTTTTCCTTTTCTAGTTACTTTTCATCAACTTCTAGTTACTATTTTCCTTTCTACTCATTTTTCTTCTCATTTTCTAGCTATCTTTTTTGAAATCTAAATATTCCTTCGTTTTATTCCTTTATTCTATATTGTTTTTCAACAATATCCTAATTTCGCCCACTGAGTTGAAATTGACTGACTTTTGAGAGAAAAAAAGTGATTTTTGTTAGGAAAATAGAAAGAATTCTGACAAAATGTAATATCTTTCTCCGATCTTATTCAAAGAAGAGACTCTTTGGCTGACGTCCAGGTGAAACCACGCGTTATGTTGCCATTGGCCTTAAAGTGGATTCCAAAGCGACATAAATTTTCTCTCCAGGCTCCCTTTATCGAATCCAGCCGGTAAAAAATGGAAGGAAAGAGGAGAAGAAAGCCAAATCTATTTTCGCAAGCTCGCGAGTACTACATTGAATAGACGCGATAAAGATCGCATTGCTTGGCAAACTTTGCTGTAAGGGATGGATGTCACTGTTGTGAAATATAAAGTAAACTACGCCGCATTGTCCTGATACGAGGCGATTTGCGACATCGTCACTTGAATATTGATGAGTTATAAAAAAAAGCACCGAGCTTTCTTTCTTATAAAAAAAAAGCCCCCGCACACTGACACCTCTATAGACATTAGGTAGATATTGAATCTCCTTATGCGCATTATTATCTGTCACTAAAACATCTGCCGCCGCATTTTTTTTATTTTCATCATTATTGTGTCATTGATACTTTAAACGCGATTATCTCAAAAACTCCATTTTTCTAGCTGTTAAAAGTATTTTAAAATTCACGAAATATTTATGTTACAGTTGTAACAAAAAATTCTAAAATTTTTCTAGTGGGAATTTTTAACAGTGCAATTACTAAGTACAGTTTTCAACCGATTTGCTTCAAAGTTTGCACACATCTTTTAAAATAGATTCTTAAGATTTTTTTTTATTTTGTATAGTTCATTTAATATTAACAATTTGCTATGGTTTTTCTGGGCGAATTCTGTAACCTTAATTTTAAAAATTCACTATTTAGACAAAAATTAATATATCGGAAAAATCCTACGTGTTGCTTTAGCTACTGTAATATATAGTAAAAAAAGTATAATATGCTCAAGATATATCAAAATAATAAATAGTTATATAAATAATAATAATAATAATTATAAATAACATAAAAAATTTAATTTTTACACTTCAAATGGTGTCAAATAAACTCATCATGGTCCAATTTTAATGGCTTTTATAAATTCTCTTAAAAAAATTTCCAAAAAACACCTATTTTTTCGGCCTCTAAAATGGGTTTAAATATTGTATTTCAAAATATTAAAATATTTCTAATTTAAAGAAAGAACTGTGATAAAGAGTAAACTTAAAAGCTATTGAATTAAATTTGTTCTTAACTAATTTAAAAACTGTTTGCCTCTAAATCTGAATTAGTGATTTTTTACTACTGAAATAGCGAGAAATCGGTTACTATTAAATAGTGAAAAAATATAAGAAAGTTTGTACTCTTGAAGACAATTCTTCCTTTAAATTTAAAATAGTTTAATATTTTCAAATACATTACATGACTTTTTGTATTTCAGAATATTTTAAGAACGGTATAAACTGTGAAATACATTTTTAGAAAAAAATTCATCGCTGAGTTCTATTAAAAACAACAACAACAACAACAACAATAATAATAAAAATTATTGTCTAAACAAATGAGTCAAAAAATTTATTTTATTAAAATTCAATATTTTTCCTACAATTTTTGTATCAAACACTTTTTTCTAAGATCAAGAGATAACAAGATAAAAATTTTAGAGAAAAAGTGATAAAAAAATTGAAGTAACAACATCTTGCAAAATAATTGAAATTTTTCAAAATACTAAAAGTATTTTAAATACTTTTAAGAAACTATTCAACTAAAATCAGAAACGGAAATAAAAACTATTAGTTGTGAACGATGGACGGACAGACGGACAGACAGACAGACTGGCACAAAAGTCTGATTATAAGAGTTTCATCTTTTTGCTAAAAATCTCTGAATTAAAACTATTAAAAAATTGTTGAACAATATTAAAGAATTGCTTCACTAATACCTAAATAACGAAATTTTTGAAAGAGATAAAAAGTAAGAAAATTATTCAAGATTATTTATATTTAAAACAAATTATAAAAGAACGAATAAATCTTGTAAAAAAAATTGGAAAAAGGTTGAAAAAAAGAACTTGAGACTATGCAAGAATGACAAAAACCCATAAATTTTTCTTGATTTTCTATCTCTTGGGTAAACTTGTATAATTTGATGAGAAAAATTATTTATCACAAGGTGAATATTTAATCGACATCTAATTTTTTTCTACTTTCGTAATAAATTTTTCAATGTAAAAATGATGGAAAATTTCGAATTAATTTTCGAAAATTTCACATTAAAAAAAAATTTTATAATCGCGTCAAAGACTTAAGTCCCTTATAACCCCAGAAAGAATTGGCGGGCTTCATCGTTTCGTCTACTAACGTGATTTCGTGTCGACGACCTGACCCTAACAAAGTCCATGTTGTGATTGACGGTCTTCGGCAGATTTTTGAGAAAGTATTTTTAGTAAAAAGATTTTTCTATTTTTATTGCAATTTTTGATTAATTACACACTAATTAAGATGAATATAAATTTAAATAAATAAAAGTAAATGTAAAATAAAATATTGATTGTAAGGACGAATTAAATGATAACGGAAGTAAATATAAAATAAAATAAGAACAGTTAATATAAAATAAAATATGGACAGTAAATAGAGTTGCAAAATTATCGGTAATTTTGAATCCGGTTACATTTTCGAGAATATAATTAAGAATATTCTCCTTCCGGAGAATTTATAAAAATTTTCTATGTTTGAATGAGTTTCACTATTTGAAACACAAACAATTTATTAAAATAAAAATGAATAAATAATAAAATAATTATTATTACTAATTAACAATAAGTTAAGAAAGTGTAAAAATTATTATTAAACATAACAATTATAAACAGTGTTTTTTGTAAATTATAAAAATTGTAATTTCTTTTATCTAACTAGACTAAACAACGCGCGCTGGCGCACATAGAAATGTTTTAAAATTAAAGAAAAAAATTTTAATTTCGGAAAAATACTTAATAATTATAGAAATAAATTGAAAAGAAAATTAAAATAATGGAAAACTGAAGAAAATAATTGAAAATTGAAAAAAAAACGATTAAAATTGAGATAAATAAATAAAAAATTAAGGGAATTAATTCAGAAATGATGGAAATAATTAAAATTCTTTAAAACTAATTAAAATTTGAGAAAATAATTTAAAAAATTACATAATTTATTTTAAATAAAAGAAAATTAAAGAAAATTTCAGAAAAATACTTAAAACTATTAGAATTTGATTGCAAAAAAAAATGAAAATAATTAGAATTTAGAAAAAAAAATGAAAAATGATAAATATAATTTAAAGTTCAAAAGAACAATTTTTCATTTAATAGAAATAATTGCAAAAAATATATAGAATATAGGTACATAAAATTGAATTAAATAATTGAAATATCAGATAAATAGTCTAAAATTTAAAAATTATGAAAAGAATTGAAAATAAATGAAATTGGAAGGAAATAATGTGAAATTTGAAAAATAAAATTTTTAAATTTTTAAAAATAAGAATAACTAAAAATTGGGTAAAAAAATTGGAAAATGATTTTAAAATTTGAAACTTGAAGAAAATAATTAAAGTATGATAAAAATAATGATAACTTGAAAAATAGAGCCAGTATCATTTTGACACATGACTTAATTTTAGATTGTTATATTGTACAGAATGGAAATGTTATTTTGTACAACTGCTAAATGTTATTTTGTACAGTTTTGAAAAATGAATTTGTTATTTTGTACAATTTTTTAAAAAAGCAATAAAACATTGGAAGTACAATATTTTAGCTTTTTTAAAGAATTGTACAAAATAACAAATTTATTTTTCAAAATTGTACAAAATAACATTTAGCAGTTGTACAAAATAACATTTCCATTCTGTACAATATAACAATTTTAAATTAAGTCATGTGTCAAAATGATACTGGCTCGAAAAATTTTGCAAAATAATAAAAAGAAATAATTACTGAACAAAATAATAAAAAATTGAGACATATATTTGAAAGTTTCGGATATTAATTTAGAAATACTGAAAATGATTAAAAATTGAAGATAATAATTGCAAAATAAAAATAATAATTGTGAATTAAGGATGTTCAACCCATTGACATAACCTCAAATTAGAAAATGGTTTTTCACATAAAAGAAAAATATTATTAAAATTAATTTCACCCAATTTTAAAAGAAACAGTTGTAAATTTTTAAAAACAAATTTGTTACTGAATAATGTTATTTAGCATTTTGTGTTTTTTCTTTAAAGTTTTTAAACAATTGTAATTTTTATCCAATTTTGACAAATAGTGGCTCATTTTAATCTTATAAACATTCTCTATAATGTCAGTTCGTTGAATTTTGTAAATAATATTTCCTAACAAAATTATAAAACAAATAAAATTTTTCTGTTTTAAATTTTTTAAACAAAACATATTTTAACAAAATTCAACAATTGAATTTTGTAAATAATAATTGTAATTGATATTTAGATCATTGGAAATTGAGATCATTAAAATTTTGAAACAATTATTTTTAATGAAAATCTAAATTATTAGTTAAGAATAAATATATTTTTAAGTTTTAATTTAACATTTAACTAAACATTTAAACTTTTCACAATTTTATTTTTTTTTTTATTATTTTTTATTGATATTAAAATTTTAGTAACTTTGTAATTCCTATGCTAATTAAAGTTTAAATCAATTTAAAATCGTATAAATAAAATTAAGTTTATATATGTCAGTTTGTAAATGCAGGAGATTAAAATAATTAGGTATTTAAAAAAATAAAATATGAATCCTAAGTCTTTAATAAATAAAAATTTGAATTAATCCAATTACTCGAAGTAAATTATTGTCAATTATTTTCCTCTTTTCTCGATTATGTTTTTTAATATCTAATTATTTTAGTCATTTTGTAATTTTTCTTTTACTTACTAATAATTTTCTTAAAATTTCAATACAATTTTTCAATTTTAATTTATTTTCTCCAATTTTCTCTATAATTTTCGTCAGTTTTCAATTAAAAATTTATTATTCTCCTTTAATTTTATGATTATTCATTAATTTAAAAAAATTTTTGTTCGACTCCCGATTATTCTCACCATTTATCGATTTTTTTAATTGTTAATTATTTTCGTCATATTGTAATTTTATTTGTTAATTTTTTTAGTTATATTCTTCATATTTCCATTTAATTTTTTAATTTCGAATTTATTTCTTCAATTTTTAATTATTTTCTATAATTCTTAAATATTTTCTTTAATTTTTAATTACTTATCTCGATTTTCAATTAATCCCTCAATATTCAACAATTCTCGAATTTTTTCAATCATTCTTTTCACTCATAGGAATTGTTTTAAAACATCAATTCATTTTTTTTTTTTTTTTTTTTACAAAACAAGTTTAGGAGAGGAAAAAATGCATTTACGCACTTATTCGTGTGGGACTCGACCACACGAATCAAGTTATTATTATTATTATTATTATTATTATTATCGCCTTTTTCTATTATTATTTAGATTACCATTAAGTGTCTGTAATTTTAAATACAATTGTTCAATTATTTTGTTAATTTTTAATTCCATTCTTCAATTTTCAATTGTTTTCTTCTATATTCATTAATTCTCGGCTTTTTTCATTTACTCTTTTTTCACTTTTGAAGTATATTCCATAAATTCCAATGGCATTCTTCAATTTTTAATTGGTTTCTTTAATTAACCATTTTTTTTTTCAATTTAATTATTTTTTTCTAATTTTCAATTCAGTTTGTTAAATATGCAATTATTTCCAACAATTGTTCCTATAATTTTCTTAATTCTTCAATTTACAATTATTTTTTAAAAATTTAATATTTCAAGTTTAATTTTTTAAATTATTTTTTTCAGTTGTCTATTAATTTAGTCATTTTTCGAATTTTCTTTTCAATTGACAATTATTTTGTTCATTGTTTACATATTTTCTTTAATCTTTCAATTATTCTCATCATTTTTCAACTATTTGCTTCAATTATTAATTATTTTTCACAATTTTCAATTATTTCCTACAATTTTTTCAATTCTTAATTATTATCTGAAAATTGTATAATTATTCTTCGATTCTTTAAATTATTTTGCTGTGTTACGTATTAATCAATTACAAATTACAATACAATTGTTTTCAATTGACAGTTATTTTCGTTATTTTTTAATTATTTCCTTCAATTATTAATTATTTTCCACAATTTTTCCAATGTTCAATTATTATTTTAGAATTTTATAATTATTTTTTAAATTATTTTGTTCAATTGTATATTAATCTAGACATGTTTTGAATTTTGTTTTCAATTGTCGAATATTTTCGTAATTTTGTAATTCCTGTTTCAGTTATCAATTATTGTTATCAAATTTTCATTTAATTCTTAAATTTTTCATTCATTTCCTCACTTTTTGTTATTTTCTTCAATTTCAATTATTTTATTCGATTTTCAATCAATCTTTTTAATTTACAATTATTTCCAACAGTTATTCCTTTAAATTTTCAACTATTTTGTTTAAATTTAATATTTGTTAATTTTTTTCTTCAGGTCTGCACAGAATGAAAAATTCATCGAATTAATGAATGAATTCTCCAGGTAATATTACTTCTTCGCAACACAAACAGTAATTATAAAATAAATAAATAAAATAATGTAATTTATAGTAATAAACTGCAAACTACTTATTTTCACTCGATTATAAAAATAAATTTAAATTGACATTTATAGCAGAAGTTATTTTGGATAAATAATCATACTAATTGCTTGTGGCATAGAAACATACTTTATGCAATAATTTTCTCGCAATTTAATTACGTCACAAAAAAGTAAACGCAATAATGTACATATTTATATTAAATTCTCCATTGCTGAGAAACAGTCACATGAGCTTGGAAAGGCGGTTAGACGAGTTTTCACTTCATCGCGTTGATATTTTACGAAGATAAAAGTTTCTCTAAACCGTAATTTTCTGAAAAAATCGCACGTGATATCGTTATATATATCATGTTATGCAAATTGTTCCCTTATTCATACTGTAAAATCACTTTTTTCCAGTTTATCATGTTTACGACATTTTTTCTTAATATTCGATTAAAAAACAATTTATATTTTGTATCATTTATTTTATATATTAAATTTATTACATTGGAAATCAATTAATCAATTTTGGTATTTTCTGTATCAGATTGATGGCGGCATCTTGCGGAAAATGTACCAAGTTTCTGGTTGTACTACTTACCAATAAAGTGAAGGTTTAAATCTCTGCTATCTATATCCTGAAAATATCATTTTTACCATTTGTCATTTCTTTATTCGTAATTATTGTATTTTCACTTATTTTACTTTGACTTATTTTATTTTATTTGCACTATTTATTCCAGAGATTGAAATTGCTTGAAAAGGCTTTCGACTTTTGACGTCTCGGCATTGAAAGGCAAGTCACGGTTTATTTATTTTTTGGCCATCTGCCATCCAACAAGAACTGTCAGAGGTCAAAGATTAGTGTGAAGAATATTGGCAGACTTTCAGGCGGCGTTTCGTGATTTTTTTTGCATCACCGAAGAATTTGCAGTTTCAGTCATTTAACACTTGTGTGAACTAGAAAGAAAAATGACTTCATCGCTTTGTTCTCCTTTTCGCAATGGAACCTCCAGTCTATTCAATTCAGCTAGAAAAGTGTCGTAGAATTAATATTGACGAGGCCGAAAAAAAAGAATCTAGGTCCTTTTTGTAAAATTGTAAATAAAATTACAGAACTTAAAATGCACTTTTTTTTAAGCATCTTTATAGGATAGTTTTAAAAATATTACTTGAATAAAACGGGCACCAGGGCGCAATTAGTTTTTCATACATTTTAGAAATTATAAAATACAATAATAAATATAACAAATCGGTAAATAATATTTATCTAATAAGAAGAAATAAATATTTTAAATATAATATTTAAAAAGCAATAATTATAAATAAAATAAATATTTATTTAGAACAAAATTAATAATATTTTAGAATTTAAAAAAATTGCAAAAAATAATTGAAATTAAACAAAATAATTGCAAATTTTGCAAATTAATTGAAAAAAAAAATTAAATCAATTAAAAATTGGGGAAAGTAATTTAAACAATAAAAATGTTTTAAACATAAAGAAAATAATTTAAATTTGAGAAAAATACTTGAGAATCTTAAAAGTAAATTAAAACAAAATTGAATACTGAAAATTTAGAGAAAATAATTGAAAATAGAAAAAAAAAAGTTAAAAATTGAGATAAATAAATTAAAATTAAAAAAATAATTAAAATTTAGACAAATAATTAAACAAGTTACATGTAATATTTTAAATAAAAGAAAGTTAAACAAAATTTGAGAAAAATATTTAAAACTTTCAGAAATTTATTGAAATACAAGAAAATAATTAAAAATTAGAGAAAATAAATGAAAAAAGATAAACATAATTTAAAATTAAACACAACAAATTTTAATTAAAGAGAAATAAGTAAAAACGTTTTGGCAATTATGAAAAAGAACGAGAAAAAGAACGAAAGTAATTGAAAATTGAAGAAAATAATATAAATTATGAAATAATTAAAAAGTCAGATAAATAGTTAAAAATATTTTTAATTATGAAACAAATGTAAAGAATTGAAAATTGAAGGAAATAAATTTTGGAAAATAATTGAAAACTGTTTTTAAATTTTATAACTTGCCGAAAATAATTAAAATATGATTTACTTAAATTATTTAAATTATTAAAATTATTAATTATAATAATTAGAATAATTATAATAGTAAATATTAATTAAATAATTATTAATTATTATTTAAATAAATAAAGAAAAAATAATTGAAATTTGAAAAAAAAATACATGAAGATCTTAGAATTCAATTTAAAAAAAGAAAATAACTAAAAATTGGAGAAAAAAATTGAAGAAATAAGCTAAAAGTAATTGGAATATAATATTATAACAAATGAAAATAATTAGAAATTGAAGAAAATGTTTGAATTTTCAGGAAATACTTAAACATCTTAGAAAGTAATTTTAGAAAATGATAATAATAATTAACAATCGAGAAAAATAATTGAAAAATAATAAAATTAATTAAAAATTGACAAAATAAAAAATAATTGAAATATGCTGAAAATAATTTAAGATTGAGAAAGAAAATTGAATTATGATGAAAATAATTTAAATAATATGAAAAATTGAAAACATTCAATAATATTTGAGAGAAATAACTGAAAAATAGAATATATGTTTGAAGAAAAAAATAATTACAAAATTACTTAAAAATTTTTAATTAAAGAGAATAATTAAAAATTGCAGAAATAATGAAAATTGATGAAAATGATTGGAATATCGGATAAATAATTGTAATTTTTAAAAGTAATACCAAAATAATGAATATAATTATAAATTGATGAAAATCAAGAAAAATTGCAGAACTCATTTTTAAGCAATAGACAAGAATTAAAAAATCGTTATATAATAGAAAATTGATGATTTTTTCGAAACTGTTTTTTTACACAAATGAATCTTCTGTCCATTAAATTTTGGACAAAAGTTTAAAGTATTTAAATTTGTATTACAAAATTTATATTTTCAACCGAAAAAATGATTTTATGAAATAGGTGCGGTTGTGAAATAAAATTAATTACATAATTTCCGTAGAATTTTGAATGTTATCTACACCTACGCTTACGTTCTGACAAGAACTATCATTAAGTTTATCTGATAGTGTATATCATATGTCACGTGTGATTTGTTCAGTTTGAAAGCAGGACCTAAGAACATTGTCCGGCTCAATTTTTCCAAACATTAAATTTTTTAGAATTAACAATGAAACTTAATATTTCTAGTAGCAGTATGTTACAACTGACGTGCCTTGAAATTTATTTTGACAAGTTTTACAAGGACTAAATGTTATTAAAATCAAATTGGTTGTAAATTCCTGGAACGATAAAATATCGATGAAATTTTTTAATTTGAGATTATTTTAATGAGAGTGTCAACAGGATCTGAATATTTGGCATTTTTCTTTTGTTTCTCGTCAGATTTATTCTATAATATAAGACGTAATTATTATTTCTTATTTTTTAGATGTCGTTCATTATTCTCTAAATCTGAATTAGTAAAAAGTAGGCTGCTAATTCAATTCACGAAAATTTATGTTAATTTTTGATAATAACTTATTACTAAAACTTTAGTCAATTAAATTATTATTAAAATATTATATAATATATAATTATTATTATATTATTCTTTACACTTTTTAATTATTCTGTTTTTCTAGTTACTTTCAATCAACTTCTCGTTACTTTTTAACATTTTTTTCATTTCTAGTAAGTTTTTAATATCTAATGTCTTCATTTCTATATTTATATTTTCAATTTTCTAATTATTTTCTTTAATTTTGTTATTTTTTTATTAAACTAGGTATTTGTCCAGTTTTTAGCAATTTTATTACCTACTGGTAGTTTTTGAACTTTCATTTACTTCTTTACAGTTTTAAAGTTTTTTTTTTTAATTTCTTATTATTCTTTTACTTTCCAATAATTTTTTTAACTTTCCTAGTTATGTTTATAGACATTTTAGTAATTTTCATAAATATGTAGTTATTCATTACACTTTCTAATAATTTTTCTATTTTTGGTTACTTTTCATTAACTTCTAGTTACTATTTTAGTTTCTAGTAATTTTTTTCATTTTCTAAATTTCTATCCAGTTTTAAAAGTCTAAATATTTCTTCGTTTCCATCCATATTTTCGTATTTCTGGGTTTTTTTTTAACTTTAGTTATTTTTATATTAACTAGGGAATTTTTTAATTTATTGTTATTTTATAACTTTCTAATAATTTCCTCGCTTTTAAGTACTTCTTCACAGTTTTAAAGTTTTTTTTTTCTATTTCCTATTCTCATTTTGCTTTCCAGTAATTTCTAGTAATTTTTCATTTTCATGAAAGTTTTTTATGATTAAATATTTCTTCGTTCCTATTCGTATTCATATCTTCATATTCCTAGTTTCTTTCTTTACTCTAGTTCTGTTGAACAGTAACTAGGAATGTTTTCAGGTTATAGTTATTTTATAACTTTATAGTGGTTTTGTCACTTTTAAGTACTTTTTCACAGTTTCAAAATTTTTTATTTATTTTCTTATTCTTCTTTAACTTTCTAGTAATCTTTTAACATTTTCTTGTTATGTTTAGTATCATTTAAGTAATTTTCATAAATATATAAGTTATTTAAAATTTTAGTTACTTTACTTATTATTTTAAAAAATTGTTCACTTCAGTGGCGTAACTGGGACATTTAAGTACATACATTTAAGTAATTTTCATAAATGTATAAGTTATTTAAAATTTTAGTTACTTAACTTATTTTTTCAAAAAATTGTTCACTTCAGTGGCGTAACTGGGAGGGCAAGGGCCCTGGGGCAAAAAAAGGAAATGGGGCCCCAATTATACAAATAATAATTTACAAGTTTAAATTATTCATTCAATCATTCTGTTCACGCCCGAGACTTGTCACTAGATATTTTTCACTTTAAAATTTTAATTCATATTACACCTTTATAAAATGTTCTCAAATTTTAAATTTTTAGCAATTTTAATTTCTCAAAATTTCAGTTGATGTGAACGTATAATGATTAAAAGTTAAATAAATCCACGTTTCAGACATACTAAATTTGAATCAATTTACAAATTTCTTCAATTTTTAATCATTCTCTTCTATTATGATTTCAATTACTAAAACTACAATTTTGTACTGTTTTGATCATTATTCTATTATTTTCTGCAATTTTTAATTAATTTTAATTTGTTTCTCTAAATCTTAAATTTACCTTTTTAAATTTCAATTATTTTATTTAGTTATTACAATCATTTTTTAAATTTTAATTATTTTTCATTGACATTAAATCAACTTAATTATTTATGCCTAATTTATATATTATTCATCCCAAAATTAAATTAATTTTTATAATTTACCATTATTTTTGTCATTTTGCAATTATTATTTTTAATTTTAAATAACTTCTATAATTTCTGAATTCATCTTCTCAACATTTAAATATATATCTCAATACTCAATTATTTAGTTAAATTTTCAATTATTTCTTTCAATTTTCTCTGTTTCTTATATTATTTTGCAATTATTTTCTCCGTATTTTAATATTTTCATTATTTTTCAATTCATTTCCAAATTTTTCAGTTAGTATCTTAAATTTAAATTATTGTCATCAATTTTTCATGTTTTAAACGATTTTTCAATTATTTTCTTTCGCTAAAAAATAAATTCAGCAATTTTTCAATTATTTTCTTCAATTTCTAATTACGTTAATTCTTTTTCCTATAATTATCAAAATTTTCAATTATTGATCTGAAATTTCATTATTTTCATAAATTTTTTATTATTTTTGCGATTTTTCAATTATTTTCTTTAATTAAAAAATTTTAAGCAATTTTGTAATTATTTTCTTTTATTTAATATTATCTTCTTTGATTTTTTCAATTATTATTATTATTCCTCTCATATTTTATTGAAATTTTTTTCATCATATTTCAATTTTCTGCTCAATTTGAAGTTATTAACAGCATATTTCATTTATTTATTTCAATTTTGAATTATTTGTATTATTTTTTAATGATATTTCGCGATTGTTAGTTACAATTCTCATTTTAAAATTGATTATTTTCTAAGATTTTTAAGTATCTTTCTCAAATTTCAATTATTTTGTATATATTTGAAAAAAATCTGTAATTTTTTCAATTATTTTACTCAAATATCATTATTTTTTACAACTTATCACTGTTTGTATCATATTTAAAATATTTTCTTCAAGTTTCAAATTATAAAATCTTATTACAATTAATTGCTTCAATTTTTAATTATTTTCATTTGTTTCAATAAGTTCCAAAAACTTTTTATTAATTATCTTGAATTTAAATTTATTTCAGCTTTCTTCAATTCTTTTCTTTAATTTTTAATTATTCCCATTTTTTTCAATTAATTTCCTAAATTTTTAAGTATTTTTCTGAAATTTTAATTTTTTTTTCTATTTTGTAAAAAATGATCCTTCTTTTAACTATTTATTTCAAATTTCATTTGTTTATATCACTTTTCAACTTTCATTGTTTTAAAATTTTTCAATTATTTTCTTAAAGTTTGAAATTTTAAAATCATTTTTCAATCATTTTCTCTAATATCTACTTGTTTTTTTTTTCAATGCATTTTTAAGTTTTTCAAGTCATTTTCTAAACTTTCAATTACTTTCTTTAACATCCAAAAAAATTTGTAATTTTTTTTAATTTCTCTTAAATTTAAATTATTCTTTTCTAATTTATAAAAAATGTTCAATTTTTTCAATTATATATTTAAAATTCCATTTATTTATTTCAATTTTTAATAATTTTTATCATTTTTCCATTATTTTCCTCGATTGTTAATATTATTCTTATTTTTGAAAATTACTATTTAAGATTTTTAAGTATTTTTCTAAAATTTCAATTATTTTCTTTAATTTTTTTTTATTTTCATTTGTTTTAATAATTTCAATTTTATTTTTTATTAATTATCGTCAATTACAATTATTTTTATCTTTCTTCAATTTTTTTCTCTCATTTTTAGTTATTCTCATTTTTTTCAATTAATTTCTAAGATTTTCATGTAGTTTTCTCAAATTTCAATTATTTTTTTTTCATTTAATATAAATTCTGTAATTTTTTGAATTATTTCACTCAAATGTGATTTAATTTTTACAACTTATTATTGTTTGTATCATATTTCAATTATTTTGTTCAAGTTTCAAATTAAAAAATCATTCTAAACTATTTATCTGACATTTTAGATATTTCATTTAATTTTTAATTATTTAGATTATTTACTCTCTTTAATTTTATAATATATTTGTCTTTTTCCATTTATTTCCTCTAATTTTAAATTATTATCTTTTTTCTCAATAAACTTCTGAAATTTTTAGGAATTTTTCTGAAATTTTCTTTAACTTTCCTTTCTTTTAAATATTTTATGCAATATTTTCAAATAGATAGTTTCTAAAATTCTAATTGTTTTTTCAATTTTCCATTATTTTCTCTAATTTTTTATTATACAATTTTTTTCAATTTATATTTAAGATTTTCAAGTATTTTTCTCAAATTTAAAATTTATTTTCTTTTGTTTTAAAACATTTCTATGTTTTTTAAATTACTTTTTATAACTTTTAATTGATTATCTTTCTATTCATTTTGTAAAATTTGCAATTATTTACTGTCAGTTTTTTAATTCTAAAATTTTATAAATTTTGTCCTAAGTATTAAGGAAACAATTTACGACCAATTCATAGACAAAAAAAAATAATTGTCCTACATAATTATTTATTTTATTTATTTATATAAATTTATTTTCAAAAATTATGTTTAAAGTATTTATAATTGTTGATAACGCAAGGTGTAAAAACTAATTGCGCTCCAACGCGCGTTGTTTAATTTAGTCAAACTTTAAATTATTAAATTAGTAAAATTTTTAGATTTTTTTTTTAAAGGTCTAGTATGGTTGATCATTCCTTATATATTTTTTTTGAGTTTACAATAATTGTTTCTCTTCTCTAGTATTTTTCTTTCTATAAATAAATGTAACACTTTCTAGTAACTTTTCTTTAAATTCTAACAATTTTTTTTTATTTAGCAGATCCTGAGTGAGTAGAATAAAATATGTATAAAACATACGCGTTCCAAATATATAATAAAAAATTTTTAAGAATTGCCTAAAACTTCACTAAACAGTGAATTTTAAAAATTCTTGTACTATAATTTGATAAGTTAAATCACATATTTGACATGCTATCAGTTTTTCTTATTTATCAATGTTTTCCTTTACCAACAATAATATTTAGTATGTGGATAATTTACGCTCTAGCAGATAACTGGGTCCCGGAAAAGCCACACTCTGATATTAAAAATATTGCGTAATGATTGTGAGCTTAGAAGCAGCCAAACCTGCACCTGATTGAACCATTTTCACTCATGTGTTTATACACAAACATACACATATCCTTGAGGCAAAAAAGGATATATTTTAATTTCACCTTTAAACATGATTGCAGGAGACATTATTCCCTAACTATATGATCTAACTTCTTTAATTTTATTACCTTGAAATACTTCTGAAAGTAAATTATATAATCTTTTCCAGTGTCTTCATTAATCGTGACTCTTTTTTATTCGTCTTTCAATCTGACATAAAAAAAGATGTGGCGATGAATCTGAGCACATTAGTAACGGCTGAGTAAGTTCTGACGAAATAATTGGAAAAAATTATCAGGTATGGTAATTATAGATTTTGTTATCGATACAGTTTCGAATTAGTCCTGTCAGTGAATTTAATGATACGTTCGATCTTTTTTTTTTTAATGTTTGTGTAATGCTTACTCTGTGTACATTTGAAAATCGAAAACTAAAAAAAGTTACATTTGGGTCAATTGAGAATTTGAATATAGATTTACATTTATTTCGTTCAATTTTTGAGAAATTTTTAATTTCGTAACTGAAAAGTCCATTTGTGTGAAATAAAAAAAAATACAATTAACTTTAATTGGAAATTTGGGTAAATTTACGTTTCGGAATTAAAAACTGAAAAATTGAATCAGTTTATAATATAGGTTTAATCTAAAACTTGGATAAATTTACACCTGGAAATTTTTACACTACCTATTTTTACATTTGGAAACTTAAAATTAAAAAAAATTACATTCGGATAAGTGGAGAATTTAATAAATTTACAATTAGTTTAATTGAAAATTTGTATAGCAATTTACATCTGGAAAAATAAAGTTACATAATTTTACATTTATAAATTAAATAGGGGAAAAATGTACATTTGTACGAACGGAATACTGAAAAAACTTAAAATTAGTTTAGTAGAAAATGTAGATAAAATACAGGTCTAGAAATTAAAAATAAAAAAAAAATTGCATTTGAATAATTTTCGAAACTCAGTCTTGGAAATATTTAAGTTTGGATCACAATTTAATAAATTAACATGTAGAAATTAAAAACTGGAAAAATTTACAATTGGGTCAATTTAAAATAAAATTTACATCTGGAAATTTCAAACTGGAAAATTTTGTATTTCGATTATCAAGGATTTTAATAAATTAACAATTTATTAATTTTGTAATTTGGAGAAATTTATTGTTGGATTAATGTATTATTAAATAAACTTATATTTTATTTAATTACCTTTGAATTAAAATAGAATAAAATTTAATAAAAAAATAAAAAAAATCCTTAATTTTATATTATTCATCGCAAATTGAAATTAATTTTTTTAATTTAACATTTATTTTTTGTCATTTTGCAATTATTATTTTCAATTTTGAATCATTTTCATAACTTCTGAATCAATTTACTGAACTTTCCAATATATACCTTATTTATTTACAATTATTTTTTCCAATTTTGAATTAATTTTATCATTCTTCAATTATTTTCTTCGATTGTTAATTATTATTCTCATTTTCTAAAATTATTTTCTAAAATTTGAAGTATTTTTCGAAAATTTCAATCACTTTCTTGAATTTTTAACTACTTTCATTTGTTTTCACAATTTCTAAATTTTTTTAATAATTATCGTAATTTTCATTTATTTTTAGCTTTCCTTAATTCTTTTCTCAAATTTTTAATTATTTTCATTCTTTTGGCATAAATTTCAAAAATTTGAATTATTTATCTGAAATTTCAATTTTTATTTTCATCAATTTTCGATTATTTCTGCGATTTTTTAATTTTTCTCTTTAAATAAAATTTTAAAGTAATTTTGTAATTATTTTATTTTTTTAAACATATACATATTCTATGATTTTTTCAATTATTTCTCTCAAATTTCAATTACTGTGATCAGTCTTAAATTATTTTCAGTATATTTAAATTATTTGTTTAGTTTTGAATTAATTTTATAATTTTTTAATTATTTTTCTGGATTGTTAATTATTGTTCTAATATTCTAAAATGATTTTCTAAAACTTTTAAGTATTTTTCTAAAATTTCAATTACTTTCTTCAATTTTTAATTATTTTCATTTGTTTTCTTAATTTAAAATTTTTTTTTTTAATAATTATCATAAATTTCATCTATTTTAACATTTCTTTAATTCTTTTCTCCAATTTTTAGTTATTCTCATTTTTTTAATCGATTTCAATGATTTTCATGTGTTCTCAAATTTCCATTATTTATTATTATTTTTTTTAAATTCTGCAATTTTTTCAATTATTTCACTCAAATGTGATTTATTTTTTACAACTTATCATTGTTTGTATCATATTTCAATTATTTTGTTCAAGTTTCAAATTGAAAAATCATTTTTCAATTATTTTCCAAAATTTATATCCTTCAATTATCAAATTTTTTCATTTCTTTTATAATTTTAAAAATTTTAAACTATTTATCTAAGATTTTAAACTATTTATCTGCGATTTTAAATTGAATTGAAAAAAGAAGAAAATTATTTATAAATAAAAAAAAAATGGAAAATGCCAGGAATTATTTAATATTAATGAAAACATTAAAAATTGAAGAATAGAATTGATATTTAAAGAAATTAATTGAGACTTGAAAAAAATAATTGAACAATTGAAGAATTAAATTAAAAATAGAAAAAAATTATTGAAAATTAAAGGAGGTTTTGAAACATGAAATAAATAACTGATAATTCAAAAAAAAATAATTGAAAAAAGTCGAGATTACTGAATATTGAAACAAAAGATTAAAATTGGAGAAAATAATTTAAAATTAAAGAAAATAATTCAAAATTGAAGAAAGTACTTTAAAATTAAAGACAATAATTGAAAACAGCATACAAATTTAGAAATGGACGGAAATAATTGCGAATTGATAAAAATAATTGAAAAATCACCAATTTAGATAAAAATTGAAAGAAAAACATAATTTAAAAAAGCTGAGAATTGTTAAATATCGAAGAAAATTGAGAAGAAATTGAAAATTGAAAGAAATTGAGAAATTGAAAGAAATATGAAAAAATAATTGGAAATTGAAGAAAATAATTGAAATTTAAGAAAAAAATTGGAAATTGAAAAAAATAATTGAGAATTTACAAAGAATCATGGTAAAAAGCCTAGAGTTATTGAATATTGAAAAAAACAATTGAAAATTAAAGAATGGAATTGAATGTCGAAAATTATAATTGAGAATATTAAAGAAAATATTTCAAGAATTGAACAATGGGATTGAAAGTAGAAGAAAATAAGTGATAATTGAAGAAAAAAGAAATTGAACAACCCAGGAATTATAGAATTTGAAGAAAACAATAAAAAATAAAGAATGTAATTTTAATTTGAAGAAATTAATTAAAAATTGTAGAAAATAATTTGAAATTGAAGAAAATGTGATTTTATGAAAATTGTTGAATAATAATTGATAAATCGAATTGAAGTTTCAAAAACATAATTGATAATTGAAAAAAAATATTGAAAAAAGCCGAGAATGATTGATTATAGAAGAAAATAATTGAAAATTGGAGGAGTTATTGAGATGTGAAATAAATAAATCATAATTAAAAAAAAAAGTTGAAAAAAGTCGAGAATTATTGAATATTAAATTAAATAATTAAAAATTGAAGGAAATAATTGAGATCTGAAGAAAATAATTAAAAATTGATGAAAATAATTAAAAATCGTAGAAAATATTTCAGAATTAAAGAAATTAATTAGAAATTGATGAAAATAATTGAAAATTGAAGAAAATAATTGGCAATTGAAGAAAATACTAGAAAATCAAAGAAAATAATTGAGAAATGAAGAAATAATTTGAAATTAATGTTTTCCCGGTTAGTAGACACTCTGTTTAATATTTTTTTTCCATTTTCAATTATGTTCCCTAATTTATCAAAATTAAATTTTTTTCAATTTATTTTTAAGATTTTCAGGTAATTTTCTCGATTTTAAATTAATTTCGTTATTTTTAAAACATTTTTATGATTTTTTAAATTATTATTTACAATAATAATTTATAATAAATTTTTAATTGATTTAATTTTGTTTTCAAATATTTTGCAAAATTTTCAGGTATTTTGGATAATTTCAATTATTTTTTGCAATTTGTTTTAATTCTAAAATTTTATAAATTTGGAACTAAATAACAGTTTTATTAGGGTTGACTGAGGTCTCCGGGGCACTGCCTTACTTTGCCCCTTAATAGTTACGCCACTGCCGTGAAATAATTGACGTGCAGGCGACAGATTTGCGTCGAGTGTCGCGTAGGAAATGCGTTTTAAACAGATCATTTGCAATTTAGCGGGTTCTTGATTTAAAGAGACTAAAATAAGTAGCCACTGGTTTCACCCTGCGCCCACACTCGTGATCATTGAAAACTTTCAACACCAAACGCTCGTTAGAAATCACTCCCAAGAATTCAGGGCCTCTACCCATAAATTCTGTCCCTTTGTTACGTCTCTCTATAAAACGATTCATTAAAACTTATCAGTTTCGAAACGTGACCTACTTACGTTTGTCTTTAACTTTTATTCTTCTTTCTTATTTTTTATTATTATATTATCATCTTTTTTTACTTTTTTAGTTAAATACTTAATATATTAGCTTCTTAGTTTAAATATATACTTGATTTTTACATTCACTTAGTATATAATTGTTTATTTTCTATACAGATTGGAATCAATTGGTTTTTACGTCTCGAGATTTCGATATAGTAATAAATACCTGGACTAGAGAATGGATTTTGTTTTTGGATGCCATCAGGTCCAGACTCGACATAAAAAGCTGAAAATAAAAAAAAGATATAAATCGGCTGTGTTCGGGGCGCGATAGGAGAAACAAAGAAACAGGGGTCTCTAAGTTAGCGGCACTAAATGACGCGGAAAGAAGGTCTTTGTCCGGTAATCCTGCGAAGCCTAAGGGATGGCCTCATCGAACCCGCAACTTATTTTCCTGATTTACTGCTATCAGGCTCGAAAATTACCCAAGGCAATTTCGATCAATTTTCTAAATTCCCACCACGAAACATGTGTGCTTGAAAATTGAGAAATTTTTCGTAACAGAACATTTAATTTTATTTATTTAATATACAATATTCAAAATGAATAAAATAATAATAATAATAATTTTATTTTATAATAATAGTTTCATTCTTTTTTAATAATAGTAAAATTAATAATAAGTTTTTAAATTTGCCGCTATTTCGGCACAGCTTAGGTTTGTATTCGTTAGGTTGGTATTAGCCTTGTCGCAATGAAAATACATTTCGTGTTGTAACCTTAAACAATTATTTTATTGAAGAATTATTAATACTTACTTTAATAATTAATAATTAAACAAATTAATTAGATATTGTTAAGGAACCAGAAAATTGGTTACAAAATGGGAGAAATTGGAGATTAAATTGAAAGGACGCCAGATTTTTCTTGGATCAATTATCAATTTAAAAAAAAATTACAATCAAGAAAGAATAAATTAGATTGACAACTAAAAATGATTGGCAGCTCAATCAAGAAAATTATTGACAACTAAAAATAATTAGATGCTCAACTTAGGTTAAAAACGCGAAAGAGAATAAAAGAAAGAGAAAGAAAAGCTCAAAGACCAAAAGAAATAAATCAGAAAAACAAATTTAAATTGAGAGAAATTTAATTAAATTACCAAAGTTAATCAAAATTAAAAATAATCTCCCGTATCAAGATTTTTGCTAGACTAACTCAGCCTCGTATCTGGAAATTATTAAAATTAAATAACAAATATTAATAGAAATAATTAATTTGTTCTTTTGAGGTTAGGTTATTAGAAAATAAACATATTTCTAATCAAATAGATTACATGTCTGAGATCCAAATTAAGATTTTGAGGTTAAGGAATCTTAATTCACAATATTGTTAAATATTCATAAATTAAAAAAAACTTGATTTATATTTTAATAAATCCAGGATCTTTTCCATATACACAAAACTTGGTTAATTACATTAATATGAAAAATTATGCGATTATCGTTGAATAAGTTTAGGCTTGATTAATCGAATTTAAATTAATAAGAATCTCTAGAACTGATGAAATCTTACCAGATTAATCCAAAGAAATTCTTGTTTAAAAATCCAAATCTTTAAAGAATCCTAAATGTCGGCTTCAAAAAAATTATTCTTGTCCAACTTTAATAGTTTTGAAACAAATAGATTCCTTTGAAAAGAATTTTTAAGAAGACAAAGTCTGTTTTCTGAGACTCGACTGGAAAAGATGAAAAAATGGCGTCGTTAGTTATTTTATTTCCATGGTTACCAACATTCGGAAACTCATTTTTTTAAAACAAACAAAAAAACAATAAAGGGTCCAATCAAAAAATTATATTCTAAAATTCTTCTTTCCTATTGGCCGAACTTGAAATTGGCCACAAAAGTTAAATCTTCTTAATTTAATTAAATACATATTTCAAAGAAAATTCTTCTGAATTAATTCTAAATTCTTGAATAGTTGGCAACTGAAACTTCTTATTTACGACCAAAAGAAATCAAATAAAGAAATCGAATAAAAAATCCCAATCTATAATATAAATCTATAAATCCATAAATTCCAGTCTTTAGGTTATGAAATCAGGCGGGAAAATTAAATTGTCCTGGAACGAAATATTCAAAATTAAGTCTCGGCATCAATTTAAATCTTCGTAAATCCAAAATTTCCACAATATATTTAAAAGATAATTTTAAAATTCAGCAGGAATCAGTAGAGTTGCAAAATTCTCAGTAATTTAAAATCCGGTTACATTCTCGAGAATATTCTCCTTCCGGAGAATTTATGAGAATTTTCTATGTTTGAATGAGCTCCACTATTTTGAAACACAAACAATTTATTGAAATAAAAATGGATAAATAACAAAATAATTATCATTACAAACTAACTATAAGTCAACAAAGTGTAAAAATTATTATTAATTATAAAAATTTTAATTTTAAAATGAAAAAAAATAATTTAAATTTAAGAAAAATACTTCAAAATCTGATAAATAAATTGAAAAAAATTGGAGAAAATAATTGAAAATTGAAAAAATGATTGAATTTAGGATAAGTAATTTAAAATTTAAAAAATTAATTCAAAAAATGATTTAAAATTTAAGAAAATTATGAAGAAATAATATAAATAATTTAAAATTGAAGCAAATGATTAAAATTTAAGAACATAACTGAAAAATTGTATACAGTATATTTTAAATAAAGGAAATTGAAAGAAAAATTCGGAAAAATACTTAAGATTTTTATAAGTTCATTGCAAAAAAAAAAAAAATAAAAAAAAATAATTAAAAATTAGAGGAAATAAATGAACGAAGATAAACATAATTTAAAATTAAGAAGACCAATTTTTAATTTAAAAGAAATAAATGTAAAAAATACAGAATAATGGTACATAAAATACAAGAAAATCGTAGATATAATTTAAAATTAAATAGCAAATGAAAATTTCAGATAAATAATTAAAAGATTTTCCGAAATTATGAAAAAGAACGTGAGTAATTGAAATTAATAAACAAATAATATAAATAATTGAAAAATGAATTAAATAATTGAAAATTAAAAAAAATAATCTAAATTTGAGAAAATAACTGAAAGTTTTGAAAATTACTTCAGAAATTATACAAATAATTAAAAGATGGGGAAAATAATTGAAATGTAAAATAAAATAATAAGTCGAAAAAAATCATTTAAATTTGAAATAAATAGCTGAGCAAATTGCAGAATTTTTTTTTAAATAAACAATAATAATTAAAATTTGAGAAAAATACTTAAAATCTGAGAAATTAATTGAAAAAAATTAGAATAATTAAATAAATGAATAAAAGAATACAAGAGAGGTAAATATAATTGTAAGATTAAACGAACTTACCTAAGTGAAGTTCTATCTTAATTGTATGAAGCGCCTCCTCCGAAGATCACCATTCGTAGTACCCGCTCTAGTGCACCTAGCGCCACAGTGTTTATAGCAAGGAATTAAAATTTCCCCGCTCCCTTGGGCTACGCGGTATGCCCCTGTTCCTCATTTCTTTAAAGTACTGCCGAATTATAAGATAGGGGTTTAACTCAAGAGTCAAGGATGGGAGATATAAATAGGGTGGGAATGATCTTCGGTGGAGGCGCTTCATACAATTAAGATAGAACTTCACTTAGGTAAGTTCGTTTAATCTTACAATTGTATTACGCGCCTCCTCCTTCAGATCACCATTCGTAGATGTTTAAAGATACAATGAAGGCAGTAAAAAGCTTTAATTATTGAAGTATAGGAACGAAATTATTAACATTGAAATGCCTGTTATAAGAATATACTTTCATTTTAAGTTCATAATAGTTTTAGCAAATGAAGCTGGGTCATCAACAACTTTGGCTGCAGACGTCGCAGCGTGGCGAGTGCTGTATGCTGAAAATTTCGTCGTATCAATTCCACTTTCAGTGAGGACTTCTTTCATCCATCTGCTCAGTGTTTGTGATGAAATAGCCCTGTGTGGTTTTTTCCAGGAAATAAATAGGTTCGACGTATCTTCTCTAATTTCAATTGTCTTATTTAGGTAGGCTTCTAGCGCTGAAGCGACGCAGACTTTTGGGTCTTCCGTAAAAAACGGAATTATTAAATTTGGCTGTAGTCTACTTGGACCAGTCGTTTTTAATTGAGCTGGTATTTTGATCTCAAACTGACTGTCAGATCTCTCAATATGATTGATGTTGATTGCAGTCAGGGTTTGAATTCTGTGACCTGTTGTGAGGGCAAGAAGAACAGCAGTTTTTTCCGATAGTTTTTGTAGAGAGATATTGTCGTTGGGATACCAAGTTGAGATGAGGTCTAGAACCACCTTAGGGTCCCAAGTTGAGTTGTACTTGGGTTTAGGTGGACGGCATCGTGCGACTCCTTTGCAAAATCGCTTAACATCAGTGTTTTCTCCGATATTTGAGCCTAATATGAGGGCCACTGCTGACCGCATAGAATTTATAGAGCCGTATGATGCTCCCTTTTTCACTTCATCTGTGAGGAATTTTAAGACATCAGGGACTTCAGCTGTGAAAACTGAAGTATTGCTAAGGTGGCAGAAATTCCACCACTTTTTCAGTGATACTTCATATTGTTTAAGCGATGACTTAGCCAGAGATGTGATGCTAAGGTCAATGGTCTCAGGTGTCATTCCTCTCAGTGAAAAAGCTTGTACGATGATATTCCTCCCACCAGGGAAAGCTGATTCCAAAGTGGATGAGGTTCCCTGTTGGAAGAAGAAAGAAGTTTTTTATTTGGTTCAAAAATAATTGGAGGAGATTCAAACATCTTCATGCATTGAGGAAACCACGCTTGAGAAGGCCATCTTGGAACAATAATTATTCCTCTTGCACGATCGTTTCTAATTTTCTTTAAAACTCTGGGAATAATCGCGAAGGGAGGAAATGCGAAGAAAAAATATTCTCCCCAGTCTAAGGTAAATGCGTCTATGGTAAAAGAGCCAGGATCCTTTTTCCAGGAGACGTATTTTTTACACTTCGCGTTAGTTCTGCTAGCAAAAAGGTCTACTTCGGGTTTGCCGAATTTTCGGCATAATTCTTCGAAGGCCTCAGAAGACAAGCTGTATTCGGTTTCTGGTTCGAGTCTTCTAGATTCATAGTCAGCAATTTTATTTTCAGCAGATTGTATGTATGAAGCAAAAATGGTGATATTGCGGTATTCACACCACTGCCATATTTCTTTGGCAACTTTACTAAGGTTCTGGAACTGAATTCCACCCATGCGATTTATATATGAAATCGCTGTGGTGTTGTCGATTCGCAGTAGGATGTCACAGTCCTTTCGATTTTCCGCGAAGCATTTAAGACCAAAAAATGCTGCTTTCAGTTCCAGTAGATTAATCGGGTCCTTTCTTTCTTGTGAGTCCCAGAAACCATGAACTCTTTCGTTGCCGCAGCAGGCACCCCAACCTGATAGCGAGGCGTCAGAAAAAATTTTTAATGCGTAACTAGGACTCTTAATAGGGTTGTAGGCTGTCATAATGTTATGCCGCCACCATTCGAGGTCTTCTTGTACATTTTGGGAGAGTACTGTAGATGCCTCGTAGTTTTCATTTGTCCTTTGGAGGGCTAGAAATTTTTCTCTCTCGAGACTTTTCATGTAAACCCATCCATATTTAGCTGCCTGACACACTGATCCCAGAGTTCCTACCAAGGAAGCGAAATCGCGGATTTTGTGCTGAGTGTTTACTTTAAATTTTGTTAATAACCTGGAAATCTTAAAGCGTTTATCTTCAGGTATTTTAATTATCATTTCGGCCGAGTCTAAGTTAAAACCTAAAAACTTTTGTTCGTGTGCTGGAAGCACGCTGCTTTTGTCCCAGTTAATGACAAATCCTAGCTGATTCGTCTCAATCCTAGCTGAAGCTCAATCGTCTTTTGTAGGTTCTCCTCACACTCTGTTTTGGTGAATCCCAACAACAGGAAGTCATCGATGAAAATGACTGAAGAGAAACCCCTTTCCCTAAGAAGAGTAACTACTGGTCTCATAATCTTCGTAAAGACGTACGGAGCCGTGCTGAGACCAAAGGGTAGACAATTAAACTCAAAGATTGACCCGCCAAATTTGAATCTTAAAAATTTTCTACTGACTTTAGCAACTGGGACTAAGTAATATGCTTCTTTGAGGTCTAATGTAACCATGAAACAGTTTGGTTGCATTAGATCTCGAGCAACTCGCAGGTCTTCAATTTTGAAGTGCTCGGTCTCTATGAAAACGTTAAGTTTTTTAAGGTTCAGTATAAATCTAGAAGAACCGTCTGGTTTAGGGGCTAGAAATATACTTGAGAGAAATTGATTCTCGCATTCCTTACTTTTGCTTATAGCCTTTTTTGCTAGAAGTTCGTTAATGTGAGAAGTAAGATGTGATTTTTCACCTTCTTACCACCGTGGTTCCTCAGGGATGATGTTTTGGATTGGTGGAGAGGAAAAGGGAATAACATAACCCTCGATCCATTGTAGAAAGAGATAAGAAATAAGGTTATTCCATGCGGGTGCAAACTGTTTCAGTCGCCCCGCATGTACACTCACCGGGTTTATTGGCGGCGCCTCGGAGGATGTTCCGTTTTCCTGGTTTGTTGACGTTGATTGTAACCCTTCTGCATCTGGTTCGTTGGTTTGCGAAATCCCCCCGCCTTTGAGAACTGATTCTTCGTTTGTTGACGGGGGCCTTTCAAGTTTTTTGGAGCCTTAGATGTGGACTGTGAGGACTTGGTCATTGGTTTTAAGTTCTTTGATGAGCGCTCCAAAGATTTTGCCGTCTTCAAAGTATTGGCAAGATCTTCACCAAACAGCCATTCATCGGCCGAGGTGGCATTGAGTGTTTCTTTTAAGGCAGGGTTCAGGAGAGACGAAATAATGAGACGTCTGGTTGCTGTTTCGTCGCGCTGTAGGTCGATTAGAACCCTTCCTATTTCGCTGAGGTTAGTTATCAGGTCAATTTTGTCCGGCATTTAATCGGATATCAGGCCTGAGAGAATGGATGCAACTGCGGAGAGACAAATAGTTACCTTTTGTTGTTTGTCTAGAATTTTTTTATCTCGATGGATTACTGCATCCGTGAGTGTTGCTTTTATCTCTGCATTCAGCTTAGGTGGCTCTATGAAGAGACAGTTTTTTGGCGTAAGAAATTTTTTAGGTAAAGTCTTACGCTCTTCCTCTGGGAGTCCTTTATTTAGAATTTGCTCCCAGCGGATAACTATGTCGTTGTGAATTGCCGGTGCTCGCTGATTGTCGGCATCGAGTCTTTTTCCAATAGCCTCTAGTACCTCTGGTACGAGAGTTGGGTCCTGAGTTTTTTCCGTGTTCATCGGAGGATTATTTGTTTTTTGTTGGCCACTGGTCGACGCAGCAAGTTGATCAGGCATTGTGACTGCTTGGGTAGATTCTCCGACTTGATTTGGATTAATCCCGGAAGTTTCTTGTGAACTTTCTCCATTTATCACAGAAACCGTAGATGGATTATTGGTTCCATTAATTCTTCTCTGAGGAGATGGTGAGCGACTCTGTGACGGAGCTGAGCTTCTTGAGCTACTGCCTCTGCTGTAAGAGCGAGAGCGGCTGTGCGACCGACTAGTGCTACTTGAGTCGCTAGATTCGGACGAACTGGACGGAGATCGACCTAAAAAATATATAATCAGTGTTTACACATGTCGACATATTAGTCTCTTAACCTATTTTCTAGGTAAGCTACTAAGAAGAGTATTTTTTGTGACTTGCACACTACTCAGTTGTCAGAATTTAAGAATATTTACACCTAAGTTGTACTTGACAACGTGTAAGCTTAATTGTAATTTTTAGGTTAACTAATAGAGAGAGTAACGAATGTGGCTTGCACCGTACTAGTCTTTTTGGTGAGTTGAAAATAATTAATTTTCGGGTGGGAACTTGTCCCTTTAAGTGATTTTCTGTTTCAAACCATGGAATGAAACTTGTGTTCCATCGTTACTTGAACGATATTGGAAATGCACGATGTATGAAAGTAACTAACTTTCAAGTGGGAACTTGTCCCTTTTTGTGCAGTTTGTTTCATCACTTGGATTGAAACAAGTGTTCCATCGTTACTTGAACGATATAGGAACTGCACGAACAGTTGTGTCAGCATAAGTCAAAAACGCGCTGGCACCATGTTCTATAGAGAGCACAAAAAAAGAGAGGTTAACTTACGTTTTCGCTTGAGTTTTTGAATTTCTTTTTCCTGGTCGTTCATTTTATGTCGTATACGTTTCAGCTGCTTGAGTATTTCATAGTTCACGTCATCACCAGGTCTTTTACGTTTATTTTTCATTTTATTTTCACTTTTAGGCATTTCGTCAAATTTCACTGTGGCTTTCTTTGTACACAAAGGAAAGGAATGAGGAACAGGGGCGTACCGCGTAGCCCAAGGGAGCGGGGAAATTTTAATTCCTTGCTATAAACACTGTGGCGCTAGGTGCACTAGAGCGGGTACTACGAATGGTGATCTGAAGGAGGAGGCGCGTAATACAATTGAAATTTAAGATTATATATGAAAACTTTTAAAAATTATGGAAACAAATGGAAATAATTAAAAATTGAAGAAAATAATTGAATTTTGAAAAAAATGCTTAAAAATCTTAACAAATAATTTTACAAAATGAGAATAATAATTATAAGTTGATGGAAGTAATTAATATAAGATGAAAATAGATAACAATTTAGGAAATTAATTTAGAAATAATGAAAATGAATAAAAATTGAAGAAAATAATTAATAAATAATATAACTATTAAAATTGAAAAAGATAATTAAAATTTGAGAAAAGAATTGAAAAAATTGCATAATGTATTTTTAATAAAGGAAAATTCAAGAAAATTCAAGAAAAATACTTGAAATTTTTAGAAATTAATTGCAAAATAAAAAGAAAATAATTAAAAACTTGAGACAAATGACAAAAGATAAACATAATTTAAATTTTAAAGACAACTATTTTTAATTTAAGGGCATGTGATGATAATGCTAAATTTGTCCGTAAACTTTCTCTTAAAGTACTCAATGTTTTGACACCAAACTTTGTAGAATTACTTTAAAATTGAAAAAAAAATTAGTTTAAAGATAAAAATGAAATAAATTTGGGTCAGAGAGACCATTCTAATGGTATTTTGAGTAATTCTACAAAGTTTGGTGTCAAAACATTGAGTACTTTAAGAGAAAGTTTACGGACAAATTTAGCATTATCATCACATGCCCTTAAGGGCATGTGATGAAGAATGACGTCACTAGTATAGGCAAAATTTGTCCGTAAACTTTCTCTTAAAATAATAAATATTTTGACACCAAAATTTGTAGAATTACTTAAAATATCATTAAAAAGGTCTCTCTGACCCAAATTTGTTTAAATTTTACCTCAAAATTAACTTTTTAAAAAATTAGCTGATTTTCGGAAAATTAAAAAAATTAGTTTTAAGACAAAATTTAAACAAATTTGGGTCAGAGAGACCATCTTAATGATATTTTAAGTAATTCTACAAAGTTTGGTGACAAAATATTTATTATTTTAAGAGAAAGTTTACGGACAAATTTTGCCTATACTAGTGACGTCATTCTCCATCACATGCCCTTAAGGGAAATAATTGCAAAAAAAATATACATAAAATATAAGAAAATCATAGATGTAATTCAAAATTGAAAAAAGTAATGGAAATGTCAGATAAATAATTAAAAACTTTTTGGAAATTATGAAAAAGAACGTAAGTAATTGAAAATTGAAGAAAATAATAAAAAAAGTAATACCAATAAATAAAAATGGAAACAATTAATTGATAATTTAATTAATTTTAATATCAGATAAATAGTTTCAAATTTTTGAAATTATGAAAAAAAATTGGATATAATTAAGAAGTGAAGAAAAAAATGGTATGTTCGAGAAAAATATTTAAAAATCTTAAAAAGTAATTTTAAAAAATAAGAATAATTAAAAATTGGAGAAAGTGATTGAAATATGATCAAAGCAATGATAAGTTGAAGAAATCAATGATATTTGATATAAATAATTGAAAAAATTGCAGAATTTTTTTTAAATAAATAAAAATGATTGAAATTTGAGAAAAATGCTTGCAAATTTGAAACATTAATTGAAAAAAAAAATAAAAATAATTAAAAATTGAAGAAAAGAATTGAAAAAGGCTAAAAATGATTAGAACTTAAGATACAATTAATAAAATTTTTTGGAAATTATGAAAACAAATGATTTTAATAAAAATTGAAAAAAATAATTGAAATATGATGAAAATAATTAAAATTTCAGATAAATAATTTAAATTTTTTGAAAATTATGCCAAAAGAATGAAAATAATTATAAATTGGAGAAAATAATAGAAAAATTGCAGGGTTTATTTTTAAACAAATGAAAATAATTAAAAAATCGTGTAAGAAGTTGAAAATTGAAGACAATAATCTAAGTTTGAGATAATTACTGAAAATTAATTCAGAAAAATGAAAATGATTAAAGATTGAAGATAATAATTGCAAAATGAAAAAAAATAATGAATAAAAAAAATTTATTTTAATTTTGCCAAAAATAATATTGAATTTGAAATAAATAATGAAATTCTTTTATTGTAGAAGAGAAGATAATTAAAATAAATTATTATATATAATTCTTACTATTAACATTGAAATTCAAATCATTACTAATAAGAATGACACCAGAGATTCTATTTTCGTATATTGATTGAGAAAATTTGACTTAATTTGATAAATAAATAAAAAACCTAAATTCTTATAAATTCTCGATTAGAATTTTGGTCAGTTATATTCTAGTTTTGATTACCGTTCTCCAAGTAATATTACTTTTTCGCAATTCTAGAAATCAGTAAATGTCTTCAAATAATATTAAATTGACTGTAAATTCAAATTTTTACAGGAATCAATTAATTTCTTTCTTTTTTCTTCAACAATATTAATTACAGTGAATCGTCAATATTTTCTTATAATTTGGTACATTGTAGATATATAGGATAAGTTGATTCAAGACGGGATTACATGGAATAGAAAAAAACTAATAAAATTAATTCTTAAATAATAAGATTACAAAATTTGGACCAAGTCTTGGAATATAGCGAAGCCTTTGAGAACAAATTAGTAAATATTACACTTAAATTATTATAAGTTTAATCAGATAGAATTTTTAAAAATTTATTTTATTAAACAAAATTCAAATGATAAGAAAATTTGGTAACGCTTCTTTTTTATTAATTTACTGTATAATATGCGAGGATTTATTGATTTCATTTCATCATTAAATGTAATTAGTATTCAACATAATAAAATAAAATAATTAAAATCGGTCTTTTTTCTCTTAAATACCTTCTGTATCATCAGATAACAAATCTCGGGATAAGGATACGTTTGAGTTTAAATAACCCCTTTCTCTCGTCCTGGCTTTATGCAATAGTTTGAAGCCATTTAGGGACTTTAAATCATTAAATTTATTTTAATTTAAACTGGTTCTCCTACTTGAAATGAAACGTATTTACTAAAAACACTTGTGGGTGACCTTTCCAGTTCTTCCAAGAAATTAATAGTAATTATTACTTGTCGTTTTTAAAATTCTATCAATCTCGGTTTTTTTTTAATCAACATTTATGTCCAAAAGTGCGTAAACAAATGTCTTATTTCCAGGTCGAAAAATAAATTAAAGTGGCAATCGAAACGTGTTTTGAGAAGCGAGAAAATACCGTGTGTCAGGTCCACTTAGTCGATTAAATTGCAATGCAGAAATTCAATCCACATTTGTTATTGAGGTATTTCATATCTAATTATAACTTTTAATTATCATTGATAATTGTAATTTCAAGATTAGTAGTTTGTCATGAGTTCTTCTTCGTGACCTATAAAAATAATTAGATGATGCTTCTGATATGATAATGATGATACTCACCTTCATTAGCCTTATTCAGATATTGGGATCAATGTTTATTAATACTTTATGCATATTGGTGTCGTATAATATTTAAAAAAAAAACCAATTGACACGATTTGCTACTGTCGTGAACAATTTGCCACGAACGCATTTATGAAAAAAAAAATCTAAACCTGAGTAATATTTCAATCCATTCAGATTGTTTAAATGCAAACAACTTTCGTTGTGGACACGTTTAAGTAGCTTATTCGCTGAATTATAAAACTTTCAAGTCCGTACTTTTAATTTTGCGTAATTTCGTAATAACAACTTGGCTCGTTTGGTAATAATTTGCACTTTAGCCACTTCCGTAATATTATTTGAGTAACAATTAATGGTATTTTGATAATGGCAATGATAATGTAACGATAATAATTTATTAATAATGAAATTTTAGAAAAAAAATATCAGAAAAAAGTTTCAATTTAATATTGACGTAATACAGAGTGTTAGCAATTTTTATTTATTTTCCTAACTCGACGTAATGAGAAAAATTTACCATACATATCATTCCGCGGTTTACCAAAAGTTATTCGACACCTACTTTCCTATGTTTGTGGTTTCTTATTCAAAACCATGTCAATTCCGCATTCATACGCTATTTCGTTACAAAAAAAATGTCCGCATAGATATAAACTTTTGTAGAGACATAACCTAAAATTTCATGTTATTTGGCCGAAATTTCAAATTTCTGTATTTGAAAGAAACGCGTCCTAAGAAAATGAGAAACTTTGTTATTCAATTTTAATCCCATTACACTTTTTCATGACAATGTACAGCAACACTAATGACGTTATTGATTTGATCATTAGAGTTACATTTCAAAATCGATGCCAGCTTGAGGTCTTAGATTAACGGGGTTTGCGTTCTCGCGTCCTTGGAGCTCGTGCATTAAAGTTCTGCCTACCTTAGATTTAATTTCTGACGAAGACAGAATCGTCCAGGACATGTGTTACGTTAAACCTGCATTATGATACGTAGTCGTAATTTAGGTGTGGCGAAAGTTGCACCTTATTATTATTTTATGGGACACCAAATCTCGCCAATTTTGTAACCGTTTAATTAAAAGCGTTTATTGAAGTTTTAAAAACCATTTGCTGTCAATTTCATTTACAATATATTGGCCATTGCGAAAAAATCAAGAGGTGTTGAATTTCCTCATCAGATAATGTCAAGAGGAAATAATTTCACTCTTTCCTACAAAAAAAAAAACATGAACTCTAAGTGAGTATTTGAATCCAAAACAAAAGTGATATTCCACGAATTGAGTAATAGATAAAATGTGCTAAAATGAGTAAAACAAGTTCAAGTTGAGTAAAACAAAAAATAGAAATTTTCACAGATTTAAACATGGAAAATATTGTTAAATAATGAATATTTGTGTAGAAATGCAAGAAATGAAATATTATTATTTGATATAAATTGTGTCTAACGTATTAGACTATGGATAGTTTGTTCAATTTTAAATAATAATTGCTTGTAGACGCGCACTATTGTCACTTGGTTTTAGGTTATAAACATAAAAACAAGTTTCTCAAGCGGAAACGCTACCAACTTGGAAATGCGGAATTTATTGAAAACTCGGCGCCACTGTCGAATCAGCGCTAAATTTAAAAACTTATTATTTATACTTCGTTATTATTTTCACTAGAATTTTCTAAACTTGGTCTTTCCAACAATTATTATAAACGTCTTAAATATAATATTTATAAATAAATAAAACATGTTTGATTTATAAAGAACATAATTTAGAAAATTTCAGAATTAAGAGAAGAATTTAAGAAAATAGGTGAAATTTAAACAAATTAAATGCAAATTAATTGAAAAATAATGTATGGAATTAAAAATTGGGAAAAATAATTATGAATGATCATAGAAATGTTTTGAAGTTGAAGAAAATAATTAAAATTTGGGAAAAATACATACAAATCTGAGAAATAAATTGAAAAGAATGAGAATAAGTAAAAATTGAAGAGAATAACTGAAAAATCATGAAAGTAATAGAAAGTTAAGAAAAAAAATTGAAAGTGGAGAATAAAATTTACAAATGATAAAAGTTGGTAAATTAAAGCAAATAATTGCAGTTGGATTTAAATAATTGAAAATTTAGAAAATTACACTAAACACAATGAAAATAGTAAAAAATTGAAAGAAAAATTATATAGAGATTAAAAAATTGAACTTTGACAACAATAATTGCAAAATTTACAGAATTATTTACCAAATAAAAAAAATCACAAAAAAAATCTTAAAAATAATGAAAAAATCAATACATAAATTGAAATTTTAAATAAATAATTGAAAATTGAAGAAAATGTTAGAAATTTGAAAAAGAAATCGCAAAATTACAGAATATATATCTATGAAGTAAAAGAAATTCACAGAAATATTTGAAAATAGAAAAAAATAATTGAAAAATCATGAAAGTAATAGAAAGTTAAGAAAAAAAATTGAAAGTGGAGAATAAAATTCACAAATGATAAAAGTTGGTAAATTAAAGTAAATAATTGCGGTTGGATTTAAATAATTGAAAATTTAGAAAATTACACGAAACATAATGAAAATAATAAAAAATTGGAAGAAATAATAAAAAAGAGATTAAAAAATTGAAATTTAAAAACAATAATTGAAATTTGACAACAATAATTGCAAAATTTATAGAATTATTTACAAAATAAAAAAAAAATCATAAAAAAATGAAAAAATCAAGAATAAATTGAATTTTTAAATAAATAATTAAAATTGAAGAAAATTTAAAAAATTTGAGGAAAATAATCGCAAAAATTAAAGAATATGTATATGAAACAAAAGAAACTCACAGAAATAATTGAAAATAGAACAAAATAATTGAAATTTTAAATCAATAATTTTAAAATGTTAAAATTATAAAAATTAATGAAAATAATTTAAAAATAAAGAAAATAATTGAATTTAAGAAAAATACTTGAAAATCTTAGAAATTAATTAAAAGAAAATGATAAAAATAATTTCGAAATTTAAGAAAATAATCCAAATTTAAAAAAAATAATTAAAAAAATTACAGAACGTTTTCTATTTTTTTTATTTGCCAAAATATCAAGAATTTGATTTTATAAATTAAGGGCATGTGATGGAGAATGACGTCACTAGTATAGGCAAAATTTGTCCGTAAACTTTCTCTTAAAATAAGAAATATTTTGACACCAAAATTTGTAGAATTACTTAAAATATCATTAAGAAGGTCTCTCTGACCCAAGTTTGTTTAAATTTTACCTCAAAATTAACTTTTTAAAAAATTAGCTGATTTTCGGAAAATTAAAAAAATTAGTTTTAAGACAAAATTTAAACAAATTTGGGTCAGAGAGACAATCTTAATGATATTTTAAGTAATTCTACAAAGTTTGGTGACAAAAAATTTATTATTTTAAGAGAAAGTTTACGGACAAATTTTGCCTATACCAGTGACGTCATTCTCCATCACATGCTCTTAAGAATAACTTTAAAAATGGAAAATTGAAGATAATAGTGTAAATTTGAGATAATAATTGAAAATTTAGGAAATTAATTTAAAAATACTGAACTTTGAAAAATGTAAACGGTAATTGAGTTTAATAATAAAAAAATTACGAAAATTGACAATTATAATTGGTAATTTAGATTAATAAATAATTAAAAACTCAGGATATTAATTGAAAAATAATGATTTATATAATTTAAAAATAGAGAAAATAGTTGAAAAATGATAAAAATAAATGAAAATTAATGAAAATAGTTGAAAATTGAGATAAATAAATGAAAATTTAGGAAATTAATTGAGAAATAAATTAAAAATTGAAGAAAAGACGTGAAAAATGATAGAACAGTGGCAAATAGAAATAAATAATGGAAATTGTCGATAAGTAATTGGAAATTAAGAAAATTAATTAAAAAATAATGAAAACAATAAAAAAATAAGAATATTATTAAAAAAAATTATAAAAATAATTAAAAGTATGAGGACATTAATCAGAGTATTAAAAAGTACAATTAACATTTCAAACAAATATATAAAAATTTAGTAAACATTGTGGCAAAAAAACAGTTTTTTAACATTGAAAAATATTTGAAAAAATGTTTATAGAAGATAATAATTGAAAAAATTGAAATAGATAATTAAATTTGCATTAATCATTCGATGCTGAAGAAGTTACTTGAATTTGAAGAACACGCTTATTCTTTAATTTTTCCAATTTTTTCACAAAATTCTACCGTTTTCTACAATTTTAAATTATTTTTATCATTTTTCTATTACTTTCCCTATTTTTATTCGTTTTTATTATTTTTTAATTTATTTTTTAAGATTTTAATTATTTATTGTGAATTTCAAGTATTTTTTGCTATTTACCATATTGTTTCTGACATTCTGTAATTATTTTCTTTTATTTCAAGTAAATTATGTAATTTTTTTTCAATAACTAATTTTTAAGCTTTTTACTATTTTCATCATTTTACTATTATTATCTACAATTTTTAATTGTTTATATCAAATTTTAATTGGTCTTATAAAATTTCAATTATTTTTTTACTTTTTATTTGTTTTCCTTAGTTTTCAATTAATTCCCTAATTTTTACTAATTATCAATAATTTAAGTCATTGTCTTTTAATTACAATTTATAAAATAATATTCCAATTGTTTATCTAAAATTTAATTTAGTGTTTTCAATTATTAAATTATTTCTATGACTTTTAAAAATTTGAAAAACATTTTTCAATTATTAAATTTTTTTAAATTATTTTTTAATTAATTTCTTAGATTTTGAATTATTTATCTCAAATTTCAATTATTTGTTTTAATTTATAGTTGTTAATATTAATTTACAATTATTTTCTTGTATTAAATATGTATTCTGTAATTTATTAAATACTTATTCTCAAATTTCAGTATTTTTTTCAATTTTAATTATTTTTATCATTTTTTAATTTTTAATTATTCTTATTTTTCTACAATTAATTTTTAAGATTCTCAAGTATTTTTTTAAATTTCCATTATTCTCTTCAAATTTGTTTAATTTACAATTTTTATAAAATTTGTTTTTATAAATAAAACTATTTTTTATTTACATATTTATAGTTATATTGTTAATATTATGAATATTATTTTTCAGCGCATTACTTATAGTTTATTTTGAAATAAGCCCTACATTATATTACGTTAAATAAATGTATGTAAACTAAGGTGTTAAAAACACAATAAACAAAAATATTATTTTTGTTATAATATTTCCGACATTTCGTTTCCTTTATTTTAATTTTTCTGTCTCTCTAGTTGGATAACTTGACTAATTTTGTCAGTTTTACAAAAAAATATTGTTATTATATTTTTCCCTAAATATAAATTATAATATGTTTTTTTTCTTTTCTTACTCGTTTTTCTTTTGTTTTATGAACGCACTTTTCTTTCGATATGAAGAAGAAAATTGAAGGTTATTAAAAGTCGCTGGTAAAACGTTTCTCCCAGTTTGAAGACTTAGTGAGAGTGCTTCTGAATAATTCGAGCGAGCGAGTGCAAATGACCATGGCAAACTTTCGCACATATTCGTATAACGCACGTAAGCATTCACATTTGAAATATATAAATGCACTTTGCTTGCCTAATTGTCGTGAGAGTTTTCTTTCAACTATTCTCGCAAAAGGACTTTTCAAAAGATTTTTCCAAGTTGCGCACCTGAAATCGGCATTTTTCTGCTACAATTTTAAATTAAACTTTTTCTAACCTAATCTGCCATTAAGAAAATTTCACAAGTAGAGCAGAACACGAGCAAATTTATAAATGTATTCAAAACTGAAAACAAAACATTGCTTTCGAGACGAACTGTTTAAATCAAATATCACTGAAGAAAATATATCTATATAAATGCACAAATCGAGAACGAGGGTTAATAAATCAAATTTATTACACCAATAAATAAAAAAATACATTTTCATCCTGGAAATTTCTGATATTTTCTTGTAAAAAGTTAAAATTCTACTTTTATGGAATTGGCATTTATTTTTTTAGATTAAAATTCTTTGTTGTTTTTGTATTGAATATTGTAGTTTTAACCTAACCTATATTTAGTAGGTTGCTTTTAAAAATACGGGAAAGCTAAAAAATTAAATATAAAAAAACTTCGATAATTTTTTATTCTATTTTAGCTTCTTTGCAAATTGCCTTCCATATCTATAAAGAATAAACTGCTTTTTAGTTAAGAATTATTAAAATTCTAGGTGTCAGTTTAGTTTCTAGTGATTTTTCTTCTGTTTCTAATTTTATCTTTTTTTAATGTCTAAGCACTTCTGCTTATTCTCTTTATTTTTTTCAAGTTCTTTTTCTTTTAAATAAATTTATTCATAGATATTTAATCACTATTCAGAGTTTCTAAGGAAAACTTTATTTCCAAGGAACTTTTTTAATTTCTAGTTACTTTTTATAAATCTATATTTGTTTTCTTTATTTATAGATATTTGGTCACTTTCTAGTAATATTCAATTCAATTTTTTTCTGTTATTTTTTAAAACTTTTTAATAATTATTTTTCATCATTTGGCCACTTTTTTGATTTAGTAATTATGGTTTTTTTATAATAAATTTTCGTTATTTTATATTTAATCTAGTAATTTTTCTTTATTTTTTAGTTTTTTAGACGAGCATTTAAACATTTTCTAGTTTTCCATTCAGAAACTTAGTTATTTTGTCAATATTTAATCATATTTGATAATTATTTACTATTATTTATTACTGCCTAGATATCTAAACCTATAATATATAATTATTATTTTCCCATTTTCTAGATTTTTTTCATAAATTTCTAGTTATTTGAATTAAACTGGTTACTTTTTACTACACAATCATTTTTCTTTACTTTTCAATAAATTATTTATTTAAATTTCTAGTTACTATAACAATATATAGAAATTTTCTTCACTTTTTAGTTATTTTGTGATTTTCTAGTAATTTTGTATCACTTAAGGTGTATCTTTCATTTTATAGGTAATTTTTTCCTTACTAGTAATTTTTCACATTTTTTAGTAATTTTTTTTGTTATTTCTCTCATTTGCTTGTTATTTTTTAAACTTTCTATTAATCTTTTTCATTATTATGTTAATACCTTTGTGGTTTTTACCTCTTAAAATATTGTATAGATTTTTGTATCGATTTCTGAACGTTCATTTTGGAAATTTTAGTGACATTATCTTTTCTAGTTACTTTTCTGGAATTTCAAAATTCCTTAATTTAAATTAAATTAATTCCAAAATTCCATTATTTTTTAGTTCTTTTTTAATGGAGTTTTTAATATTTTTATTTTTATTTTTTTTTTATATTTAATATATTAAATACAGAAATTAGCTATTTTGCACATTTTAGTTACTTCGTAATATTATAGTTTTTTCACTGTTTAGTTTTTTCTTCAAATTATATAGTTATTTTTTGATTAACCAGTAATTTACAAAAATAATTTTAGTTATCTTTTAAATTTGTTAAATGTTTCGTCTCTTTTTATTAATTTTTCTTTGCTTTCAGTTTTTCTCTTATAGTTCGTTTTTGAACATTTAAAAAAATTTTATTTTTATTTTAAATTCTACTTTTTCCATCTCTACTTATTTTTCTCGAATTTCAAAACTTCTATTACTTTCTAGTAATTTGTCATTATTTCTGATTTCCTAAAAAAAATTTTAATTTCTCGTTTTTTAAAAAAATTTTATTATTTTTCCCTTTCTAGTTATTTTTCTCAAATTTCGAAGCTTTTTTTACTTTCTAGTAATTAAAATTTTTTCTTCACTGTAGAGGTTTTTAACATCTTTTAAATTTTATTTCCCAATTTTTTCACATTCTTGTCATATTTCTAATTTTTTATAGTTATTTGTTTCTAGTATGTGGATATTTTAACCAATTATATACTATGTAATTATTTTTAAACCATTTTTTTAAAGCTTTCTATTAATCTCTCTAGTTACTTAGTTTTAATCCTAGTTATTTATTTAATTAAAATTAATTCAAATTTCTAGTTTTTACATTTTCATTAATCTACAATTACTTTCGTCTCTTTTTTAGTTTTCTTTTCAATTTTCAGGTTCTTTTTTTACTTTTTAGTTATTATTTTCATCCTATAGTTATATTTTGACTCTTTACTTAGCAACTTTTTTTCTTTCATTTTTAAAATACGTATCTAATTTTAAATTATTTTTTGTTAATTTCTCGAGTTTTTACTTAACTCTTGTTACCTTTTTTCTCTGTCTAGTTAATTTTTCTAAAATTTAAAATATGTTTGCCCTGCTAGTCATTTTTTTCTAAATTTCAAAATATATTTAATTTTTCTAGTTAGCTAGTTCTTTTCTTACTCTCTAGTAATTTTTTTTCCTTTTCACTTGTCCTTTTTTTAATATGAACATTTTTTAATTTCCTACTTACTTTTCATAGCTTTTTAGTTACTTTTTTCATTTTCTAGTTATTTTCTTTCAATTTCAAGTTAAATTTAATTTAATTGATTTTTTTTTTAAATTTTTTTTCTGTAATTCTAAATAATTTTCTAAAAATTTTTATTTATTTTTTCAAACTTTCTAATATTAGTAGTAATTTTTCCCTATTTTTAAGTTCTTTTTTTAAATCCTTATCATTTTTGTAACTGTCTAGTAACTTTTTTTTCCTTTTTTAGTAACTTATTATCATATTAAATTCTTTTTAACTACTTTTTTGCACTTCAGAGTAATTTTTAAAATTTATAGTTCTGCTTGAATTCCTAATTTTTGATTTTCTATCTTTCTTCATTTCCTGAAATGTTTTACTTTTCAGTAATTTTTCTGTAAAATCTAGTTAACTTTCTCTTTTTAACCTTTTTTTTCTTCCTGGGAATTTTTAACAGTCTTAGAGTATAAAATGCTATTTTAGAATATGAAATACCTAAAAAATATATATATTTATTCAAGAATATTTTTTGGTTCTTATTTAAGAATAAAATATTTTTGATACTATAGTTAAAGAATATAATCTTACATTGAAATAAAATGTAAATTCTTGAATTAAGAACATTTTTTTGTCTACTTAAGAAAAAAGTTTAATAAGTTTTTCTTATTTTAAGAATATTATAATCTTAAGATGTTTTTATTATTTCTAAAATAGGAACAATATCATGTGTTTATTTTTAAACACGGTCCATGAAATATTCTTAAAAGAATACATTTTTGAGAGGGGACTTCATTTATATTCTTCGTCGACCCAGATAAAGGTAAAAAAATTAAATTTTATTTTTTTTATATTATGACATCTTTATTCAGTGTACCTTCGCTCTAAGAAGGCAATTATCTTATATTTTACAATTTATTTACAAATAGGTCCGCACTAAATAATAAAAAATAAAAAAAAAAAATTAAAAGTCATTCACACGTGGGAGAAATAGGCCTCCTTGGTAACATCGTTGCGCACACGATTTTTACTTGCACGTTGGTCTGATATTTTCCTAAATAACGAAGTTCACATTTTACAAATTAATAAATATTACATTAATGACTCTGGTCGCATGCGTATAACGCATCTATGTACTTACTATAATTAATTCTTTTGCTTGGCAGTGTTACACAAGATTGGATACAAAATTATTAAATTACTTACTCTTTCTAAAAATTCGCAATAAAAATAAAAACACAGAAAATATGACACTTGTCCCACTTAAATATATATATGCTTTCTATTTTTTTTTCTCAAGATTTATTTTGTTATAAAATATTTGTCCATCTATTTTTTATAATTATTTTCTTTATAAACGGAAATTTTCTTCTAATTTCTTCTTCTATTTTATCTTCCACATTTTTAACGTAATTCATTGAATTTCAATTTGATTTTTAATTATCTACTGATTTTAGTTTTGAATTAAAATCACATTTTCTGTGGATTTATTATTATTTTTAGAAATTATTTAATCTAATGTCGCACGTCTTCTTTACGAAATTCACTCCCGGTTTCCGCAAAAAATTAGAATTGCGAAGTTTCATTGGACCGAATTTGTCGAGGACATCCTTCTTTCATTTCTGTGAGATTTCAGGTCCTGGTTGTCCGACCTCGACGTCCGGTTAAATCATGGCATTTCTTGGTAATTTCAAATTAGTAGAAATACGCGAAGAAAGCTGAAACAAAGAAAAGGTCAGATGAGAGAGAGAGATAAAGAGAGAGAGAGAGAGAGAGAGAGAGAGAGAGAGAGAGAGAGAGAGATGAAAGAGAGTCGGAAGTAATAACAAAGTCAACAGTAGAAAATTATTCGCAAAGGCGTAACTACGGAATCTCCTAATTACAGAATAAATTAAAACTAGAAGCGGCAAATTCTAGGTTAATATAAAAGTTCCTGAAATTATTTTAATCTGATTGATACTGATTTGCAATTCCTGTTATAAATTAATTACCATCAGCACTACTCGCAGAATTTTATTGAATTTCTTTTTTCTTTTGTAGTTTAATTCATTACCGAAAAATACGTAACATTTCTTATTTTTGGAAAGAAATATTATTATAAAATACATTTTTGGGAAATTAAAAAAAATATATTATTTTTGAAATAATAGAGTAGCGACTAAAACTTTTGTGACATTGTTTATCTAAAATGTTAATCGATTTAGAAATGTGGGAGTGGTTTGCACGAAATAATGGAGATGCAATGATAGCTCTGGATTTAATTAACTTAGAAAACGAATCTGTGCCCCGATTCGAAAAGAAAGTTTGATAGCATTTATTCTTCTCGACCAACAACTTCCGCTATTTATCACGAATATTTAATTTGTTACACCACAGAGCACAAAATTAATTCTACAATTCAACTAATTTTCCGATAAGAAAGTATCAATTAAATCAAAGAAGGAAATTATTATTTGTAATAAAATACCAAATCGAGGGAGAACAATTAAAATAATGTAAATGATTATTGGTTTTTTAAAAATGATAAAAGTGTGAATAATACTTTCAGTTTTTTAAAAATTTAAGAAAACATTTTTAATAATATACTTTTTTTTAACAGTGAGAGTAAATGAGAAGGTTTTTACTACCGATTATTATTTTCCGATGTTAAACATGTGAGAAAGTATAGCGGAAATTATTCAAGGATTTAATAGAGTTTTAACGGAGGTTATACTAAGTTATACTAGTGATTATAACAGTTTCTATATAGACATTTATAACAGTGGTTATAACATCGGCTTTAACATTGGTTATAACAGGAGTTATATAGAGATTAGAGATCCAGAAATTAAACGAAATTATAACCTAAGCAATAAGTCACAACAAGAAGATATACAGAATAATAATAGTAGTTTTAATAGTAGTTATAATAGTAGTTATAATAGTGATTATAACAGCAGTTATAATAATAATTATACCAGTAGTTATAATAGTAATTATACCAGCAGTTATAGCAGTATGTATAACAATAGTTATAGCAGTATGTATAACAATAGTTATAACAGTATGTATAACAATAGTTATAACAGTATGTATAACGATAGTTATAACAGTAGGTATAACAACGTTTATAACAGTAGGTATAACAACGTTTATAACAGTAGGTATAACAACGTTTATAACATTAGGTATAACAACGTTTATAACATTAGGTATAACAACGTTTATAACATTAGGTATATCAGTAGGTATAACAGTAGTTATAACAGTAGTTATAACAGTAGGTATAATAGTAGTTATAACAGTAGTTATAACAGTAGGTGTAACAACGTTTATGCCCATAGTTATGACATAGGTTATAACAGTAGTTATATAGAGATTATAGATCCAGAAATTAAACGAAATTATAACCTAAGCAATAAGTCACCACAGGTAGCTATACAGAACAATAACAGTAGTTATAACAGCAGTTATAACAGTAGTTATAACAGTAGTTATAACAATAGTTATAACAATAGTTATAACAGTAGTTATATAGAACAATAATACTAGTTATAACAGTAGTTATAACCATGGTTATAACAGTAGTTATAACAGTAGTTATAACCGTAGTTATAACAGCAGTTATAACCGTAGTTATAACATCAGTTATAACCGTAGTTATAACATTATTATAACAATGATTATAGCAGTAGGTATACCAGTAGATATAACAACAGTCGTATCAACCTTTATTCTCGTAGTTATAACAGCAGGTATAACAGTAGTTACAGCAGTAGTAATAACAGAAGGTATAACAGTAGGTATACCAGTAGTTACACCAACAGTTATATCAACATTTATATCCGTAGTTATAACCGTATTTATGGCATTGGTTATAACTAGCGGATATAGATCCAGAAATTAAACGAAATTATAACCTAAGCAATACGTAAGTCACGACAAGAAGTATTACAGAGTTATAACAGTGGTTATTTAGGTTATACATTTAGAAGTCATTCAATTATTAGATGCTATACCCAAGAATCTATACCGAATTTTTGTAAACGTTATACGAATGTTGTGCATTCAAAATTATAGCAAAAGTTACGAATAGCTCTAACAGAGTCTGAAACAAAAGTTATAACTGGCGTTATAACCTATAAATATTATATAGACCCGATAAACAGAGGCAACAAAAGGTTTATAGAGTTATAACATAAGTTATAAAAGCAAACTTGTAAAAAGTCATGACAGAGATTATATAGATGTTATAGCCCAAAAGTTGTAAAGAGTTATAATCCAAGTTATATATTATAATATATACAATACAGGCACCAATCAAGGATACAGCAGAAGCCATGCAATGTTGTAACACACACTATATAGGTCAATACGCACAGAGGTTATAAGGGTTATAACGGAATTAACAGAAGTTATAATCCAGAAGTTCTGCATAATTATAACCAAGGATACAGAATAATTATATACTTAATATAATTCAGAGGTAATATACCCAGACGTTGCATAATATTATAACTAAGAATATACAGAGGTTATAACCCGGAAGAAAATGTCAGATATAACAGAAGTTATACATAGTTACAAGAGAGAATACAATAGAAAGTACAACAGGAATTACAACTCAAGTTATATAAAGTTATAGCAAAAATATAAAGGTCATACACACAAAAGTTATAGAGGGTTATAACAAAGGTAGTGTGAATATTATAACTCCTGGGTTATAAATAGTTATAACTGAGGTTAGATATCGTTATAAAAAGGTTAAAACAGAAGGAACAACAAAAATGATAAAAAGTGTTATAACAGACGTTAAATATAGGTTACCCACCCTAAGGTTATTCCGGTTTTAGAAGACTTTAAAAAAGTTATACGCTTAAAAATTTTACAGGGATATAACCAAGTTGATTCAGGAATTATAACCAAAAAGTTGGAAAGAATTATAAACAATATAACCAATATAACCAACTTATAACACATAAATAGCAAAGAGTTATTATATAGGTTTTTTATAGTTATAACAGAGATTAAAATAGAAGAAACAACAGATGTTATGCAGATGTTATAACTTGTGTTTAAACACAAGTTATAACACTCTATTCATTCACAGAGTAGTTAGACAGGATTATAAAATGTTACACAGAGGTTATACGCGCAGAAGATTAACAGGATTATAACCAAGTTAATGAACTAGTTATAACCTAAAAGATGTAAAAAATTCTAAACCATGTTATACAAGGTTATAATTCAGAAACTGTAGAAAATTATAATCGAGACTGTACAAGAGTCTATAATCCATTAATAAAAAGTTATTACGTAGGTTATAACAAGTTATATAGATGCTATACACTTAGAATTTGTTTAGAGTTATAACCAAGGTTATACAGAGGTTATAGCTGAGAAATTATTTACATTGATAACAGAAGTTACAGAGGTTACAGAAACAGAACTTATAGTGTTATGAAGAGGTTACAATCCAGAAGTTATAATTATATTAAGGTTCAGAAGTTTAACAGATTTTTAACAGTGATTCCACTTACAGAAGCTACAGAGTTATACGGAGGTTATACGGAAATTATAGGAAGCTATAACAACGTGTATATTAATGTTATGCATCGAGAAGTTATACAGATTTAGAACAGAGGTTATAGAAAATTTATATACATTTATAACATAGCTTATACAGATGTTATGCGTTCAAAAGTTAAACATGGTTATAACAGAGGTTATACACATAAGAAAGTTAATTATATGAGAAGCTATACATATACTATGCAGGTAGAAATTATAGAGCTATAACAAAAGTTGTACTGAGATCATACCCAACAATGTTTACAGAGGTTATAATTTAGATGTTATATAGAAGCTATAACTTAAAAGGTATAATATGTATATATAAAAGTTATAATCAAAAAGTTAAAATGGCGTTATAATCCAAAAGTTAAACAGAGGTTATAAACTGGAAGCTAAATGGAGCTAATACCTAAAAATTTTTATAGTTAGAACAACGTTATAACAAACTACATAATACAGAAGTAAAAAAGTTACGGAATTTATACAGATATTATACAAAGTTATAATAAAGAGTATACAAGTGTTATGTATCTAGAAGTTATACATGCTTATAAGAGAAGTTATATATTAGTTATACACAATTATAACAGAGGTTATTATATTAATTGAGAAGCGAGAAGTACACGTCTCCTGTTAATATTATATTAATTCTACACAGTTATATCAGAAGTGTTACAGAAGTCACATAAACTTATAACAAAGGTTGTACAGAAGTTATAATCAATATGTTATAGAGAGTTATAACAGAGCCTACAATAGAGGTTACAACAGATATTATAAGCAATTAAAACTGAAATTGTACATAGGTTAAAACTAAGAGTACACATGGTTATAACAAGAGGTTTTACGTTTTACAGAGTTATAACAAAATTTATACAACATTTTAGCAAAAAGTTTTACATAGTTATATCAGATATTATACATACGTTAAACGCCAGTTGGTAATAAAATTATAACCGATGTTATAACAGAATTTATAATCGAGGTTATAACAGAAAATATAATAGAAGTTATACCCGAAATTATAATCGAAATTATAATCAATGTTATAGTCAAAGTTAAAGCCAAAGTTATAACCAACGTTATAACTAAAATTTGTAGCAGGCGTTATAACCAAAGTTATAACCGATATTATAACCAAAGTTATTACCAAAGTTATAATCGATATTACAACCAAAGTTATAACCGATGTTACAACCAAAGTTATAACCGATGCTATAACCAAAGTTATAACAGATACTATAACCAAAGTTATAACAGATGTTATAACCAAAATTATAACAGATGTTATAACCAACGTTATAACTGATGGTATAACCAAAATTATAACCGATGTTATAACCAAAGTTATAGCCAAAGTTATAACCGACGTTACAGTCAGAGTTATACCATATGTTACAACCGAAGTTATAACTGATGTTATAACCAAAGTTATAGCTGATGTTATAATTGAAATTATAATCAAAATTAAAATCTAAGTTATTACAAAAGTTTTAACATCTAAATGTGCAGTTTGCACCAAAATCTAGAAAAAAATCCCAAAACCCCTTAGACTAACTCAATTGACAATTTTCATAATTAATTTTTCAGTAAAAGTGCAAACTTAAGAATGACCTTGTCTACTTTCTAAAATATTTGAAATAAAGTGAATAAATATCTCGCTTGTCAGTAACTGTGAAACGAGAGTGTAACACGTTGATTAACGTATCGGAAAAATTGAAACCGTGTCGAGTGAGTAAGAAAATAATTACACTAACAGTATAAAATCAGAGCATTCCGGACAGCAAATAAGAGGTTTCTTTACGGAAAATAAATAATTGTTTCTGAACGAATTTCGCAAAGATTTTTTTTTGTTGTTTTGTTTAAAACACAATTATGATTTTAATGCTCTTAAGCACTGGACAATAAAGCAAATATAAACTGAATTCATTATGAATTATTTAACCTCATTTAAAAGTACTACAGTCACGTGTTTAAATTTCCTTCCTTTTAATATAAGTAATGGATGTAATTACTTGTCAGGAAACATTAATATTGTTTAGTATTCACGTCAAGCAAATAATACACTTTTTAATGCAAAAAATACAGCTTGTTACCTTAAACAAAAGAGATGTGATATAATTAACGAGGACGCAACTTATTTTCTTTACAGCACACTTAATTAAAATTTATTTCCACACGATATTTTTAATAAATGTGAACTTAAACGTAATTTTACTTTATTTAAGCAAAATTTTTTTTTAATTTCTAATTAAAATATCAGAGTTTTTATAACTTGACTTGCAAACCAATTAATATTTTTTTTTAGTATTAGTTTAAAAAAATATTTATTTAACCAAATTCTACTGAAGTTGTATTAAGCCAAATTTCTATTACTCGGCATTAATCCATTATTATTATTTATTCATTGATTGAAAGCTTGTCAGTAAAACTGAATTACAGGGTTTCTTAAATACCAAAGTAAAACGCACAAAGTTGTTTAAGAGCAGTAAATTTACAACTTGTTAGACAAAGAAGAATAATGAATTATTGAATTGATTCAGAGCATAATTAATATTTCTTGACAATAACAGCTAGAAAATATTAGAATAAATACTACAAGAGAAAAAGGAATTTCGTAATTTCACCATTAGTTCAATCATAATTTATCACGATTTTTGAAAATTATGAGAAGTAAAGTTACTTTCTAATGATTTTAATTGTGTAAAATTACTTTTTCCACTTGCCAGTAACTGTTTCACGCGCCTTTTAAAGAAAAAAGTTGTCCGGTTTCTCTTTTTTTCAAGATCAAATTATTTTTTATTTTATTCAGGTACTTGAGATTTGTCGTTTAATTTGAAAACGAAGTGTTATTAAACTTTCAATAATAACACAGCAACACAAAAATCTGCTTTTTGTCCCAAACACTACATTAATACTGTACTATATAGTATATTTCTATATGTTTTTCGTCGATGAATCCAAACCCGAAGTTAGAATTGCTAGATTGGTTCTACTTTTGGAGATAATCTCAAAAAAAAATTTAAACACAAATAATGAAAAAAAAAGTTTTTTTAGCGAAACACTACACCAGTGTATATTTTCAGTATATTTCTCCACTGAATCCGAATTCAGAGTCAAAATGATCAGATTAGCTAAAATTGTTTAGATAATCTCAAAAAAGTGATTTTTTCGTGTTTTACAGCAGTTTTTTTAGATTATCTAAAAAAATAACCGAACTGGTTATTTTGACTTTGGATTCGGATTCAGCAAAAAAAATTTTTTTTTAGTTTTTCTGGTTTTTTTTCACATTCTATATTTCACATTCTATATTTCAGATTCTACATTTCAGATTCCAAATACAAGGCACCAGATTTCAGATCCCAGAATTTACATTTATGATTCCAGATTTCACATTCAAGATTTGACAAACCAGACTCCACAATTCAAATTCTGTTTTCAGGATACCACATTGTAGATTTTACATTACAGATTTCACAATCCAAATTCTACATCCAGATTCCACATCCCAAATTTCACATTTCAAATTATATTTCATATTCCAAATCTGTGAAACCAAAATTTAAACTTTACATTCCAGATTTCACGTCCTGAATTCCATAATTCCACATTTCTAAATTCAATATTTTATTTTCCACCTTTTAAATTTCACAATTTGGATTCCACATTCTAGATTCCACATTCCAAATTCTACAATCGAAATTCTACATTCCAGATTCTACATCTCTCGTTCCACATTCTAAATCCGGGTTTTGAAATATAGAAATTGGAATTTAAAATGTAGAATCTGGAATCTCAAAACTGGAATGTGGAATCTGGAATGTAAAATCTAGAATGTAGAGTTTCAAATGTGGAATCTGAAATATGAAGTGTGGAATTTGTGATGCAGAGTCTGGAATCTGAAATCTAGAATCTAAGATGTGAAATAAGGAATAAAGAATGTGAAATGTTAAATCTAAAGTACTAAATCTAGTGTGTGGAATGTGCAATCTGGGAAGTGGAACCTGAAAAGTGGAATCTTAAATTTTCATCTGGAAGCTAGGATATGGAATCTAGAAGGTGGATTCTGGACTTTGGAATGTGGAATGTGGAATGTAGGATGTGGAATCTGGATTATGGAATCTGAAATATTAAATGTGAAATGTGAAACCCAAAATGTGGAGTATAGAAAGTGTAATGTTAAATGTGGAATTTGAAATGTGGAATCTAATATCTTAAACTTGGGGTTTGGAATTTGGAATGTGGAATGTGGAATCTAAAATGTGTATTCTAAAATGTAGAATTTAAGATGGGGAATATTAAACTCAGAATGTGGATTCTGGATTCTAGAATGTGGAATTTGGAATCTGGAATCTAGAATGTGAAATCTAGAATGTAGAAGCTAGACTAACATACTTAAAACATGGAATTTGAGATTTGAAATCTGGAATGCAAGTTTTCAATTCTGGAATCCCGAGTGTGAAATGTGGAATCTTAAATCTGGAGTCAAAAAATGTGGAATTTGGAATCTGGAATGTGGATTCCAAAATATCAAAATTGTATCTGGAATGCGAAATGTGAGATCTGAAAAGTAGAATTTAAGAATGGGAATATGGAACGCAGAATGTAGATTGTGGATTTTGGAATGTGGAATCTGGAATGGTGAATCTAGTATGTGAAATCTAGAATGTGGAATCTAGAATATAATACTTGAAACATGGAATTTGAGATTTGGAATCTGGAATCTGGAATGCAAATTTTCAATTCTGCAATCCCGAGTGTGTAATCTAGAATCTAAAATGTGGAATTTGGTATCTGGAACATGGAATCTAGTATGTGGAATCTAGAATGTGGAATTTAGAAAATGAGACTTGAAACATGGAATTTGAGATTTGGAATCTAGAATACATATTTTAAATTCTGGAATCCCGAGTGTGTAATCTGGAATCTAAAATGTGGAATTAGGAATCGGGAATGAGGAATCTGAAATATGGAATTTGGGATCTGGAATTAGAAATGTAAAATCTGAAATGTTGAATTTAAGATGGGGAATATAAAATGCGGAATGTGAATTGTGGATTTTAGAATGTGGAATCTGAAATGGGGAATCTAATATGTGGAATCTTGAATGCGGAATCTGGAATGGAGAACCTAGTATGTGGAATCTAGAATATGATACTTGCAACATGGAATTTGGAATTTGGAATCTGGAACCTGAAATCTGGAATGCCAATTTTTAATTCTGGGATCCCGAGTGTCTAATCTGGAATCTAAAATGTGGAATTTGGAATCTGGAATGAGGATTCTGAAATATGAAATTTTGGAGCAGGAATGCGAAATGTGTGATTTGGAATTTTAAATTTAAGAAGGGAAATATGGAACGTAGAACGTAGATTCTGGATTCAGGAATGTGCAGTGGGGAATGGGAAATCCAGTATGTGGAATCTTAAATCGGAAATCCGGAATGGAAAAGCTATCATCTGAAATCTAGAATGTAGAATCTAGAATATGATACTTGCAACATAGAATTTGAGATTTCGAATCTGAAATGCAAATTTTGAATTCTAGAATCCCCAGTGTGTAATCTGGAATCTGAAATGTGGAATTGGAAATCTGAATGTAGAATCTAGAATATGATACTTGCAACATGGAATTTGAGATTTGGAATCTGGAATTTAAATGTTGAATTCTAGAATCCCGAGAGTATATTCTGAAATCTAAAAATTTGAATTTTTAATCTGGAATGCGAAAATTAAAATCTGAAATGTAGAATTTAAGATGGGGAATATGGAACGTAGAATTTTTATTGTGGAATCTGGAATTTGGAATTTTGAATATGAAATATGTAATTTTTGATCTGGAATCTGAAATGTAAAATCTAATATATGGAACTTCTTTTTTTTTAATATATGGAACACATTTTGAACGTGCAATATAAGATCTAAAATGTTGTTTTTGAGTTATAGAATATGAAACGTAGAATTTGGATTGTGTAATCTGGAATGTGGACTTTTGAATCTGGACCATGGAATGTAAAAATTGGTACTTGGGATGTGAAATATTCAATATTGTATTTGGATTCTGGAATAAAAAATATGGAATTTGGAACGTGTAATGTGGAATCTGGAATCTAACACGTGGAATATAGAATGTGATATATGAAACATGAAATTTAGGAAATTTGTAATCTGAAATGCAGAATTTGGATTGTCGAATCTGGAATCTAGAATGTGGGATAAGGTATCTTAAATTTGAAATCTGGAATATGGAATTTTGGATCTGGAATGGGAAATGTAAAATCTGAAATGTGGAAAGTGGAACGTAGAATTTGGATTGTAGTCTAGAATGTGGAATCTGGAATGTGATATCTGAAACACGGAATTTGGGATTTGGAATAGGGAATGCAGAATTTGAATATTGGAATCTGGAATCTAAAATGTGGAATATGAAACGTAGAATTTGGATTGTAGTCTAGAATGTGGAATCTAGAATGTGATATCTGAAACACGGAATTTGGGATTTGGAATCTGGAATGCAGAATTTGGATTATGGAATCTGGAATCAAAAATGTGGAATCCAAAATGTGGAACATCTAATCAGGAATCTGAAATATGAAAAGTTAAATCTGGAATGTGGAATCTAGAATATGGAATCTAGAATGTTGGATCTAAATTCTGTTATATTAAAACTGAGTTATTGAATCTGAAATAACTGTCTAGAATTAGAAAGAGTAAATCAGGAATATTAAATCTAGAATTGATGCTGTTGAATCAGGGAAATTTTAAGTAAAATCCGGAATATGTGATATAGAATATGACAGGTGAGATATAAAATTAAAAATAATCCATTGATATCGTTTTTGTTCTAAAATTAGTCACAACCTCGTCGAGCTTTTTAAGAATTTGAATCAGCCATTAAAAAAAAAACATGAACTTGTCAGACAGTTTGAGAGACGAACTTGAACTGGTTCGTTCGAAGATCGTTGATCCTGAGGTTCTCTAGATGGTTGTCGAGAGATCAAAACGTAACCTTGCCACGCATTTTACTGACCTCGTAATGTGTTACGTGACCAGGCGATGGATAAGGAAGGTTACGCGTAAACGAGTTTAAGAACCGAGGCCTCCAAAACAAGAGAGTGCGCTTTCACTATACAGAGAGTGAGAGAGAGAGAAAGAGAATATTCTCTATAAGGATTGGCAGGGGCGAAACGTTCCATAAGGATCAAGGTTAAATCTTCTCATCTCGCAGACACCTGTTACTGAGCAACTAGTTTGTCATTTTAATTGACTCGGAAGGAGGAAGTTTCAGGCCCCGAGGGTCGGAAACAATTTCCTGCACACATAGCGGTATTTTTTCCATATTCATACCTATTCCTAAGCTGAACATCGGCGACCTTTAGTCGATCAAGGATTTCGATTCGTCTCGCGGAATTTGTCTCACCAACTTGACACACTTTTTCCCAAAATCGGAAATGAAAAAAAACCTCACTTCCTCTCAATTAGCGATAATTGATCAATGCTTCTCTCTGGAAAATATTTTTTCTTAACGTTTTTTCTAAATATGTAACTAAACATTGGAAAAGCGGAAACGGAAAAATAAAATGTTCCCTTAATTAAGGGAGCATAATTGTGTTTACTGTAATTAACGGAACTCGAGGTAATGACTGATAATAAAAGGTAATAACTACAAAAGTTTCTAGTATCATTGCTATAATGAAAGTATGTAATGATTATGTATTGGGAGGCTAATTTACAGCAAGGGTTATAATTTCTGTGATCGTGCTGGTTTGAAGATTAGACTTTTGTCTGTGAGCTTGAAAGTGCTACAGTAAAGTACAAACTTACTTTTTTTTAATACTTATTCTGAATCATATAGAAATGTGCAATTCTCGGAAAGTTCGCTTGAAAAATTATTATGCATGGAAATCTATAATATAGGAGTGCTTTGGAAAGTGCCATTTTCATTGGTCAAGTATAAAGTAATTTTGATATGCTCTTGACACATTCAGAAAATAATTTTATGTCTCCACTTTATCATTATTGGTTACATGTTCCTTTCTCGGTAAAACTTTTTTTATAAAACAATTTTTTTTTTGCGTTTAATACGCGTTGTACACTTTTTAGAAACTTTCTTCAATTTCGTGTGTAAATATTTTACAATGTTTATAATTTGTGAGAAGTGATAGCATTTTTTGGAAAAAATATAGTAAATGAATGTATGTGAATAGTATATTTCGAAAAGGAATCATCTCTGAAAACCGTAAGGGCTATTTTCACTGTCAATTGTTATACAAAATGACCCTAACGGTTTTTAGAGTTGAGTCTTTTCAGAAATTCACTATTTAAATTTATAAACACAAAATTTGTGAAATAAGAGAAGAGTTAGAAGTTGAAGAAAAAAAACTAAACTTTGCTGTCAAGTGGAAAAAAGCAGACAGGGAAAGATAACAAAAATTGCTCAAAATTACTGGATTTAGAAAAATAACTAGAAAAGGAAGAAACTTTACTATGAATGAAAAGAAGAATAAGGAATTAAAAAAAAAATTTTAAAATGTTACTGCAATGTAAAAAAAACTACTAGAATGGTTTAAGAAATATCTAGAAAATTAAAAAAAAAATCCTTGGAAATATTTAAATTGGTAACTAAAAGAAAAAGAAGTAAAAATTATTAAAAATTAATATACAAGAAAGAATACTTAGTTCTTACAGAAAAAAAATTAAAAAATAACTATAAAACAAAAAAATTACTTGAAAGTAAAAAAAAATTAGAAATAACAGAAAAAAGAAAAAAATTTCGCCGAAAATTATATATTTGAGAAGAAAACGACTAGAAAAATTATAAAATATCTTGAAAATGAAGAAAATAATTGTAAATTGATACAAAAAACTATAATGCATAAGAAAAAATAAATCAAAGAAAAACAACTGGAAATAAGAAAAATAAATAGATTCGAAAAAAATATTTGGACTTAAAAAGAAATAACTAGAAAATTCGGGAAAATTTCTAGGGAAAAATATTTCTAAAAAGTGAATAGGTAACTTGAAAGTAAGTATATGAGAAAAATATTTATAACTAGAAAGTAATAAAAATAATTAGATAGTTTTGAAAAATAACTACTAATAAAAAACCACAAAAAAGTAAAATGAGAGTAAAAATATCTAGATGTTAAAAAAGACACTTAAAAATTGGAAATCAATTTTTAGAAGGAGAGCAAAAAACTAAAAAAGGCAGAAATGACCAGAAAATAAAGTTAAAGTACTAGAAAATAGAATAATAACTAAAAATGAATTAAAAGTAACTAGAAAAAAAAAGAAATGACTAGAAAGTAAGAAAAATGAATGAAAAATTTGAGAAAAATAATTAAATAAAAAGAATAACAAAAAAGTGTAAATGAAATTGTTAGAATCTGTTGAAAAATAACTAGAAATAGTTTAGAATAACTATGTATCGATAATAGTTACTAGAATGAAGTTATTAATAACTATAAAGTGAGGAAAAACTACTAGAAAGAAAAAAGTGATTAAAAGTTGTTTAAATAAAACTAGAAAAGTAACTATAAAATGAAGAAAAATTACTAGAAGAAAGAATAGTAACTAGAAGAGATTCAAAGTAACTAGAAAGGGAAAAAATTTCTATAAATTGAAAAAAGAATAAAGTAGAAAAATATTATGAAGTGGAGAAATATTTCTGAAAATTAATTTTCCTCGAAACAGAAAATAAAAAGATTAAGAAAAAAAACCTGTAAAATGAGACGAATTACTAGAAAATTTTAAAATAACTAAAAAATAAAGGAAAACTATTTTAAAAAGTACTAGAGATTTCAAAATTAACTAGGACTTATAATAAATAAATAGATATTAAAGAAAATCACTAGAATTTTTTTAATTAAAATTGAATTTAGAAATATTTAAGTTATTACTGATGAAAAGTTATTAAAAAATAACTAGAGAGAATAGAGAAAAATTACTAGGAAATTAGCCAACAACAGAAATAACTGAAAGTTTATAAAAAATAGGTATAGAAGGAAGAATAATTACTAGAAAGCTAGTAAATAACTAGAAGGTGAAGAAAACTAATGGAAAAATAAAATAAAGAAGAATTTTGAAAAATAATTTGAAAGTGTTAATAATAACAATATTTTTGTGAGAGCTACTAGAATAAATTCAAAAACAACCTTGAAATAAAGAAAAATTACTAGAAAAATGGTAACTTAATATTTTGTTTAAAAGTAACTAGCAAAACTAGAAATTAAAAAAAGAAGATTTTACTATAAAGTGAAAACAACTTAAAAATACTACAAAGCAAAAAAAAACAGAAACTAAAAAGAACCAAAAAGTGACAAAAAGAACCACAAATTAATTAAAGGTACTAGATTTTATCGAATAATAATTAGAAAGTAAAATAAATTCTTAGAAATTGTATGTATTAGTTTAGTTCAAGAAAAACAACTGAAAATAAGACAATGTAAAGGAAAAGATAAATTGTCAACATAAAATTTGTACAAATTTCTAAAATAAAATAAAAATAAAAATAAATAATTCCATAACTGATTTTGTTGCTTCAGGCGCAGGGAGACAAGAAATCACTCAAGTAAAATAATCTTTCTAGTTTTTCGTAAAGTGAATTTTTTGCGAATCTAAAAATTTAGAATTATATACGATACTTTTTTCAACCAATTTGAAAAAATAAAAATCAAATAGTATATTTGGCGTTCCTACCGAAAAGTGAGGTTAAGTTTAACGAATTTAGTTTTAAGGATGTTTAAACCTGTGACATAACCTCAAACTAAAAATTAGTTTTTATCATGAAAATAAAGTAAAACAAAAATTGCCCTTATTAAATTTTCAAAGATCTACTTATACAAATTTAAAAAAAAATAGTTTTTGATTAAAATATTTTGTCATTCGCGCATTTTTGAATATTTGGTGTTTTCTCTTAAAATCTAATGAAAAATTGCAATTTTTATCCAATTATGTCAAATAATGGCTTATTTTATTCATTAAAACATTCTCTACAATCCTACTCGTAGAATTTGATTAAAAGCGCATTGTTCAGAAACAATCTATAGAAAACGTAAAAGTAATTTATTTCTTTTTTACCTTTTAATTAACCATTTTTAATAAAATTCTACAGATTTATGTAAAATTTTCCTTTAGAAAAAATTTTTTTGACAAAATTAAATAAAAATATCAGTTTTTCATTAGATTTGGAGAAAAAACACAAAAAGTCCAATAATTTTAAAATTTATTAAAGGCACTTTTTGCTGTACTTTATTTTCATGGTAAAAACTAATTTTGAGGTTCTGTCACAGAGTCAAACATCCTTAATTTTAAATTATCTTCAATACAACTCGAAAAAAAAGTTAAAACTACTTAGCACTCGATTTTTTAATCTTTTCAGAAAATATTTTAACCAATGTGTGCTGTAAAAGATTTAATTTTCCTGCAAACTAAAGTAGTCAGCTGAATAAAAATTCTACACCGAGAAACTTTGTCGAGCCTTTACATTCGACTTACCGTCAACTTTTGCAAGAATTTAACGCAAAACAAGTTTGATTAACTTTGAATAAGTAATCAGTCATGTGTTGAAACAGGCAATAAATAAATCTGAATTAGATAAATATTTTTCGAGCATTTGAGCACTGAATAATTGAGAAGGTCAACCTCTGTCTGTGCACTTTTACTTACCTATAGACCAAGAGTGTCTTTCAAGTTTCAATCGCATGGACGCTTCAATTAATCTGTTTTACGGACCATTTGCCACGTTCACCAAGTACTTAACTTACCACCAATACCAATTTATGTTCTTTTTTCATTTACTTCTGATTTGTTCAATTTATAGTAATAAAAGAGAAAAATCAATGTTGTGCTCCTTAATCGATGTTTTCACACGCCGTATTAGTGTTTCATAGTTAGTAAAGGCTAATTACAAATCTATTAAATCTGTTATATGCATTTGTTAATTACAACCTCTCAGCACTTGAGAAACTTGGCGCAAATTCAATTTTGGCCAAAGTCACATAATCGCCTGCATTTTCTCCAAAACTCAATTGTCAGAATATTTATTTGACCGAAATGTATTTAATCAAAAGGCTGTTTAGCAAAAATATTAATTGACAGAAATTTCAAATATGAGATATCTTGTAATTCGAAAAGAGCATTTATCAAAAATCTCATTAATACAAAATTTTATTTATTAGAAATTCCATTTATCAAAAGTGCATTTTACAGAAATCTAATTTTTACAAAATTGCATTTATCAGAAATCTCATTTGTCCAAAATTGGATTTTTCCAAAATCTAATATGCCAGAAATTTCGATTATCAAAAACCTTATTTGTCCTGAATTGGATTTTCGAGAAATCACATTTATCCTAAAATCAGAAATCATCAAAATTCTAATTTTTCGATAATTGCATTTATCAGAAACCTAATTTGTCAGAAATTTCGATTATCAAAAGTCTTATTTCTCCTGTGTTGGATTTATCAGAAATCCCATTTATCCAAAAGTGCATTTTTCAGAAATGTAATTTTTCTAAAATCACGCTTTTCATGAATCTCATACATCCAAAATTGAATTTGAGAAAAATCTAATTTTTCAGAAGTTTCTACTATCAGAAATCTCATTTGTGAGAAATTGCATTTATCACTTTCTTTAAAACTCAATTGTCAGAATGTCCATCAATTTAACAGAAATTTATTTAATCAAAAGGGTATTCAGCAAAAATGTAATTTAACACAAATTTCAAATATCAGAAATCTCATGATTCGGATAAAGCATTTATTAGAAATCTCATGAATCCAAAATTTCATTTATCAGAAATCCTATTTATCCAAAAGTGCATTCATCAAAAATCTCATTTTTCCGAAATTGCATATATGAGAATTCCCATTTGTCCGAAATTGCATTTATTAAAAATCTGATTTGACAGAAATTTTAATTATCAAACTTCTCATTTTCCAAAAATTGCAATTTTTTAGAATAATAAATTTTTAGAAATTGTATTTATCTAAAATCTAATTTGCTAAAAATTGCAATTTTTTAGAATAATAAATTCTTAGAAATTGCATTTATCTAAAATCTAATTTGTCAGACATTGCATTTAGCAATCTCATTCAAAAATCTAATTTATAAGAAGTATCTAATATCAGAAATCTTATTTCTCAAAAACTGCATTTATCAGAAATTTAATTTTTCCAAAATTGCTTTTAAAGGAAATCTCATTTGTCCGAAATTGCATTTATCGAAATTTTGATTTAACAGAGATTTCAACTATCAAACTTCTCATTTATCAAAAATTGCATTTTTCAGAATAATAATATCTTAGAAATTGAATTTATCTAAAATCTCATTTGTCAGACATTGCATTTATCAGAAATCTTATTTATCCAAAATCGCATTAATAAAAAATCTAATTTCTCAGAGATTTCAATTATCAAACTTCTCATTTACCAAAAATTGCATTTTTCAGAATACTAATTTATTAAAAATTTCATTTTTTTAAATCTAATTTGTCAGACATTGCATTTAGCAATCTCATTTATCTAAAATTGCATTTATCAAAAATCTAATTTATAAGAAGTATCTAATATCAGAAATCTCATTTCTTAGAAATCTATTTTTTCCAAAATTTCATTTATCAGAATTCTCATTTACCAAAAATTGCATTTTTCAGAATACTAATTTCTTAGTAATTTGCATTTATCTTAAATCTAATTTTTCAGATAATGCATTTATCAGAAATCTTATTTACCTAAAATTGCGTTTATCACAAATCTTATTTGTCAGAAGTTTCTATTATCAGAAATCTATTTTTTCTGAAATATCATTTATCGGATTTCTCATTTGTCCAAAATTGCATTTAAAAAATCTGATTTGACAAATTATCAAACTTCTGATTTGCCAAAAATTGCATTTTTTAGAATAATAATTTCTTAGAAATTGTATTTATCTAAAATCTAATTTGTCAGACATTGCATTTAGCAGAAATCTCATTTATTCAAATTCGCATTTATCAAAAATATCTTATTGTTGAGAAGTTTCTATTATCAAAATCTCATTTTTCAAAAATTGCATTTATCAGAAATCTAATTTTTCCGAAATAGCATTTAACAGAATTCTCATTTGTCCAAAATTGGATTAATCAAAATTTTTATTTAACAGAGATTTCAATTATCAAACATCTCATTTACCAAAAACTGCATTTTTCAGAATTAAAATACTAAATTCTTAAGAATTGCATTTATCTTAAATTTAATTTGTCAGACATTTCATTTATCAAAATTCTCATTAATCCAAAATTGCATTTATAAGAAATTTAATTTGTCAGAAGTTTCTATTATCAGCAATCTGATTTCTCAGAAATCTTTTTTTCCGTACTTTCATTTATCAGAATTCTTATTTGCACGAAATTGCATTTATCAAAAATCTGATTTTACAGTAATTTCAATTATCAAACTTCTCATTTGCCAAAAACTGCATTTTTCAGAATACTGATTTCTTAAGAATTGCATTTACCTTAAATTTAATTTGTCAGACATTCCATTTATCAAAATTTTCATTCATCAAAAATTAGATTTATCAAAAATTTTATTTGTCAGAAGTTTCTATAATCAGAAGTCTTATTTCTCAGAAATCTATTTTTTCCGAATTTTCATTTATCAGCACTCTTATTTGTCCAAAATTGCATTTATCAAAAATCTGATTTGACAGTGATTTCAATTATCAAACTTCTCATCTACCAAAAATTAAGAAATACTTTTTTCAGAATACTTATTTCTTAGACATTGCATTTATCTGAAATTTAATTTGTCAGACATTACATTTATCAGAAATCTCATTTATCAAAAATTGCATTTATCAAAAATCTAATTGGTCAGAAGTTTCTAATACCAGAAATCTCATTTCTCAGAAATTACAGTTATCAGAAATTGCATTTATCAGAAATCTAACTTTTTCGAAATTTTATTTATCCGAATTCTCATTTACCAAAAATTGTATTTTTCAGAATACTTATTTCTTAGAAATTGCATTTATTTAAAATCTAATTTGTCAGACATTGAATTTATCAGAAATCTTATTTATCCAAAATTGCATTTATTAAAAATCTGATTTGTCAGAAGTTTCTATTATCAGAAATATTATTTTTTCTGAAAATGCATTTATTAGAATTCTCATTTGTCCGAAATTGTATTTATCAAAATTTTGATTTCACAGATTTCAAATATTAAACTTCTCATTTACCAAAAATTGCATTTTTCAGAATACTAATTTCTTAGAAATTTTTTTTTTTAATCTAATTTTTCAGATATTTAATTTATCAAAATTATCATGAAGCCAAAGTTGCATTTTTTAGAAATCTAATTTTTCAGAAGTTTCTATTATCAGAAATCTCATTTCTCAGAAATCTATTTTTTCCGAAATTTCATTTATCAGAATTCTTATTTATCAAAAATTGCATTTTTCAGAATACTAATTTTTTAGAAATTGCATTTATCTTAAATCTAATTTTTCAGATATTGCATTTATCAGAAATTTCATTTATCCCAAATTTTATTCATCAAAAATCTAATTTGTCCGTAATTGAATTTATGAGAATTCTAATTTGTCAGAAATTTGCATTTTAAAAACCCTTATTTGTTCCAAGTTGCATTTATCAAAAATATGATTTGTCAAAAATTTCAATAATGAAACATCTCATTTATCGAATACTGCTTTTATTAGAAATATAATTTGTCAAAAATTGCATTCATTATAAATCCCATTTATCTAAAATTGCATTTATCAAAAGCTTACTTAACAGAAATTTCAATTATCAAAAATCTCATTTATTAAAAATTGCATTTTTCAGAAATTTACTTTTGTCTAAAATTTCATTTATCAGAAATCTAACTTTTTCGAAATGCATTTTTCAAAAATCTCATTTATCTTAAATTGGATTTATTAGAAATCTAATTTATCTGAAATTGCATTTATTAGAAATTTTATGTGTCAGATATTTCGATTTTCAAAATCCTCATTTGTTCTAAGTTGGATTTATCAGAAATACTATTTATCCGAAATTGCATTTATCTAAAATCGAATTTATCAGAAATTGCACTTATCAGAAATCTAATTTGTGAGAAACAGGATTTTTAGAAATTCTATTTTTCAAAAAAAAAACCAGTTGTCGGAAATCTCATTTTTACGAAATTTCATATATCAATAATCTATTTTGTCCGAAATTGCATTTATCAGAAATCACATTCATCCAAGATCGCATAATCAGAAACTGTATTTATCCGAAATAAAATTCGGTCAAATGTATATTCTGACAATTGAGTTCTGTAGAAAATGCAGGCAACCCAAGTCACTCAATTCAAGAAAAAAGTCCATGCTTGTTTTTTTTTTATAAACTAAATGGGCAAAAAGTTCTTCAGTATATCTCGAGAACTTTTTTTTTACTTGAGTAAGGAAGTAAAAGAAATTTTTATTTATTTTCGTAGAATTTGGTTCATTATTGTCAAAATTTTATTATTGTAATTTATACTTACGGAATGTCAAAAGTAAAAGCAAAATTTGGAATGGTAATATTATATCATGTTGAAAATTTCCAAACTGAGCTAAATTTTGAAAAGTGTCTTTTTCCGTGTTTTATCATATTGTTCCCTCCTAGAGGAAATATTTTATTTTCCTACTTTATTGTACTTTATAAAAATGAATTTACTCTCTCATTTAAAATTTTTGTTATAATTCGTTTTACATAACGGCTGAATACGAAAAAAAAAATATACACAATCGTACAATAAGTCGCGCTTATTAAAATAAAGTCAGGAAGTGGTAGAAAATGCACTTGCATAATGCATTGTCTCCGCTTGACTTTCTAGAATCAAGGTTCAGCATTTAATCAGTTTAATTGCAAAAATCTCTCACTGACCTTCGCTCAAATTCTCGAATTTTGCAAATCCTTGACTTTTTACGAAATTAGAAAACTTAAAATTGAAGGAAGTGTTGAAGGAAGTGAATTATAAAAGGAATATGAGACATTAAAAAATTAAAATTATCTGCCAACCAGTCGAAATTGTGTCAATGTGTCATCCACCATTGTTTTGATAATTACCTTCTCTATTAGTGACTAAAATCATGCTTTCTCTAGGAAAAAAAAAAGTAAAAAAGATAAAAGAAAGTAAAAAAAAAAGAACCATGTTTAAATAAAAAGTATAAATACAAACCAATGGTATTAAAACTATTATGTACACATATAGATTAAACGAGCTATTATCACCCAGAATTGCGCAAACACCTTGAAAAATAGTCACACTGATTGTGTGATTTTATTTTGTGTAAAAAATTCACCAAGGGAATTGAAACAGAAAGGTTATTTCAATTATTTGAACATAAATAGCATTTATTTATCAATAAGTTAGAGATGCGTGGATATGAGGATGGTGGGAATGGGTCCAATGTGCATGAAGGTTTTTGCGTGCCGAAGAGTGCGCAGACCATCCAATTTTAAAGGAGGTCTTGCTTGTCCTTTTATTTACAGTTTCGACTTTTGCCGGCTCTTGCTCCTCAGGGCTTTGGATTTCCAATTATTGCTTTACCTGAGTTTGGTGGCACAAATCCGTATCCGCTGGCACCTACTATCACTCCACTTGTTTCCGCTGGATTCGCCGCTGGTCCCTGTGGAAACAGAACTGGACCTGAAAAACAATATTATTGTTATTATTTAATATTGTTTCTATTTTTATTACCACTTTTATTATTTTATCACTAGCAAAAAATACGCGCGCTAAAACGCTCGAGAATTGCCTAGTTTAAATACAAAAAATGAACTATTTACTTATTTAAAATTAACTTTTATTTCTTAAAACTAGCAAAATATAATGCGCTCAAGCGCGCGATTAGTTTTCCGTACATGTTGGAAATTGAATTATAATAATAAATAAAACAAATCGATGAATAATATTTATTCAATAACGAGGGGGCCAGTGGACTTACAGATTGAGAATAGTGAAAAAAAGAATTTTTAATTCAAAAAAGTGAGTAAATAGAGAGCTTTTAAATAAAAAAAATCATACAAATTGAAGACCTTTTCATTTAGGATGAGAATGTAAAAAGTGATTAAATAGTAAGTTTTTAAATAAAAAAAAAGTGAATAAGCAATATAGAGTTTGATATTAAATTGGGGGGCGCCAGCAGGAAAAGTGATTCAAATTTGAAAGAAAAAACAATTCGAAAATCGCAAAAATAATTGAAATATGTAGAAAATAATTAAATAATGACAAAAATAATTCAATTTGGAAGAAAAGTTGTAAATGACAAAATTAATTAAAAAATTGATTAAAAATCAAAAAATGATGACAAAAATTGAAAGGAAATAGTTGAAATTTAAAGTAAATAATTAAAAAGTTTCAAAAATAATTAAAGTTATAAAAAAATAATTGAAGAATGACAAAAATAATTAAAATTTGAAGCAAATGTTTGAGACTGGTGTAAAAAATTTTAATTTTCGCACAATAATTGAGATATTGAAGAAATAAATAAAATGTAAAGAAACTAATTGAATAATGACATAAATTATTATAAAAGCTGGTGCAAAAATGACACTTTTTAAACAATAGTAAAAAAATTGAAAAAAATAATAGAATTTTCAAGAAAATAATTGAAACTTGAAAAAAATAATTATAAAATATCAAAAAAATGTACATGTGTAGAAAATAGTTGAATAATGACAAAAATAACTGAAATTTAGAAAAAAAATTAATTAAAAATGTGAAATATATTCAAAAATGAAGTAAAAAATAAAAAATTTAATACATTAATTGAAAAATTGTATAAAATAATTGAATAATTGAGGATATAATTAAAATGTAAAGAAACTAATTGAATAATGACATAAATAATTGCAAATAATTGATCTTCAAAAGTTAATAAATTCATGACAATAATAAAAAGATTGAAGAAAATGACATTTAAAGAAAATATTTCCAAAATGTCAAAAATATTTGAATATTGACGAAAATCGTTGTAATTTGAAAAAATAATTGAGAAATGACAAAAAAAATTGATAACTTTAAAAAAATTAAAAATTTGAAGAAAATACTTGAAAACTTGACAAAATAATTGAAATATTAAAATAAATAATTCAAAACTGGTGTAAAATTTAAAAATTATAGACAATAATTGTAAAGTTGAAAAAAGTATTATAATTTTGAGGAAAATAATTAAAAGTTGAAGAAATTAATCGAAGTTTGAAGACAATAATTGAAATTTAAAGAGAATAATTCAAAAGAAGCAAAAAAATTCAAATGTTAAAAAATAATTAAAGTTTGAAGAGAATAATTGAAAAAAGTATCAAAAAATTAATAAATTTATGACAATAATAAAAAGATTGAAGAAAATGACATTTAAAGAAAATATTTCCAAAATGTCAAAAATATTTGAATATTGACAAAAATAGTTGTAACTTGAAAAAATAATTTAGAAATGACAAAAATAATTGATAACTTTAAACAAATTTTAAAATTTGAAGAAAATACTTGAAAACTTGACAAAACAATTGAAATTAGAGCTGTGCAAAATTGTAAAATTCGATCCTCTCCATGAGAATTTACATGGGCTCGGTTCGGTTCGAATTTCGATCCCATGCAAAATTCGAGTTTCTGCACAGCTCTAATTGAAATATTAAAATAAATAATTAAAAACTGGTGTAAAACTTAAAAAATTATAGACAATAATTGCAAAGTTAAAATAAATATTATAATTTTGAGAAAAATAATTGAAAGTTGAAAAAATTAATTGAAGTTTGAAGATAATAATTGAAATTTGAAGAGAATAATTCAAAAAATGCAAAAAAATTCAAATGTGAAAAAATAATTAAAGTTTGAAGAAAATAATTGAAAAGGGTGTAAAAAAATAAATAAATTCGTGAAAATAATAAAAATAAAGATGAAAATAATTGAAAACAGGTGCAAGAAATTTAAAAGTTCATGACAATGAAAAAAATGGAATAAAATAATTGCAATTTGTAAAAATAATTCTAAAATGTCAAAAATAACAAAAATATGAAAAAAATAATTGGAAAATGACAAGAATAATTGATTAATGTAAAAAGTAATTGAAATTTGAAGAAAATAATTGAAAGATAACGAAAGTGAATTGAACTTGTGTAAAAAATTTGGATATTGCTGACAATAATTTAATGATTTAAGAACACAATTGAAATTTAAAAAAAATAATTGAAAGGTTTGAAAAATAGTTGAAATTACAAGAAGATAATTGAACAATAACAAAATAATTGTAATTTGAAAAAAATGATTGATAACTGGATCATAAAATTAAAAATTTAAAGGGATACTTGAAAAATTGACCAAACAATTGAAATTTTAAGAAACTGATTGAATAATGACATAAATAATTTACAGCTAGCGTATAAATAAAAAATTTATAGAGAATAATTGAAGTTTGAAGAAAATAATTGAAATTTGTTGAAAATAATTGAAAAAGATGTGCAAAATTAATAAACTCATGATAATAATAAAAATAATGAAAAAAATGATTAAAATTTGTAGAATATAATTGAAAACTAATATAATAATTTTACAAATTCAGAGCCAGTATCATGTTGACACATGACTTAATTTTAGATTGTTATATTGTACAGAATGGAAATGTTATTTTGTGCAACTGCTAAATGATATTTTGTACAATTTTGAAAAATGAATTTGTTATTTTGTACAATTCTTTAAAAAAGCTAAAATATTGTACTTCCAATGTTTTATTGCTTTTTTAAAAAATTGTACAAAATAACAAATTCATTTTTCAAAACTGTACAAAATAACATTTAGCAGTTGTACAAAATAACATTTCCATTCTGTACAATATAACAATCTAAAATTAAGTCATGTGTCAAAATGATACTGGCTCAAAATTCATGGTAAAAAAATTGAATTTATTTATGTATTTATTTATTTACGGGTAAAAGCCCATTACAAAATAAAATTTTTAAATTTATTTCAAGTAACAACAAAATTAAAATTTGAAATAAAATAATAATTATTATATTTAATATTAATAGGTCGCATTCAATAATTTGAATAAACTAATAATTAAAATTTGTAGAAAATTTTAAAATTGCAAAAATAATAGAAATATGGAGAGAATAATCGTAAAATGACAAAAATACTTGAATAATGATAAAAGTAATTGAAATTTGAAGAAAATTATTAAAAATTAACAAAAGTAGAATAGAAACTGGCGTTGAAAATTAAAATATTTCTGGCAATAATTTAAATATAAAAAAAATAATAGAAATGTTGAGAAAATTGAAAAATTACAGAAGTAAATGAAAACTTGTGTAATAAATTTAAATATTTATGACAATAATTTAAAGACTGAAGAGAATAATTAAAATACATGAAAATTGACAATAATACTTTAGAGTTCGCAAAAGTAGGTATTAATGAATTTATGACAGTAATTTAAAGATATAAAAAATAAAAAAAATTTTGAGAAAGTAATAAAAAAAAGTCGAAAATATCGATATTAATTGAAAAATGACTAAATTAATTGAAAATTATAAAAAACAATTAAAAAATGACAAAAATAATTTAAAATAGGAAAAAGTAGTCGAGAAATAACAAAAATAACAGAATTTTGAAGAAAATTATTGAGAAATCATAAAAAAATTAAATTTGAAGGTAATACGTGAAAAATAAAAAAAATAATAAAAAATTGAGACAAATAATTGAAAAGATGACAAAACTAATAAAAAATTAAGTAAAAAATAAAAAATTTGAAGAAAAGACTTGAAAAATGATAAAAATAAATAAAATTTGTAAAGAATTAGAGAAGTGCCAAAAAGAAATGAAATTTAAGTAAGAAATTAAAAAATTCATCAAAATAATTTAAAGATATAAGAAAATAAGTATAAAATTTGGAGAAAGTAATAAAACAATGTCGAAAATATTGGCAACTATTGAGAAATTACTAGATTAATTGAAAATTTTAAAAAACAATTTAAAAATGACAAAAATAATTGAAAATGGGAAATAATAGTCAAGAAATGACAAAAATAATTGAGAAATTACAAAAAATTTAAATTTGAAGGTAATACATGAAAAATAATAAAAGTAATAAAAGTTTGAGATAAATAATTGAATAATGACATGAATAATTGATAACTGCCGTAAATAATTAAATTATTAACACATAATAATAAAATTACTGCAGAAAGTTGCTGTAATTTGCAGAAAATAATTGAAATTTGTAGAAAAAAATTGAAAACTGTAATAAATTGAGAAATTCATGACCATAAAAAATAAAAAAAATTTATATATCGTATCCTACCCCTAAAATTTTTTTCCTTTTTATGAAAAGATATATTTCCTATTTTTTTAGATTTATTAAAAATGATTTAGAGGTCGCGACGAGTCATTTTAGGTAAAAAAATGCGTTTTTTTTAGGTTTTCATTTTTTAAACTTATAATAAAGGTTGATAAAAATATTTTTTTGGGGAATATCACTTTAAATTTATTACTCAATTAGTCCAAAATTATCTCGTATAATAAATAATAATTTTAAAGTAGAAAAAGCAATTTTTAATAGTTTCAATTTAAAAAAAATTTGATTTTTTGTGTATTTGTAACATTTTGTATAATTTAACTTTTATCCCATATTCTTTCCTTTTTGTACTGTTCTTCAGATTAATTGTTTTTTTCCTTTTAACTATTAAAAATTGATATTTCTACCCTAAAATATTATAAATACTTCTTAAATATCTGTAAAATATTTTGTTTTCTTAATTTATAAACAAAAAATTGACATACTATGAGATTTGAGTCTTTTCAGTGTCTCCACAAAAATTATTCTTCATGCAGAATAAATTTTGACTAATTCATTGGTAAATTTAAAGTGATGTTTTACAGAAAAATATTTTTATTAACCTATTTTATAAGTTTAGAGAATAAAAAACCTATAAAAACGCATTTTTCGCCCTAAAATGACTTGTCGCGACCTCTAAATTATTTTTAAAAAATCTAAAAAATTAGAAAAAATATCTTCTCATAAAAAGGAAGAAAATTTAGGGATAGGATACGACATAGAAAAAAATTTATTTATCATGGGCACCCTAATATATAGATATATATTAGGGTGCTCCTCATTTTAAAAAATTTCAAATTTTTATCATTCCCGGACAAAATTTTGTTCTATATTGGAAAAAAACAGATACGTATTTTTCATTTTGACTTTAATTAATATTTAATGGTGCCGCCAAGCCCATGAATTTTTACGTGTATTTTATATGGGAAAAAAACATTTTTTCGTAGATTTACTGTAGAATCGTTAAAAATCAATATTTTTCGACCGCATAACTCTACTTTTCTTCAGAAATGTTCAAAGAAGGACATACAATGCATTATTTATAAAATTGTTTTCGGTTACTATTTTTTTTAAGACCTCAAAAACTCCCAAAAATACAAAAAATGAAATATATTTTTTTAATTGCTTATGGTTACTTTTATTTTATTTTTGTAATGGAATTTTTTATTCTTAACTGGAGTAATTATATTCATTTACATTTACATGATACTTTAAAATTGTTGAAACAATTTATGATTGTTACTGTATAACTGTTCTCAAATTGACAAAAATAAAAATCACTTTTTCTTAATTTTTCAACTTTTCCTGATCGTTTCTGTAAAGAAAAACGAATTAATAAACAAAAAATAAACGGTTATTTAAATAAATTATGTTAAATAAACTATGATTGATTTTATTTGAACTCTTATAAAACTTGACATAAAAAGTTGCAGTTTTTCTTTAATTTCACATCAAATCATTCTTTGTATTTGTGCAAAAAGATTAATTTGAAAAATATTAACAATTCTTTATTAAATAAATTATTGTTAAACTGTATATTTTTTAAAGCTAAAACCACATTTGTGTCGTTCAACATGTTCATAAAATGTAATTTAGAAAATTGGTACATTATTAATTAAATTAGTAAAAAATCAAATTTGAATGCTCACTCCTTTCAGCAACAGCTTCTTAAGATTTTAAAACCATATTAAACGTCAATTTTTTTTTAACTACATCAAATATATTTTTCTTTCTTTGCAAAAATACATAAATATACTTACAGACTATGAAATTTCTTAATATTGTTTGTTCATTTTAGTTTTTTACTTTCTATAGTAAATTTAACAAAAAAAGATTTGATGGGAAATTAAAGAAAAACTTATAAAGTTTTATAAAGGGTCAAATAAAATCAATTATAGTTTATTTAAATAATCGTTAATTTTTTGTTCATTAATTCTTTTCTCTTTACAGAAACGATCAGGAAAAGGTGCAAAATTAAGAAAAAGTGGTTTTTATTTTTGTCAATTTGAGAACAGTTATACAATAACAATCATAAATTATTTAAACAATTTTAAAGTTTCATGTAAATGTAAATGAATATACTTACTCCAGTTAAGAATAAAAAATTCCATAACAACAATAAAATAAAAGTAACCATAATCAATTTAAAACATATATTTCATTTTTTTGCATTTTTTGGAGTTTTTGAGGTCTTATAAAAAATAGTAACCGAAAACAATTTTATAAATAATGCATTGTATGTCCTTCTTTGAACATTTCTGAAGAAAAGTAGAGTTATCCGGTCGAAAAATATTGACTTTTAACTATTCTACAGTAAATCTACGAAAAAATGTTTTTTTTCCATACAAAATACATGTAAAAATTCATGGGCTGGGCGGCACCATTAAATATTAATTAAAGTCAAAATGAAAAAATACGTATCTGTTTTTTTTTTTCTATATAGAACAAAATTTTGTCTGGGAATGATAAAAATTTGAAAATTTTTAAAATAAGGACCACCCTAATATATATTGTTTTTAATTCGTAAAAAGTTAATTTTAACAGTAGTAAAAAGCGACTAATAAATCACGTAAAAATAAAGTTATAAATAATCTAAAAGCAAAACAATAATTAATATAAAAGTGAATTTTAAAAATGTCAAATTGACATGTAAATTGATTTTCTACATCACGTTTTTACAGGTTAGACTATCTAATTAGGTAATCTGCAGGCTAAAAGCATATATTTTTCAAGGCGTGATAAATTCTTATTGAGAGTGACGAAATCAAGCGTTCGACATTCGCAAATGGAACTGGTTATCCCTTCGCTTTTCAGCGGATATTTCCTCTCTCGGCGCACGTAACATTGATTTTTCTACTTGAGCTTCTCGATCGAATAATTGCTATGGAATTTCATAGGTATTGGGAAATAAAATAATCAATCTTCATGGTTCTTGATCCACAGTGACCTAGGATCTCGTGCTACCCAGGGTCGGGATCGATTATTATTTTCTATCGATTACCTTCTGTTTAAAAGGGTAAACAATTTTCCCTCTTATTATCAACAAACATAATAATTTAGATTTATTTTTCACGTCTAAAGCACACTCTAATTTGGCATTTAACTCGCAGAATAAACAAATTCAAAATCCAAATTTGCAGCAGAAAATAAATTTCAATTCAAAAGAAATGTCTAAATTTATTGTCAATTTATTCAATTTATTAATCGCGGCAGAAATATTGAAATTCTCTAAAAAGTCAGATTTAAGTGATGTATTTCTTGCTGATAATAATTAGAGCGTAAAATGGAACTGTAGTCGGAAGTTCAAGGGCAAAAATCTTGAAATATTACATATTTGCTCTGCTTTTATCGCCAGCAATTATGTCATTGCCATTATATGGTTGCGTGAATCGGATTCTTTTTATGATACTTTGATGACGATTTTTATAATAGTCATGATCCCTTCCAGCTACCGATCTTATCTCTCCGTGTCTTTCAAATCTTCATTCATTTAATCAATTATTTAAATCTCCATTCAACTGAATCATTTAATCTTGAACTAGAAACATGATTATTATACAACTTCTGTAAGAATAATTGATTGCATTGAACTGATTAATGTGCATCTATTAATAAATAATGAAAAAATGACACATTTTTAGTAATAAAACACTTTAATGATTGTGTTTTTTTAAAAAAGTGAATTATCGTGCTTTAAAAGTATGTGGAGATAATTGACAAGGTTTACTGTAATATTTTATAATTTGGAGATAATGGAAAGAATTAAGAATTCCAGAGAATAATTAAGAAATCTTAGAAATACTTTAAAATTAAAGAAAATAATTAAAATTTCAAAAAAATATACTTAAAAATCTTAGAAATTTATTGACAAAATGAGAATAATTAAAGTTCGGAAAAATAATTGAAAAATGATAAATATCATCGAAAATTGAAAAAAATAATTTAAATCTTGGACAAATAATTGAAAAAAGTGCAGAATATATACGTGAAATAAAAGAGTATAATTACAAAATAATTTCATAAATTTTAAATTGAAGAGAATAATTAAAACATTATAGACTTAATTGAAAGTTGATGAAAAGAACAGAAATTTAAGATAAATAATTGATAATTTTAGTATTAGTTTTAACAATAATTAAAATAATATAAAATTAATAAATATCATTACAAAATGATAAAAGTAATTGCAAAATGATAAAAATAATTGGAAAATTATAAAAATAATTTTGAAGTGAAGAAAAAAATTGCAAAATGAAGTAAATGAAAATTGAAGAAAGGAATTATTGAAAAATGAGGTAAATAACTGAAAAATAAAAAAACTAATTAAAAAACAAAGTAAATAATTGAAAAATGGAGAAACTTATTGCAACATGATAAAAATAAATTAAATAAAAAATTAATGAAAAATGAAAAAAAATAATTGAGATAAGAGAAAAAACGATTTAAAATTTTGGAAATTAATTCAGGAATAATAATAATAATTAAAAGTTAGTAAACGTTATTGATAAATGATAAAAATAATTAAAAACTGAAGATAGTAATTTGACTTTGAGAAAATAATGCAAATTTTACTAATTAATAAAAAAATAATTGAAAATTGGGGACAATAATTGAAAATTGTCAAAGTAACTGAAAATTGAAAAGAACAATTAAAATTAAATTAATTACTTAATATATTTGAAATATGAGAATTAAAACTATTTTAATTCGCAAAAAGTGGAAGACAATAATTTAAATTTGAGATATTATTTGAAAATTTAGGAAATTAGTAGAAAAATTATAAAAATAATTTAAAATTGAAGAAAATAATTGCAAAATAATAGAAATAATTTAAAATGAAAAAAATATATTTGAAGTATAGAAAATTTATTAAAAAAGAAAAAAATCATTAAAATTAGAGAAAAAATAATTAAAAATTTAGGAAATTAATTTATGAAGAATAATAATAATGAAAAATTAGTGAACATTATTGCAAAATGATAAAAATAATTATAAACTGAAGATAGTAATTTAAATTTGAGAAAAAATGCAAATTTTATTAATTAATAAAAAAATAATTAAAAATTGAAGACGATAATTGAAAATTGGCAAAGTAATTGAAAATTGAAGGAAACGATTAAAATTTTAAAAATTAAATAATATATTTGAAATATGAGAAAATAATTAAAAAATGAATTTAAAAAGCGAAAAGTGGATGACAAAATTTAGATTTTTCATATAGTTACTGAAAAGACAATTTATTGAAAAAGGAAAAACATAATTGAAATTAGAGAAAAACTAATTGAAAATTTAGGAAATTAATTCAGGAAGAATAATAATAATAATTAAAAATTGAAAAAAAAATTTGCAAAACGATAAATATAATTAAAAACTGAAGAAAGTTTTTTAATTTTAAAAGAAAATGCAAATTTTAATAATTAATAAAAAAATAATCGAAAATTGGAGAGAATTATAATTGAAAATTAAAGAAAACGATTAAAATTAAAAAAAATTACATAATATATTTGAAATAAGAGAAATTAATTTAAAAAATAATTTAAAAACGCGAAAAGTGGATGACAATAATTTAGATTTGAGATATTATTTGAAAATTTAGTAAATTAATTGAAAAATTATAAAAATAATTTAAAATTGAAGAAAATAATTGCAAAATAATAGAAATCAATTAAAATGAAAAAAATAATTGAAATTAGAGAAAAAATAATTTAAAATTTAGAAAATTAATTGAGGAAGAATAATAATAATTAAAAATTGGAGGAAATAATTTCAAAATGATATCAATAATAAATTGAAAATGGGAGAAAATAATTAAAATTTAAGAGAATTAATTAAAAATTGAAGAAAATAGTTTAAAAAACAGAAAGATAATTGAGAAAATTACAGAATTTGTTTAAAACAAAAGAAAATGATCGGAAATCTAATTACTTCATTTTAACAATTGAAAGATACAGCTAATAATTGAAAAAAAAATCGAAGCAACCATATAGGTTTTTTAATATTGAAAAATATTTGAAAATTGATTATATAAAACGATAAAAATGTTAAAACGGATAATGAAATTTTCATTAATTTCGATATGAAAGATATTGATCTTAATTTAAAGGAAATAATTAAAAAATGATGAAAGAAATTGAAAAAAAAATAGAATAATTAATAAATAGTAAAATTGATTTAATTTTGAAGGAATTGGTTAAAACTGAAAAAGTAATTGGAAAAATTAAAGAAAATAATTGACATTGCGGAAAATAAATTTATAATTTAGTGAAAATTTTGAGAAATAAGTAAAATAATTATAAATTAAAGCAAATTTTTAAAAAATGATAAAATAGATTGAATTTTTATAATTTATTAATTAAATTTCCAATCAATGCAAGTTTAAAGAGAAAATTAAAAATGTAATAATCTTAAAGTTCAATAAAATTTTAAATATGTGAAAAATGTTTTAAAATTTAAAATAAAAAAATCATCTAGTAATAAACTTCAGATGTGGAAAAAATGAATGAATGAAAGATATTTGTAAATTATTATATATAATTAATATTATTAATATTCATTAGAATTAATAATTGATAGAAACTTAAAAAAAAAGTAATAAAAACCATAAAATTAACAATTCTACCTAGATAATAATTTTTTTACAAGATAATAAGTTCCTCATATAGTAATTCAAAATAATTGCGATAAATACAGTTTTCAATAAACTAGTTCATTCAAAGTTCAAACCTTGAAACGCTTGCTGCAACTTTGTCGAAATATTTTTATTACACTATTAAGTATTCTCAAAGCAAAATTGTAAAATACATAATAAAAGTTGTTTTTAAAAGGGCAAACGAGTGTCGAAATTAATTATCCACATAAAAAACTATGAATCTTAAATTTTCAATCACTACACAATTTTTTTTTAAATTAAATTTTGTAATTAGTTCACAAGAAATATATATTTTTATTTACGAATTTAACATTTTTCTTATTAAATAAGTACAATTTAGCATTTTTATAAAAAAAAAATGTTTTCTTTTGTCAATATTCAGTGTTTCCTTCTCAAGAAACAATTTAATAATAATTATCTCATAGTGTAAATCTCTGCTAACTGTTGTTGATTGAATAAACAAATATTGTAAATTGTCGTGAAGAATACAATTTTACATTCCAATTGAAGTGATGAACGATCGATTATCTAACGATAAAGATCAGTTTACATGCAACTGTATTAATTGGCGTTAATTAACTCCTTCAATTATTCTGTGTGTAGTATTGTGAATAACGAAAATATAAAATCCTTCTCCTGCAATTTAAATTCCCGTTCATTGTGCATGTTTTGTGTCAAAACGATTTTAATGAACTCTGATTAAAATGGTAAATTATATCGTTCTAGTCATAATAATTATTTGAAATGAAGGCTAAACAATCAATTTGATAGGTTGAGTAATGACGTCGTCACGATTTGCCATTTGTAGAGCGAGAAAAGGTAAATGGTTTCGTTATTTGTAACTGAAACCAATCTTTTGCCATTACAGTTATCTATTCATAAAACACGTTAAATCAAATACTTTCATAAATTATATTATTATATTGAAATATTTTATGGCTTCTTCCGTAATCTGTGTAAATAAAATTCCAAAATTTGTCAGATTGGAAATTTCTCAATTTATAAATTTCGAATTGAATATTTATCTTTGATTGAGGAATTTTTTTTTAGGACTGGTTACGAAAGTTTTGAATTGAACTTTTTTTTTAGAATTTTTGTCCTGAATCACAATTTTTATGAAGCAATGATAAAAGACCTTTTTAGAAAAGAAAAGAACATAAAATAATTGCAAAGTTTGAAAATAAAACAATTATTGAATAAAATGAGTGAATTTATTAAAAAGTTTGAAAAGAAAAGGTTTATAAGATTAAAGTGTGTAAACAATAATTAACAAAAACAGAATAAGGAAAAAAAAAAGAAAATTAATAGTAGAAGATTAAAAAAGATCGAAAAACTATCGAAACTAAAAGATGAAAAATCGAATCAAAATAAACTTTAGAAAAAAAATATCTAAAAAATAAAAAAGAAATAGAAAAAACTAGGGACATTAATAGACATTAAAACAATGTCTACAAATTTTTAAAAAATTCCTTTCAAACGAGAATCGAATGATTAAAAAACAATAAAGAAAGTATAACTGAAAAAATTGCAAGAGTGTGTTAAAAAGTAACTAAGAAATGAAAAAATGTACAAAGAAAAGAAAAACTTACAAGCAAGTAAGAAAGTAACTAAAAACTAGAAACTGCAAACTAGTAACTAAAAACTAGTTACTGTGTACTTCGAAGAAAATAATTAGATAATTTCAAATAAAAATATAAAAATTGAAATAAACTGAAAAAAGAAGCTAAAGTGATAAAAATATCTAAAAATTTATGAATGAAAAGAAAGTTTAAATAAGATAAAGTAAATATTTTCAAAATATGAAGATAAATAAAAATCTTGACATTCATAAAGTGTAAATAAAAATTGACAGAGTTGACAGAAAATGAAAAAAAAAATCTAGAAAATGAATAAACAACTTGAAAAAAGACAACAATCACTAAAGGAAGGAACAATGTCTAGAAAGTTATAAAAGAACTAGATATGTAAAAAAATTACTAGAAATTGTTAAAAATAGAAAAAGGAACAAAGTAACTAGAAACAACAACAAAAAATGAAAAAATAAGAGAAATAGAAAATAGTGAAAAATGTCTCTCAAGATTGATGTAAAAAAGCCGTAAATGAGGTAGAAATAACTGTAAACTAAAAAATTTTGATTTTAAGAGAGTTCAAGCAGAAATGAATAAATAAATTGAAAAAGTTACTACAAAGTTAAAAAATGACTAGAAATGACCAAAAGAATTTCTAGAAAGCTGCAAAATAAATATATAACGAAAAAAATAAATAGAAATTAAGTCATTTTATTTATGAAAAATCAACATAAAATGAATAAATCACTGGAGATAGAGATAAAGAAATTCAATATAAACGTCTTAAAAATTGGAAAAAAATAACTAAAAATAGAAAAATATCTAGATAATTAAAAGTTTAAATTGTAAAATGAAAAATCACTATAACTTAAGAAAATAACTGACAAATCAAAAAATTAATGAATAGAGAGAAAATTACAAGACTAAAAAAAAATCATGGATATAATTTATTTATTTATTTATATTTATTTATTTATTTATCAGATTCCCGCAGTCCAAAGGACCATAGATGGGATACAAAAGATGTATTCATAACAAAAATAAGTTAAATTATCGTGTACTTTAACAATATAATAAACGCAAATTTGTCGCAATATGGCACATTTAATATTAGAATTAACATTTTAAATTTTTGACTTATACCTCCTCACTATCTCTCACAAAATCAATATAACAATTCAACGCTTTGATAAATCGATCATTACTCGTAAAAAACAAATCAACATCTATATGACGTCTGTTGAAAATCTGATTTATATGATACGTAGAGAAAAAAATAAGCATAGTAGAGCCACTCAAAGAGCGCGGATAAGACAGGTAAAACGGAACAAAATAACGTTCCTCATCTCTCGGCAATCTAAAAGAAATTGCAGACAAAAGATGGGGGGCATAAATTTGAGTAGAAATAATTTTGAATAAAAACAACACCGCTGAAAATATCCTGCGCTCTTTCAGGGATCGTATCTCGAATCGACGACACAACATTCTGTAATCAGACCCACGAGTAGGGTAGGTTCCATCAACTTTAAAAGTCAAATATTTAAGAAATTTTTTTTGGATTTTCTCAATTTCATTAGAATCTTTGTCAAAATATGGATTCCAAATACACGAGGCAAACTCAAGTTTAGACCGTACTAAGGCATTGAATAATAATAGCAAAGAGTTTATATTGGAAAAATGACGGGTGTTTCTAATGAGAAATCCTAAAGCTCTTGAAGCTGACGAAACCACCTTGGAAATCTGTTCATCAAAATACAATTTATCATTAAAAATTACTCCCAAATCTGTCGTAGAGAAAACTCGTTTAAGTTCCACATTATTGATCGCATACTGAAAATGTATCCTCTTACTTTTTCGAACGATGGACATAAAGTTACATTTATTTATGTTTAATTCCAGTTTATTTAATACAGACCACCCAAAAATGGAATCCAAATCAGTTTGTAGTAAAAAGGCATCACTGGAATTTTTAATTATGCGAAAAATCTTTACATCATCAGCAAATTAATAATTAAAATAATTAAAAATTGAATACAATAATTGAAACATTAGATAAATAGTTAAAAAAATTAGAGTTTAACAAAATAATGAAAATAATCGAAAATAGAAAAAAATGACCTAAAAGTTGAAGAACATAATTGAAATTTGAGAAAAATAATAAAAAATCTTAAAAATTAAATTTAAAAAATGAGTGTAATTTAAGAATTGGGGAGAATAATTGAAAAATTATGTTGAAAAATAAAACATTGAAGAAAATAAACGATAATTGAGAAAAATGATTAAAGAAATTATATATTCTATATAAAATTAAAGGAATTAATTGAAATATGATAAAAACAATAATAGGTTAAAAAAATTAGGATATGTGAGAGAAATAATTACCGAAAAAATTACAGAATTTGTTTCAAATATAAAATACTAATTGAGATTTGAGAAAACAACTTGAAAATTTTAGAAATTATTTAAAAAAGATCAAAATAATTTAAATTGTATGTAATTAATAAAAAATAATGGAAATTCTGAAAAAATTATAATAAGTAAAAATTGAATAAAATATTGAAATTTGAGAAAAACTACTTCAAAACTATTTTATTCCTGAAATATAAAAAATCATAGATATAATTAAAAATTGAATAAAAGAATTAAAACATTAAATAAATAGTTAAAAAAAAATTAAATTAAACAAAATAATGAAATTAATTGATAATTTCAGAAAATAACTAAAAATTTAAGAAAATAATTGAAATTTGAGAAAAAAAAATCTTAGAAATTAAATTTAAGACATAAGTTCTAATAACTAGAAAGTGAATTGACAACTAAAAAATGAGAAAATTGGTGAAGAAGAAAAAATTGCTAAAAGGTACAAAAGTTCTAGAAACTGAAGAGAGTTACTAGACATTTTTAAAAATTTAAAAAGAAAATAAATAACCAGAATTCAGAGATAAACAACAACAAAAATGAAAAAAAATATCTAGAAATTGAAAAACATATCTGAAGATTTACGAGAAAGGGTAATAAACGATGAGAAGAATGTATGTGACAAACTTTTTATTTTACAAAATTCAAATAAAAATAAGTGAATAAATTGCAAGCGTAACTAGAAAGTAAAAAAATAACAAGATAAAGAAATAAATGAAGAAGAAACAAAATTTCCAGTTAGCTAAAAAGTAACTATGATGCAAAAAAGAATCTAGGTATTAGGTATAATTTATAAAAAGTATAACTGAAACTTGAAAAAAATTAATTAAAAATGTTAAAAATATTAAGTAAGCATAAATCGCTAGAAAATAAAGAGAACAAAACTCTAAAACCTATAGCGGCAAATTAAGAAAATCTTTATCTTTAAGAACGTTAACCAAACAGTAAAGAAAAGTTACTAGAAAGTAAAATAATAACTAGAAAATGTATAAAAATGTGTGTAATGTAATTTAACTAAATTACATAATAAAACTTTGAAAAGGAAGGATTTGTGAGATTATAAAATGTTAAAAAAGTTATGAAAATCAGAATAATATTTTTAATGGCACCCGAACATAAATGTTCAACTCATCAAAATATACGTTGCTCAGGGGTCCTAATTTTTTTCTGACATAATTATTTTTTATTTAAAATAAATGAACTATGGACAAAATTTAAAAAAAAATTAAATTTAAAAATTTGTATTCTTTGATTAAAAAAAAGAATTACAATTTTTAAAAATATATACCCTTGCTCTCGAGAATCACTTAAAAAGATTGTAAGAAAATTGTCAATTAAAAATAGTGAAAATTGTGGAAGCGATTCAATATTTAAGGATGACTAATAAAATTTCATTTTTTTCTTGAGGATAAGAATTTTTTTCAGGCACAATTGTGAAATAATATCCAAGATTAAAAAAAAAAATTTCGAAAATTACAATTTTGTAAAATTTATACCCTAGATTGTGCAGAGTAATTAAAAGAGATAAAAATATAGGTGATGGAAAATAGTTCAAATTGTAGAAGCCCAATTTTAAAAAATTTCAATTTTTTTTAAGATTAAAGTTTCTAAACAAGTTAAACTACATATATCTTATGTATATATATATATTTTTAATTTACTTATATATTTTATTCTTGACATTCAGATTTATATTTAATTTTTTATTTTAGATTCTAAATTATGCTAGAAAAAAATTGACAACATGAAGCAATATTGGTATTAAAGTGAGGTGTGGATCACTTTAATTAAAAAATATACAAAAAAAGTTACCTCAATTTTAAACCCGTCGAAATTTACAATGCTCAGGGGTGACCAATTTTTTTTTTTTTAATAAGTTAGGACCTAAAAGTATGATATAATATCAAAAATTCAACAATTTTAATTTCAACCAGTTTAGAAATTTTATATTCTTGAAAAAATTAAAACTTTTGAAAATTGAACTGCTTCTGAAATTTTCACTATTTTCCATCACCAATTTTATTCAGCGCTTTTTAATTAATTACTTTCCACTATCTAGGGTATAGATTTTCAAAAATGTAAATTTCTTCAACAAATAAAAATTGTTAAATTGACAAAACAATTGTTTTGTTATTTTTAGAAAATATAATATTCCATAATTCTAAATGGAAAATTGTGTCAAAAAAAAAGTTGACACTCACAAGCAACGTAAATTTTAATAGCTTAAAAATTGAGGTGCGTGTCTCCTTAAAAAGTAGAGATAAAAAACTGAATAGCAAAGTATTAGAAAAGATTAAAGTTATATTAAATTGCAAAATTTCGTTTGTCATAAGAGGTATAAAAATCGCAGGAAGTTGTAACAATTAATTCTTAAATAGAACAGTAACTAGTTGTCGTTAATCATATGTAGGAGCAAGCTACACGCGATAAACGATTGCCTTTGAACAGGGAACGGCGTTTGTTTTATATTATGTTCTTAATTGTTGCAAAATTATAGTAACACTGTTTATATTTTGCAACTCAAGTGAAACTGATTCTCCAACTATATAGAAGAAATGCCTTATAATTTAATCAACCCTTTTTTTCTCATATTTGTGATTTAAAAAAGTAATTAAAAAAAAATATATTTCTTCAAATTAATTTGTAGGTACATTTTCTTATACTTTTTCACATTCTTTATATTAATACTATCAAAATATTAATTGTATATTATTAATTTGTATATTAATTATACATTACAATTTGTTAATGTGCGTTAATGAAAAAAGGAAAAGGTGTATAATTTTTAATCAGAGAAATACCGGCAAATGTGACGAAATGTTTTAGAAAGTGAGAATTATGACTGGGTGGCATTAGTGTCAAAGTTCTCGAAATTATCATGCGTGTGTCTTTATAATGCAATGAAATCAAAACCCTTTTGTGAACTCGACAAATCTGGGAATTGGTATTATGATTGTGGGAGATGTTGCTTTCATTTATCATTGAATAACGTTGAATAAATGTTGTTAGTGAAGTCACGCACGATATTGCGCGAGCATATATTACAGTTGGGGGGAGAATATTATTGAAAAGCTGTGGGTAAATACTTTTCTTGTTTCTGTGTCCCTGCATTGTCATATATCTTAACATTAACGTCTCAAGGTGCCGCGCTATTTCGTGCTGCACGTTTCATGATAATCAAAATTGATCTACTTTTGACGAGTATAACAATTTTATTCACCTAAAGAATGCGAGAGCATTGTGAAAGTTCGGATTTAAAACCACGTGACAAAAACTTGTAATTAGGTTAGTTTATTAATGGTATTTTTTTATTTTTTATTGCAACAAGTAAAAAGGGATTTGTGAAGAGGAAAAGCGAAGTAGGAACGAAAAAAAAAATGATTAGTTTGAACAGAATTTATAGAATTTTAGAACGGCAAAAGAAAATTGATAAAAAAAATTGAAATTTGAGAAAATAATTGTAAATTTGGCAAATTACTTGAATATTGAAGAAGATAATTTTAAATTTGAGAGAAATAATTTTAAAAATTAAAGAATGTTTATAAAAGAATAGAAATAGTTTAAATAGTAGAAATAGTTAAAAATGTATTTATTTATTTATGTAAAATTAAAGAAAATAATTGAAATTTGAGAAAGATACTTTAGAATTATAAGAAAAATAAGTTTTTATTTAAAATTAATTGAAAAAATAAGAATCATTATAAATTGAGAAGAATAATTGAATAAAGATACTATAAAAATTTGGAAAGAATTCGAGTTTTTTTGGAGTTTTTTTTTGGAGTAACTGTGAAAACATGTTTTTATTTAATTTAAGTTTGTTTGTAAACAATAATCCGAATCTTCGTACATGAAAATATTTAAAAATTGAAGGCAATAATTGAAATTTGAGAAAAATTATTTAAAATTATTTTATTTACGAAATACAAAAAAATCGCAGAATCACTTATTTATTGGAATAAGTAAGTAAAAAGAAAAAGAAAAGCAGAAACGAAATAAAAAAAACGGAAATAATATAAACTAAATTAGTTTAGACAAAATTTATAAAATTTTTACAACTAAAAAGCAAATGCAGACAATAATTGAAATTAAAGAAAAATAGCTGTAAATTTTGCAAATTACTGGGAAATTTTTTAATTTGAAAGAAATAGTTGGAAAAATGACAGAATATATATATATATATATATATATATATATAAAATACAAGACATTGCAGAAAATAATTGAAACTTTAAGGAAACAATTGAAATTTCAGAAAAATTCTATACAATTATTAGAAAGATTAGTTTCAATTAGTTTCAGTTACTGTAAAAAGATGTTTTTTTTAATTGAGTTTGTTTGTAAACAATGATCCGAATCATCATAAATAAAAATCTTTAAAAATTGAAGAAAATAATTGAAATATGAGAAAAATTATTTAAAATGACTTTATTTATAAAATACAAAGAATCATAGAAATAATTGAAAATTAAAAATAATAATAAAAAATATTAGATAAGTAGTTAAAAAATTAAAATTAAACAAAATAATGAAAATAATTGAAAATTCCAGAAAATAACTAAAAATTTAAGAAAATAATTACAATTTGAGGAAGAAAAATTTTAGAAATTAAATTTAAGAAATAAGTGTAATTTAAAAATTTGGAAAAATAATTAAAAAAGTATGTTTAAAAATTAATAATTGAAGAACATAAACGATAATTGAGAAAAATGATTGAAAAAATTATATATTCTATATGAAATAAAAGGAATAAATTGAAAAATGATAAAAACAATAAAATAGGTTAAAAAATTAGGATATGTGAGAGAAATAATTGAAAAAATTACAGAATTTATTTCAAATATAAAATAATAATTGAGATTTGAGAAAACAACTTGAAAATTTTTGAAATTATTTAAAAAAGATCAAAATAATTTAAATTTTAGGTAATTAATAAAAAATGATGGAAATTCTGAAAAAATTATAATAAGTAAAAATTGAATAAAATATTGACATTTAAGAAAAATTACATAAGAACTATTTTATTCCTGAAATACAAAAAATCATAGATATAATTAAAAATTGAATAAAATAATTGAAACATTAGATAAATAATTTAAATTTTTTAAATTAAACAAAATAATGAAAATAATTGAATATTTCAAAAAATAACTGAAAATTTAAGAAAATAATTGAAATTTGAGAAAAATAAAAAAAATCTCGAAATTAAATTTAAGAAATAAGTGTAATTTTAAAATGGGGGAAAATAATTGAAAAATTATGTTTAATAATAATTAATAATTGAAGAAAATAACCGATAATTAAGAAAAATGATTGAAAAAATTACAGAATATATATATATAAAATAAAAGGAATTTATCGAAATATGTTAAAAACAATAATAGGTTAAAAAATTAGGATATGTGAGAGAAATATAAAATACTAATTGAGATTTGAGAAAACAACTTGCAAATTTTGGAAATGTAATTGAAAAAAGATCAAAATAATTGAAATTTCAGGTAAATTATAAAAAATTATGGAAATTCTGAAAAAATTAAAATAATTAAAAATTGAATAAAATATTGAAATTTGAGAATAATTACTTCAAACCTATTTTATTCATGAAATACAAAAAATCATGGAAATAATTAAAAATTGAATAAGATTCAATTGAAGAAGATCAAAATAATTGAAATTTCAGGTAATTAATAAAAAATTATGGAAATTCGCAAAAAATTAAAATAAGTAAAAATTGAATAAAATATTGAAATTTGAGAATAATTACTTCAAACCTATTTTATTCATGAAATACAAAAAATCATAGAAATAATTGAAAATTGAATAAAATAATTAAAATATCAGATAAATGGATAACATTTTTTGAAATTATATCAAGGTATGAAAATAATTGAAAATTCAAGAAAATATTAAAAATTTTAACAAAATAATTGAAAAAACAAGTTAAAAATTGTAGACAATAATCTACCTTTGAGGTAATAACTGAAAATTTAAGAAATTAATTGTAAAAAATAATTTAAATATATAAAAAGTAGAGAAAATAATTGCAAAATGATAATAAATTAATAAATTAAAATTAAAAAAAGTAATTGAATATTGAGATAAATAATTAAAAATTAAGGAAATTAATTCAGAAATAATGAAAATGATTAAGTGATGAAGAAAATAATCGCAAGATAATTATATTTATTTACTCTCCTTTTTACAGGTTCGAGTCTTACATTCTTTCTTAACTTGCTTACAACTCACTTAATCTATATTACAACTGTTTAACTTATTTCTACTATTTACATATTTACTCGTCGCTCTTATACTATTTTAATTAACTAACTGCCAAGTGCCTGGGCTTCCGTTTCCTGTTCCTTTTCCCATTTCAGGGTTTATCCACCTCATCGCCCACCCTTTTATAAAACTCTATTTTTACTCTTTTCTTAATCAGTCATATTCCACATTCTAATCATAACCATTCACTCATTTCTCTCCATATATTTCTCATCCGCTCCTGCCAACATCTCCATTCACCCACTAACGCACTTTATTCCTTTTTCTTGCTCTTTTTACCTTCTCCCTTCCTCTTCTAACCTATTTCCAATCCCACTTTGATAACCCCTACTGTATCCTCTTTCACCAGCCATTCCACTCCATCCACCCAAACACTTTCTCTATTCACTTTCACTACCCTTCCGTTTCTTCTTTCCACCCACGCTTTTTGTTCCAGCAGCCATTTTATTCTTCTCTCTCTCCAGGTTCTATCAATATCTATTCTCTCTACACTTCCTTTCAACCTACATTTTAATCTCATTACTTCCATCCTAGCATTCTCATCTTCTAACTCCACAATCCACAATTTCGGTTTTTCCACATCCTCTCCTCTTACTCCCTAAACGTTCATGATCCTAACTTTCGCTCCAATTCTTGACAACAGTTTTTCTACCTCCTCTTTGCCTTTTCTCCACTATACCTTCATCCCTCTAATCACAATATTTCTTTTTCTTTTCTCCTTCTCCATAACTTCTACTCTCATCGATAATTCCCCCATTTTGATTCTTATATCATCATCTGCTTTTTCTCTACTCCCCACCCTTTCTTTTACTCCTTCATTTAATGTTACCCTCTCCCTTTCTACGAGTTCTCTCTTCCTCTTATCTTCACTCTCTATTATGTCTTTCTCTAACTCATCCATTCTGTTCCACATATCATCCGCCTCCTTATCCCAACTTGTCTCCCACTGTTCAACCCTTTCTAAAATTGCTTTCACTGCCATTCGTAATCCCTCCATTTGTTTTAACCTCTTTTTCTCCAGTTTCTTAATTTCCTCCATTTCATCCCAGGCTTCATTAAACTGCTCATCATTCTCATTCATTGTTCTTTTGATTAGACTTAGTAAAACTTGACAATCCTTGCATTCAAAACTTTTCTTATCCAATCCCTTTTCAAATTTTCGCGCCTTAGACTCATTCCCGCCTTTACCACTTGCGTCATTGCCTTCCTCTATATTCGACATTGTCAAGCTCTACCTTATCTACCCAGAAGCGCTATCTTTTATCTTTGTCACTCTCTCGCTCTCTCACTCTCACTCAACACGCTTTTATCCTAACCTCACAATTTTGCCTCCTTTCTCACGTCTTTTTACCATTCATTTCACACTTACTTCCACGTACACTTTTTTCATTCAACTCACATCCATTTACTCTATACTCACCAATCACTCCACTACCCTCCCTTCACTTAATATTATCAGATTTTCCAAAAAACTATTTCCCCTTCACAAAACGCGTCAACTACCCATCGGTACCGGAAACGGAAGCCCTAATCGCAAGATAATAAAAATAATTGCAAATTCAAAAAACTACTTTGTTAATATTGAAGAATATTTGAAAAGTGAATACAGAAGATGATAATTGAGAATATTGAAAATAATAATAACATTTGAATTAACAATTCGATACTGAAAAAATTAATTGGAGATAATTATAATTTGTAAAGTTTCTAATTGCAAAATGATGAAAGAAAAAAAATTAATTCAGTAATTGGTGATTCGGAAAAAGTTCTTCATGTCCAATATTTCTTAGTAATTAATCATGAATTAATTAATAATAACTATAATTATTGTTAAAACATTTACTGTTAAAAGAAAATAATTGTAATTTGTAAAAGGTAAATTGAGCTTGATTGAAGATTAAGGAAAAAAATGAAAACTAACGAAAATAATTAATTTAAGAAAAGATACTTGAAATCATAATAAAAAAGAAATATTAAAAATTGAAAAAATTTGTTACTTCAAATTTACTATATTGGAATAAACGTGAATTAATCGAATTTTTAATTAATGCAGAAATGAATTAAAGTTTAAAGAAATTAACATTGTTATAAATTTAAAACCTGACAATTTTCTAAATTTGTGAAAAATGATTTAAATTTTTAAAAAGAGAACATCTAGTGACTAAATTTAGATATGAGGGCAGAATGAATGAATCAAAATTGTAAATTATTATTTATATAATTAAAAAAATAAAGTAATAAAACAAAAAGTTTCTTTTTCTAGCTTCTTGTAGACTTTTAATTTTTCATTTTCCACACTTTTCGAGCAAAAAATAAGATGCAAGAAACTCACCTCTGTTTGACCTTGGATCCCTCATTCCAGAAGTGAGTCGAAGGTAGGGTCCAAAGCCAGAGAAAAGTTGCCTATAATCCTGAGCAAATACTGTGGCCCCAATGACCAGGACGAAAGCGACTAGAGCAAGCTGAAAAAATTACAAAATTCGAAAATTACAAACTTGATGAATAATAAATTTTACATACTATTGTAATTAGTAAATTAATTATATTATTATTTCTGCTCCAATAATATTTTTAAATGAGCTATTTAAAAAATATTATCGAACGCGAAGCAGAAAACAGTTTCATGTTAATTTCTCCACTTGAGCTGTGTTAAAATTGCAGAAAGAGTGTCGCTATTAATTGAAATAATAATTGTCGAGAAGAGCTACTTTCTAGGCAGGTGAATCGACATTAATGAAGTTAAATTTTTTTAAACCGAGATTTACTGTCAGTTCTGACAAATCGACATGTCCCGGAAAGCCTTGTAATAAAGTGTCGGAAATGACGGTTACAGCTGGTAAGGAGTTATTACGAAGGAAGAAATCATTCCGGAAACATCTCGTGCGTATAATTAATAGCCCCCGTATGGCACCCATTCTCACTAAAATGAACATTCAAGTTTTACGTATTTTTAGTGATGAAAAAAATGTGCAACAGCATTGCTTTCAATCTCCATAGAATAACAAAAGATTGGTAAATGACACCTGGTCACACATAAATCTTTCTCTAGCGATAGCAATGCTTGGTCTAAAAGACTATGCACAAAGCAGGTCAAGTGCATTCGACACTTGTTATTTCTCCATAAAAAATTTTTTTTTTTTAATTTCAGGGTTTTTCGCTAACGAGAAAATACCGGGAATATAATTGTAAACGTTTAAAATATATTTACAAAAAAAATTAATACTTACTGTGGAATCATAGTTAACAAAATTTAAATTTGACTTATGTGGTAAAAAAGATTTGACACTAGTAGTTAGTGGGAGAGATAACTACCGAGAGAGTTCAGTGTTCGATGACCTATCGATGTGTTTGTACGTGATTTTGTATTTTGTATCTTTAATCTGATTATTTAAATAAATGTGTTACTAACATTTTCAGAATAATAACCTTTTCTCAATTTTACGATCCTACAATGGGGGGCTCGTCCGGGATCGCGAGAATAAGCAGACGATTTTGAGGACTAGAGTCAGTTTCAGTTTTCAAACATAGGTGGAGTTAATTGGTAGTTTTCGCAGACGACGTATCGAATTATTTGTTTACAGTTGGTGTAAAACAAAAGAAATATTCGGTGTTCAAAACGAAGTGACTTTTCTGAGTGAAATTAAAAATGTCGACTGGAGGAGAAGATTTAACTCTATTGACGGTAGAGGAGTTAAGAGAACGACTCGAAGAATTGAATCTTTCGCTGACCGGTACAAAAGCTGTTATAAATTTTATTAATTTTGATAAATTCATTAAATAAATAAGTAATTTGAAACTTATGAAATCAGAAAATTGGTTATAAAAATGGAGAGATTTGAAATTAAATTGGAGAGGGACAGATTTTTCTTGGATCAATTTACGAAAAGAAAAATAAAAGTTAAAGGAAAAAGTTAACGGACAAATTGACAACCAAAAATAATTGGAAGATTAGTTTATAAAAGAAATAGTCGCAAAAGAGAATCAAAAAATGAGGAAGAAAGCTCAAACGCCAAAAGAAACGATCCAGAAGATGAAATTAAAATTTAGAACAGTTAAATGTAATTATAAATTACCAAAATAAATTTTTTGAAATAATTTCCCTTATCAATATTTCTACTGGGCTAACTCAGCCGCGTATCTAGAAAATGGTAAAGGAGCCGATTCTATATTTATCTGAAAAGATTGAATAAAATTAACAGAATTAAGAAAACATCTTATTAGATAATGAAATTTATTTAGATGAAAATCATCAGTATAATTCTGAGATTGGATAATCACAAAATTAAATTATGAATCTATAATTAACAATCCATTTTAAATTAGTTTAAATGTCCGAAATCGAAATCAAGATTTTGAGGTTTGGAGACTAAATTCACGATAATATTAAATATTTTTAAATTGATAATTTTTTTCATCAACAATCCATTCACAATCAAATAGGTTATAAATCTGAAATCAATAATTGAAATTTTAGATTAAGGAAGCTAAATTTATAATAATATTTCTTGATTAAAGAAATAAGAAAACCTGAATAATTAAATTAATATAAGATCCACATATTTATAACTTGTTTAAATTGGGATAATAAATCAATTTTGATCTTTCATCAATAATTTAATCAGTATAAAGAATAATTTTTACAAGAATGAAGTGATTTAGTGGGAATGATAGTGAGAATCTAAAAATAAAAAAAAACTTAATGCCTTGGTTTATAAACACAAATAAACCAAAGATCTTTTCTAAATTTTCAATATTTAGCAAAGAAATTACATAATAATTGTTAAAAGAATTTAAACTAGTTTAAGGAATTTAAATTCATTAACCTAGTTTAAATTCCTTAAATAATTATTGTATAACTCATCATAAAAAAATTGAAAATTTGCCGGAAATTCGTAAAAAGATTCGGTACTTATTAAAACAATTAAGAAATTTTTAAGAAATTACGAGAATTCGTAGATAAATTGTAAAAAATTTGAGAATTTTCCGGAAATTCGTAAAAAGATTCGGCACTTATTTAAATAATTCGGGAATCTTTAAGAAATTCCGTGAATACGTGGTTGAAATCTAAAAAAATTGGAATTTGTAAAAACAACTGGGAATTTTTAAAATCCAAAGAATTCCTAGATAACTCTTGAAAAAATCGGTAAATTGTAAAAAGGTCCTGGAATTTTATTTTAGAAATTCCGAGAATTCGTTGATGAATCATAAAAAATTGGAGATTTAACGGGAATTCGTGATGAATTCGTAGATGAATCCTAAAAACAGAATTTTTTTTTTAGGGAATTTTTTTAGGGAATTACGAAAATTCGTAAACGAATCTGTAAAAAATCGAGAGTTTGAAAACACAACTGGAAATTTTTAAAAATTTGTAGAATTTCTAGAAAAATCCTGAAAAAATTGGGTAGGTATTTATAAAAAGGGGCTGGAATTTTTTTTAGAAATTCCGAGAATTTGTAGATGAAACATAAAAAAAATTGTACATTTGCGAGAATTTTTAGAAAATTACGAAAATTTGCTAATAAATCCTTAAAGAAATCGGGAAAATTCCGAATATTCGTAAGTAAATCTTGAAAAAATTGGGAATTGGCAAAAAAAATTCGAGAATTTTTAAAACAATTCAGAAACCTTTAAGAAATTCCGAGAATTTGTAGATGAATCCTGAAAAAAATCGGGAATTTGTAAAATGATCCAAGAGTTTTTCAGAAATACCAAAAATTCGTAGAACAATCCTAAAAAAAAATAACTGGGGATTTTTAAGAAATTCTGATAATTACTTGATGAATCCCAAAGAAAAAAATTAATTTGTATAAAGATTCGGTTATTCTTAAAAGAATTCCAGAATTTAAAAATAAATCTTAGAAATGGTCTGGAATTTGAATAACTTACGAAAATTTTCAAGGAATTCCGAGAATTTGTAAACAAATCTTGAAAAAAATAGGGAATTTATAGGAAAGTTGTATAAAAATAAATAAATAAATAAAAAGTTTTTTAAAAAATTACAAGAATTCGTAGATAAATTTTTTAAAAAAATTGGGAATTTACCGGGAATTTGAAACAAAATTCGAGAATCTTGAAATCAGTCTGGGAATATTTAAGAATTTTCGAGAATTCGTAGATGAATCCAAAAAATAGGGAATTTTCCAAAAAAAAAAAAAAAAGATATGGGATGTTTTAAAAAATTCAGAGAATTCCAAGATAACTCCTAAAAAAATCGGTAATTTGTAAAAAGGTCCTCGAATTTTTTTAGCAATTCCAAGAATTCGTAGATGAATCCTAAAAAATTGGGAATTTGACGGGAATTCGAAAAAAGATTTTGTACATAATAAAACAATCCGGAAATTTTAAAAAAAAATACGAGAATTCGTAGATCAATCCTAAAAGCAATTGGGAATTGGCCGCAAATTCGTAAAAAAAAATCGGGAATTTTTCGTAAATTTGTAAAAAGATCCGGAAATTTTTAGGGAATTACGAAAATTCGTAAATAAATCTGTAAAAGAATCGGGAGTTCGTAAAAACAACTGGGAATTTTTAAAAATTCCAATAATTTCTAGATAAATCCTGAAAAAATTGGGTATTTATAAAAAGGCCCTGGAACTTATTTAGAAATTCCGAGAATTTGTAGATGGACATTTTTAAAAAATTATGAAATTTTACAATTGATAATCCTTTAAAGAAATCGGGCATTTGCCGGGAATTTCTAAGAAATACCGAGAATTCGTAGATCAATCCTAAAAACAATTGTGAATTTGCCGAAAATTTCTAAAACATTCTGGGAATTTTTAATAAATTTCAAGTGTTCGTAGATGAGTCCTTAAAAAAATTGGGAATTTCTAAAATTAACTGGAAATTTTAAAAAAAATTCTGATAATTTCTTAATGAATCCTTTATTATCCTGAAATATTTAATTTGTAAAAAGATTCGGTTATTCTTAAAAGAATCCAAGAACTTAAAGATAAATCCTAGAAATGGTCAGGAATTTAAAAAAGTTACGACAATTTTCAAGGAATTCCGGGAATTTGTAAACGAATCTTGAAAAAAAATCGGGAATTTATAGAAAAGTTTATAAAAATACGGGAGTTTTTAAAAAATCCTAGGAATTCGTAGATAAATTCTGAAAAAAATTGGGAATTTACCTGGAATTTGTAACAAAATTCAGGAATCTTAAAATCAGTCCAGGAATATTTAAGAATTTCCGAGAATTCGTAGATGAATCCAAAAAATAGGGAAATTTCCTAAAATTTATAAAAAAAAGATCTGGGATGCTTTAGGAAATTCCGAGACTTCGTAGATAAATTCTTAAATTTTTAACCTTGTATTCTTCAATAACTTTACAAATTGCTTTTTTGTTTTTTCTTTAATTATACATTTCCCTTGAAAAATTTTCCTAGAAATTGTATTTTTTACTTAAATACTAATTTCAAGTATTGTGTCTACAGAACTGCTTGAAATTAGGAGTAGTACTCAAAATTAGTTTTTCCCGACTAAGAGATATTTTTTTAATAATTTTCTTAATTTTTTCATTTTTAGAACATTTATTTGTTTTTATAGGTTTTTTAATTATCTTTTCTACATTTTTTCTTCTTTTTTTTAATTTTCCCTTTTTGAAGTAGATTTTTCTCAACTCTCTTATTTTTGCGTTTATAATAACGTTTGAAGTAGTTTTAGTAATTTTATCGTTTTTTCATCATTTCTTATTTTTTCGCAGGTTTTTATTTTTTAATTGTTCATTAAATGTTCTCACTTTGATTAATTAAGTATTTTCGACTTTTTCTGTAATATCTTCATTCTTTCCTTGATTTCTTGTTTCATATTTCCGATGTTTAAAATTTTTAAATAATTTGTTTGTTCTGTTTTTGTAGTTATTTTTTAAACTAATCTTAATATTCCATTCAAACCACTGAAAATATTTAACTGTTATTATTATTATCATTGTTTATTAAGACCGAACAAATCCGAAATAGAACAAAATAGTATAAAAATGTTCTAAACAAATCAAAGAGTTTATAAATCAAATACCTATACTCTTACTAATTTCTCTTTATTTCTCCCAAGTTTTTCCTTTTGAAAATTATCATAAAAACAAAATTTGTTTTCCAATGGATTCGACAATCAATAAAAAGAGTGTTAGGCTGGGATTTTTAGTGCGGTGTCAGGTGGGAGAAATGAGAGAATGTGCGAGCCGTAAAACATCATAAACCAGTTTCGCGTCGTAAATCGCAACTGTTTTAGAAATTCGAAATGCGATTTCGACGATAAATTTCAAAAGGTATCATCATCACGTCTGCGAAATATATTTATTATTATATAAGTATTGAAACAGTGATAGAATAAAGAATTAATCATGGTATTAAAATCGTCTGGTGTCAAAGTCACAATTACACTCAAAGTTACAAAACTGACTTTTAACAAATAATTACAATATATGACATATAGCCACGTAACTTTTTCTTGGAAGATTAAGAAATTGATCTTTTCAATTTCCACTCGCTACTTTTTATTCACAGTTTGACGAAACGGTAGGCAAAAAAAAAATTGATAAACTATGCGTGTATTTTCAAATATATAGAGAGAAAGAAAAAAAAACGTGGAGAACCTTTGTGTACGAGAATATTGCATATAATTTTATTGATCGTATTTTATCGATAGGCAAAAAAAATTCTATGGGAAAACGCGCCTAGACAAAGGTTCATACAAATGTTGCTTGGAGTGAATTTCGCGATTTTAATTGACATCCAAATGTATTTGAGGGCTTACGTGAACGCTATCATGATTTTTCAGTTTGCTTATAACGCGAGAATGGACTTTCACGTTTCTTGTTGTCTGACCGTAGTGAGTCTCGTGCTTAAGCCGAGTCTCATTGTCTCCATCACTTTAATTAGAAACGCTGCATTTTCACGATTGACCTGCGAGAACGAATTGACCCTTTGTCACGCAGAAACAAAGAAATTAAACAAAAAATAATATGATTTATCTCAAACTGTTTAATCAGTTTATTTACGTGTTTCGTTTGTTTACCTTAGTCGCCTGAGAAATTCAAAACGAAACTTTGATTTACGTGCAATTTTTTCCATTTTTAATGAATTTTCTCTGAAAAAATAAAGTAATGGAAGGGACTTCTTTCGGAACGCATGATTATTTGAAACAATTTTTGCAATTTAAATTTTTAATTTGATGTTGAAATTCTGAAATTCAGGCTGGGCAAAAATTGTTAAACTAACCTAGAAAAAAAATCAAAAGAGAAAAGATAAATGAAAGGGAAAAGTATTTAAATTATTGAAAAAATAACTGGAAAATGAACTAAAGTCAATGGAAGAAAAGCAGTAAGTAGAAATCGAATAAAATTGACTGGAGAGAAAAAAAAGGTTACTAAACAAGTATAAATAATTTTTTTTTTTAATATCTAAGACCTGGACAAAAATCACTAGAAAATAGGAAAAATACTTAGGATTTTTCGAAATTTAACTAAATAATTTTGAGAGACTGTTGTAAATTCAAAAAATAACTATAAATGAAAAAAAATTGAAGGAAAGAAGTATCAAATGGTAAAAAATCTTGAACTTTGTACAATCTTTCTGGAGATACATTTTGAAACAAAAAATCAAAAAAGTTCTCACTATTTGGAATATGTCGCGTTTTTTAATCATTAAATTGAGATTGTTTGAAATTAGAATTCTCCTTTTATAATTAGAGTTTGATCCCTTTTTATCCATATTCTCTTGTTTAGTAATTTTTTAATTTTATTTTTTACTCGTATACAGCTTTTTTCTATTTCTTGCTTTCTGGTTTTCGAAAATTTAATTTCCTAGAATCATTAAAACGAGATGATGATTTTGATAGTGTAACACTTGCTACATAATAGACTAGAAGTCACTCTGGTTGTAGATATGTGGATAAAGTTGTGTTATTTCCTCATACTCCCACATGAATATGAATTTCATTGTATCAATTAATTAAAATGATACGAATCGAACACGGTATTCATGTCAAAAGGTGTCGAAAACATTAAAAATCGTATTTTATATATCCACAGGAATAATTCGTTGAAATATGAAAGTAGATCTTAGACCAGAGATTAGTTTAATTTGAATATGAGACCGCAATGTTTTTAAACACAAGTACTAGTCAATCTTTGAAATTTTATTTATTATTATAAATTATTATATATTATTAAGTAATATAATATATAATATACATATATATTTTCATAAATTTAAAATATAAGAAATTCATTCATTCTTCAAAAAACCCGAAACCTAAATTTCAAGCATTTAAAATCCCTCCGGGGCCTCCAAATTTTTTATAAAATTCTTTTAAAAAAACTCCAAACCTAAATTTCAGGCATTTAAAATCCCTCCGGGGCCTCCAAATTTTTATAAAATAATATGTTAAAAACTTATAAGTAGATAGGCGGAAAATAAAATTTAGAAATATGATAAATATAATGTCTTAAAATATTAGAAAATATTAGAAAAAATTCTTTGTTCTATTTAGGATAGAACCTTTTTAAAAATAACAATTTTCAGCCAATTATTTTAAAATGATGAAAGAGTAAATAAATTTGCAAAAAATCAACAAAATATGTAAAGGAAATTAAATAAATTCACAAAAACCAAAAGTGATTTAAAAAAAACAATCAAAAGAAAAAAATCATAAGGAAAATCTGTAACTCAAAACTAAATAAATTTGCAAATAAAAGGAATAAAATAAATAATAAAATAGATATTAAAGTATAATGTACATTTTCTTTTAAACAGAAAAAATTTTAAAATACAGTGAATTATTTTCAAGATAATGATCTAATAAGCATTAATAACAATAATACAATAAAACTGTCGATATAATCAGAACAATTATCATTTCATGATTAATGAGTTCTCATTTAGTTGTTGATGATTTACAGTCTCATGACTTCTGATGATTGACGGTAAGGAGCTTCTGTTGCATAATGAATTAGACAGATTGACCAATGATTTTCTTGTAAAAGATGATCTTGGAAAAATGACAACAATTGCTTCTGTTCTCTCGCAGAAATATGACTCCTATTATTATGGCACAAAGACACGAGGTCATCAAAGAGGTGTGACACACATGTGCAATCACCATAACCAAGATTACACTGTGGTGATATTTTGCCAACACATTATTAACCAAAGAAAGAAAAAATTATTAAATTCTAATATCTTTCAGACTGATAACATCAGCCAAGACCCTATTTTAACATTTCGCCATAAAAATCTGCCAGCCTTCGTTTATTTCAATTTGCACAGAGTGATTCAATTTAAGATACATCTAAAAATTGTATAATTACCGAGAAAATTCTTTTATTAAAATTGGGAATGGCTAAACTGCGATACGCCATCTGGTGGCAAAAACCTAAGAAAAAATTTTAGGTTATGTTTGTTTGGAATGAAAATACACAAGGTGGATCAACTTTCAAAACAAACCATTAATGTTTCAGTCTTTATTCTAACCAAAAAGTCCAATAAAAACTGATTTTAATAACCTAACATTTTTACCACAAAAAGAACACATGTTTGATTTAAAAACATTTTCTTTTCTATGCACTCAATTATCCTCAAATCTAAAATTAACCCTAGCCTAATTGAATGTTCCATTAAGTTTCAGACCAATAATTAAAATTGCAATTGCCGTAATTAAAATCGAGACGAAAATAAAAAATAGACTGTAATTAAAATTTAAACTAAAATTAAAGCTGCAGTGGTTAATTAAAATTGAACTATACAATTAAAATTAAAATGAGATATATATATATATATATATATAGTGGTTTTCCATATTAGATAACTATTTCTCCGGACACTCGGCAAGGAGGTAAGAATTGATTTAAGTGGGTGATAGTTATCGTTTCGAGTCGCAGGAGTACAAGATAGTTTCGCCGCAAGTACGTTTAGAAACCTCTCAACTTGGATCCATATCTCTTAATACGCAGTTCCGTTTGCATATATATATTTAATGCTTGCATTTATTTGCAGTTCCGTCATATCCGGGAATTATTAATCGATTGTTCAGTCAGGCAATTGATAAAATCAGTTCTGTCTCGTCTTGAAAAATATTCAGAGAGCAGCAAAAGTGCAACCTTTCAATTATACAGAATAGCTGCGGGTAATTACCGACATTCAAGTTGATAGAATAAACCTTGCTTGAAATCAAACGTGGACGACTTCCGCGTCAAGTGAAACTACAAGTGCCAATCGAACTTTTACCCCGTTAATATTTGTTTAACGAAAGCGTAACTGATTTTTCGTTTTTTTTTTGTTTTTTTTTTTAATCTTGAATTTTTTTCTTGCAATTTCTTAAAGTATATACATTTGACTGCTGTGAAATTTTTTTTATTAAGATTCAACAAATATTTGAAAAGTTATAGACATAATTAGCTTCATTGATCGAAGGTTTTTTTAATACAATTGAAATTGCTAATTTAATCAACAATTTAGAAAGAGATTTTTTATAAAAATAAATTTTTTTATTTTGAGGAGCTGACATTTTGTCAAATAGTGATATGTTTTTCCTTCCTTCGATCTAGGACAATAGTTTCACATAAACTAACAGAATCTGTTTTATTTTCTGATTTCAGATGATCCATTCCAACGATATTTTGGTCACAGCGATACACGTTTTTTATAGGACCTTTAGGATATCGCCTGCTCAGAAGGCAAAAATTAATATTTTGATAAATAAAATATTTTTTATACACATTAAAAGCTGTGCAATGACATATAAAAACTTTCAATTAAATGAATAAATATCCCTTACGAAAAAAAATTATCGAAAAACTTCATTTTTTTGGCCGCTTGACTAGGTATAAGCCCTTAAGATTAGTTTAAAAAATAACTACAAAACAAACAAATTATTAACTAAAATAATAATTGAAATATTTAGAAAAAAAATCAACGAAAGAATAAAGAAATTAGAAAAAAGTAAAAAACACTGAATAATTTAAAAAAACGTGAGAACATTTATTCAAGAATAAAAAACTAAAAACCTTAAAAAAATCTGAGAAATATGCGCTAAAATTATAAAATAACAGAAACTGATAAGAACATTATTATAAACGCTGTAACGTCATGCTAATTTTGCATGCCGTTTTTTTATTTTTTTTATTTAAATTTATTTTTTATAAATTTAAAACATAAAAAATTCATTCATTCTTGAAAAAACCCGAAACCTGAATTTCAAGCATTCAAAATCCCTCCGGGGCCACCAAATTTTTATAAAATTCTTAAAAACCCGAAACCTAAATTTCAAACATTTAAAATCCCTACAGGGCCTCCAAATTTTTTTAAAATTCTTAAAAACCCGAAACCTAAATTTTAAGCATTTAAAATCCCTCCGGGGCCTCAAGAATTTTATAAAATTCTTAAAACCCTAAAACCTAAATTTCAAGCATTCAAAATCCCTCCGGGGCCTCCAAATTTTTATGAAATTCTTTAAAAGACACGAAACCTAAATTTCAAGCATTTTAAATCTTTTCAGAGCCTACAAATTTTTGAAAAAATTTATAAAAACCAGCAACCTAAACTCCAAGCATTTAAAATCCCTCCGGAGCATCCAAATTTTTATAAAATTATTTAAAAAAAACCCAAAACATTAATTTCAAGTATTTAAAATCCCTCCGGGGCATCCAAATTTTTTTAAAATTATTTTTAAAAAAACCGAAACATTAATTTCAAGTATTTAAAATCCCTCCAGGGCCTCCAAATTTTTCAAAAATTTTTTTAAGAAAACCCGGAACCTAAATTTTAAGCATTTTAAATCCTTCCGGGGTCTCCAAATTTTTATAAAACAATATGTTAATAAAATTATGAGTAGATAGGCGGAAAAAAATTCAGAAATATGATAAATATAATGTCTTAAAATATTAGAAAATTTTAGAAAAAGTATTTAAATTCTTTTTCTTTTAAATCAAGACAAACTTGTCAATTCCCACGAGACTCAATCTAAAATTTTAAAAACAAAAAGAATTATTGATTGTTTCTTAAGTACCTTAAAGTCTAAAAAATTAAACTGCATCATTATAAAACTATTACATACTAGTGAACCAAATTTGATGAAAATTGTAATGTTAATTTTATTAACGATAGAACCTTCTCAAAAATAACAATTTTTACCTAATTATTTCCAAAATTAAGAACATTTAAAAGTAAATTGGAAACAACGGTAAAATAATTTTTTTAAAACATTTGCTCTCTTTTTTAAACATTTCTGACAATAAACAATTTTTTTAAATCATAAAATCTAGATAAAGGAAATTAAATAAATTCGCTAAAACCAAAAGTAATTAAAAAAACAATCATAAGATTAAAAGAAGAAAATTATGGAAAATCTGTAACTCAAAACTAAATGAATACGAAAATAAAAATAATAAAATAAATAATATAATAAAAAGAATAATAAAATAAATAGTAAGTTTTCAAATTTAGCGCTATTTCAGTAGTGACGTTAATAGATTCAATAAATTCCGCATTTTCAGGTCAGTGGCGTTTCCGATTGAAACACTAGTCTTCATGTTTATAACCTAAAAGTAAGTGACATTTTAATACGCGACTACAAGCAATTAACTTTAAAATTAAACAAACTATCCAGTCTAATATGTTACTTATATCAACTAATTATATTATTTCTTGAATTTTTTTGACATAAGTTTTGATAGAATTGACATTAAGATATTAGAATTATAATAACTGTACTAAATATACTTAAAGGTTAGGATTAATATTAACTAATATATCGTCAACAAATATCTTTTGACTTTTTAATGTTTAATTAGCTTTTTTTCTATTTGAAGTGAATCATTTTATTTAAGAGTTTTTTTCTATTTATAGTAATTTGCTTTCAATTTACAGATGTATTTTTAATCTGCTAGTAACTTTCTTATTTCTCTAGATGATATTCTTATTAAATTTTAAAAATATTTTTACTTTCTAATTATTATTTTTTTCTAAATGATAGTTTTAGTAATTTTGTTGTATTTTACATTTTCTTTTTTATATTTCTAATTCTATTTTCTCTGTTTCCTGAAAACCTCTAGTTATTTTTTTACTCTCTAGAAAATTGTCTTTATTTCTGAATTACGCTCTTTTAATATCAACATTTTTTTACCATTCAGTTTTTTCCTTAGATTAACTGCTTATATTAAGGCTGTTTTTAATTATTTTCTACTTTTTCCAGTTTTTTATTTTCTTTTTCTTGTTTTTGTAATTCAATTTTGATTATCATTTTACTTTTCAGATTTGCTCTTTATTTTCTTTACTTTATCTTTATAGAAATAAATAAATAAATGGAAATTCGTTTACTTTTTAAATTTTCGATTTACTTTTCATAAGTTGCTATTTAGTTTGGTAAATTTATAGTTATTTTGTCACTTTCTAGTAAATTTTTTTTTGTTATTTCTTTTATTTTCAATTTATTTGTCCACTTTATAATAATATTTTTTAAATTCTCTAAGCATTTTTATACTTCTAGAAAAAAATTCCCCTTTTGTAGTTAGTATTCCTAAATTTAAAAAAATGGTTTTCTAGTAATTGTACTTTATTCACTGTAATTAAATTGTGGCAGAATAAGTTAAATCCATAGTATTTTGAGGTTACATTTTCATAAATCAAAAATTATATTTTCAACTACTAAACTACTTAACTAAACTAAATTATTTACACACTATTTTTTAAAGCTTTTTTTTTGTTGGACTTAATAAATACATGAAAAAAAAGAAGAAAAAGCTGTTAAAACTATAATTTTCGATTCAAGCAAATCTAACCTCAACAATACAATAAATTTAAATAACTTACTAAAAAAAAACTGAATCAGACTTTGTTTCAAAGTTACTAATTCATGAAGAGTTATAATTACAGAGGACGTTTTATAATTAATAAAATATGATAATTTTAGTAATTAATTTCACTTACTAATTAATAACAAATAATAATGACAAAAATAGAGAATGTTAATGTGTTCCACTGTACTATTTATTAGATAAATAAAACAACTTTGAACAGTAATAAAGTCTAATTTTTGCAAACTTTTATGGCTAATGAAAGACAGGAGAAAATGATTACTAGACTAAAGTGAGTGTTTACGTTTTGTAAATGCAAATTCGCTCTTATGAGTTGATATACATGTTTTGTAATATAAAGTGGATCTAGAAGGTAACGAGGCTCGTTGCATGAAAATGGTACGAGCGTATTTATTCTATTTACTGTCGAGTTAATAGAATATGCGTGCACGATATAAAGAGCGCCTTCCGTAACCGCACGCTGCTTTCGTGACGTCTCAATAAATCATGCAAGCATATCCTACCAATATCACAACTCTTGTTTCCTTTTATTTTCAGGCCCAAAGGACGAGGCATCATTAGCAGAGGAGCTAGAAAACACGCGTGTAATATAAAACGCGACATTGCGAAAATGGTAAATGCGAGAAAGTCGACTATGTATGTTTCTATCTGTGTACATTTACCTGTATATGTCTATGTACATGAATAACTATATGTTTGTTTATGTCTATGTACTTGTCTAATGTCTATCCTATATACTACACCCCGCGATTGTCAGTCGTTATAATTAATGTCTTGAACCTGCTTCAAATTTTCTTGCGTAACCTTCAGTACATGTAAATTAAAAAGAACTTTGCGTAGACACGTTTCAATGTAAAAATACATACATATTGAAATTCGTATATCCCTGTAAGTATAATTCATGCATTTCTAAACATTGAAACACTTCTTCCGAAATTCAACAGTAAAATAAGTTTCTTCAAAATTGCTTTCATAACCTTAAAATTAGTTTCTGAACTTTAATGTAGAAAGTAGGAAAACTCTAAAAACAAACGGTGTTTGCAATAAAGATTACAATTTTCTGAAAAAGAATCTGATCCTGTGCAGAAAAACCCGAAACCTAAATTTCAAAAAATCCCTCCGGGGCCTCCAATTTTCTTTAAAATAATGTGTTAAGAAAATTATAAGTAGATAGACCGAAAATAAAATTTAGAAATATAATAAATATCAAACACGTCACTTCACTTTTTATCGTGTTGTCAAGTAAGAAAATACAGAACCGTTTACCGACAGTTGGTTACTTTTGGCGGCAACGCTACCTTTTTTAAAAACTACTTTTATTCCTTTTAAGTAAAAATAACAAATTTTTAATCGCTGTAAGCAATAATTTAATTTTTCCTACCATTTACTAATTAATTATTATTATATTCTACTAATATTACCATTATTACTCAGATCAATAATACTTTTTTAATTTCTATTTAATTTAAATTTTCCATTTCACTGAGGGGCCATCCATAAATTACGTAACAGATTTAGGGGGGGGTGGGGGTTTAAGAAAATGTTACTACTTGTTACATAAACGAAGGGAGGGGGTAACTGACCTTAAAATTTTTTTCAAAATCTGTTTAAATTTATGAAATTTTGAGTCAATTTGGTACATAAATACAAATAACTTTTCACAATATAATTATATCCCTTGAATTTATTTGATATTTTGTAAACGTGCTACGTAATTTATGGATGGCCCCTTATTTAAAAAATTGTCGCCAAAATTAATCGACTGTCGGTAAACAGTTTTACACTGTTATCCACCGTGTTTTTACAGATATATACTATAGATTCTAATCTCAGTAAACGCGTAGAAATATATACGAATAACATATGTACATACATCAGAGTTTAAAGCTGGAATTATACCAGAAATAGGTATACAGAATCGACACAAAAATTAAATAAATATAACTTGCTTATAGACATGTGTCACTTAGTGTTACGTTTAGCAAGAATGTAGTGCACTTTATTAAAGTAAAATCTTTATACTGTGTGGTTACCAAATGCGGGAAGTTTTGCGAAAGGCCACAAATTATGTAAGATTCGAGTCACCTTTATACCTTTAGATCACTAAACTTGCTGTGTTTCAGGGTATCTGTTTAATCTAAACGCCGGAATCAGTTACCGCACTTTGCGTTCAATATCGAGTTAAAAAGATCCCACTACTTGAATGTAACGTGCAATTTTATCATTGTTAATCCAATAACAGGCGAGAACCGCAACACTTATCGAACCCTACAGACATGATCAATAGTTATTGGAGTGAGTTATCAGTATTTATGTAAAAGCCACGCTTTACTTTAATCAGTGCAGGAGTGACCTTTAACGGGAAGAAGCAACTTGTTATTATCTTCTTTAAAATACCGAGTTTCGACACGTAATTGTATTTTATAGGGTCATAAATTTTATCCATGACTTGCGCCGGCATGACTCTTTTCAATTTTAAATCTAGAGAGCGCCACTGGCACAAAAATACAATATGGTTTCCGAAGCTAGGTAAAATTTTGAGAATGTTTGTATTAATGGCAGAACCTGATAAAAAGTGGCTTTTAATAGCAAAATATAAATAAAAAATGTTTTTAACAAATTTTAAATGATCTTATACAGTTTTCAATTACAATTGTTACGCTTGAACTTATTCAAAATAATTTTTGTTCAAAACTCTAATATAGTTTTTTATTAATTAATTTATTTGCCGTCGTCGAGCCTGACAGCTTGTTTCTAATCCAAATTAAATCCATTTACATTTAAGATTTTTACACTTTTAACATCATAAATCAATTTACAAATTTTACAAAAACAAGAAAATACAAATATGATAAAAACTGTAAAAGTGAAAGATGATTGAAGAGGTTTTTACACAATTTCATTTTTTTACATTTTATTTTATGTGGAAATGTTTAATAAAGATTAAAAAAGAATAGATTTCCCCATTAGGCTAATTTGCAACAGTCGAACCTTAAAATAATTTTCAGAAACAAAATTAATTCAACTTTTATTATTATTTTATGATATTATTATTATGTTATTTAATTTATATTGCTTATAAATTGTAACAACAATTATTTTGGATTAAAATATTTTATCAAATAAGGTTACGTATTTCTTAAAATATGTATTTTTCCTTGATTACAAATTGTTTCTATGTGTTTTGCATTATTAATTGACTTTTTAAATATTTTCTTTCAAGAAATTTTATTTTCTCTTTGATTAATTATTTATTAAAATAATTAAAAGGACAATACCAGCATTATCGTAGAAAATATTTTATTTTAATTTATTTTTTTGGCAAAAAGGTTTAATAATCTTGCCACCAGGTGGCGGACAGCAGTTTTGTGGATTCCAATATTTAAATTACAAAATACATTGTTATTGTTTCGTTTTTGTACCTTGTTGACGGAAATAAATAATTAGAAAATTAGTACATGTTTGAAAAAGTTATTTCTGAGAAAATTTTATTTAAATAAATTGACAGAGAGCCTTTTTCTAACCCAACACTTTTTTTTACCCTTTTCTGCATATTTTCACCTTTCCACATTTTTTCACTTTAATTACAGAAAACCATCTAAAATAATTAAAATGTTTAAAAGTTATTTTTGTTTAAAATACCCTTGATCTGAAAATATTTCATTGATTTTAATAATTGCAAGATAATTATTTTAATTAGGTTCAAAGTATTATTTATTTTAACTTCCAATTTTAAGTCCATTTTAAATCAAAAAGTAATTATTATTTATTTTATATTTTATTTCTTTAATTCTAAGTAAATTTTCTCCCCAATTTAAAAATGTTTAACTCTTATAAATAAAAAATTATTTTCTAATTTTTTCATTCTATAGGAATTTATTTTTTCCATTCTTTGACCTTTAAATACAATTTTTAATTTTATGGTTATTTTTCTATTTTTAGAAATGTTTTTCAGATTTCGAAAGCGATGTGCGGTCTCGTAATTGCAACTTTTTACTTGCACTTGAGCTCTCACTCTCAGTTACATTCAAATTTATTATTTTTCCTAGACTTGTCATATTTTGTAAAGCAAAAAAAAAGAATAATAATAATAATAATTTTAAAGAATTTTATCCTTTTTTGTTTTTATAACTTTTAGTAAAATTTCGATAATTTCAAAAACAGTTTACCTTATTTTTCTTATTTATCTATTGTATTTATTTTCAATATTTTTTTTTTTAATTTTTCAATAAATTAAATTAAAAGTTAATTTTTTTTAATGATTGTCCGATATTTTTAAATCATTCTTTTTATAACAATTTTTTTTATTTAGTTTTTCACACAATATCTAACGGTTTCTTATTTGTTTTTTTTTTACTTTTTAATTAAATTTAGAATATTTTATAATTTTTCTGGTATTTTTCGTTTTTATTTATTATATATTTTTAACATCCTTTAATACCTAAATAAATTCTTCAATTTTTTCATCATTTATTCGGAATTTTTTTCTTTCTTCTTTAATTATTTATTTGGGGAGGGGGGGATTTTTACCTTTTTTCTTGTTTTCTGATTTCTTTTAAATTCTTTAATATTTCTGTAGATTTTAATCAAGTTTAAAAAAATTTACTATATTCCCGCAAACAATTTTATGACACTTTTCATATATTTTGACTTTTTAAAAAACCAACATTATTTTAGTGAATTATTTTTTTATTTACAGACGTTACATTTTTTATTTTACTAACAATTTGTAAATTTTTGTAAATTTCACCCAATTCTGATGTCATTTATACAGTTTTTTTTATTATTTTTTTTATAATTGTTTTCTTTATTATTCTTTTTTTTAAGTTAGAAGAGGTGGGGGGAGGGTAAATTTTTATCTTTTCTTCAATATTACAAATTTTAGGAATTTTTCGTCTTCTTGTAAATTATTATATTTATTCTTTTCCTTGTAATTGTAATTTTTTATCATTGTTTTTCTTATTATACTTTTTTTAAATCAGAAGAGGGGGGGGTAAATTTTTATCTTTTCTTCAATATTACAAATTGTAGAAATTTTTCGTCTTCTTGTAAATTATTATAATTATTCTCTTTCTTGTGATTATTGTTTAAATTAAATTTTCCCCATTTTTCAAAAAATTCCTCTTCTTTTCTTTTCCTCAGTTGTCGTTTGTTATTCAACTTAATAAAAATGTGTTTTTAAACCTTTTTATTTACAAAAAAAATCTTATTTTTAATAATTTGTTTCCTTTTCTCATTTTTTTTCATGACTAGTTTTAATTTTTAAATTTCTTAATTATGCATAACTTTCCTAATAATTGTTTAATAATAAAAGAAAATTATACATTTCTTGATTATTTTTCTTATTTTTTTTCGTGGAAGGGGGGGGGATTTTTTTTCGTTTTTCTTATTCTTTTTTGAACAGTTTAAACAGTTGAAATTAAAGAGAATTTACCAAAAGATGATTATTTTTTAGCAAATTTTTTTTATTTTTTCGCAAATTTACTTTTGATTTTCAAAAAATGTTAGTAATTCTTGTAATCTTTATCGAACCATTTGGTTCGATCTAGATTTTACGCAAATATCTGTCTGTTTGTCTGTCAGTAGACGAAATTTCAAAATCAGATAACTCGTTTGTCAAAAGTTTTTGTTTTATTATTCCAGACATTTTTACTTCTTGAATCTCTTCTTTTTTCATTATTTTTCACAAACTTTCTAATTTTTTAGATCATTTTCAAACTTTTCGTCTTTTTTTTTAAAACTGTGTTTTAATGTAAGCGAAATTAAATTTAATGTAAAACCACGTAATTGAATCTAGATACATAAACTAATGAAATTTCCGGGTATTTAAATATGTTACATATTTAAAGCGATTTAAATATGTAACTCTCAGCAGTTTAAAACGTCTCAGTTTCAATATTAAAATAAAAATAATTCCTAATCACACATGCAGGTAGGTCAGAGTTTATTTGAAATTAAATAAACTAGAAAGTAGTTATCAATTTCTCGCCACCCGTATGAATTGTGAAAATTGCGGCAATCGACTTGTTATATTTTTGATTGTAGAAACGGGATTTGCGCAGTTAAAAATAATTTATTATTCTCTCTTGTTTATTTTTATTGCGGAATCATGATTTAACAGAGTGCCTTATTTATTGCATAAAGGGTTAGAGAAGCAGCGAAGGTTGTTATAAAAACATAAAGATCTGTTTGGTAATACAATTTTTGCAAATCTGAAAATAATTTAAAATAATATCTGTACTTGAATTAAACGCTAAACATTACAAAGCATCAAGTTTACACATTTAAAATAGGTTATTTAAAAGAAATATTGATAAATGATAGAAAAAAAAATAAAGAAACTGACTACTTTTTGGCACGATATCACTAAAAATCACGAGAGAAAGTGCGTCTGATTGAAATTGTACATTCCCTGTCGGAAATCGGTCTATATCTTTTATCCAAGATCTCGAAAAAATATCTATTTTTACTATCATGCATACCTCTTTGTGTAAAAATCAACAGACTAGCAAAAATAAGAAACTTTCCTGTAATAAAACTAATTGATGATGAAAAATTTCTCAACATGTTACTGTCTTAATGATTATGGTTTAATTATATATATTTCAAAGTGGAGTGTATATATATAGACCATCTGAAATATAATGAAGAAATTCGTTGAGAAATAGATTTTGAAGTAACAGTTTATTAATTAAGCAAGAAACTGACACATTTTTTGAGACATACTGCGAATCAGATTAATGTCTCAGATTTGTGAATACATTAGCATGTAGTTTATATTCATTTTTGCATCTTTTTGCAGTTGATTGGAAAAAAAAAAAAATTGAAAGGGATTGCGGCAAAAGATCGAGAAAGTTGGATTTATATGTCGTGTTTTAATTCAGTTTTGATTTTAATGGATCGATTTAATTAGAGGGGGGAAAATCAGTGTTGTGGACTCTTGTTTTCTGGGTTGGAAAATTACTTAATTCAAAAGTGTTTGCAATTAATAAGGACAAATTTATGACAAAACCAGTTTTCATGAATATGAATTATATCGATAAGTGTTAGTTTGGCGAATGATTAAATTAGCCCCGGTGTGCTCATGTTTTTAGCGGAATTTTATAACGCTGACATTTAAATCAGAGCTGTTAATATCGATAAATTGATACTAAAGCGTTCAAGCGGAAGAGACGTTTGGTTTGTGGGTTTAGTGGATAAATACCAATACGTTATGCTTGGGTAATGTTGTCAAAGACGAAAAATTGAAAGAACCCGTTTTCAAGTTAGTTGCTCTACTCGAGGGCCTTAACGATGGGTATAATTTGCTGCTTTCGAATAACGTTGTTTGCTTTTATCTCGAGCGATTCAGGCGAGTTTCTAGTTGGCCAAATGGAACATGCTGTACTTGTCGATTGTCTCTTTTTAAGGTAGTGAGTTGAGTGAACACAAAAGGTGAACATAAGAATAAGCATGAAGGAGCGAGCAATAATGGAAAAATTCGAAAAAAAGAGAAGAAAATAGAAAATAGATGAAGGAATTGTAAGAGAGAAAAAAATGAAAATTAATGAAGCAATGAGGAAATGGATGATCAAATACAAAAAAAAATTAAAGAAAGCGGACAATGAAATAAGAAAACGATTATAGATAGAAGAAAATATAACAAAGGCGTAAAGAAATCAATTTTTAAGAAATTCCAAAGAAAGTAAAAAAAAGAATAAAAGGTAGTTACTTGAAGAAGAAAAAATGAGGAAACAAAGGTATAGGAAAAGAAACTAAAGAAATTCAAATAATTATGGAAAATAAGGAAAAAGAAAAGAGAAAATTAATAAGGGTAGTAGGAATAGGTAGAAAAAATGGTAGTTGTCACTTCCTTTAAAAAAAAAACATTTTTTCTACGCGGTTAAAACTAATAACTACAGTTTGATTCAATTTTACTAGAAAATGAAGAAATATTTCTATAAAGGAAAACAGCAGTGGAAATTAAAGAAAAAACTACAACTAAAGAAAACGAATTACTGAAATGTGAAAATTTATTTATTTATTTATTTATACAGATTAAAATTACTAAAATGTTACAAAATAACTAGAATGTCACAAAACTATAAGATGTTTTAAAGTAACTATCAATTTAAAAAATCCGTATAAAGCAACACAAGAACAAGATATTAAAAAAGAATAAATACTAGAAATAGGGACGTTTTACTAAAAAGTGGAAAATTACTAGAACGTTAAAAAATGACTAAAAAGTCACAAAAATACATATAAATTTATGAAGAATACTAGGATTTATGGCAAAATAACCAGAAAGTTATAAAGTAACTACAAACATAAACACATCTTATAAAAAACTTTATTTATGTGTGTATGGATAACTTATACTAAGGGGTATTAAAAATTACTAAAAAGTGAAAAAAGTTACTAGAAAGTGAAATAATAACAATTTAAAAGGTCCTATGAAGCAACAGAAGAATAAGAAATTAAAGAACAATAAAAACTAGAAATATGGACGATTTACTAAAAAGTGGAAAATTACTTTAATGTTACAAAATAACTATAAAGTATCGAAAATACCTAAAAATGTATAAAAATTACTAGGACATATAGGAATTAACGGGAATGTTGTTATAATGTAACTAGAAACACAAAAACATCTTAAAAAACACTCGATTTCTGTATGAACTAATGAAACATTATGGAAAAATATTTAAAAAGCTATTAAAAAAAACAGCAAATGGAAAAATTTTACTAGAAAAATAAAAAACTAAAAGTTGTTTTAAAGTAACTATGAATTTAAAAAATCTCTATGAAGCCAAACAAGAACAAGAAATTAAAGAAGAATAAAAACTACAAATAATGACGATTTACTAAAAGTGAAAAATTAGTAGAATGTTAAAAAATGCCAAGAAAGTCACAAAAATACCTAAAATTTTATGAAAATTACTAGGATTTATAACAAAATAACCAGAATGCTATGAAGTAACTAGAAAGTAGCGAAAATCCCAAAAAATTTATGAAAATTACTAGGTTTAATAGAAAAAAAATCAGAAAGTTGTTATAAAGTAACTAGAAACATTAAAACTTATAAAACAAAATCGATTTATATATGTATTGATGAAAGGTAGTAAAATGTATGAAAAATAACTAGAAAGTGAAAAAATGTTACTAGAAAGCAAAATAAGAACTAGAAGTTGTTTTAAGAAACTCGAAATTTTAAAAAACCCTATGAAGCAACAGAAGCATAAGAAATTAAAGAATAATGAAAACTAGAAATGAAATCAGAATTTACTAAAAAGTGAAAAATTACTAGAATGATAAAAATGACTAAAAAGTCACAAAAATACCTACAAATTTATGGAAATTTCTAGGATTTATAGCAAAATAATGTATGTATGGATGACTGATACTAGAGGGGATTAAAAAAGACCAGAGAGTGAAAAAAAGTTACTAGAAAGTGAAATAATAACTAGTAGTTGTTTTAATGTAACAAGAAATTTAAAAATCCCTAGGTAGCAACAGAAGAATAAGAAATTAAAGCAGCATAATAACTAAAAATAAGGAGAATTTCCTAAAAAGTGAAAAATTACTAGAATGTTATAAAATAACTAGAAATTTACGAAAATACCTAAAAACTTATGAAAATTACTAGGTTTTATAGAAAAAAAAATCAGAAAGTTGTTATAAAATAACTAGAAACATTAAAACATATCATAAAAAAATTCAATTTATGTATGTATTGATGAAAGGTAGTAGATTGTTTCAAAAAAAACTAGAGAGTGACAAAATGTTACTAGAAAGTAAAATAAGAACCAGAAGTTGTTTCTAAGGAACTAGGAGTTTTAGAAAACCCTATGTAGCGATAGAAGAATAAGGATTTATAGAATAATAAAAACCAGAATTTACTAAAAAGTGAAAAATTACTAGAAAGTTAAAAAATGTCTGGAAAGTCGCAAAACTATCTACAAATTTATGAAAATTACTGGGATTTATAGAAAAGTAACCAGAAACGATAAACATAAACCATAAACACATCTTATAAAAAATTGGTTTATATATGTATGAACGACCGATACTAGAGGGTATTAAAATTTACCAAAAAGTGAAAAATGTTACTAGAAAGTGAAATAATAACTATTAGTTGTTTTAATGTAACTAGACATTTAAAAAGCCCTAGGAAGCAACAGAAGAATAAGAATTTAAAAAAAAATAAAAGCTAGAAATTATGTCGATTTACTAAAAAGTTGAAAATTACTAGAATGGTACAAAATAACTTGAAAGTCACAAAAATATCTCTTCAAATTTATGAAAATTACTAGGATTTATAGAAAAAACTAGAAGGTTGTAGAAAGTAACTAGAAACATAAAAACATCTCATAAAGTAAAAAAGGAATGAGAAGTAAACAATAAATTATATTAAAAAAAAACGACGAGTTAATAAAATATGAAAACGTATAAAATCTAGAAATTTACAAAACACCTAGAATGTGAATAAAATAATTTTTATTTGATGAAAATGATTTAAGTTTATAAACAAATAACTAGATAGGTTATAAAGTATTAAAATTAAAGAGAGTAAAAGAAGAAAGAAAGAAGAAGAATGTGAAATTAAAGAAGAACAAGAACTAAAAATAAAGGCGAATTATTAAAAAGTGCAAATTTAGTAGAATGTTACATAACAATTAGAAAGTCACAAAATTTTCTACAAATTTAAGAAAATTACTAGAGTTTATGAAAAAATAATCAGAATTGGTAAAGTTAAATAGAGCATAGAAAGAAAAACTAGAAGTATGAAATAAAGTAAAAACGAATGAAAAATAGAGGCGGAAATGATACAAAAATTATTGATGAAACTGTAAAACAGAATCAAGCAACAGAAATGGAAGGAATTAAAAGAGAACACGAAAAACTTAATTAGATAAATAAGAAAACATAATTGACTAGACTTAAAAAAGTATTAATAAAAGAAAACCTAATTAACTAAGTTGAAAAATGTGACAACGTAAAAATTTAATTGACTATTTAAAAAAAAAAGAATCAACAAGAAAAATATGTTTTTCTCAATTATCTAAATTCAAAAATTTATCAAAAAGAAAAAATAAACATAATTAACTGAATTAAAAAATGCATTATCAAAAAAACACATAATTAACCACTTCTTCCTGGAGGCGTTCCAATTACCGTTGTACGTGACCGTGACAGAAACGATAAAACTGGCAAAAATGAATGAATTTTAAACATTTTTAATTATCCTGTTACTAGTTTTAATCGATGTAAACATAAAATTTTCATATTTTGGAGATCAAGTAATACAAATGTTCAGATTAAAGAACGTTTTTTTTGTTTAAAAAATGTTTATTTCTTTTCACAAATTTTGAATTTTTGATAAATTTCCAATATTTTCGTTGATTTATACAAATTGTGCTATTCCAGAAAAAAAAGTTTTAAATTTCAAAAATTCGTAATGTTTTAGCATTATATTAAAAATATATTCCTACAAAAATTTAGGAAAAAATTATACAAAATTTATTTTTTTAAATTGTAAAAAGTAAACATTTTTTAATGGGAATTTTTTTATTTTTGACCATTTTAATCTTAAATAGCTGACCAGAAAATACGAGTTTCGTACATTAAAAAAATATACAAGATATATGAATTTTGACCAGTTACTTGACTTTAAAATCACGTCTACAGACAGACAGGTAGACAGACAGACAGACACTTTAAAAAAAACATTTTGTCGGAATCAGAAGTTCTCAAAACGTGGAGAGAAATGTGTAAATTAATAAAATGTGTTTAATATTTTGATAATTTACCCAAAGATTGAATAATAATCCCACAATTTAAATTTGATTATATAAATTTCGCACTCATGTTAAAATGCACAATTTTCGAAATTATATCCCAATTTCCATTTTGCACTATCACATAAATTTTTCTCATATTAATCTTGTTCCGTACATTAATAAATATAAAATATTTCAAGATTGTAAATTAATAAACGTTAAGGAAGAGTAATTAGCATTCTAAATTATCAGGAAGCTGTAATTAATTAAATTCGCAATGTTTAATTTCCTCAGTCGAATAAAAATTGTACTCGAAATTTTAAATTTTCTAGACTCGTATTTCACTTTCTAATTTTTATTTCACACTATATTTATTGTGAGTAATAAATTTTCCATGGTATCAAAATACAATTATAGAAACTTATCATTTTTATAAAGCATTCAATAATCAGTATCTTAATTTATTTCATTTAATCGTTAATAAATAATTTATCTTTTGTTTGTCTAAAATAATTAATAATCAAACATTTTTTTTAATTACAGATAGAAACAGTTCTTGTTATAGATTATTGGGAAATTTGTTTGAACCTCTTTAAAAAGTTACATTTAAGCTCACCGGAAATTTTTTGTGTATTATTATTATTATTATTATTATAGCATTTTATTATTATTATAATTATTATCAGTAATACTTTTACTGTAATAAGTAAATATACATAGAAAGCATTTATTAATTTATTTATTACGAAAGAATGTATAGAAGTAACGTATGAAAAATAAATAAGTTACAAAGTCTCAATCAATACTAATTTAAAATGTTAAAAAGAGGATGTAGGATTAAATTTGTTAATAAAATCGATAGGTTTCAAATAAGGAATATTATTTTTACAAAAGAAACATTTTTCTTATTAGTTAAAACTATTATCGAAATTTTTAATAAATGCAGTAAAATAAAAAGGGATTTTCAAAATTTATTGATAATAGAATACCCAAAAATAACACATATATGTATCCATTAATTTTTCATTTAAAAAAACTGAAACATTTTTCTGAAAGCAAGAATTAAAAAAATTAATTTTGATTAATTTAAAAAAAATGATTTTCTGACTTCTTTTCTTATGATTTTGAGTAAATAACTTTTCTTAATTGAAAAGTTTTTAAACTATTTGAACAATTTTAAAAGAATTATTAATTATATTTTTTAAAAAGTATTTGGAATTTCTTACCAATGTTGTTTTTTAATGTTTGATAATTTTCTTTAATTCAGGAACTAAAAAATTTAACTTTATTTAGTTAACTAAACTAAATTAAATTAACTAAATTAACTTAATTATCAAATAATATTTAAAAAACAATTCTTGAGGATTCTTTTAAAAAATTTAATCATAGTCTAATCCTGGAGAATATTTTAAATTAAATTTTTTTTTTTTAAATTATTTGTCTTAAAATTCTGTCTAAAAAGTTTGCTTTTAAAAATAACTAAAGGTTTCTGCCCATTTTAGTTTTTTAACATTTTTTTTTCCAATTGCAAATATTTTTTTCAATATTTAAAAAATACTAGAACACTTTTTGCACCTATATTTAAATATTTATTAATTTTTAGTCAAAAAATATTAAATTACTTATATTTAGATAATAATAATAAGAAATAAAGCTTAACTATAATTTTTCAAATTTAGTGCCATAATTTAAATTTTTGACGGTGGCGCCGATATAGTTTCAATAAATTCCGCATTATAAAGTTGGCACTCCTGCTGTTATTAAAAGTTATGTTTTCATCTTTATAACCTCAAATTCAACCAAAGCAGGTTTTTAAGAAATTTTTCTGTTTAAAACCTAGAACTATAAATTAAAAATATATGTTTGATATTATAAAAATATATAAATTATGTAAGTGGATAATATTGCTAGATGTGGGCCACAGAAAATAAGAGTAGTATAACTATAAATAGTGTATTCTATTGTACAGAAACAGATCTCAATAAAGATTAATTAAATTTTTAAAAAAATCATAACCTCAAAATATGTGTCAATTTCACACGCGACCACAAGAATCTGTCTTTGAAATTGAACAAAGAATTAAATATTGATTAAAATATCGAATAATAATAATAATAATTAAAATTCGAATAATAAAATATTAAATATATTAACTGCAAGATGAGTAAACTGTTTGATGAAAAAAAGTCGATAAGTATAGTGATGGTTGGACGTCATCAGAGCGTGAAATTCATGGCATCACGAGTACCATTATGGTCGTGTTAAAAACGTCTAAGCTATTAACAAACCATCGATAAAAGTCGAGTTTCTCAAGATCAATATCTCGGCAAAGAAGGAATTTCCATTGAATTTAAAGACATTTGTCTCAAGTCCTTCGATAAATGATCAAATCCTCACTAGTTCAATTAATGTTTCTCGTATTTCGATCGAGGAAAAAAGAGAAAGGCGATGCTCCTTGGAAAGTCTGGGCAAATGAAGGAAAAAAGATCGTAATTTAAGGCTACTCGTGTAACAAACAGGGAGGCAATTATTATCTTTAAAATCGTTTATAATAGGACAAGGAAATGTAATATTTTCTTGACTTTGGCCCCATTTATTGATATTAACGAGAGTTGTTTGGCAAATTTAATAGTTATGCATAAAACATTTTAAATGATGTGTTGTAAAATAGAATTTATTGCTAGTAAATTGGCAATAATTAGATAATTAGTTGCAAGTTGATTAAGAAATTTTACTATTTATAGTTCGGTTTTGTATAAATGTGGCCATTTTAAGATAAAGATAAAGCGATTAGTTCCTTTCTCGATTAGATGCTGTGTTTGTTAAGAAAATAAAAAATAAATCGAGAAATATATGTGTATTTAGATTGTAGAATTTGTTTATATGTATAAAGCAAATAATGTAGCAATTTTTACAATTGTATATGTGTTTATAAAGCGAGATTTAAACTTGTATTTGTATATATACGTAATCTTTCACGTGCATACGATAAGACCGATTTATTTAAATGATCATGAGGAATTTCCTTTGCTCGTAATCACGCACTCAGAACAAGTCAATGTCTTCTCTGTTGAAAATGGAATGAAAATATGATAGAGACCTTAAGACTGGAGAATGTTCAAAGCTTAAACTGCTGGTGCCGAGCAAATATGTAAATAACGCTGTGAATTAGCAGGAAAAAATTTAAATTATAGTAATAACCGAGGAGAGCAAACATGTGTGCAAAAAAATGTAAAATACGGGACGAAAAATGACAAAATATTTTTTTCTCTTGATTAAATAAAGTTTTGTGTCGAAACTTTGAAATTTTGATCAAGGAAAATGCGATTTTGTAATTTTGAAAATATGTGAAACTTAAAAGTGTATTTTTAGATAAAAAATATTTACAAAAAAAATTTCTTTTAGAATTGCTTATTTGAATAAGATAAGAAAAATATTTTCTATAAATAAGAAGATTTTCTTCTTGTATCAATTTTTGTATTTTAATAATCTTTAAATCTCGATTAGTAAAATACTAAAAAAGAAAAAAAATACCATAAAGTGAAAAAATAATTTGAAAATAAAAGAAATAACTAACTAATTTAACAAAAAAGTGACAAAATAACTAGAAATTGAAGAAAGTAAATAGAAACTTATGTAGAATAAATAGAAAATTTAAAACGCAATTTGGAAACAGACAAATTTAAAAATGAAAAATATAATTGAAATTAAATAACGAAAATTAGTAGAGTGAAATTTATAACTAGAAAGAGAAGAAAATAATTCAAAATTGATTAAAAAGAAGGAGTCAATTTGAAAGAATTAAACTGTGGAATCAAAAAATGTTAATAGCAAAAGAAGATAGCTAAAAAATAAAGAAAGATCATTGAAAAATGAAAAAAATAAATTAAAGATTTTCAAAAATAAGAGAAAGAAAAAACGTGAAATTAAAAACGTGTATTTAAAAAATGTATTTTAATCGCTGGAAAGTCAAAAAATAACTTTGAAATAAAGAAAAAAATTTTCCGTTCCCGGAAAGAGAGAAATGTTGGAAAAATAAAGAAAAAAGAATTTTAAATAAAAGGCAAAATTAATAGAAAGTAGAAAATATTTTTTAAAGTTAAGAAAAATCACTAGAAAAGTATGAAAATTACTAGAAGATTAAAAATACGTCTAGAAATTAAACAAATACTATAAATTCAATAGAAATTTTTAATCGAAGATGGAACTAATATAAAAATAACAAGAAAACAAAAGAGAAAATTTTTAAAAAAGGAAAACTTTCTAGAATTTAACCAAATAAACTAGAAAAAATAAATAGAAATTTATGAAAATTAACTTAAAATTTTTAAGAATAATATAGAAATTGTGAAAAATCTGAAAATTGAATAAATGAATAGAAACTAAAAAAAGATAACTAGAAAAATTTGCACAGATAAATTAAAAGAAAAAATATTGACACATTGAAAAAAGATAGAAAGTTGAATTAAACTTACTTGAAAATGAAAAAATACTTAAAAGATTAAGATTAAAAAATAATTTTAAAATGTTAAAAGATTACTAGTAAGTCAAAAAATTATTATAAAATTAAAACGAATAAGAGAAAAAATCGCTAGAAAATGTCAAAATACCAAAAAAACTTCAGAATGTATCTATAAATTGATGAAAAACAGTCGCTCAAATTTAATACCATATTATTCTGAGAGGGGAATATAACTAGAGAAAAAAACGAATTAGGAAAAAAATATACAAATGACTGGTAAGTGAAAAAAATAATTAGGATTTGCGATAAATAATTAGAATTAGTAGAAGAACTAGAAGATTAAAAAAATCTAGAAATTGACGAAAAGTTACTATGAAATATCTATATTTTAAAAGAATTTGGAAAAAATTAAAAAATCACTAATATGTAAAAAAATAACTAGAATTTCAAATAAATAACTAGTTTTTAAAATTGAATTAATGAAAAGTGAATTACTAATTTAAATTAGTCAGTGTTTCTACGAAATTTTAGTTAAATTTCACGATTTAATTCAGTAGTCTGGATGATTTTGACTAAATTTTTAGTGAAAAATTATTAAAAATTAATGTAATTTTTTACTAATTGTAGGAGTGACTTTGTACTAATTTAAATTTAGAGAGTAGAATTAATAAAAAACTATTCAGAAAATGAGAAAAACCTAATTCTATATTATATTATTAATTAAAATATTTGAAAAATAAAAAGTTGAGTAATAACTAGAAAATAAAAAAATTAGGAAAAATGCCTTGAAAAAGAAAAAATTACTTCAAGTTTAAGGGAATATCTAGAAATTGAAAAATATTGCTTTAAAGAAAACAGAATTTAAAAAAATAAAGAAATGAAAAAACTTTCATTTTATGAAATAGCTATTATGACTTAAAGTTGTTCCAAATTGTAACTTCATACACTAAAAAATTTACATCCGTTGGTCCTGTAAATTTTCTTTTAATCTACATATTTTATCATAATTTTAATTTAATTAAAAAATTAAAGACGTGTTTAAGGAATGAAAAACTTTAGAGATATTTTTAAAAATAATTTTTACTGATTATTTTGATTAATTATTTATCACTGAAATAAAAAGTTTTTACTCAAAATAAAGAAAAAATATATCTAAGCATATTAAGAAATTACAAAATATACGTGAACAATATAAAATTAATTCCAGCCTTTAAGTAAATTTAGTATATATAGTTTTACAATACTAATATTTTTAATTAATGGAAACGTAAAAAATATTATTTTTAATCAATTTGCTTTTTGTATTTTAAAATATTCGTGAAATTCTCATTGATTGAAGCAACTTTTTTTTATTAGAATTTTATTTCTTAGTTTAAGAATATTTTTAAGAAAATTTGTCTAATCAACTTATCTTAGTATAAGAATATTATTAAGAAAATTAGTAAGAAAATAAATAATTATAAAATTTTATATAATTGTATAAAAATCTGACACGATATTAACGGAAAAAACTAAGGAGAAAAAATTTAAGGTTATGTAAGGTAGTTTTATCTCGATTATAAGTTCATTTTTAATGTGGCCTATTCAAAATCAGATTCTTTTGAATATTTTCGATTGGATCAAGACTTAAACATCAAAAGTTTGCATTAAGTGTTGATCCTCTTTGTTTATTTTCATTCTAAACATCGAAAATATAACCTAAAATATTTTGCTGTTTATATCCCTTTTTTTCATATTGCGTCACAAGTACAAAATATGTTATTCAGTATTTCAATATTTAATATTTCAATAAAAGTCGTCTTTAGCAATAATTATTAAATAAAACAGTTTTCAAAACAAAATAATCAAATTTATTCTAAAAACTAAACACTCACAGAAATGTTAATTAAGGCTAATAAATCAGTGACGTAACTGGGAGGGCAAGGACCCTGGGGCAAAAAAAGAAAATGGGGCCCCAATTATATAATAATTATTTACAAGTTTAAATTATTCATTCAATCATTCTGTACACACCTGACATTTGTCACTAGATTTTTTTCCCTTTAAAATTTTAAATCATATTTCACCTTTATAAAATGTTCTCAAATTTTAAATTTATAGCAATTTTAATTTCTCAAAATTTCAGTTGATGTGAACATATAATGATTAAAAGTTAAATAAATCCACGTTTTAAACATACTAAATTTCAATCAATTTACAAAATTTCTTCAATTTTTAATCATTCTCTTCTATTATCATTTCAATTACTAAAACTACAATTTTGTACTATTTTGATCATTTTTCTATTATTTTCTGCAATTTTTAATTGATTTTAATTTGTTTCTCTAAATCTTAAATTTACCTTTTTAAATTTCAATTATTTTATTTAGTTTTTGCAATCATTTTTAAAATTTTAATTATTTTTTCCTTGACATTAAATCAACTTAATTATTTATTCCTAATTTCTATATTATTCATCCCAAAATTAAATTAATTTTTATAATTTACCATTATATTTGTCATTTTGCAATTATTATTTTCAATTTTAAATAACTTCCATAATTTCTGAATTCATCCCCTCAGCATTTAAATATATATCTCAATATTTAATTAGTTAGTTCAATTTTCAATTATTTCTTTCAATTTTCTCTCATTCATATATTATTTTGCAATTATTTTCTCCGTATTTTAATATTTTCATTATTTTTCAATTCATTTCTAACATTTTCAGTTAGTATATTAAATTTAAATTATAGTCATCAATTTTTCATGTTTTAAACGATTTTTCAATTATTTTTTTCGCTAAAAAATAAATTCAGCAATTTTTTTATTATTTTATTCAATTTCTAATTACGTTAATTCTTTTATGCATAATTTTCAAAATTTTCAATTATTGATCTAAAATTTCAATTATTTTCATAAATTTTCGATTATTTTTGCGATTTTTTAATTATGCTCTGTAATTAAAAAATTTTAAGCAATTTTGTAATTATTTTCTTTTATTTAATATTATCTTCTATGATTTTATCAATTATTATTATTATTCCTCTCATATTTTATTGATTTTTTTTTATGTTTATTTATTTACATACATAAACGGGCGAGAAAAAAATTTTTTTTTTTTATTAAAAATTTTTTCATCATATTTTAATTTTTTTCTCAATTTTAAATTATTAACAGTATATTTCATTTATTTATTTCAATTTTAAATTATTTGTATTATTTTTTAATTATTTTCCGCGATTGTTAATTACAATTCTCAATTTTTAAAATTGATTATTTTCTAAGATTTTTAAGTATTTTTCTCAAATTTCAATTATTTTGTATATATTTAAAAAAAATCTGTAATTTTTTCAATTATTTTACTCAAATGTCATTATTTTTTTACAACTTTAATATTGCTTGTATAATATTTCAAATATTTTCTTCAAGTTTCAAATTTTAAAATCATGTTTCAATTACTTTTTTTATTTATTTTAATTTGTTTCAATAAGTTCCAAAAACTGTTTATTAATTATCTTAAATTTAAATTTATTTCAGCTTTCTTCAATTCTTTTCATTAATTTTTAATTATTCCCATTTTTTTCAATTAATTTCCTAGATTTTAAAGTATTTTTCTGAAATTTCATTTTTTTTTCTATTTTGTAAAAAATGATGCTTTTTTTCAACTATTTATTTCAAATTTCATTTGTTTATAAATTATTTTCTTTTTTTTAAATGCATTTCTAAGTTTTTCAAGTAATTTTCTAAACTTTCAATTACTTTGACATAAAAAAAAATTTGTAATTTTTTCAATTATTTTTCTTAAATTTAAATTATTCTTTTCTAATTTATAAAAAATGTTCAATTTCTTTAATTATATATTTCAAATTTCATTTATTTATTTCAATTTTTAATAATTTTTATCATTTTTCAATTATTTTCCTCGATTGTTAATTATTATTCTCAGTTTTTAAAATTAGTTTTTAAGATTTTTAAGTATCATATTATCAGTAAATAAAATAAATTCTGTAATTCTTTGAATTATTTCACTTAAATGTAATTATTTTTTACAACTTTAATATTGCTTGTAGAATATTTCAAATATTTTTTTCAAGTTTCAAATTTAAATAATTTTTCAATTATTTTCCAAAATTTATTTACTTTAATTTTTAATTCTTTTCATTTGTTTTATAATACCAAAAATTTTAAACTATTTATCTGACATTTTAGATATTTCATTTAATTTTTAATTATCTAGATTATTTTCTCTAATTTTTAATTATTTTCGTTCATTTTCATAATTTCCAAAATGTTTTTAATTATTTCTTTTTTTACTTAAAAATTATTCTCTTCAATTTTATAATATATTTCTCTTTTTTCATTTATTTCCTCTAATTTTAAATTATTATCTTTTTTCTCAATAAACTTCTGAAAGTTTTAGGAATTTTTCTGAAATTTTTTTCAACTTTCCTTTATTTAAAATATATTATGCAATATTTTCAATTAGGTAGTTTCTCAAATTTTAATTGCTTTTTCCCAATTTTCCATTATTTTCTCTAATTTTTTATTATTCAATTTTTATCAATTTATTTTTAAGATTTTCAAGTATTTTTCTCAAATTTAATTTATTTTCTTTTGTTTTAAAACATTTCTATATTTTTCAAATTACTTTTTCTAATTTTCAATTGATTATTTTTCTATTCATTTTGTAAAATTTGCAATTATTTACTGAGTTTTTTAATTCTCAAATTTTATAAACTTTGTCCTAAATATGGAAGAAACAATTTACAACCAATCCGTGGTGGTGATAACACAAGGTGTAAAAACTAATCGTGCTCCAACGCCCGTTGTTTAATTTAGTCAAACTTTAAATTACTAAATTAGTAAAATTTTTAGAATTTTTTGTTGTTGTTAAAGGTCTAGTATGGTTGATCAAGGGCCCCGGGCACTGCCCCACTTTGCCCCTTAACAGTTACGCTACTGTAATAAATGTATCAAATTTGTCAATACTAATAAAACATAAAATAAAATTGTTACCAAAATTGATACTAGAAAACGAAATAGCAGGTATGAAAACAAAAACAATATTATAAACAGAAAAAAAAGTGCATTAAGAAAGTAAATTAGATTACGAAAAAAGCAATTGTTTGATAAAAGTTGAGAAGTGAGAAAGTCATGTGACTCAATATACACTTGAAAGTTATACATATTACGTCATTTCTAATCATTCGAAACATGCGGTAATATTAATAATTTTTCTGGATGAAAATTGCATAACAAGTCGATATAAGAAAATTGTCTACGTATAGTATATATATATATACAAGAGAGCCCGCTTTCCATATGTAAGAAAGGATTGAGTTTAAAACTGGGGGCTGTAGTCGGAACTAATGCGTGAAATGGAACCGATACCACTTTATCATTGAAAAGATGTAGTGTATCAAGATAATAATTCTTGCAATCGAGAAAAGCTGTTCGTCGTAAGAATATATATTTATACATATATATATATATATATATATATATATATATATGTAGCAACTAAACTCGATTACTTCTTGTTTCGATTGCTTAATCAGTCTCGATTTTGATCAAAGAGATTTGTCACATTTGTGTGCGTGTGTCTAATTACGAATATAAATTATTGTTCTCTTCTATATATATCTATTCTCATTTGTATAAAATACTCTGTACATTTCGTTTGTCATAACTGAATAAAAAATACTTAATTTGTTCAAATCGAGTTTAATTACTGTTCTGGGTTAAAATCCGCAATCTCAAATTTGAGGTTATGTCAGTGGTTTCAAGAATCTTAAATTAAAATCTTTTTTGAATTAAAAAATTCCATAGATCTAATTTTAAACCGGAAATTATATCCTCGAGATAGTAGTAAAAACAGAAATTAGTTTTTTTTTCTAAATTACGGAAATTAATGATAACTAATTGAGATCGATTACAGTAGTAAAGTACTGATGAATGAGTAAACGCTGAATCGTTTCCTACCAAGCCTGGGGCAAGGCCGAACTTAGACTTGTCTCGCCGTGGGCCACGATCTCTCTGATCTTATGAATGAATCGCCGTGACTTGTAGTCTTGCTTATGTTCCTACTCACACGTATTATGCACTCTCCAAGTTCAAACCTCACTCTACAAAAAACCTCATTTTAATTTTTCTTAAAAAAAAAACTCGTTTCATTCACGGAATCTCGAAACATGAAGAGACTTTTGAACGAAGAAAATATAATCTGGTTTGATAGTATGACCAATATCGATCTCTTCTACTGAAAAAGTCTTTGATTTTAAACCAAACAGAATAAAAAGTAAGTGGGTGAAAAAAAAAAAGTTTCACTTCCAAGTAAGCAAAATAATTTGCTTCCTCATAGAAAATTTTAATTTTAGAATTTAAAAAAAAATTGCAAAAAATAATTGAAATTAAACAAAATAATTAAATTAATAAATAATTAAATTAATAAATAATTAAATGCAGATTAATTGAAAAAAAATTAAATTCATTAAAAATTGGAGAAAGTAGTTTAAAAAATCATAGAATTGGAATAAAATGATTGGAAATTAAGATAAATAATATAATATTGAAAAAAATAATTGAAAATATTAGATAGGTAATATATTTTAGATAAATGAAAGCTAAAGAAATTTTCAGAAAAATACTTAAAACTTTCAAAAGCTCATAAAAAAAAGAAAATAATAAAAAATTTAAGAAAATAAATGATACAAGATAAACATAATTTGAAATTGCAAAAAATAATTTTGAATTAAACAGAAATAATTAAAAAGTTTTTGGAAATTACGAAAAAGAACGAAAGTAATTGAAAATTAAAGAAAATAATATAAAAAAATCATATAAATAATTGAAAATTGAATGAATTAATTGAAATCTCAGATAAATAATTTAAAATTTTGCAAAAATTATAAAAGAAATGAAAAAAATTGAAAATTAAAGGAGATAAATTTTGAAGACAATGATTTTCAATTTGAAACTTGAAAAAAATAATTGAAATATTATACAAAGAATCATAAGTTGTAAAAAAATAAATGAAATTTGAGTGAAATAATTGAAAAAATTAAAGAATTTTTTTTAATTAAAAAAAAAATAATTGAAATTTGAGATAAATACATGAAGATATTAGAAATCAATTGAAAAAAATGAAAATAACTAAAAATTGGAGAAAAGAATTGAAGAAAGCTAAAAATATATGGAATCTACGATAATTAATAAAAAAAAACAATTGGAAAATTATGAAAGCAAGTAAAAATAATTAAAAATTGAAGAAAATAACTGAAATGTTAGAATAATACTTAAAAATTTTAGAAAATAATTGAAAAATAATACAATTAATTCAAAATTTAAAAAAATAATTAAAATATATTGAATATAATTTAAGTATGAAAGATTGAAAACAATAAATAAAATTTGATAGAAATAGTTGAAAAAATCATAGAATATATGTTTAAAAAAAAGAAAATAACAAAATTACTTGAAAAATTTTAATTAAAGATAATTAAAAAATCGCAGAAATAACGAAAATTAATAAAAATAATGAATGTAATTATAAATTAATGAAAATCAAGAAAAATTGCAGAATTTATTTTTAAGCAAAAAAAAATAATTGAAAAATCGTTTAAAAAATTGAAAATTGAAGACGTTAATCTAAATTTGAGATAATAATTGAAAATTCAGGAAATTAAGGAAAAAATAATGAAAATATTAAAAGATGGAGAAAATAATTGCAAAATAATAAAAAAAAAATTAAAATTGAACAAAATAATTGAAAATTGAGATATATATTTGAAATTTCAGTAAATTAATTCAGATATTATGAAAATAATTAAAAATTGAAAAGTTATAATTGCAAAATGATAAAAATAATGGTAAATTAAAAAAATTAATTTTAAAATTTAGCAATAAATAAGTAAATTGATTCAATGTCAAGACAAAAATAATTACAATTGGAAAAGTGATTGAGAAAACTAAACAAAATAATTGAAATTTGAGGAAGGTGAATTTAAGATTTAGTGAAACAATGTAAAAACAATTGAAATAATTAAGAAATGTTGAAAATAGTTGAAAAATGATAAAAATAGTACAAAATTGTATTTTAAGTAATTGAAATCATAATAGAAAATAATGATTAAAAATTAAAGAAATGTTTAAACCACTTCAAATTTAGTATTTTTGAAACGTGGATTAATTGAACTTTTAATCAATGAAGATTCACATTAACTGGAATTTGAAAAAATTAAAATTGCTATAAATTTAAAATTTGAGAACATTTTAAAAAGGTGAAATATGATTTAAAATTTTAAAATATTAATTAGGGCCTTATTTTCCTTTTTGCCCAAGGGCCCTTGCTCTTCTAGTTACGCCACTGTACCAAAATATCACATAGATTATGTTAATTAATCAAATTTAACAACAGAAGTGAACAAAAAATAATAATATAATTTTATATTATTTACGTCACGTATTAAAATACAGTAATTTTGAGGTTAAAAACTAATTACTCAATTTATTATCATATGATAACATAGAAAGCTGAAGTACCAACATTTTCAAATTCTTCACAATCAACAAACTAATTTATGTTTCATCAAATATTAAAAAAAAAGTTAAAATGATCCAAAATCACATTATAAAAACCATAATATAATATAATTATAATAATTTTCAAAATCGGTAAATTTATTCTTCTTCACTTTTTTAATAAACAGAATTTTGTCTACTATTCTATTAAATTAATTATTTTCCTTATGTAAAATTTTGATATCATTAGAGTAAAATTCCTGTATAAAACAATCATTAATTTTATATTTTACTTTATGTTTGTATAATGTGATTTTGGATAATTTATAACATAACGCCTTTTTTTTTTAAATATTTAATAAAACATAAATTAATTTGTCGATTGTAAAGAATTTTAAATTCCTGGTACTTCAGTTTTCTATGTTATCATATAATAATGAATTGAACACATTTAGTCTTTAACCTCAAAATTGCTGTATTTTAACACGTAAATAATTTGTCGTTTTTGTCTGTTATTTATATTACTCTCAAGTTTTTTTACTTCCAATGTTACATTTTATTAATTAACAATAAACTTATGTCTATTATTTTTTATCATTATGTAACTTTTATCATTTTATGCCAACTTTTTAATTATGTAAATTTAAGAGTAATCTGTGTCATTTTGGTAAATAACCTCAAAATTGTATAGTATGTTATGTGTATTGAATTTGGTTTTTTGTAATTTTAGTTTCTTTTGTCCTTAGTAGGAGTCCTACATATTGATGAAATAATAAAATTTAAATAATTATTATTTATCATTTTATTATATAGTACATTAATATTACATTTTATTTATGAAAAAAATAAATAAAATTTATAAAAAAAATTAAATTATTTTGATTTTATTAATAATATTTATTATTATGTAATTATTACAAAAAAACACTAATTTCAATCGTAATAAATTAAATCCGTTTGAATGTGGATTTTGTCCAATATCGTTAATAAGTTTAAATTATTCAATTCAGTTTCTTATAATCAGAATTATTTTTTTAATTTTTAATATTGAAGTTCCTTTAATTTTACCAATTATTTTTACTCACAAACCAATTTTATAAAAAATATTTATTTATTTATTATTATTTTATTAACATTAGTTTTTGGACTATATTAAGAATGAACATTCATTAAAATAAAATTATGAATAATAGTTTAAAAAATATACTTTTAACATTCTAATTGCATTTAAAAATTATTTTTCAATAATCCTTTTTAATTTTAAAATTAGGGGAGACCGGGGCTAGTTGGTAAATAATTTCTTATTATAAATAATTTGTGTACTCATCAGGTCCAAATTTAATATTAAGGGGATGAATCGGTGAAATTTTAGCTTATCGAAATTCACGATGTTCAGGGGTACCAATTTGTTTTCTTGTGTAATTTTAGACCTAAAATTATGGGATAATGTCAAAAATATAAAAATAAATATTTTGCGGAGTTTAAGATACATATTCTTGAAAAAATGCAAATTTTGAAAATTAAACCTCTTTCACATTTTTCATTTTTTTCTATCGCCAATTTTTTGTGGACTTTTTAAATGATCCTCTACAATCTCTCGTATGGATTTTAAAATATTTTAATTTTTCAAAAAATACAAAAATCGTAAAATACTAAAATGATCAGAAATACTAGAAAAATTTGTTTTATACCTTTTGATTCTATATCTTCATTCTAGATCCAAAATAAAGTAAGAAAAAAAAAATTGGCAGCCCCTAAGCATAGGCTTACATTTTTTCGGTTTCTCATCCTAAATATTAAACTCCGTCTACAATTTTCATTATTTTTAATCGACAATTTTTTTTTACGTGATTTTAATAAATCTTTACAATCAATCATATGGATTTTGCCAAATTTCTATTTTTGAAAAAATAAAAATTCGAAAATGGTCAAAGAAGTATTGTTTTTTAATTTTTATGTAATACGATAATTCTACATCTAAAATTACGGTCCCTTACCTTAAAATAATTTTTAAAAATCTCTTCTTTATGGCAATAGGTTGGCGTTGTTGTTTTATTATTGATAAATGCGTTGATATATAAAGAACTGACTTTGTCTCGAGATTTAAATTTCATGAAATTGTAAAATATATTCAATTACATCCAATGATTGTAGTTTCAGGTACAATCTTAATAAATATCAGAAATGGACGATTTGATTCTAATGCGATGCCACACGTAATGGAAAATGTGTCTAAAACTTCAATCGAAGTTTTCACAATCAAGTGGACATGTTAGCACTTGTTAATCCCGTGCAATTGCGCACTTTCGAAAGGCTGAGTCTTCTCGAATGTAAGGATATATGTTGGACTGCAAACAGGCCATAAAATACGCTCTGATTCATTTGATTGTCTCTGAAACCCATAATTTTTCCCATTCCGTATCCTTACAACCCGGCCGACTCCAACACCTTTCTTAGATTCGAACCTGCGGGGCGAGATCGATAAGTATCCTGTAAACTGATCGTTACTACACTCGAAGAAATGCCTACTTGCTTTTAAACCCAGGAATTTATTCGATATTGAAACTGATTACATTTATCCGATCCAATACTGATACTTGACACGCTAATCACAAATTACTCCATTTGTCCAAATGCAACACGAATAATTAAAAGCCGCTCGAGATTTATTGCTAATTTACAATATCAATTAAATTCGGGTCAAATGTTAATAGCAAAACTGAACAATGAAAAATATTTATTACCACCGGACGGAAAAAAGTCTGGACTTATTTATTTCATAGGATTTATTTCTGAATTGGGTGTCAAATTGAGTAAACGACAAACTTAAAAAATAATCTGATATTAATGTGATTTATCGCTTATTTTAATAAAACAACAAAATATGATGATATTTCTAATTTTAAATTAAGTAAGTTTTCAAATTTGGCGCTATTTCGACAGTGGCGCTGAAAGTTGGAATAAATTCCGCATTGTGAAGTTGGTAGAGTTTCTGTTTGAGAGCAGCCAACGTACCAATGTTTATAACCTAAAAATAAAGTGACATTTTAATACGCGTCGAGAAGGACATTATCTTTAAAATTGAACAAACTATCCAATTTGATTTGATACTTATACATCCGAAAGGTAAGAATTGTAAAAATTGTACAACTAAAATAGAAGAAGACTAGTTCTAGAAAAAAAAAAAACGATAAAACTGCATAAACTAATTTTTTGATAATTTGTGAATGGATTTTTTTAAACAGATCTAAATCAGGACATGCTTTGAATATTTTAATCGTCCATTATAAATTGATGTAAATTATTTAAAATCAGTTATCTATAAATAAAATAATAGAAAAACTACATAACCTAAATTTTTCCCAATTATTAAAATACCGAAAAGAGTAAATAGAAACTTTTTTTAATTCATGAATATACTGATTTGAATTAGAAGACAATTTTCCGAAATGCAATAAATCTTATCAATTGAAAATTTTCTTTTAGAACTGCTTATTCGACGCGATAACCTCAAATTAAGATTTTTTATCTAGCATCAAATTTTATATTTTTAATCACTTTAGTAACGGTTTTTAAATTTCACTTAGTAAAAAACTAGCAAACAAAAAATTCTGGAAAGTGAAAAATGTTTATCAAAATCTAACAAAACAAGCCGTGGATTACTTTCATTTTTTACTTCCACATCAGCAATTAAATAATTTTTTAAAATTTAAACTTCCAATGTTTTACAAATTTAAAAATTGAGATTTATTTATTAAAATTTTGACAAAATATAAACTTTATATATACATCAATTGATTTGTTTTTGAAGCAAGGAATATGAAATTTATATATTAAAAAATAACTAGAAATTGAGAAATATAATTATAAATAAAAACTCATGAAATATAAATAGAAAACTCAAAGTCCAATTTAGAAATAAAAACACAAATTTATTTATATTGAAAAGAAGAAAAAATCTAAAATGGAAGAAAAATATCAAAATTAAAGTCAGTATTTGAAAATGAGAAATACAATTGAAATTTCGGAAAATGCAGAAAAAGAATTAAAAATTATTTTTTAATTTAAAAAAAAGGTATTAAAAGTTCAAGAGTATGATTAAAGCTTGAGAAAGTAATTGAAAATTGTAGAATCAGTTCAAAATTGATAAAAATAAGAGAAAATAAATAAATGAGAAAAATTTTTAATATTTAATATAATTATTATAAGAATTTCAATAAAATTAAAATTCTCAAATATATTTGACACAAGAAGTAAACTGAAAAAATTGACGAATCTATTTAAAATTGAAGGAAATAATTGGAAAAAATAGATGAAGTTGCGAAATTGAATATAATTAAAATTTCAAAGAATAATATAAGAAACTAAAGAATATATTGGAAAAATTGTATTATGACGAAAAATACTGTAAATTGAAAAATAATATTAGATTTTGGAAATCGCAGAAAATAATTGAAAAAATCGATTAACATTTTAAAATTAAAAGAAAATAATTGACAATTTAAAACATTTATGACCAGTATGTCATTTAAATCGACAAAAATAATTAAAGTAATTGAAAAGTATATTTTAAAAACTTGTTATTAATTGAAACTACGTTAAATAAAAATTATAATTATTAAAAGAATGTTAAAACAATGGAAATTTGAGATTTTTTAAATTAATTTTAAATAATTATGAAGAAATAAATAAATAATAATAATTCATAACAACTTTGTTTTCAACTCACTCTTTTACAAAAAACAAAACACTATTAAACGCTCCCCTTTGGAAAATGCGTATAGTTTATGGGAATTAAAATATTTTGTGATAACGTGAAATAAAAATGTCACGTGTTTTTAGTGAAGCGGTACTAGAAATTAAATGTACATTAAAAAGCAATTTACAATTTTTTGCAAAATGGAAAACATAATAATTAAATCGTCGAAGGTAATAAAGGTATAAATTCTATTTTAACGTCATAAAATCTTGAGTTTTATGACACCTAAACGCCTCAGTCCACTAAACTGAATGAGGTTTACGTCAAGTAGTAATGGACAGTGCATGTGAGACCTATATATATGTATAAATAGTCATCAAGTATTCAAAGGAAAATCCACATATTTACATCCAGAAGTTCACTCGTTTTTACAAAATGTTCATTTAACGACCATAAAGACTGTTTTCGATTATGAATAGCAATGAAAGATCAGGGAAAGCTGTTTTTACAAATTTTTGATTAGTTTTTAGACTGTGGTTAGTTTTTAAATATTTTATACATTTTCAATTATATTCCTTTGTTTTTTCAACTACTTTCTACAATTTCAAAGATAATTTACAACTTTTTGAAAAATTTTGTACCACTTTCAGTTTCATATTTCTTTTTTAATAAGTTTTCTTCATTTTAGGATTATTTTCTTCTATTTTGAATATATCCATCAATCCCTAAAATTATTTTCTACAATTTCAATTAATTTTTTCAATTTTTAACATTTTGTTTCAATTTACAATTGTAAATTAAAATTAAAATAAATTCTTTAACTGTTTTAAAAATACATACATTTTCAAATATGTTCTTTAATTTGTTTCAATTATTTTCTTTAATTTCTAATTTAATTTTCATTCTGCGAATGGTTTTTTCAATTACTTTCTTAAATTTTAAGAATAATTTTTGATTCCCAATATAATTTCGGATCTGCAATCATTTTTTTATTTCACAATTACTTTCTTCTATCTCCAGTTATTTTCATCTATTTTTAATATACATTCTTCAAAATTAAAAAAAGTGTTTATTTGTTAAATTTTAGGTAATCGATAGGCCCGACATAAAAAATTTAAATTCTAACAAATTTATGATAACTTTTAAAAAAATAAAAATGAACGTGAAATGAACTTGGTCATAAAAAAGGGTATTTTATTCTGGGATTTTTTATGCATCATAATTTTTATATGTCATAAAATATGAACAATATGAAACTTGTAATTAAAAAAATGATAAAAAGAAGATAATAAAAGCAACTTTTTACATTTTTAATATTTTACATTTTTTAAAAATATTTAATTTCTTTTAAAGTCGTTTTTTTCTTTATTCTAACTTTTTGTTTCTTGTTTCGCTGTTATTGACCTTGAAAGAGATTAGATTTTTATGTTTCAGAACATGAAATTGAAATAAATAAATAAATAAAAGTAAAGAAAAAATAGTGAAAAACAATTTTTATTTTTAATAAATTTTACTAATTTCACTTACGTACTTATATAAATTTGTTTTAAGTCACGAGTATGGTGAAATTTAGATAATTAATACAAATAATATATTTCCATTGTCAACGATTGTAAAAAAAAAACTGATAACTTTTCATAAAAATGATAAAAAGTCAAAGACGGATTTTTTCAAAATGAAGTGAGTATTTTTGCTATTTTATGGAATGTAACAGTTTTTGCTCGCAGTTTCTTTGAATTTTAAAGATCTGAAAATCTGATTTCGAATTCTTAGTCAGCGATATGGATTAAAAAATACTATTTATATCGAAATTATAATTTATTAAAGGACGTTTTCTCCATTTACATAACCTCAAACTAGAAAGGCGTTTTTCACCCTAAACAAAAATACTATTAAAATCAATTTCACAAAATTTTGAAAGACCCTGTTGTGCATTTTTCAGAAAAAATTTGGTTAAGAGTTTCTGCTTTTTTTAAATATCTTTAAAATCTGTGATTTTCATTTAATCTTAACAAATGTTTCAGCGAGAAAAATGAGCTATTGTTAGTTAAAATTAGATGAAAATTACAGAGTTTAACTGGATTAAAAGAAAAAACATAATAATTAGTATTTGACAACAAATCTAAGCTTAAACTAATTTTTTCTGAAAAATGTAGAACTGTGTCTTTCAAGAAATATTATTGATATTAAAGAACGAAAACTTTGTAATTGAAATTAAATTCGTCGAATTTTTGTCTTTTAAGAAGATTAATTTCTTTGTGCGTCACGTAATCTGAACAAATAAAATTTGATAAGGTTTTTAGTACTGTTTTTTGTCAATAAAGGAGGCATAAAAACTAGTATACATAAAGAATTAAATTGTAATGTAGGATTTATTTCAATAAAGAAAAAAAGAAAAAATTACAATTTCTGGTAAATTTTTTATTATTTTAAGTCAGAGCTTCATTCAGTACTTTGATAATAACTTAGAAATAGTAAGGTTACACAAATCTTCAAATGCTAATCATTCTTTTATTATTATGATTTTAACTATTTACTATGATTTTTATCAATTTTCATAATTTTGCAATTATATTTTCTTCTATTTTTAATTATTTTAAATATTTATCAATTTTTCAACAAAATACATTCTTCAATTTTTTAAATTACTTGTTCAGTCTTAATTACTTTCTTCAATGTTAAAAATGTCGGTATCTATAAATTATTGTTTTCCTTTTTCAATTTATTTCTTTACTTTTCGATTATTTTTACAAATTATAATTATTTTCTTTCAAATTACAATTGATTTCTTATGTATCGAATTATAAATGTAATTCTAATTATTTGTTTCAATATTCTCAATTATTGTTTTCCAATATTATGTTTCAAATATTTTTCACTATTAAAATCTGTTTTGTAGTTTCAGTTACTTTATTTAATTTTTTTTTTTCTTAAAATATTAATTGTATTTTTTAATTATTTTATTGACGTTATTCTATTTTCAAAAAATTTAATTTATCTTAAACATATTCTTTAATTTTGCCAATTACTTATCCAAAATTTCAATTTTGTTCTATTTTCATTTATTTTAAATATATTCTGTAATTTTTCAATCTTTCTTCTCAGATTTTAATTCTTCATTTCAATTATTTATCATCCTGAACTTCTTTTCTCCAATTTTTAATTATTCATCTCAAATTTCAAATATTTTCTTCAATATTCAATTAGTTATATAAGTTTTTAATTATTTTCATCAATTAAAATTTTTTAAATTACTTTTTAATTATTCTTCTTTATTTTAAATACATTCTGCAATTGTTTCAATTAATTTCAATTATATTAACAAATTTTCAATTATTTTCAATCTTTTTCATTAAATTTCTACATTTTTAATTAATTGCCTTTAATTTTAAATATTCCTTTCAATTTTAATTATTTCTATAAAGTTGAAATTAGTTTTTTTAATTTTTAATTTCTTAAATTATGTCTGAATTGATTTCCTGAATTTCCAGTTATGTGTCTCAAATTTCAATTATTTTCTTCAATCTGCAATTTTTTTCTTCATTTTAAATTATTTTATTTAAGGACAATTATCTTACCCACTTTTTAAATATTTTCATTATTTGTCAATTATTTTTTAAAACTTGCAATTATATATTTTTTCAAATTATTTTCTTCAACTTTTAATTGTTTTTATCATTTCAATATTATTTTATATTATTATTATTATTATTTATTTTATTTTTTATTATTTTTTTATTTCAAATACGTTTTGTAATTTTATCACTTTTTTTCTCAAATTTTAAATACTTTCTTTAGTTTTCAATTATTTTGATAATTTTACAATTATCTTCTCCAATTCTTTAATTTGTAATATAAATTTTAACGCACTTCCTAAATTCTTAATTGATTAATCTCGAATTTTAAATATTTTTTATTACTTTGCAATTAGTTCTTACAATTTGTAATTATTTTCATTAATTTTTAAATTAACATACTAAATTTACAAATATTTATTTCAAATTTCAATTGCTTATTTAAACTTTTTAAAATTGATTGTATAATTTTTTTATTATTTTCTTTAAATTCAAATATATTTTATAATTTTTTTTTATATTGAGTATTGTAGGCACAATAGGTGGGTAAAAGAAAATAAAAGAAAATAAAAATGTTATCACTTATTTATATATAATTATATTTATAATTTAATTATATTTGGTTATAAACAATCAAATTTGATTATTTATCATCGATTTGAAATTATTTTTTATCATTATTCAATTATTCTTTATGCTTGATAATTTATTTCATTATTTTTCAATTAATTGTCTAAATTTTTAGTTATTTATTTCAAATTTCAATTATTTTTACAAATTTTCAATTATTTTTAATCTTTTTTATTAATCTTTTACATTTTGAATTAATTACCTTAAATTTTAATTAGCGCCCTTCAATTTTCAACTATTTCTATAACTTTTAAATTATTTTCTCCAATTTTTGTTTTTTTAAATTATATTTGAATCGTTTTTCTAAATTTTCAATTATGTATCTCAAATTGCAATTACTTTCTTCAATCTGCAATTTTTTTCTTCATTTTAAATTATTTTATTCAATTTCAATTATCTTCCCCACTTTTTAAATATTTTTATTACTTGTCAATTAATATTTAAAACTTGCAAAATTATTTTTTTTTCTTAATTAGCTTCCTCAATTAAATTCAAATAAATTAAAATTTAATAATTTTGTTTAAAAATATAAACAACATAAATTTTAATCAGATTTGTAGAAAATGTTTCAATGAGCAAAATTAGCTATTGTTTTAGAAATTGAATAAAATTTGAAATTGTTTGCTAAAGTTTAAGAAAATGTTGAATAGTTATTATTTGACTGGAAAATTTTGTTAAATTAACTTTTTTTTTCGAAATTCATACAACTGGATCTTTTTAAGCAAGAAGAGTTTATAATAAGTTTAAGGTTATGTCAGGTTGAAAATCCTTATTAAGTATAATTAAAAAATGGTAATAGTACTACTAATATTATAATAATTAACAATACTAAATAATGAATATAATTAAAAACAAATAAATTAGTATTAAAAAAAAATAATAATAATAATAGTTAGGTTAATTATTAATTTAGTTAATTTAGTGGACGTTTGAAATTCGTGTTTATTTTACAAACCATACTTATATTTATTTACAAAAGTTATTTTGGAAAATACATATTTATAAAAAGTGCATATTTCTACTACAAAAATGTGTTTATTATTTAATTTATTTAAAAAAGTCAATTAATAAAAAGTTAATTAACACAGGCAAAATTTGACCGTAAACTTTCTCATAAACTAATAAATATTTTGATACCAAAATTTGTAAAATTACTCAAAATATCATGAAAAAGGTGTCCCTGACCTTTGAATAAAAATTAATTTCTTTTAATTTACAAAAATCAGCGAATTTAAAAAAAAAAAAATTTAAGGCAAAATTTAAATAAATTTGGATCAGAGAGATCTGGTTAATGATATTTTAAGTAATTTTACAAAGTTTGGTGTAAAAATAACAATTATTTTTAGAGAAAGTCTTGCGATCAAGTTTTGCATATACTAGTGACATCATATTCCATCACATGCCCTTAATTAGTTACGAATAATCACTTAATTAAGTAGAAATTAGAGTCTGTTTCATTAAACTGTTTATTAATTAGAAAATCCCTAATTAATTGAAAATTTTAATTTGTTTAAAAGTGTTATTATATTTAAGATGTCTATTTTTTAAAAAAATTGCTATTAAATTAATTAAAAATGCGTTTCGATTTATCAAAAAATTCAAAATTATTTTTTGCAATTTAAACCTTTTTTTATTATTTAGTTTTATTTCTTTATTCAGTTTATTATTCTCCTTTGAAAGAAAGTGCAAATCATTTTTTCCAAATTTTTCACCAACTTTCCATCAAATTTGAATACAATATTAATTATCCATTGTTATATTTTATTTTTGCTCTTTTCTCGTATTATTACTTTTACGACAAAAAGGCCTCTTTTCTTTTTACACTCGTTTGCGTATTAAATAAATAAAGAACAAAGAGCTTGGTACTCATTCGCAGTAAAAAGTACTGACTAATTAATTATTAAAGCGAAATCAGACAATCGGAAAGAAGGTTAAATCAATTTTTGTTATTTAAAATTTACTTACAAACCCAAAATTAAATTTTCCTCAATTTTTCGGTTATTTTCTCGAAACAATCTCCACTAAACAGAAAACATCAACTTGTACTCAAGTGCAACTTGCAACTTTTGTTCAAACAAAAAAAAACTCTTTTCTAAAAAAAATATTCAATTGCACCAACTTTTTTCCGTTTGTTTATCTATAATTCCTCGAATTTGGACAAGATTCCCCAAACTTGGGGCGCTTATACAAAACACATGCAAAAGCAGATTGTCAAATTAAGCAGAGTTCAGAATCGCCATTAAATCCTTAAAAATTCTTTTTTATGATGCGATAGCTTACCCGAGAGATGAGACAAATGACATTAATCCATACAATACCTCTAGATCCTGATAATAAAAAATGTCGCACTAAACAAGTTTTAAAAAGGCAACAACAACAACAACAACAACAAAAAAAAGGGCGCTTCTTTTGATGAATTGGTTAAGGATGAATTGATTTGTGACGTAGTTATATATAAACAACACCATCATTTAAAAAAAAAAAGAAAATCACTCGCGTCACTTATTTCTTTGATTAAAAAAAATTCACTTACGAATTTCATTTCGTTTATGCGCGTAAAACGCAGTGTCTTCTTCTTCAGGAAAAGGTGTTTTTTTTTTTTGCGAGACGGCTGTTTCCGTTCGCCGGACAAGTCGGCCAACAACTAGCGCGGTAGTCTTGTAAAATGTTCGAATTACCGCGCTGCCACACTCTCGAGAAGGGGTGGGTAGATTGGCACGAAGGTAGGCAAGTAAGTCAGTAGGTACGTTGTCAGAGGAGCTTGATCTGTTTGAAGCGAGGTGGGAGTCGGTACTGGGACTTATATGTTGGAGTCGGAGGTCGTCGAGGACCCCCGCCAATCAACGATCCTGACAGTTTCTTCACGGTCAAGGTGACCCTTGCCCTCCCCTCGAACGGGGTACACTTAACCTTGCTTCATTCCTCTTATCCAGACTCTTCTGTATTCTCTTCCCGCCGGAAATCCGCACCGGGCGATAGCATCACATTGACCTTGAGAAAAAAAAAAGAGAGAGAGAGAGAGATACCACTCGCTGCGGCATTATCAGATGATTAATTCAGAGAAAAGGGTGATTTGTGGAATTAGAGGTAAATTAGACACTTAATGCCACTCTCAAGGAGAGTTAGGAACAATAAAAATGTTTTTGTAATGTTCCTATAAATATTCAGGGTGAGACGTTTACTTGGCCGAGAGGAAAGTGAATTTTATTCTGGTCTAATTGGAACAGTGGCGTAACTGTTAAGGGGCAAAGTGGGCCAGTGCCCCGGGCCCCTTAGGCTCAGGGGGCCCTTGACCAATCACACTAGACCTTTAAAAAAAGAAATTTTACTAAATTAGTAATTTAAAGTTTGACTAAATTAAACAAGGAGCGCGATTAGTTTTGACACCTTGTGTTGTCAACAATTATACATACTTTAAACATAATTTTTTAAAAAAAATTTATATAAATAAATAAAATAAATAATTATTTAGGACAATTATTTTTTTGTCCGCGAATTGGTCGTAAATTGGTTCTTTAATATTTAGGACAAAATTTTAGAATTAAAAAACTGGCAGTTAAATAATTGCAAATTTTACAAAATGAATAGAAAAATAATCAATTAAAAATTAGAAAAAGTGATTTAAAAAACATAGAGATGATTTAAAACAAAAGACAATAAATTAAATTTGAGAAAAATACTTGGAAATCTTAAAAATAAATTGAAAAAAATTGAATAATAAAAAATTTGAGAAAAATAATGGAAAATTGAAAAAAAAAAAACAATTAAAATTTGAGAAACTACCTAATTAAACATATTGCACAATATATTTTAAATAAAGGAAAGTTAAAGAAAATTTCAGAAAAATTCCTAAAACTTTCAGAAGTTTATTGAGAAAAAGATAATAATTTAAAATTAGAGGAAATAAATAATTTTTTAATTATTTTCCGCGATTGTTAATTACAATTCTCATTTTTTAAGGGTATGTAATGGAGAATGACGTCACGAGTATAGGCAAAATTTGTCCGTTAACTTGCTCTTAAAATAATAAATATTTTGACACCAAACTTTGTAGAATTACTTAAAATATCATTAAGAAGGTCTCTCAGACCCAAGTTTGTCTACTTTTTTCCTTATAGTTAACTTTTTAAAAAATTACTTGATTTTCGGAAAATCAAAAAAATTAGTTTCAAGACAAAATTTAGACAAACTTGGATCTAAGAGACCTTCTTAATGATATTTTAAATAATTCTACAAAGTTTGGTGTCAAAATACTTTTTATTTTAAGAGAAAGTTTACGGACAAATTTTACCTATGCCCATGACGTCATTCTCCATCCCATGCCCTTAAAATTGATTATTTTCCAAGATTTTTAAGTATCTTTTTCAAATTTCATTTATTTTGTATAGATTTTAAAAATGTCTAAAATTTTTTCAATTATTTTACTCAAATATCATTATTTTTTACAACTTATCATTGTTTGTATCATATTTAAAATATTTTTTCTTCAAGTTTCAAATTTTAAAATCTTATTACAATTAATTGCTTCAATTTTTATTTATTTTCATTTGTTTCAATCAGTTCCAAAAGCTGTTTATTAATTATCTTAAATTCAAATTTATTTGAGCTTTCTTCAATTTTTAATTATTCCCATTTTTTCAATTAATTTCCTAGATTTTAAAGTATTTTTCTGAAATTTCAATTTTTTTTTCTTTTTTGTAAAAAATGAGGCTTTTTTCAACTATTTATTTCAAATTTCATTTGTTTATATCACTTTTCAATTTTCATTGTTTTAAAATTTTTCAATTATTTTCTTAAAGTTTGAAATTTTAAAATCATTTTTCAATTATTTTCCAAAATTTATTTCCTTCAATTTGTAATTCTTTTCATTTGTCTTATAATATATCAAAAATTTTAAACTATTTATCTGCCATTTTAGATATTTCATTTAACTTTTAATTATTTAGATTATTTTCTCTAATTTTTTATTATTTTCGTTCATTTTTAATGAACATAATAAATTTTGGAAAATAATTGAAAAATGATATTAAAATTTGAAACGTGAAGAAAATAATTGAAATATTTTAAAACAATGAAAGTTGAAAAGTGACATAAACAAATGAAATTTAAAATAAATAGTTGAAAAAGCATCATTTTTTACAAAATAGAAAAAAAATGAAATTTCAGAAAAATACTTTAAAATCTAGGAAATTAATTTAAAAAAATGGGAATAATTAAAAATTGAAGAAAAGAATTGAAGAAAGATGAAATAAATTTAAATTTAAGATAATTAATAAACAGTTTTTGGAACTTATTGAAACAAACTAAAATAAATAAAAAAATAATTGAAACACGATTTTAAAATTTGAAACTTGAAGAAAATATTTGAAATATTATACAAGCAATAGTAAAGTTGTAAAAAATAATGACATTTGAGTGAAATAATTCAAAAAATTAAAGAATTTATTTTAAATAAAAAAAAAATAATTGAAATTTGAGAAAACTACTTGAAAATCTTAATAATTAATTGAAAAAAAATGAGAATAACTAAAAATTGGAAAAAAATCAAAGAAAGATAAAAATAATTGTAATTTACGATATTTAATAAAAAAGAAAATTAAAATTATTGAAACAAATGAAAATAAAAAAAAATTGAAATAATTAAAATTTTAGAATAATACTTATAAATCTTAAAAAGTAATTTTAAAAAATGAGAATAATAATTAACAATTGAGGTAAATAATTAAAAAATGATAAAAATTATTAAAAATTGAAAAAAATAAATGGAAATTTAAATATATAATTGAAGAAATTGAGCATTTTTTATAAATTAGAAAAGAATAGTTTAAATTTAAGAGAAATACTTGAAAAATTACAAAATTTTTTTGATGTTAAAGAAAGTAATTGAAAGTTTAGAAAATTACTTGAAAATCTTAGAAATACATTGAAAAAGAAAGAAAATTATTAAAAATTAGAGAAAATAATATAAATAATTAAAAATTAAATAAAATATCTAAAATGGCAGATAAATAGTTTAAAATTTTTGATATTATAAAACAAATGAAAAAAATTAAAAAATAAAGGAATTAAATTTTGAAAAATAATTAAAAAATTATTTTACAATTTGAAACTTGAAGAAAATATTTGAAATATTATACAAGCAATATTAAATTTGTAAAAAATAATGACATTTGAGTGAAATAATTCAAAAAATTACAGAATTTATTTTAAATAAAAAAAAATAATTGAAATTTGAGAAAACTACATGAAAATCTTAGAAATTAATTGAAAAAAATGGGAATAACTAAAAATTGGAGAAAAAATTGAAGAAAGATAAAAATAATTGTAATTTACGACAATTAATAAAAAATAAAATTGAAATTATTAAAATAAATGAAAATAAAAAAAAAATTGAACAAAATAATTAAAATTTTAGAAAAATACTTAAAAATCTTAGTAAATAACTTTAGAAAATGAGAATAATTATTAACAATCAAGGAAAATAATTGAAAAATGATAAAACTAATTCATAATTGAAATGTAAAATAAATAGTTTAACAATGATAAGTTGCACAAAATAATTGACATTTAAGTGATGTAATTAAAAAAGTTACAAAATTCTTTTTAAATAACGAAAAAGTAATTGGAATTTGAGAAAAATACATAAAGATCTTATAAATCAATAGCAAAAAGAAAATAGCTAAAAATTGAAGAAAAGAATTGAAGAAAGCTAAAAATTATTGAAATTTACGACAATTAATAATTTTTTTTTTGAAAATTATGAAAACAAATGAAAAAAATTAAAAACTGAAGAAAATAATTAAAATTTTAGAAAAGTACTTAAAAATCTTAGAAAATAACTTTAAATTAACAGCACAGAAAGCAGGCGCATTGCGCCTACAATCTAGGGTTTCGTGGTCTTCTGTTACTCTATGTTTCCGTCTGTCTCACATGCAATCTGAAAAGCTGAATAACATAGGAAACTTAAAGTGACACAGGTTACTTGAAGTGATATAGGCTACTTGAAGTAAGATAGGCTACTTGAAGTGTGACATAGGCTACTTGAAGTGACATAGGCTACTTGAAGTGTGACATACGCTACTTAAAGTGACATAAGCTACTTAAAATGTGACATAGGCTACTTAAAGTGTGACTTAGGCTACTTAAAGTGACATAAGCTACTTGAAATGTGACATAGGCTACTTGAAGTGTGACATAGGCTACTTGAAGTGACATAGGCCACTTGAAATGACATAGGCTTCTTGAAGTGACATAGGCCACTTGAAGTGACATGGGCTACTTGAAATGTGACATAGGCTACTTGAAGTGTGACATAGGCTATTTGAAGTGACATAGGCTACTTGAAGTAACATAGGCTATTTGAAGTGTGACATAGGCCACTTGAAGTAACATAGGCTACTTAAAGTCTGCTATAGGCTACTTGAAGTGTGGCATAGGCTACTTGAAGTAACATAGGCTACTTGAAGTGTGACATAGGCTACTTGAAGTGACATAGGCTACTTGCAGTGTGACATAGGCTACTTGAAGTGACATAGGCTTCTTGAAGTGACATAGGCTACTTGAAGTGTGACATAGGCTACTTGAAGTGACATGGGCTACTTGAAGTGTGACATAGGCTACTTGAAGTGACAGGCTACTTGAAGTGACATAGGCTACTTGAAGTGTGACATAGGCTACTTAAAGTGACATAGGCTTTTTGAAGTGACATAGGCTACTTGAAGTGACATAGGCTACTTGAAGTGGGACATAGGCTACTTGAAGTAACATAGGCTACTGTGTACGAAGGACGGACGGACGGCAAAGTCTCACTATAAGGGTTTCGGTCCCGAACCACGAAACCCTAAAAATGAGAATAATAATTACAATCGAGGAAAATAATTGAAAAATGATAAAAATTATTAAAAATTGAAATAAATAAATGAAATTTGAAATATATAATTGAAGAAATTCAACATTTTTTATAAATGAAAAAAGAATAATTTAAATTTAAGAGAAATAATTAAAAAAATTACAATTTTTTTTTATGTTAAAGAAAGCAATTGAAAGTTTAGAAAATTACTTGAAAAACTTAGAAATACATTGATAAAAAAAGAAATAATTAGATATTAGAGAAAATGATTGAAAAATGATTTTAAAATTTGAAACTTAAAGAAAATAATGGAAATATAATAAATAATGAAAGTTGAAAAGTAATATTAACAAATGAAATTTGAAATAAATAGTTGAAAAAAGCATCATTTTTTACAAAATAAAAAAAAATTAAAATTTCAGAAAAATACTTTAAAATCTAGGAAATTAATTGAAAAAAATGGGAATAATTAAAAATTGAAGAAAAGAATTGAAGAAAGCTGAATTAAATTTGAATTTAAGATAATTAATAAACAGTTTTTGGAACTTATTGAAACAAATGAAAACTAGGTAAGAATTTTGTTCATTTCATGGACATTTTGCTTCTAAGTAAGCAAAATAATTTAAATTATAATAAGAAATTAATAATATATAATTAGAAATTGTGACAAATTGCTATCAACAATTCTTTAAAAACATGTCTGAAGTTTGTCAATGGTGCTAATTATTTTTAAAAAGTGTTGCCAACCTTTTAATAAAACGAAGTTAAATAAAATGTCGAAAAGTAAGTGTACATATTTTAATTATAATTATAACTAACAATTAATTTTTTTCTAGATGGTGTAACTTAATGTTTATTATTTTTTAATAATTTAATAAGAAAATTGTTAATGATTTGTGAATAGATTCTTTTTTACAATCAAACAGATAATTATTTTTACACAATTGTATATTTAGTGTTTATAAATATTTATACATTGCAAAAATATTTTTAAAATTATCTTGTGACATTATTTATTTCGATATTTTAGGTTTATTTATTATAAATTCAAAAATTGAGTAGCCAAATCTGTAAATTTTCGCATTTGACAAATATATCTTGAATGTGAATGAGAGGTACCTGAAGCAAATTTTGAACAAATGAATAATTTGTTTATTAATAAGGAGATAACCTCTAGAGGAAATCTATTGCCTATTCTTATAAAATAGATTTGTGTGCAGTTGGCCAAAAATCAACCAACTAAGAAGCAGTGAGTATAAAAAATATATTTAAAAAAAAAAATAGTTAACGGTAAATTGACTCATAAAATTTAAAACAATATCAGCATTTTCTAATTATTTATAAAAAAGTAAGAATGCAATATTTAATTGACAATAACAAATAACGTTTAATTAATTTTTCAAAAAATAAATTTAAAAAAATAAAAAATAAAATGTACATTGAAAGAAATGTTTAATTCTCATATCAATGCATTTTTTTAAAATGTATCATGCATAAATTATTACCTTTAGAATCGGACCAAGCATAATTATTCTTCGATCTAGAATTAATTATTATTAATCCAAGTATTGATTCTTGGATCATTTGATAATTATTCTTTTCTTGATCCAAGAATAGTTATTATTGTTCTAACAATAATTATTATTCTTGATAATCAAGCATATAGACTATGCATATTTATAATTTTGGTAATGGCAATCTTTTCCCTCAGTGTTTCCAAATAAACTATACCCGAATTTTAATTTGGTAAATTTTTTTAGGAATTGTATATTATAAATATTCTGTTTAAATTAAACATTAATTATCTACATTTTTGTTCTGAATTTAAATAATATATTATATATTATTATTATTATTATTATTATTATTAATTTTATCCTATAATCTTTAAATTTATGTCAGTGAAATATTCACTAATTGTTTGCAGAGATTTTAATTAACTTTCAAAAATAAGTAAGTTAGTATCTTTTTTTTAGATGCTATGTATGTCTTATTTTAAAAATTAGTTATGATAGGATTTATAAAATAATAATTATTACGATAATATTGTTAATTATATCGAATTTTTTAAGTTTAAAGTTGTGAATATTAAGTAAAAATATTTGAGTTTGACACCAGAAAGCACGTGTTCACAGATGTTATATTTTTCATTTATAAATTAATAATTTAGTTTTAAACATCTTAAAAAATTATTTAAAAAGACATATTTTACCAGAATAATTATTTTACAGGTAAATTTTATTTAGATGTGTTTATTAGTTGCACATTTTTATTTTACCATTTTAAATATCGCGGGTTTGTTTTCATCTAGCGACGTATTGCAAAATTAGAAGACAGCCAAAACATTCAACACCCGCGAATCCCACTATCTCAAAACAATTGAAACATTCGTGTTTACAAAAAAGTCAATAACCTCTAGGAAAATCAAGTGCAACATATTCTTATAAATCTTACTGGATTGTAGGAGTCTGAGACTAAAAAGTAAGTTTTTTAAATAAATTGTACAAAATGCTTCTTCTTAAACATAAAGGAAAAAGTTAAATATTGACAATAATAATAGATTCTGTAAATTTATTATTTTCATAAAAAAGTTTTTAGAAATTCCTCTTCACTTTATTTTGTTTTAATTCTTTGAGACGGAAAATAGATATTTTTAAAATAAAATAAAACTTGTAATCACATTTATTATTTAAATATTTTACACATAGAAAAAGTTTTCTTAATGGATTATTATGTATTACTTTTAATAACGATTGTGATAATTATTTTCTTGTTTATTTATAAATTATACTTAAAGATGTAATAATAATGTTAAAATGTCATTTTTATTCTTATTCCAAACTTTTTTCAATATTAAATATAGAGTTAAATAAAATATCTTTAAAAGAGAATGTTAATAAATGTGTTAAAGATTTTTTTGTACATAGTTTTTGATTATAATTCAGAATAAATAATAAGAAAAGTGGATTTGATATTAAAAGTGGATATTGAAATTTCAAAAAGGGATTTTGCAATTTCAAAAGGGGATTTTGCTTAGTTTCAGAAATATTTAAGTTTGAAATTAACTATGAAAGAGGTTATTTTTAAAAAATTATATATACTCTGAAGTTGGTTGGTTTAGCAATAATAGTCGACTTAAAAACAATTTCATTTAGACCAAATATCATAATGAACATTAACTTTTAGGTAATTATAAAAGTAATATGTTATTTTCTTAAGTAATATTTTTATTTTTGTATAATTTTCGCAAATTAATGTTAATTATCGTTTTGAATTTAAATAAACTCGTTGTAAGCCAGCTATTGCTAAACCAACTAATTTCAAAGTAATTTAAAATTTTAAAAATTAATCTCTTTTATAATATATTTTAAACTCATATATTTCATAAATTAGGCAACATACACTGTTGAAACTTGAATATATACTGTTTATTTTGTAAAAAATTAAATCCCTCTCAAGTTTGAACTTTGTAAAAGCTTTTAGAAAAAAGGTATGTATTGAAATATTTTTTAGGAATTAAAAAGTTAAATTTTTATTTTTTCGAATTTAAAACATTTCTTCTTTTGCCTTTAATTTTTTATCTGTATTTTGTTTTTCTATTTTAGAAGTTTCATTAAATTTTTTCGTTTTATGCAAATTATGCAATATTATTTTACACAATTTTATCATTATAATATTCAATAAACTTTTCATTTTGTTTCTTTTAATTATTTTTAAATTTAAGGAATAAAATTCTCTTATTTTTCTGAAAATTTATTCTATTTATTTTCACATTTAGCATAATTTTTTCATTGCAAACCTACTTATTTTTTCATAGAATTTTCAGATTTACTTGATTTTTTTAAAATTGTTTTTGAGAATGTTTCAAGTCTAATATCTTAAAAATATAATTCAATTTTCCTAAACTTTTTTATTTTTTTAGAAGATTCTTACTAAATTATTTTATACTTTGTAATGTTTTCATTTTTTCCTTGTTGGTTAGATAAAATATAAAATTTCTTTATTTTCTTCATATCTATTTCACTTTTTTTCACAATTTCTGTAGCATTCCTTCCAATTTGATTAATTTTATTTTTCCACTTTTTAAAAATATTGTCCATCTTTTAAAATTGTTTTTTGTACCCTGTAATTTCCAATTTTTTATAACATGTGTTCTACACTTTTACACTAAAAACCTTTTTCAAAAAATATATATATTTAAAGAAATTCATTTCATCTACAAAACCTCAAACTAGACTCTCTACATTTTTTTTATTTTGGATATGATGATTGCAGTTGTTCATTAAATTTAAAGAATAAACATAAAATGTTAAATAATTATTATTTGACAACAAATTTTAGCTTAACCTAATTTTTTCTGAAAAATGTACAACTGGATCTTTCAAAATTAAGTGAAATTTTTTTTTATAATAGTTTTATTTGATGGGAACTTACTTCGTGATGGGAACAGTCAATTTTCAGTTTGAGGTTATGTCAATGGAGAGATATCAAATCAATTCAATTTTTTTTCATTTATTGTAGGCTTGCGTAGTTTTAAAAAATGTTTTCTATTTTTTAAATATTGTCCATAATTCTTTCTTTTAATAGATTTTCTCATTTTGCTTTTTCTTACTTATAGGGAAGGTGGGGGCAAAACGCTGTATAGAGCTCCATGGGAAAAAATTAAAATGCTATGCTTTCTTCTTCCAAAGTTGATTCAATAAAAAAAAAAAACTTTTTTTTTTATTGGAGAATATTTTTCATGGGAAAACATACGTTTTTATTAATCTGCTGTAAATCGTCAGAAATCACTTAAATTAAATATTTTCTGGACTAGATCTTGAAAATTATTCTAAAAATAGTATTTTATAATTTATTTACTAATTTGTTAATATTTATTATTTTTGACGTAATTTTAAAAAACTACCATAAATGAGAACAAAGAAAAAAGAAAATTCTAAAATTATTTGTTTTTAATTAATTCCAGATTTTTCACTAGAATTGTTATAATTTCATAAATTATCAATTTTCACTAATGGTTCAATACATTTTTTATTTGTTTAAACAATTTATAATTATTATTATTCATAACAATCATTGAAATAATCCTAAAAAATTATAGTTTTGTCTGAACTTACCAATTTTGTAGGTTTTTAATAATAAGATTCTATGTGAAATTAATCAAAACAATTATTAACAATTATTTAAACATATATTAGTTGTTAACTGTTAATTTTTCGTACATTTAACATAACATTATGCAGTGTTTTTCTAATTTTACAATTTAGAAAATGTAGAATAATTTTTAAATTAAATTTAAAATTTAATTTACGCTAAATTGTAAAATTAGAAAAAACTGCATTATCTTAGGTTTATTATAGTGAAAGTTAACAATTAACAATTATTATTCTCCGATGTAAAAAAAAAGAATAGGGGTAATTTTTTCTTTGATTTAAAGCAACTTTGGAAGGTGAGAGTACAACATTTCTTACTTTTTTCTTTTTGGACCACCCTAATAAAATATATTTTAATATTATTTATTATAATCTTGAGTATTTAAGTCAAAATAACTATAAATAAATAAGTAAATAAAATAAATATGACATAAATGAGAACTTAAAATATTATTATTACTTACACTGTAAATACAAATTTCTCAAATGTCTCAAATATGGTAACACAAGACATTTGTTTTTGCAGTGTATTAATGATATTAATGTCGGTATTAATTATTAATATTCATTAACGGATTTCAATTTAAAAATATTATTATTAACAATCTTAGAAGAGCTTGGTATTTGTATTTAAATTTAAATTTGGAGAATATTTGATTAAGTATTAGGTACTATTAATAGTTTAAAAGTAATAAAGTTCTTGCGATTCTTTAGTGGAGAGTACTTCCAATGACGAGGGTCAAAGCAGGACCGGAAGATTGAACTATGATCAGAAGGAGAAGTTGGTCGAAGAATTTGAAAAAAATCCTGTTCTGATGACAAGAGCCTTTACCAGGGTGTATTCTAAACAACAATACCTTGGTGACTGGGAGAAGCTTAAAAATTTGTTAAACAAACAATATCCACATGCGAAACGCTCAACAGACAAGTGGATAAGAGTAATATATTTTCCACTAACATTTATAGATAAATTGTATTAATTATGTATTGATTATATTAATTAAATATTCTATTTCATATACAGAAAAAACAGTGGCATTTGCAATTAATATCCAGCATAGGAATCATCCGTAAATTATAAAAATAAAATTTAAACTACACTGAAAAAACAGTTCGGTTAAAACAACCGGAATTCCGGTGAAGCCCTATTTCACATGATTTTCCGGTTATTTTAACCAGCAATAAAATAAAATTTCTTTCTACAGTGTTATTTTTTAAAAAGACTATTTTACTTTTGCAAAATTAAAAAAAAATACTGATTTCTGTAACATGTTTCCTTTTATGCGTTTTTTATAAAAATTATATATATATATATATATTTTTATTTGTATATATTATATACATAATTCGAGGCTTGCCGCAGGCAAATTCGAAAACTAGGACTAAAAAAATCAATCACCCATCTCGGTTATTAGAAGTTATCCCTTAAATGAAACCAACCCTCTAAACCAAAATTAAAAAATCAAGAAATTGAAAAAATTGAAAAATGCTATTTTTTATTACTAATTATGATTCAACAATTTTTCGGATAAAGAAAAATACTTGGTGTGAACAAATATAACCCCCTTTTTCCAACAGAATATTTACCTACTATTTTAGGGATTTTAAAATGTATTCGCCCACTTTTTTCACCTATCGTTATCTGAAAACTACCCCCTGGAACAAATTTATCTACTCTAACTTTAAAAAAGTAAATTCATACACTTCTCCCTCTAAAATTGTAACCTATAATTTTAAAGCTCTTAAAACATTATTTGTCCAATTTCTGACCTACTAAGCAAAAACACCCTCTAGAAAGAATCTGTCAACATTAGTTTTTAAAAAAGATAAATATAAACACTATATTCTGCACAATATTTATCGAATATTTAAAGGCTTTTGAAAAACAATTAAACCCATTTTTTTGTTCCTACCCTTAACTCAAAACCACTCACCAGAATGAATCTTTTAACTTCTAAAAAGAAAACAAATGTAAACAGTTTTCCCTCTAGAATATTAGATTCATTCTGTTAGTATATATCTCTACAAACGATTTTTAATAAACGCTTTCTATACAAATTTTGGACCAATTTTTAATCCTTTTTAGGGACAAAACTCGATTTTTGGTCTCTTTTATTGTTTAAAAAAAGTCAAATTTTGGGTTGAGTTGTTTAAAGAATTTTCCGCCAACATTTTCAGTACAGAAAATTTTACAAATTAAAAAAAAGAAATACTTGACATTTTTAGCCTATTTTTGGGTCCTAGAAAACAAAATTAATGTAGGATTTTCAAAAATCGCATTAAGAAAAAAAAAATAAAAAAGCTCTGGAGATGCTTAAATATTACCTAAAACCCATTTGGCACACTGAGAAAATAAGCCTCTAGCATATTTCTTTGTTGACGTACTCGGAACAAAACAAACAAGATACCTGCGACCGCAGTTACCTTGAAGTTTAACAGTACGCGTTTAATCGGTTACAGTAGACAAAGTGGTTTGCAGGTGCTGTCAACCTCTCTACGCTACGGTAGTGAAAAATTTGTTATATTTAGTCAACTTATGTTCTCAGTGCAAAAAATAAAATTCATTCGGTTTAAAATCCATTTGGCCTAAAATCCAATTGGCCTAAATTGTATTTGGCATAAAACTCATTTAGCCTAAAACTTATTGAACATAATACCATTGGACGTGAATCTTATTTGACATAATTTATTATGTAAAATTGATGTGAAATGAAAATTAAGTCCAAATAAAAATATGCCAAATGAATTTCAGGTTAAATAAGTTTGAAGCTAAATGAATTTTAGAGTAAATAGGTTTCAGGCTTAATATGATTTTTGACAAATGAATTTTAAAAGAAATGATTACATGAAAGCTATAAATCATTCAATATGCAGCAAACAATTAAAACATCTAAAATAAATTCTTTCTAATTTAAAAAACAAATCTTAATGATCAAAATCTCCTCTGTCCTCGACACAAAATCTAACACTATAGAAAGCATTATGTTTGAAGAATATATTAACTCAGAAAATAAAGCTAATTCAGAACTCTTAAAATACTTCATTATCTCAAAAAATAAGTGTTTTTCAAAATCTATGAAATTGTTGAAGTATAATTAATTATTAAATATTACTGTTAGCAATCTTATTCAATTTTTATTATTTTTTAGTTTGGTTTAGTAGGTTGGTTTTGCTTAGCGAAATGTTTTAATAAGTAATAATTATTTTAAATAGACAACAAAATGCTGGATTTCAAAGACAAGAGCAAAAGCCGCTGAAATTAAACAGAAGAAAAGTAAGACAGGACTTGGAGGACCTTCAATCGCTCCTTTAAGTTCACTGGAAGAAAGGTTGCTGAAGGTCAAAGGGATCTCTAGTATTAAGGGAGACGGTGTTACCCAAGAGTTGGGTATTCAATCAGAAGAAGATTATGATGTGATTATTTCTTTTAATCAGTTGATAATAATGTTAATAATATTATTTCTTACAGACTTTGAATGCCCTATTAAATTTTTTTAAGACCGTAGTTCGACAGAATTTTTTTCAATAATGAATTAGTATGTCTTTAAATTAATCAAAATTTATTAAATCGATTGCCTTTTTTATAGAAGTCCGAGTGCATTTTCGAATAAAAACAACAATGTATTAGGGTTAAAATTTTCAAATCGTATCCATTCTCTTATTTTGACAATTTAGATTTAAATTCGTAATCAGTGATCCAATTATACAAATATTTCTAACTTTTAGAAAGTAAAAATGTAATTATGCCAGTAATTTCTTTGTTAAAAAATGTACTTGATTTAGATACAAAGGAACTTATTTGGAATGGCCGGATCTGCAAACCACTTTTGTCTTAGCTCTGGCTCTGATCAGGCAAATCGGAGTAGAACTTTGGAAACCTTTGAAATGTTCTAATTGGGGCAATTCAGGACCAGATCCTGATCAGTCTGGACAGATAGTTTGGGAGCCAGCGATCAAATGCACTTTCTTATTTCATAGGGGCTGAAAATTTAAATACATGTTCACGAGAACATATACAAAACAGAAACCAATGTCTGGCAGTGGGAAAATAAAGCAATTAACGAAAAAAGGGGGGTAATTGATGAAAATTGACGCTGCATGGAATTCAGTGGATTTTACATAACTGCTGTAGAATAGCGTATGCACAAACTTTTACAGATCTGAGTTTGTAAAATGTGGTGAATATTACAGGATAAATTCTACGACTTTTCTAGAGCTTGTCTTAAATGTTTGCCAAGTTTTACAAAACTCAGATCCGTAAAAGGTTGTGCATACGCTATTCTACAACAGTTATGTAAAATCCACTGAATTAATTTTTTTAATGTACGGAACCAAGTCCAGTAGATCGCTGCATCCGCCAGTCCTAAATAGTTATGTGAAAATGACTGAAATAATTTTTTTAGTGTAGGGTACAATCATTTAATATGTTATACAATATAACATGTGCTATGGAAATTTTTGTGTAAAAAATTATACGGGCTCTATTTTTGTCTTTATGCCTGGTGTGTTTTGAATGTGCTTTCTGTATATATTATGAAAACATTTAGGGAGAAAGAGACTGGTCCTCTAAAAATCTCCCTGACTACGGGCCTAGCCTTAGTAAAAAAAATGTATTTCATTTGGGGACTATTTTTCAGATTTTATTATATTAATTTAGTCAGGTAAAATTTTACTATTTATAGAGGGAGATAAATAGATATATATATATAAGTAGCCAATACAGTGAGCACGTGCTTCATATTATAAAATTCTAATAAATTTAATTTGTGGTTTAAATTAGTTGCAAAAATATAGAGCTAAAATTTCTGCATTTTTTATATATAGACAAAAGCGTGCTTTTTGAAATTTTCAAATGATGGCTACCACAGAGACATACGTAAAATGATTTTACTATTTTCTTTTTTTAAGTCTTTAAACCTTTTACTATACTAGGTACTTATAACTTAAGTAGTGCAAAATATATTGTTCTCATATTTTCAAGTTCGCTTACAATAAACCTATGGTTATAAAAAAGTAAAGATTCAAAATGTTTGACAAATTTTTTAAATTCTCTGGAATCATATTAATTAAGTTTTGTTACTCGTGGGTTTTACTTTTTAAGTACTTGATATTTTGTCTGAAAATATTGTAGAATTACCTAAAATGTCATCTAGAAGGTCTTTATGGTCCGAATTTGTTTCACAATTTTTATTAAAAAATTGACGATTAATCTTAATCTACATTTGTTTACAATAATTCTATATTTACCTTCTGATATTTATTAGTATTTCATATCTTTATGCATATTTAAATTTTCTTCTCAAGGTTTAAAGCAAAAGAAAAATCTGTAAACTCAGCAAGAATTGTCTTAAAATGTTGCGTCATAAAACAAAACAGGTCTTTAGCCTTTGAATTTCTTCTTATAGTGCACATATTTTTAAGAATTGCAAAGGTTTATAAACTTAAAAACAAAATTTGTTCGTTTTAGATAGAATGAGTCAATTTTTTTGTTCATTTAAAGAAATATAATTAATCCAATTTGGTAAATTATTTCTGTAACAGATGTTACCAGCTTATTTAGCTATCGCTAATAACAATGAGGATAACAAACGAGAAAGAAGGAATGAATTTCGTCGTTTGCATGTATTCCACATGAATTTAAGAAATACAACTGATCCATTTGCAATACCTGAAACAAGATTTATTGAATTGTTTAGACTAAGTAAATACATGGTCCAATATCTTATCATGGAATTGACTCCTCATATGAGACACTCAGGAAAAGTGAACGCAATATCACCGACGCTTCAAATTTTTGTAGCTCTATCCTTTTACGCTACTGGGCCTTATCAAAGATCAATTGGACAATGCAACTTAACTTGCATGAGTCAACAGGTAGTAAGCAAAATAATTCGAAGAGTCACTACTTTAATCAATAACCTGCTTGCTTCAATTTACATCAAATTCCCACTAACTGAGAATAAACGAAGGAACATTTCTCATGATTTTGAGAGGGTAGTCGGATTTCCTGGAATTATAGATGCTATCGACTGCACCTTTGTCAATATGATTCGGCCAAATCAGGAGGAACACAATTATGTTAATAGGCATCATAATCACTGCAAAAATGTGCAAATTGTTAGTTTTAATAAATAAATGCTCTCTAAATATGAATAAGCAATAGGTATGTACATCATTATTTCCAATCAGCGTGTAATTATGTTGGTAAATCATTGAAATTTCATTGCTTATTATACAAGAGATTTTCCACTAAATCTGTATCATATATACGCTAATGCAAGTAGTGTCATACTTATGGTTGGAAATCAGTGAAATTTCGCTTATTGAGATTTAGAGAGTAGGTATTTTATTGTATTATTTTCAATCAAAAGTTAAATTTTTTAAAAATATTGCTTTTTAAAGCTGTTCTGAAAAAATAAAATTTTTTTACTTTCTGATATAAAATAAAAATTTTTAAAAATTAATATTTACATAAACAAATTTTTTTAAAATTCTTACTTTGATTCTATAATTTTTAAAAATTTAATTATAATCGTCAGACAAATTCAACTTTTTAAAACTGAAGTAGAAAAGGCTGGGGCTAAATGTTCAATTTTAGAAAAATATTTTTTTAGGTACTAAATCGTCCGATTCTTATAATTAAATATATTTTTTAGCTTTCTATAGAAGCAGATAAATTGAAGAATGTGTATACGGTAGATTTAGTAAAAAAAACTCCTGTGTTTCTTGAAAAGTACCTGCACGTACAATAGAATAAGAAAAAAGAAAAATTCTCAGTTTGTCTTATTTTTTTGTAACCAGCCTAATCCTTTTGCCTCAAAATGTATTTCATTTTGTTATTCTTTTTATCTTTCCTCTATGTTCAAATATTTAAACAAATAAAATATCCATTTTTCAAAAAAAAAATCGCAAAATATATTATAAAAAGTTGTTGAGGAAAGATTTATCTACAAGGTACATGAGTTTACATATATAGGTTTGGGGATTTAGTGCCTCAAAAAAAAAAAAAAAATTCCAAAAATTTAACTTTTAGCCCCAGTCTTCCCTAACTGATAAGGTTTTTATTTATATCAGACTTCAGATTATAATTTAAAAATCCTTAACGTCAATGCTACACATGCTGGAAGCACACATGATTCTTTTATTTGGCGTCATTCCACGATCAGAGACGAACTAAGAGAATCTTATGAAAGAGAACCGAGGTGGCGGGTCCTGGCTGATTCTGGGTATCCCTTGGAATCATGGACTATAACTCCTATTTTGGGAGTAGAAATGAATACTCCAGCCGGTAGATATACCTTGGCGCACGTCAGAGCTCGAAGCTGTGTAGAGAGGGGCATTGGAGTTTTAAAATGTAGATTCCGATGCATTATGGAAGAAAGAGTACTGCGTTATAACCCTGTGTTTGTTGGATCATTGGTAAATGTTTGTTGCTGTTTGCATAACATTTGTAAAGCAGGAAATCTACCCGACATCGAACCTGTGAATGCTAGACACCGTGGTCATCGTCCTTTGAGGCAAAGGAATAGATTACACGAAGAAGGGCGGCTTGTAAGACAACAAATAATCAATCAATATTTTTAAAGGTATAAAAGAAAAGTAGAAAAGTAGTGTTAAAGCTGTTCAGCTTTGTACTAAATTTTAAACAGTTTATAAATAAAAACTTTCTAATACTACATATTAAGAGATATTATATGATTAAGAATTCTATATCAATATGAAGAGATTTTATGATCGCTGATTGTGTATTTAAATTGAACTTTAAATACTACATGAAACCCGGTTTTTTTTGTCAAAGCTATTAGCACGCAATTTTATTTCACTAAATCAAAAATTGTCCATTTCAATTAGATTTAAGCGTTGCAAGACTTCAATTATAGTTGTTTTAATCTAATTACCATTTTTTGTCTTTCATTAAAACATCTATAGTGCAAATACTTAAGGTATTAGTCGCGTAAAATGATTTTCGTCAGATTTTTTTAAAACTTTGTATCTGTATTCATGAGGTATTTATCTATGAAATGAGATCTATCCTATTAACTTTGACCACTTCTGGGCTTCAAAATATTAATTCAAAGTTTATACCTTTTACATGCAATAGCACAAAATGCATGTAAAAAATGTCTCTTATATTCATTTATAAAAAAACAAGTCGTCAGATTTTCAAATAAAACTACTAAGTTACACATTGAGATAAAATAAGTCCTTTAAAAAAAAATTACCTTTATTGACCACGCCGTATAAAAAATACAATAATTTAAAAATTCATAATTTTTCATTTTCACGTGGTTTCATTAAAAAATGTCGAAAACGTGTGAGCAATACATCACGATAACTTATAGTACCTGACTCAAAATTGTGAAAATTACATATATTACATTAGAAGAGGTCACAAGGAAGCAAGTGAGTTGATATAAAAGTTTATTTATTGTTCTTTTTATTTTGCAGGAGTTTTGCGGGAGCATTTACGCGACTAATACCTTAAGATTTTGTTGTCCCTACAAAACATTTTGATGTGTATCTTCGTATAGAAGATTTAGAAAAAATTATTTAATTACTATTATTATTTTTTTAGTCAAACATTGAAGAAAAGAAGGAAGAAATAGGGACACACCAAAAAGTATCAAGAATAATTAAAATTAAGAAAAAGGATGCAATTTTAATTTCATCAGATGATGAATTAGGTTATGAAGATGAGGATGAAGAAACTGCTCCCCCCAAAAAAGTAAGTTCTTCTAATCACTTCTCACTAAAGCTTTAAAAGCGTAAATGCACTAGTGGTGGATCAACTAAGTTTCTTAATTGTTTTAGTTTTTCTTCGAAGTTCTCTAGACCTCTTTTCATAGATAGCTAAGTTATTCATACATTAGTTTAAATCAAAAGATTCCGACACTTTCTTAAAGGTCTGAGATGACTTATCATCAAATCATCAATCATAAGTAAATGTTGCGCCAGAGGTCATTAGTTTACAGAAATCCTACTCACAAACATTTTTCAAAAAAATCAACAATTGTTGCCCTTTTTTCGAATTTTCAACTTCATATGTTACAGGAATCATCGAAACCATCTATGAAAAACCAAAAATCATTTAAGTCATATTTTTTTTGCTATTTTTAGTCTTTAGCTCCCTGCTGACTCAGCGGCGCAACCCTACAAAACTGCTTAAAAATGAAAAATTGCAAAAAATTTAATACACCATATTTTTTTTGCTTCGCGAAGCGCAATTAAAAACACAACTGTATTTAAACTGCGAAAATCAGCAAAAAATGATGCTAGAAAAATTGTCAAAATGAATTCAAAAAACTTATAAAATTTCCAAAAAATGATCGGTATCCAAAAACAATAGCTTTTATAGTTTTTTATTAACCACGAAAGAAATATTAAGTAGGGAAGGGTGGTCCTATACCGACCGCCTGAAAGGCAACGGCCAAAAACGTGCCAAAATTTGTTTCAATGCTGAGATCAAATTTTTTTCAGTAAAGGAATCATTTTTCCACGTTTCAACTGCTTGCTGAGGATCTGGATCTAATGAAGTGGGAGATACAGAGAGAAAATCGAAAGTTTACGTTTTCGACAACTACAAAAAGAGTGGTCCGAAAGCGACCCCCTTTTTTTATTGCAGGGAATCGCGAAAACAAACAAAATTTTGTTATTTTATTAAAATGCATTTTTAGATCTTTCCTGAGAATAACAAATAATTTAATTATACTATTACAGTGCAAAAAAAAGGGTGATCGATTTCGAACCATCCCCACTGTTTTGACACAATGTCTTGTCAATCATTTTTGTCAATAAAAGCATTTGAATTTGAATATTGTTCATTGAAGTTGAGGCCATAAGGAACCAAAAAAACTTATACTTAAATTTTCCTGAACTCAAATAAACACTTTTAACTAAAATTCAAGATAGGTCAAAAACTAAAAATATTATTGCAAAAACTAATTTTACGTAAAACCACGAGATACAGTTGGGCAAAGAGATTCTGACTTGTGCTTAAAATGTGAGAGCTGTATGGGGTCGGTATGGGATCACCTTCCCCTACTTTATTTTGGAATTTTTGAAAGTTTTTAACTTCAAATTTAACTTTATCTCTAAGCTAAAGAAAAGTTAAAGGAAAAGTTTAAAATTCTTTAGGTATTTTTTTGTCTTTTCCCATAGATTTGACCTTTATAAACTTAAAAAATGTCAACTAGTTGTCGAATTATGAACTAAAACGTGTTCTCTCATGATTAATAACAAACTATAAAAGCTATTGCTTTTAGACATAGACCATCTTTTTGGAAATTGTATATTCTTATATGGTATTGTCAATCTCACCAAAAAGTGTCTAAATTCCATTCGCTTCAAATGAACTTTTTAAAGATTAAGCTAATCCCATCGGCAGTAAATGCAAAACGAAATTGTATCAATAAGCTTGTGATTACGGTCGTCAAAAACAAGATGGGACTGGTTCAAAATCATAATAATAATAAAATTGAAACAATCCTTGCTGAAAAAATATCTAAGTTTTCAAGTATTTTTATCTTCATCTAGCTTCAACGCAAAGCAAACGCAGACAAAGCTCCTTTAAAAATAGTAAATTATAAAAATAAAGAAAATTTAAGAATGGAAGTGGAACCATTATGCGCCAGTACACCAAATCAAAAATCACTTGGAGGATCGAAACTCCTTCAAAGTTTAAGAGCTGCTTCCAAACCTACGGTAATAAATAATCAATGTAGTAAGAAAATCATCTAACTTTGATTTAAAAAAAAATTTATTTATTTTTATCTACAAAATATACATTTTATATTTCTAACTCTCTAAATTTCAATGAGTCAAAGACATGTAATTTCACACGTATCAAATAGTAAAATAAGTGATTTTACTGCTAATAGATTAATAAAGAATTACGAATTTATTAGTTAAAATAGTTTTGCGATTGTATCAAATCACTGAAAATTTAGTGCATTTTTGTCTATACTAAATATTTTAGTAATTTATTTACTACTAATTATTTAAATTTGACTGATGGATTAACAACTTCCCAATATTTTACTGAAAGGAAAGTTTCTTCCACTAAAAATATAAATATGTTTACATTCATTTGACTTGAATGAATTTCAATTATTCTTGTAATTATTATATTTTTAACTTGATGGAACTAACTGCATTTATGACAAGAATAAAATATTTGTATCAATGCATTTAAGCTTGTCCATATTATCGGAGGAAGAAAAAGTTTTTCTCAGTTCAGTTATTTTTTACTAAATGGAATAGAGAATGTTCGTTAACTGTTTCACTCATGATTAATAAATAGCTTTATTTAGATTTAGAGAGTAGGAAAAGTTAGCTCTATTGACAAAAAAATTTAGTTTTACTCTAGCTTTAGTACCTTATCAAGTCGAAAAAATTATTTCTCATTCCTAAAAATAAATTAATTATTTTATTTTGAAGAAATAATTTTATTTAAAAGTCAATTTTATTTCTTAAAAAAAAAAGTTTTCACGGAATAAATTTTTATTATCTATACTAAAGTCAAATTTTTTAATTTTCTTTTCAAATCTAAATTAATTACTAAAAAATGTAATGGAGAGTGACATTAAGTTACCATGAATAAGTAGAGCGTCAAATTAAACGAGGTTTAAAAAATCTGTTGATTTGATGTAAATAGATTTTACAAAGAATTGTTTGATTGTACTTTGAATTTAATTTTCAAAAAATATTCTGCTTTTAAAAAAATGTTTTTTTATAATTATTTTCTAATGATTCCTCCATTACGTGCTCTTAAATATCAACCATTATTTTGAACTTATTTAAATTACACGAACAGTCACTGATTCAAATAATAATATTTCTACTTTTGTTTTATTAAAATATTACTAGTTATCAATTGAAAATCACTGAGACTTTAGTACATTTCCAGTTAATAATAATACATTTATTTTTATATGTAATTTCAGACTTTACCGGCTGACAAAATGGTTCAGATGCACTCAGAATCTTTAGCTGCCCTGAAAGAAATTGGTGAAACCCAAACACAAATAATGCAGATTTTATCTGAGATGAAAAATGTTTTACAACAACAGCTTGAAGTTTCAATACAAACTAAAAATTTGTTTCGAAGAATTACATCGGAGGATGTTTAATCTAACTCACAGTGAAACAGCTCAGATTTAACTTCGAGGAACATGGAAAGCTTAACTCAAATAATTTAATTTTTCAACATCTTCATCTACTTATTGATTTAAGTTTTATGATACAGTCGATCATCCCAGTAAAACTGCTTTCTCAACTTCATGCGTGAACTATTAAAAAAGAGCCAGTCCTTTGTTTTTATTGCATTAAGTTATTTTAACATCTGAAGAAACTGTCTAATTTTGAAATAACAATTTCGACGAAAAACTCCAAACAGTTTATCAAAAAAGATTTACAGTTTATCAAAAAGATGGATTAAATGAAATTAAAGGGTATAGAATTTTCTTTAATTTGCGAAAATCAAATGCTTTTAGATAATTAGGTCAAAATTTACAAAAGTTCAAAAAGAACCAGAATTTTTTTCGATTTTTCGCTAAAAAAGAAATAAACTATTTTGAACAATTGTTTGATTTACAGCTGTTTAAACCAAAAGCATTGTATAGAAAAGTTCAAAAAAGCTCTTATGCACCCTTTAACTTTTAAAGGCATGTGATGGAGTATGCCGTCACTTGTATAGGCAAAATTTGTCCGTAACTTTTCTCTTAAAATATTGAATATTTCGTCATGAAACTTGGTAGAATTAATTAAATTGTCATTGGAAAGATCTCTCAGACACGAGTTTGTTTAAATCTTTGCTAAAAATTGATTTTTAAAAAATATTGCAATTCTTGAAAGTTTCCAAAAATTAATTTTGGGACCAGATTCAGACAAACTAAGTTCTGAGAGACCTTCCCAATGAAATTTTAAGTAATTCTACCAAGTTTCGTGACAAAATATTTAATATTTTAAAAGAAAAGTTACGGACAATTTTTGCCTCTATCAGAGACATCATACTCCATCACATGCCCTTAATAAAGAAAAATGTCGGAATCCAATTAGGTCGAAAGTTTAAGCTGTCAAATATATGTATACCTTTTCATGCTATTTTTGTCATATTTATGGTTTTTCTTTCATCTTAAAAGTTTCCGATGAGATCAGTAGAAAAAGCATATATATAATTTAAAATTACACAAAAAGTAAAAAATAAGAAAAACGTTTTAACAGCAATAGGTCTTAAGTTATGAAATTTTCCAAAATGTTTGTTTTACCATAATTTTTTTTTATTTAATTTTACCGGAAATTGTATATGCATATTATGCTATTTTGTACTGATGACACCGTAAAATTGATGAAAAAAAGTTATTTTCGAAAAACCGAGAGTATAATAAAAAATCTCGAAAGGGCGAAGTTTTAAGAAGTCATAACTTTCGATATAATTAGGTTACTGTATTTTTGTTTATTGGAAATGAAAGGTAAATGAGCCCCTTTGGATTTTTATATAGATCACTTTTGATCCTAATCGCACAATTGGTAAAAAACTAAAAAGTGTTTTTTTTTTAGTGAAAAATCTAAAAAATTCGAGTTTTTTTTGTAAGTATCTAGTTATAAATTTTAACATAATTATCTTAAAGTAACCGATTTTTTCTGAATAAAATACTTTTTAGACTATTTGCTTTTACTTTAATCCATTTTTATCCTCAAAAGAATTAGGAAATTTATGCACTATATGTTTTGAATTTTTATACCTTTCTTAAAAACATTTTTTGGGTTCTCGACCAAAATTGAGATAGCAAGCTTAGCTACATAATCGACTGCAAGCGAGGGTGCTCGCTAGGTTCCTTTTTCGAGGAACTTGAGTTTTAAAAAAAAAATTTTTCGCAAAGCCTGCGTTTACTAAAATGTTCGACTGTTTTAACCTTTGTTTAACATTCGCACATCTTTATTTGTTCACATTTTGTTTAACATAACTTAGCACAATGACTTTCAGCGATACTGTAAACTCTTCGAAGAGTTTCAATTTTTTGTCTATTATAATTAAGTAATTGCTGTCATGAATAAAGTTTAATATTGTATTAATAAATCAGAATTTTATTAAATGGATTTCTATCAACCAATAAATTTAAGATTCATTCAAGTGTTAGGTAAGTATCAATTTGTGGGCAAGACATTCTTAATAGCTTAAACTTTTTTCAGAATTTTTACTTTTATCTTGTAAAAAATACTTTTTTTTAAAAGGGGAGAGGGTCAAAAATCTTTGAAAATATGTTTATGTATAAAAATTATAAATGACTCTCTTAATAAAAATATGTCTTTAATTTTCTCTTTGTTTTTTCTTAAAAAAAAAAGTCTCTGAATTAAAATATCAATCAATTGCGGTCTGTACTATATAACATTTTGAGATTTGTAAAGATAATGGAAATTTATGATTTTTAATGAAATCTTCCGTTTATTATTTTTAAATAACTTTTCCATCTGTAATTTTTTAGTACTGATTATTGCATCAAATCTTTATTTTATAGATTAAATTTATATTTTTATTTAAATATAAAAAATAATGTAAAAATTAAAAAGATTTTTATTTTTTATTAATGAAAATTTTGTTGATATATTTTGGTGTTTGACTTTTGGAGAATTAAAATTTGTTTTAAAAATTAGAAGCGTTAAAAAATGTAATTAATTTTAAAAACTGTTAGTTATATTTAATTGAAATAAACCAATTTTATTATTTTATATTACCTATAGTAATAAAACTTAGTTCTTGTTATAAATGTTTAGTAATCCGTACTTACTAATTAATATTAGTTAAATACTTATAATATTTAAGACTTTTAGCAATAAATAGATAGAAAATTTAAAGCTTTATACATATACTAGCAAAGTATGCGCGCGCGAAAGCGCGCGAGAAACATTGCATTTTATATAGTTTATTTTACAATAAAATAAAAAGTTTACATAAAAACATAATACATATATTTCAACATAATACAAAGTATTTTAACAAAATATATTAAAATTAAAAATTATATGACATGAGGAAGACCTCCACTCTACAGTCTACATCCATACTTTCTTTCTAATTTCATCTCTTTCGTACTATGAAAATAAAATCAATATAATTCTTCTCATATATAGTAAATACTTTAATTTTGTTTAAATTATCTAACTTGATTAAAATTAATTAAAATTTAAATTAATTAAAATCCACTGAAAATCTTTCAAATTTCACTGATTAAATTATCAAAACTGAAAAAAAATTATGGTTAGGTTGTACTTAAAATTTTATTCTGGGTATTTTAACCGAAGTTCTAGTTAACTTAACGACAATTTTGATTGATTTAACGTGAACTCTGGTTAATTGAACCAGAACTAATATTTATATCAGGTTATTCTTAAATTAAAAAATGTATGATCTTAAGTCTTTTTTTAAATCATCAGTTTATTAATCAATTTATGATACATTTAAAATAATTATATCATTGAAGCTACTACAATAGAGTTTATTATAATTGCCATTTGTTTTTGTTTCATCGAACAAAAAACCGATTAATTTAACATTAGGAATTTAATATTTATTTCATACAAATAAATATATTACTTTAGATTTAAATGAAATAAACTTTTAATTAATAACATTAAAATAATAGGTTATTTAATTTCAATGATATTTTTCTCATCGTCTTTGTTATAATTGCCATTCAATTTCATATATATTTATATTATATTAAATTTTTTGCCATTTTTATAATTTTCTTTTCTTTTATCATTATTTTTATTTACCTTCCGCTACATTTTAACTTTTATTTTCATTCAATACTTGCCGTACCTTTTTTCAACAAACGACCGCAATTAGGCTAAAAACGGAAATACAAAATTGTTGTTTTGTTTTTCTATAATAAAATTATTGTCTTTAAACAGAAGATATTCTCTTCAATTATTATTACGTATTATTAATATACATTAATTATTAGTTATACATTATTAAATATTAATAATATTAATATAATTTTATGTTAAATACATCAATATAAATTAGTGGATAGTTAAATTCTACAAAGTACATAAGAATTCTTTAAATTGTAAGGGTAAGCTTAAATTTTAATTAATTTAAGTATATGGCTTCCTTCGATCTATTCTTCTGTTACCTTTACGTCAGCTTGTCTAGGTCAATTTTTTTAAGTCGGAGCACTTCTTCTACGAACCGTTCAACTGCTTTCCAGTTCGACTCTTTTTCTGTCATGTTTTTTATGACAGTTGTGGGTGTGAAAGTTGTTATTTTTTCTTTTAGTGTGTCCCTCTGCTTTTTCCATCTTATACAATGAAAAAAAGTATGGTGAGCATCATCAGTTCTTGCATCTCCATATATGCATTTGGCATCGTGCAATTTCTTTACGTCACTCAGGTACTTAGAAAAGTACCCGTGTCCACTAAGGAATTGGGTTAAGTAATACCCCACTTCGCCGGCTTCTCGTCCTATCCACATTTTAATGTCTGGTATGAGTTCACGGGTTCATTTTCCTCGGGTTTCCTCGACCCATCTTCTTTGTCAGGCGATCATTGTATTTGCTCTGGCTTGTTTGAAGGCTTTTTCTTTGCCGATGATTTTTTTGTTTTGGTAGACCTCCTGTCTTTCCTTAGCAAGTAAATTTATAGGGATAATCCTTGTAATGATTAGCACAGCGGGTTCAGACACGGTTCTGTATGAGCATGCGACCCTTAGTGCTCCTGTTCTCTGCACAGCAGCTATGCGCTTTCTATATTTCTCTTTTTCCAAAGATTTGGCCCAAATTTCACACCCATACAGTAAGATAGAATGGGTAGTGGACATGAGTAGTCTTCTTTTACTTTGTGAGGGTCCGCTCGTGTTATACATGAGTCTGCTCAAAGCCGCCGTGACCCCTAATGCTTTTTCAGTAGCATACTTTATCTGCTCCCAGTAGTTAAGCTTATTGTCTAATCTGACTCCAAGATACTTAACTTGTTTGCTGCTGTTTATTATCTCTCCTTCGATCTGTATTGGTATCTCGAGGGGTATCCGCTTCCTCGAGAGGATCAGGATTTCTGTTTTCTCTATTGCTAGGTCCAAACCGTGTTCTTCCATCCAGAGCATAACACAGCCCCACAAAAAAAAAATGTCATGTACTTTTGACCGGAATACCCTAGCCCTATGTATTTTGACGCGCTGAACACGAATCCGAAGTCCATTTTGCTCCATCACGTCAGGATTTTTTTCTAACCTCAAAAAACATGTCGAATTTTGAGAGGTAGGCGATTTTTTAAAAAAATTTATGGATTTACTTCAAACTTGGTATCTGGGGTTTTTTTGGGTCGCTGATTGCGAATCTGACGTCATATTTTCGAAATTTTTATGAAATTTGGTATCTTCAGGTTTTTAAGTTGCTGAGTGTGATTTCGAAGCGAGTTTCTCACATTTTCAAATATGACTTCTAGTACAATTTTATCATAAAATATTCCTTGGTAACAGATTAGATATGTCTGGTGCAGAAGCCAAATAAGAAAGTACATTGTTCCATTCTGCATCTTATTCCTGATGGACATATCATTGTCATTCTATGTCTAACGTTCTTATTGAGCTTTGGCACAATTTAAATCCTGCTGCTTCGATAAATGTAGTAGGCGATGACAACTGCCCCGAAAGGGGATGTGTAGAATGATTTGCTTCCTGTTTATCGAAGTAACGAAGCCAGCGTAGGCGCACTGCCTTGCAGGTGGGCGTTAGGGTGTGAGGATGATACCGTAGTGTGTCCGACGACGAGTTGACATTGTCCTCGTCAAAGTCGGAACGCTCTCATACTTAGGCCTGGGGAGGTATGAGAGTTATCACCCCTAGGACGGTGGACTCGCCTGCGATCGGACCAGGATTCCTAACGTGCGGGTTATTCAATAAATCATGGCTTTTCAAAATCAAAACAACACAAAAACTTCAAATGCTTAAAAATTAATTTTAAAGCATTAAGATCAAAACACATATGCAATAGCAATGCAGATGCATTTTGTTATATATGTGGACAGTTCGATGTTCCAAAGAATTGTAAACCAATCAATGACAATATTAGACAAATTTACAAAGATTGCTTTGATTTAGAGATAGCCGATCAAAATGAAAATTGGATTCCACACAAAATTTGCTTATCCTGTCACATAATGTTAACTCGTTGGAATAATACTAAGGAGGATAAGTACTTTAAATTTAAAAAACCAATGCTGTGGAAAAAACCATTGAAACAAGAAGATTGTTACTTTTGCATGACCAATGTAGAAGGTTATAATAACAAGAATAAAGGAAAAATATTGTACGCTGATGTGACAACTGTAACAAAACCAGAAATTTTTTGTGATACACCTTCTTCTTCAAAAAATTTTGAAATCGACTGTTCAAAAGTAGAAGATGTATTTAGTGATATAGATGACGACATGAGTATTGATGACAAAGATGACTATTACATTCCAACTGGTGAACAGGAAGAAGAAATACCTGAAAAGTTCACACAAGAAGAACTCAGCAATCTCATCAGAGATTTAAAACTACCAAAAGATGTTGCAGAATATCTTGCATCAGTTCTTAAGAAGAAAAAAATGCTATCGAAAGGAACTACATCTTCCTTTTATCGCGATAGGGAAAAGGAATTCAGAAAATATTTTACAGAAGACAAAAATCAGTCATTGGTATATTGTTCTGACATTAATGGGTTAATGGATCAATTAAAACCTGGCAATTAAGATTGGAGGTTATTCATAGACTCTTCTAAAAGAAGTTTAAAAGCAGTATTAATTCATAATACTAATATTTATGGTTCGATTCCTATGGCTCATTCTACAGAACTTAAAGAAAGCTATGAATCTGTAAAACTAGTTTTAGATAAAATAAAATATCAAGAACATAACTGGCAAATTTGTGGGGATTTTAAGATCTTAAGTATTATGCTTGGACAACAAGCAAGTTTCACAAAAACGCCCTGTTTTTTGTGTCTGTGGGATAGTAGAGATAGAAAGAATCATTACAAAAAAAAGGAATGGCCAAAAAGAAAATCTTTTAAACCAGGATCGAAAAATATCATTAAGAAGCCATTGATTCATCCCTCAAAGGTATTGCTTCCACCATTGCACATTAAACTAGGAGCAGCAAAACAGTTTGTTAAGAGTTTAGATAAAAATGGAAAATGTTTTAAATACCTAGAACAAAAATTCCCTGAGGTCTCTGATGCCAAACTAAATGAGGGAGTTTTTGATGGCCCACAAATTCGAAAATTATTAAAAGATGAGAAATTTGTCAGAAACATGAGTAAAACTGAGAAAAATGCATGGATTAGTTTTAAACTAATTGTTGAAAATTTTCTAGGGAATAACAAAAGCGAGAATTGGGAAGAAATGGCAAATAATATGATAACAAACTTCGGAAAGCAAGGATGCTTGATGAGCTTGAAGCTACATTTCTTAGAATCACATCTAAAGTACTTCCCCGAAAATTTAGGAGACTACAGTGAGGAACAGGGAGAGCGATTTCATCAAGACCTTAAAGAAATGGAACGTCGTTATCAAGGAAGGTGGGGCGTAAATATGATGGCCGACTTTTGCTGGATGCTGAAAAGGGATGTTGTACCAGGTAGTGTGAACTTAAAGAGAAAACCGCTACACAGATCTTTCGAAAAAAAAGAGTGCGCTACCATAAAAAGGAATAAAGGAAAATTATATACTTCAGAACTGACATATTGAATTTTGACAATCTGTTTTCAGATTTGCAATCAGTCACCCCACAAACCACTAGATACCAAATTTTATGTAAGTTTTAATATTTTAAAAAAATTCATCAGACATATTCTTGCCGCCAAGTAAATCTTAATATGTTTTTTAATTCGGCCGCCATATTGGATTCGCCATTTTAAATTTAGAAAATTTAACTTCGGATTCGTAATCAGCGACCCAAAAAACCCCCAGATACCAAGTTTGAAGTAAATCTTCGATTTTTTTCAAAATTCGTCCGCCATATTGGATCCGCCATTTTGAATTTTGAAAATCTAACTTCAGATTCGTAATCAGCGACCCAAAAAACCCCCAGATACCAAGTTTGAAGTAAATCTTCAAATTTTTTAAAAATTCGTCAGCCATATTGGATCCGCCATTTTGAATTTTGAAAATCTAACTTCAGATTCGTAATCAGCGACCCAAAAAAACCCCAGATACCAAGTTTGAAGTAAATCTTCAAATTTTTTCAAAATTCGTCCGCCATATTGGATCCGCCATTTTGAATTTTGAAAATCTAACTTCAGATTCATAATCAGCGACCCAAAAAACCCCCAGATACCAAGTTTGAAGTAAATCCATAAATTTTTTTAAAAAATCGCTTACCTCTCAAAATCCGACATGTTTTTTGAGGTTAGAAAAAAATCCTGACGTGATGGAGCAAAATGGACTTTGGATTCGTGTTCAGCGCGTCAAAATACATAGGGCTGAGGTATTCCGGTCAAAAGTACATGACACTTTTTTTTTTGTGGGGCTGTGTAATTTTTCCTATCACACTTTTCAGTACCATTTGTGCTTCTTCGATATTTCTTGCTGTTATTAACACTGCAATATCGTCAGCATATCCTATAATTACCGTACCTTCTGGTGTCTCGATGCGCAGTACTCCACCATATGTGATGTTCTACAGGTCCGGTCCCAGAATGGATCCTTGGGCGGCTCCAGCAGTGATCACTTTTCTTCTTTCTCCGCGGGATGTCTCATAGATGAGTGTCCTGTCGCTGAGGTAGCTCTTTAGAATCCTTAGAAGATATTTTGGGATCCGAAAATCGTTTTTAAGTGATCTATGGATGTCTGACCACAACAGTACAATCTTTCTGGAATAGTGGTTTCCTTGTTGTGCTCTTGCCGCTGCATTACATACTTCTTGGATGGCATCCACAGTTGACTTTCCAGTTCTAAAACCATATTGTCTATTAGATAGATCTCCCGACATTTTTATTGCTTCTGTCAGCCTCATCTTGATCATCTTTTCTAGGAGCTTTCCTGTTGTGTTCAGCATGCACAGAGGTCTGTATGCTGATGGGGACCTGGGATTAGTTTTCTTCTTATTTATCAAGACCAGCGTTTGTTCCTTCCTGTTCCTGAAGAAAATCCCTTGTTCCAAACAAGTGTTAAACATATTTAGCACAAACTCTGGGCAGATCTCGACTCTGGCGGAATTCCATCAGGTCCGGGCGCTTTTTTAATTTTCATTGTAGCTACTGCCTTTTTGAATTCTTTTGTAAATAGAGGTACTTCGTCTATTGTTACAGTTATTTCGGGTTCCTCTTCTATTGCATGGGCGGGAAACAATGTATCCACTATCTCCTTCATAAACTGTTCGCTCTTCAGTGGACTAGGCTTTTTTCCCCCAAGTTTCTTAAGGACGATTTTATAACCTAGGCCTCACGGGTCGGTGTCAATGTCCTTCTTAAGATCCTCCCAGCTTTGTCATTTGCTTTTGTTTATGGCCTTTCTTAAAGCCCTTTTTGCCTCCTTGTATTCCAGGCGTGCATTGGTTATCCCCTCTTTGTTCTTGGCTGCGATTCATATAGCTTTACGTCTAAGGCTAAGACAATTTTTTCTTCTGTTCGCGATCTCTTCATTCCACCAGTAAGCAGGTTTCCTTTTTCTTGTATGGCTACCTTTCTTGGGCATGGAAGCCTCGCAAGCGCTTCGGATTAGGAGCATTGAGGAGGTTATAGTCTTCTCTATGTCTTCCGTCTTTTTCCATACTTTGTCCTTGCCTTTTATAATGACAGAATTGAATTTGTCTAAATTCATTTTGGCAACGTTCCACCTGAATTTCTCTTTCTTTGGAGGTCCTCTCCTCTCGTCTTTAATATGGAACGTTATGAACTGGTGATCACTTCCTGTGAATTCCTAGTAGACCTTCCATTCTTTTATTTTTGGCACCGTTTTTTCGCCTACTAGAGTGATATCCGGTATCATGTTTTTGCATCCTGGTCTTCTAAAAGTCCCGGTATTTCCTTCGTTCCCGACATTCAGTCCAAGTCTTGCCGCCATTCCTAGAATTCTCCTTCCTCTGGGGTTTGTCTCTGTCATGCCCCACTCCACCGCTCTTGCGTTAAAGTCACCGGCCACAACCAGTTCCCCTTTCGTTTTTCTGATGGTGTCATCTAGATCATTTAGCTTTTTCTGAAAGTCCTTGATTTTTTCGTTGGGAGTCATATAGTAACTAAAGTTTGTTATATCTTTATGTGTTATCCAGACAAAGCCTTTTCCTGAGTCCCAGTCCTCTAAAAGAATCTTGTTTGTATCTGGGATCCAAATCGCCGCTGTGCAGAGTTCATTTGTGTACCATCCTGGAATGTTCTTATTCTCATATTGCTCTCTGATAAGTATAATATCTGCTTGCAATTCTAAGATTGTTGGACCTAAAACCAAACAGCCGACCAGTCCGCCGGCCGTCAACACCAGGTCGAGACTTCTCCACTCCGACTTGGTCCAGGCAAGTTGGCTGAAGTGCTCGTATCCCCCTAGGTTCTCACGTCATCCATAGCCAACGAGGATGTTTGGATCTCATTCTGGAAATCCGAATTAACGGATTTCCTCACAAGGTCCGGTGCACCGACTACCCTGAACAGCGAGTACCCGAATTAACGGGGTCCTGCTCAGATCGCCGATGCCCAAAATCGATGGACGACAGGAATCAATAAGTTCCGAGAAGAGCCGAATCAGCTCGTCTGGGGATGGCAGCCGAGGGACTAGGCAAATTATAAAAACAGTTTATGGGAAAATTAGTTATTTAAAAATTGATCAGTTGGTTATTGGAATATTAAGTCTGGTATTAAAATTGGTTATTTTTATGAACACTTTTAAACTAACGAAGATGTAAACAGAAGTTTAAAGTAAAAAAATTTAAGCTTAATTTTCACAACTTTACGAACTTTTTTCTGATTTCTGATGAAGAATTAGGTAATTTTATCCTATATGAGAAATCAGTCAGCTTTAGGCAATAAATTGGAGTTTTGGTTACTGGAAAATTGGAAAAGTGGTTATTGTAAAATTGGAGAAACTGAAAATTGACAAATTGGAATATTCCCAAATTAGAAAATTGTTTAAATTGGTAAATTGAGGAACAGAAAATTTGGTTGTTGGGAAAGTGGAAAAATTCAAAATTATTAAATTGGAAAATCTGAAAATAAGAAAATTTTTTCAACTGGTAAATTCAGATATTGGTGAGAATTAATTGTAGGAAGGGCCCGAAACTCAATAACAGTATCGAAATAATATTATAATATATATAATTATATATAATTAAAATAATTGTTAAATTAGTTCAACTTTATGTTCATTTACTATATTTCTAGTCCGGTCATTCAAAATTCAAGCCTTTTTGCTGATTCAAAAAATTACAATAATCTTGCAATGTTCATCCATTTATTGAAGGATAGTTTAACTGAATCTTTATACATTGCTGGTTTGGCAGGTTTAAAATGTAACTTCCAAGTTACTAATCACGGTATGAAAGTAAGTCAAGAATAATAAATAGAAAAATGAATCAGTTATTAAATAAAATTACCAAAAAAGAAGTTCATTAAATGCAATTGTTTATTTCTCAGCTCGATATCAGAGGATATGATGACAAACAACTCATACTTTTAAAACAATCATGGATAAAATGATGAATTTTGAACTCGATGAAAAAAGATTTGTAATTTTGAAAGAAAGCGTGAGTAATGTGTTTACTATATTTCGAAATCTTCTTTAAAGTGATAATTTGAATAATCGATTAACATAAAATGTTTTTTTAAAAAAAAATTAGTTTGAAATGTTTATAGTCCAACTTAAACCTATGTTAATTTATAAAAAAAACGTCATGTTTACATTATTTATTTAATATCCTCTCTTAAATTGTTTAGTTTCTTTCTTTTTGCCGATAATAATTATTTTATTTTTCATTGATTCATTATCTTTATTCTTATTTACTTAATATTTATTTTCTATTTATTGATTTTCATATGACCATTTTTAAATTTTCGAAAAATATTATAACTATTCAAAAAACTTGTACCTTCAATCTTTTATCATAATTTCATGTCATTTTCACTTTATTATCATTTTTAACATTACGTAATAACATTTTATCATTTTTATAATCATCTAGAAATTTAGATCATTTTATACATTATTTTTCACATTTGATTTCATCATTTCTGTTCTCGAAAAGATTTTTATTTACCATAATAAGGTTGCGCAACAAAAATTTTCTTCAAGGTAAAAGCAAAGTCAAAAAAAAATAGGAGAGTAACGGGAAGGGCAAGCACCCTGAGGCAAAAAATATGGGGCCCCAATATAATAAGTTACAATTTTAATCTATTTATTCTGTTCCCACCTGACATTTGTCACTACATGTTTTTTTCTTTTAAAATTTAAAATCATATTTCACCTTTTAAAAATGATCTCAAATTTTAAAAATATTCTAAATTTAAAGTGGATTTAAAAATTTCTTCAATTTTGAATAATTTTTTTCTATTAATATTTCAATTACTTAAACTGCAATTTTGTACTATTTTTATCATTTTTTAATTATTTTATGCAATTTTTAATAATTTCTAAATTGTTTCCCTAATTCTCAAATTTACCTTCATCTAATATCAATTATTTTATGTAGTTTTTTCAATTTTAATTATTTTTGTCTTGACATTCAATCAATTTATTTAATTATTCGTAAATTTTATATTATTCATCGATAATTTAAATTAATTTTTTTAATTTACCATTATTTTTGTAATCTTTCAATTATTATTTTCAATTTCTAATAATTTTCCTAATTTCTGAATTAATTTTCTGAACTTTCAAATATATATCTCAATTTTCATATCTTTTTATTATTTTGCAATTATTTTCTCCGTCTTTTAAAATTTTCATTATTTTTCAATCAATTTCCTAAATTTTCAGTTAATATCTTTAATTTAGATTATTGTCTTCATTTTTCAATTTTTAAACGATTTTTCAATTATTTTATTTTGCTTAAAAACAAATTCTGTAATTTTATATTATTTTCTCCAATTTTGAATTATTTTCATTCCTTTGGTATTTCTTTCAAAAATTTTAAATATTTATCTATAACTTCAGTTATTATTTTCATCAGTTTTGGATTATTTCTGCGATTTTTTTAAAAAAATTTTGTAATGATTATTTTTTTTTAAACATATATTCTATGCCTTTTTCAATTATTTCTCTCAAATTTTATTTATTGTTTTCAATCTTTCATATTTAAATTATATTGAATATATTGCAATTATTTTTTGTAATCTTAAATTATTATTTTCAGCATTTTTCAATTATTTTTTGGAATGTTAAATTAATTTTATCATCATTCAATTATTTTCTTCAAGTTTCAAATTGTAAAAACATTTTTTAATTATTTTCCAAAATCGATATCCTTTAATTTTCCATTTTTTCATTTGTTTTATAGTTTCAAAAATTTTACACTATTTATCTGAGATTTCAATTATTTCATTCAATTTTCATTTTTCAATTACATGGTTTTTCATATTATTTTCTTCAATTTTCAATTACTTTAGATAAAATTTATTTTGTACAGATCACTATTGATCGTTCTAATTGCTATAGTTTTAATTAAACAAAAGTTTTATTTAACTTTCGTTCTTTTTCGTAATTTCCAGAAAGTTTTTAATTATCTCTATTTAATTAAAAATTATTATTTTCAACTTTATGATATTTATCTCAAATTTCAATAATTTTTTTGTCAAGTTTGCAATTGTTATTTTCAATTTTTAATCATATTCATAACTTTTGAATTAATTTCCTGAACTTTCAAATATATATTTTTAATTCTTTTGTCCAATTTTCATTTCTTTTTATTATTTTGCAATTATTTTCTCCATCTTTTAATATTTTTAATATTTTTCAATTAAATTTCTAAATTTTTAGTTATTATTTCAAATTTTAATTATTGTCTTCAATTTTCAATTTTTTAAAATATTTTTCAATTATTTCCCTTTTGCTAGAAAATAAATTCTGTAATTTTCTATTATTTTCATTCTTTTGCCTAATTTTTCAAAAATTTTAATTTTTTATCTGAAATTTTATTTATTATTTTCATCAGTTTTCAATTATTTCTGCAATTTTTAAACTATTCTCTTTAATTAAATTTTTTAAGTAATTTTGTAATTATTTTCCTTTTTTAACATATAGATTCTATGATTTTTTCAATTATTTTTATCAATCTTGAATTATTTTTAGCATATTTGAATTATTTCTTAAACTTTGAAATAATTTTTTTATTTTTATTTTTCAATTATTTTTCTCGATTGTTAATTACTATTCTCATTGTCTAACATTTTTTTCCAGAATTTTTAAGTGTTTTTTCTAAAATTTTCATTATTTTCTTCATTTTTTAATTATTTTCATTTGTTTTCATAATTTCCAAATATTTTTATTAATTATCGTAAATTTCATTTACTTTAGCTTTCTTTAATTCTTTTCTCCAATTTTAGGTTATTCTCATTTTTTTCATTTGATTTCTAAGATCTTCATGTATTTTTCTCAAATTTCAATTATTTTTGTTTATTTAAAAAAAGTCTGTAATTTTTTCAATTATATCATTCAAATGTGATTTATTTTTTACAACTAATCAATGTTTGTTTCATATTACAATAATTATTTTCATCAAGTTTCCAATTGTAAAATCATTTTTCAATTATTTTCCTAAATTTATATCCTCCATTTTTCAATTTTTTCCATTTTTTTTTATTATTTTCCATAATTTTAAACTATTTATCTGAGATTTTAATTATTTAATTTATTTTTCAATTATTCATATGATTTTTTATATTATTTTCTTCAATTTTCAGTTATTTTTGTTCTTTTTCCTAATTTCCAAAAAGTTGTTAATTATTTCTGTTTAATTAAAAAATACTCTCTTCAACTTTATATTATGGTTACCTTGTTTTATTTACATAATATAATTATAAAATAAATATAAATCTAATTTTTCAATTTTTTTTAAACTATTCGTTTTAATTGTATTATAAAGTCATTTTTCAAATTTTGTTTACAATGTCAATTATTTTCGTCATTTTTCAGATATATTCTTAAATTTCGTAATTTTCATTATTTGAATTTGTAAAAAAAATTTTCAGTTGTCTATTAATCTAGCCATTTTTTTCAAAATTTATAAAATGTTTTGTTTTCAATTCTCAATTATTTTCGTTATTTTGTAATTTTTTTCAATTGTCAATTTTTCAAATTTAAATTTAATTTTTAAATTTTTAATTTATTTATTGTTTTGTAATTATTTTCTTCATCTTTTTGTATCTTTACTATTTTAATTTTTAATTGATTTCCTAAATTTTCAGTTATTATCTCAAATTTAGATTATTGTCATCACTTTTTCATAATATAATGATTTTTAAATTATTTTCTTTTGCTATAAAAATACATTTTGAAATTTTTCTTTAATTTTCTTCAATTTATAATTATTTTCATTATTTTGTAATTGTTTGAAAATAATTCAATTATTTATCCGAAATTTCTATAACTTTCATCAATTTTTGATATTTCTGAGATGTTTTAATTATTCTTTAATGAAAAATTTTTAAGTAATTTTGTAATTATTTTTTTTTTAAACATATATTCTATAATTTTTTAAATTATTTTTCTCAAAATTTATTTAATGTTTTCATTTTTTTTTCTATCTCAAATTATTGTCAGAATATTTCAATTATTTTTTTCAATTATGGATTAATTTTATCAGTTTTCAATTACATTCCTCGATTGTTAATTATTATTCTAATTTTCTAAAATTATTTTCTAAGATTTTTAAGTATTTTTCTAAAATGTCAATTATTTTCTTCAATTTTTAATTATTTTCATTTGTTTTCATAATTTAAAAAAAAAATTATTAATTGTCATAAATTTAATTTGTTTTTAGCTTTCTTTAATTCTTTTCTTCAACTTTTAGCTATTCTCTTTTTTTAATTGATTTATAAGATCTTTATGTTTTTTTCTCAAATTCCAATTTTTTTTCGTTATTAAAAAGAACTCTGTAATTTTTTCAATTATCTCACTTAAATCTTAAATGTCATTTATTTTGTACAACTTATCATTGTTTGTACCTATATTTCAATTATTTTCTTCAAGTTTCAAAATTTAAACTAATTTACCAATTATTTTCCAAAATTTATTTCCTTCAATTTTCAATTCTTCTCATTTGTTTTACAATTTCCAAAATGTTAAACTATTTATCTTACATTTTAATAATTTTTTCAATTATGAAATAATTTGATTATTTTTCAATTATTTTCCTTGATTGTTAATTATTATTTTCATTTTCTAAAATTATTTTCTAAGATTTTTAAGAACTTTTCTAAAATTCCAATTATTTTCTTCAATTTTATTTTATTTATCACAATTTTCAATCAGTTTTTTTTTAATTTTCAATTATTTTCTCTAATTTTTTATTATTTAATTGTTTTCCATTTACTTTTAAGATTTTCAAGTATTTTTCTCAATTTTAAATTATTTTCTTTACGTTTCAAACATTTCTATGATTGTTTAAATTACTTTCCCCAATTTTTAATTGATTTCATTATTTTTCTTCCAATTAATTTTCAAAATTGGCTATTATTTTGATTAATTTCAATTATTTTTTGCAATTCTTTTCAATTCTAAAATATTATAAATTTTGTTCTAAATAAATATTTGTTTTATTTATATAAATTTAATTTTATTTATTATGTTTAAAATATTTATAAGTGTCGATAACACAAGATGTAGAAACTATAAATTACTACAAATAGTAAGGTTTTTGGCATTTTTTTTAAAAAGGGGTCTAATTAGGGTTGACCAAGGGCTCCACTTTGCCACTTAACAGTCACGCCACTGCGATAGCCATCACTTCTTGTCTCTCTCAAACTCTCAAACTTAAATTCACCATTTATTCTGTATAATTATGTCTCTGTCGCACTGCTAACTATCACTACTCTCTCTCGCCATAACAGTCACTACTTTGTCTCTCTCAATCTTTAAGCTAACTAATGCATTTGTCTCTTTCGCGTTACCAGGGTATACAAAGAATATCTAACTAATTTTTTATATAGGATTACTCTAAAAAATTTTCAGATTATAGAAACTGATAATAGGTTAAGAAAAGTATTCTTACTGTTCTTCTATACGTAAGTGATAATGTAATAAAAACTTAATATTAAATATATTTGTATTTTAGTACATTAAACAATTGGAAAATATTTATATTGGAAGTCTGCCTGATCTTGCACAGGAATATATCGATGTTCTAATATTTAAAAAAAAATGGTCTAACTCTACTTTAATAGAAGCAAGTTCTGGTCAGTTTATCACAAAATACAATGGTTTCTATATATATTTTGATTTAAAATGTGCAGTTTTTAAATTTTGACTTTAACTGACTGTTTTCAGAATTAACTGCTGAAGGCGTGCGAGATTTTGTTCCACATTTCTTTTAAAATACGAGTATTGAATGTTTGATTTATGGAAACGTAAGAAATGATGAAGCTTTAGAAATGGCATCACTTGTTGAATCAAAATTAACCAGTAAATATAATCATGTCAACCCTGGAAACAATTCTTTACGTGAACTTCTTTATCAAATAAATAATTTAAGTCCAAGTAAGATTCACAAAAATGGTTTCAAACGCAGAATATTGCAAGTAGAAAAATGCAAGTTATTTGAAATCACTGATATGACAAACGTTAAATTAAATAATTTTTAAATTCCAATAAATAGGTCATAAATATATATTCAAAAAACTGAGTCCAGATAACAATACTAGCCTTGTTTACTTCGACTTTCGTTCTAACTCAACAAAAAACAGAATTCTTCTCAAGTTATTTGCACAAATGATAAAAGAGCCAATTTTTACTGTTTTGAGAACTAATGAACAGTTGAGTTACGCTATTGGACGCAATACCTGGAAAACTGATGAATTCCTAGGATTAAACATTTTAATCCAAGGAAAGGAACAACCTGAATTTGTCGAAAAAAGAATCGATGATTTTATGAAATTGATGAAGGTATGAATAGAAGAAATAGAATTTAAGAAAAAAATTTCCAATATTATTTTATGAAATTAAATTTTTTACGGGTCCAACCATTTTATTTCAACCGAAGTGGTAACGGAACAATTTTTAAAAAATATATAGTTTCAAACATCACTCGATGATATTTATTAAGTATAAAATAATAACAAATACAAATAAATCTATTAACATTTCTAAAGATAATTCTTGGTTTTTTTTCAATTTCTACTAGCTGAAAAAATGACAGTTTTCCATGGCAACTGTGCTATAAACACAAAATTTAAAAAATATGATAATAATTTTCAAATACTTCCTTGTATTTTATACTTAAAAAATATCATCGAATAATTTCTAAAAGAATACATTTTTTTTAAAATTGGTGCGCGACAACTTTGGTTATCTATTGTTATTTTATTTTAATATCTTCAATATTATGTTTTATTTTAAACGATTTTAATTAAAAGAAATAAAAATTGTTCTATTCAATTTAAATTAAATTAGAAGTATAACTTATAAATTTATTTCATACTTAATTTTTAAAATTGAAAATAATTGAAATTTGAGCAAAATACATGAAGATCTTAGAAAAAAAGAAAAAAAAGAGAATAACTAAAAATTGGAGAAAATAATTGAAGAAAGTTAAAATTAAATGAAATTTACAATAATTAATAAACAAAATTTGGAAATCATGAAAACAAATGAAAATATCTTAAATTGAAGAAAATGATTGAAACTTTAGAAACATACTTAAAAATTGTAGAAAATAATTTTAGAAAATGGAAATAATAATTAAGAATCGTGGAAAATAATTCAAAAATGATAAAATTAATTTAAAATTGAAAAAAATAATTGGAATATTTTGAAAATAATTTAAGATTAAGAAAACTAATTGAACTTTATGTTGAAAAGAATTTAAATACCCAAGTGCGAAATGCCAGAACTTATAACAAGGGCAAATCTTGGCCCAGTAATGATAGCCGAAATTCGGCAAATTGTACTGAGACAACCTTGGCATTCTTGACGGCCCTTGACTCCGCCAATATTGACTGCCAGTCTTGATTATCTAAAATTACCATCCTTCGGCTGAATCTGGGGCCAGTGATGGCCCATTAAATTACCCAACATCGATTCTATATTGGAGAATGTTTTCTGACAAGCAATAACCGAATCTTGGGCCAATGACGGCACCTTCTTGGCCCAAACTTCAGTTTTGTAATAGAAAATCTTAAACTTAAAAAATAACTATCTACATTCTTTTTAAGCATAATTAATTTTTTTTCAAATAATTTATATAACACTTTGACAACTACAAAAACTACGATTATACGTAGCATGTTAGCTACTATATATTATGAGCAATAATATTTCAGATTATGTTCAATGATATTAATTATGTGAACTAATCACGTAATTTTATCTAAAATTCGCATTTCTTTTAAAATATTTTCATCTTATTACTATCTTAAAAATTTTATTTTGTCGGAGTTGTAAAACTGCTAATTTATTTTCAATCATAATACACGGAAAAAATATTTGTGAATAAGTACGAAATTTATTCGTAAGTTTGGGTCAATAGAGAAAATTTGACGATTCTTAATCAGCTTTTATTAACGATTACCGAAAATTCAGAAGAAATCCCAAAACAGTAAGGTAGAAACTAAAATATGGTTCAGCACTTTATATTTCAGTAAATACTTCTGAACCGGTTCCTGACTTTTATACATTAGGAGGGGTGGCCTCATGTCCACTGTCTTGTAACGCACTGCAAGCCGTTGTGTTGCTCGTATATAACGTATATGTAAAAAGTTGTAACTGCGTCAGTGGCCTAGTGGATACAGCAGACGCCTTTAGAGTGAGGCGTCGCGAGTTCGAATCTTCCAGCTTTTTCTGTGTATGATTTAATAATAATAATATTAAATAATAATAATATTAACAGTAGTAATAATAATAATAATAATAATAATTATTATTATTATTATTATTATTATTATTATTATTACACAGGCCAACAAGATTTCAACAATTTCTTGTTGACTAAAATATTATAGCCAATTGCACTAGATGATTTATCTTTTAAAATTTTAGATAATATTTCACCTTTTTAAAATGTTTACAAATTATAAATTTATATCAATTTTATTTTCTTCATATGTGACGCTCCGCGAGAGAAGGGACCTATCGCTGAGAAGGCAAATTTTTAAGGACGGACGGGCAAAGAGAAGAAAGAAAAATTGAGACGCTTATAATGTCTATGTTTAAAGTTTCATAACAAGAAAACTAATTGCAGGAATCAAATTTTGAATTTTGGAACTCAAAAACTATCCATTACCATAAAAAATTTAAATAATTAATTGTTAATTTCATGGGACGGTCGTTCAAAGAAAATCCAAAAAATGCGATACACTTAGCACGTCAAAGTTTGAAGCATTATAACAAAAATTGTAATCAATAAAACTTTTTTTTGAAACATGGAAATGAAAGAACAACTCAAAAATTATCTTCTAGCATAAAAAACTGAAAATTGATTTTTTCTGCGATAGGTCCCTTCTCTCGCGGAGCGTCACATATTTCAGTTAATATGAAGTTGCATTGATTTAAAGTTTAATTAATCCATGTTTCAACTATATTAAATTTGAAGTGATTTAAAAATCAAAGATGAATAAAATTATAAAACACAAAATAATATGACAAATGAGGTAACAGACAAAAATTAATAACAAATTCAAGATGGCGGATCTAATATGACGGACACTACATTCGTGTGGAATCCTAAATCCTTAACATGAATTTTAGGTCAGATTTTGTAATTATCTGTTGAATGAATTTAATATAGTCAACTATCACTAAACCATCTGAGTAATAAAAATTTCAAAATTAAATTAATGAATAAATAAATAATAATTTTACTCGATTATTAGAATTAAATTTTAAAAGTATATCAAAATCAACATAAAGAACAAAATTTAAAAATCAGAATTTTGTCTTATCAAAATTTAATGAATTTAAATGCCTTTCTATTTTAGCTATCACAACAATTATTACAATATTATAATTTGCCAGGAGATTTTTAAAATTTAGAAAATCTGGGGGCGTGCCACTTCTTCAAGTTGTGGAGGTCATCAGGTTACATTTGATTGGTCAACAGGGGTTTGTGAAAGTACATTTCAGTTAGGGAGTTGGGGATATTCTTTTTATAAATTCAGTTTTCTATTTTAGATTAACAAAAAAAACTATTATTATTATTATTATTATTAAAAAACTATTATAACATGCAGATTAAAATAATTAATGTTTTAATTTTTTTTTTTTTAAATCCAACACTGAAAAAAAAATTTCCCCACAGCAATGAAAATATGCTATTCGTATTGTCTACTTCAAAAAAATTTTATATGTCGGGTGAATTTTTTTTATTGCTCATTCACATTTTTTTTCGATAATTTTTTAATGTTTTGTCCTTTAGTTATTTTTGTGAGTCAGTAGTTCTTTTCCTACTGTAGAATAAGGTTTAAAAAAAATCTCTGTATTTTTTTTTTTTTTGCAACAATTACTTAATAGTTATGTTATATTACGTATAGTGTAAGTTACGTTGAAAATTCAAAATATGTGGAAGTAAATGTATTAAGTATTATCGTAATACACATTTTTTATTACATATTTCGGTGTCGACATGGATTCTGGACAAACAGTAATGCATACAATTAAAAAAAAGTCCCAGCTTCTTAGATCAACATAGATTTGTTTTATGCCATTAAAAAATAGCTGGATGATTCTAGGATGAGGCGACTTAACTTTTTTATTTTGAGTGACCATTCTTAGTAAAAGGGTACATTAAGCTTGTGAAATTAAATATCCCTTTTCACTGTTTGCCTTTCAACCAATTAGTTTTCAATAGTAACTTGTACCTGAAAATGTTAATTAAGGGTTGCCTAATGCCTGAGCTGCAACTGCTCTCACAGCGAAATACCGTATACTTTGTTTAGTGTCTTATATTCTACATCCGTTATACCTGCGAACGAATCAATTAGATCACAAACGTTTCCATATATAATATGAAAATTGTGTTATTTGTGAATCTTTATCTCTTTAACTCTTTATCTCTCAAACTATTAACTTTTCAAAATATTTATCTCTCAAATTCTTTATCTCCAAAACCTTTTATCTCTCAAACTCTTTATCTCCTAAACTGTTCATCTCATTAACTCTTTATCTCTTGAACTATTTATCTCCTAAACTATTTATCTCTTAAACTCTTTATCTCTAAAAATCTTTATCTCTTCTACTCTGCATCTCTGAAAAACTCTTTATCTTTTTAACTCTATATCTCCAAAACCTTTTATCTCTCAAACTTTTTATCTCTCAAACTATTCATCTTATTAACTCTTTATCTCTGAAAAACTCTTTATCTCTTTAACTCTTTATCTCTCAAACTCTTTATCTCTTTAACTCTTTATCTGTCAAACGTTTTATTTCTTAATCTCTCTATCTCCCTAACTCGAGGCGCATGAATATTCCCTAAAACCTATTTAGCCAAAATGCCAAAATTAACCTAAAACTATTCAACCTAAACTGCATTCAGCCTAAACTGCATTTAGCCTAAACTCCATTCAACCTAAATCCCATTTACCCTAAATTCTATTTAACCTAAATCCCATTTATCCTAAAATGTATTTAACATAAATCACATTTAACCTAAAATGCATTTAATCTAAAATGCATTCAGCCTACATTATATTTATCCTAAATCCCATTTAACCTAAAATGCATTTGGGCAAGACTCCGTCAAAAGAAAACGATCTGCAAGTGGTCTTTCGATTTCTTTCAAACTGTGGGAAATAATAGTCTTAGGTATGATTGTCAAAACCAAGAAAGGATTTTCGAAAATTTACAAAATGGCGCCCGCTACGCCATGTTGAATATCAGAGCAGTGCTTTTTTCAAAACTCATTATTTCCTAATCCACAAAATGAATTTTAATGAAAATTTCAGACAAAATAGATAAATTAACGTAGTTTAAAAAAATATTACAATAAAAAAAAAAATACAAAATTTTGACCCAAAAAAAGTTTTTTAAATTTTTTGAACTACTTTTTAATTAATTTGGCCACTTTTTTGGATTTTCTAATGTACATATTCTGATTCCTTATAATTTCACCTTGATTTTAACAAAAAAAAAATTTTTGGAGACTTGAGTAGTTTTTGAGATATTGACATTTTAGTGGGAGCGCACACCGCGTTTTCATCTCCACGCGTCAAGCGCACAGTGGGACCAAATTGGAATTTACTGTTCAAAAACGTCTAGAGCCTTCATTTTTAAACCGATTTTACTTTTTTTTTGTCTTAAATGAAAGATTATAAAATTTAGAAGAGATTTGTAAAGCCTGATTTTAAATCTTTTTTGTTTATATTAATTTTTTAATTGTAAAGTTTAAAAAAAGTAGCAATTTTTAAGAAAATGTTATCTCCAGTTGCTATAATTGAATGATACGTGCTATAGCTATTTAAAAATGCACCTAGAGTACCCCCTAAACTGTAAAAAAATTACACAAGTGAACATTTGAATTTTATAAATTAATTATGTTAACAAATAATTAAGGTTACAACAAATTGTTAATAAGGACAAAGGCTTCGTTAGATTTTGATGCAATTTTTTACTCGGGGGTTTTTGGGGTCGCTTATTACAAATCCGTTATCAGTTGTTCAAAATTCAAAATGGCGGATCTATTATAGCAGACGACTTTTTTTAAAATTCATCAAATTTTTTTTGAAGTTTGTTCTTCAGGGGTTCTTGTGGTCGCCGATTATAAATCCGTTGTCATCTGCCATACTGGATCCGCAATTTTTAATTTTGAAAAACTGATAACGGATTAGTAATCAGCGACCTCAAAAACCCCCGACTAACAAATTTGATTGATTTAAAACCAAGTCGTCTGCCATATTGGAGCCGCCATTTTGAATTTTGAAAAACTAATGAGGTATTCGTAATCGGCGACCACAAGAACCCCTGAAGAACAAACTTCAAAAAAAATTTGATGAATTTTAAAAAAAGTCGTCTGCCATAATAGATCCGCCATTTTGAATTTTGAACAACTGATAACGGATTTGTAATAAGCGACCCCAAAAACCCCCGAGTAAAAAATTGCATCAAAATCTAACGAAGCCTTTGTCCTTATTAACAATTTGTTGTAACCTTAATTATTTGTTAACATAATTAATTTATAAAATTCAAATGTTCACTTGTGTAATTTTTTTACAGTTTAGGGGGTACTCTAGGTGCATTTTTAAATAGCTATAGCACGTATCATTCAATTATAGCAACTGGAGATAACATTTTCTTAAAAATTGCTACTTTTGTTAAACTTTACAATTAAAAAATTAATATAAACAAAAAAGATTTAAAATCAGGCTTTACAAATCTCTTCTAAATTTTATAATCTTTCATTTAAGACAAAAAAAAAGTAAAATCGGTTTAAAAATGAAGGCTCTAGACGTTTTTGAACAGTAAATTCCAATTTGGTCCCACTGTGCGCTTGACGCGTGGAGATGAAAACGCGGTGTGCGCTCCCACTAAAATGTCAATATCTCAAAAACTACTCAAGTCTCCAAAAATTTTTTTTTTGTTAAAATCAAGGTGAAATTATAAGGAATCAGAATATGTACATTAGAAAATCCAAAAAAGTGGCCAAATTAATTAAAAAGTAGTTCAAAAAATTTAAAAAACTTTTTTTGGGTCAAAATTTTGTATTTTTTTTTTTATTGTAATATTTTTTTAAACTACGTTAATTTATCTATTTTGTCTGAAATTTTCATTAAAATTCATTTTGTGGATTCGGAAATAATGAGTTTTGAAAAAAGCACTGCTCTGATATTCAACATGGCGTAGCGGGCGCCATTTTGTAAATTTTCGAAAATCCTTTCTGGGTTTTGACAATCATACCTAAGACTATTATTTCCCACAGTTTGAAAGAAATCGAAAGACCACTTGCAGATCGTTTTTCTTTTGACGGAGTCTTGCCCATTTAGCCTAAAATGCATTTAGCCTAAAAAGCATTTAGCCTAAACTGCGTTCAACCTACATCCCATTTAGCCTAAATTCTATTTAACCTAAATCCCATTTAACCTAAAATGTATTTAACCTAAATCTCATTTAACCTAAAATGCATTCAGCCTAAATTTCATTTAACCTAAAACTCAATAAAACTAAAATGCATTTAGCCTAAAACCCACTTAACCTAAATTTCATTTAATCTAAATCCCATTTAACACAAAATGCATTCAGCCTACATGTCACTTAACCTAAATCCCATTTAACCTAAAATTAGGTATCTAATTTTTGTCGTTTTCAAAAATTCTTAAGTAATAAGTTATTTAAATACAAACCAATTTCTTTTTCTTCTCTAAATAAAAATTTATCTCTAACTCTAACTCTAACTCTTTATTTAAAGTTACTACAGAATCTGTCAATTTCTTGAAATAAGATAATCTTATCTCAACCACAAGACAGGACCTTTTTATTTATTTTTGGAATGCCAAATATAATTTTGCTACGTTTATTACCTTTATTTATTAGGGGAAAAGGTTCAGTTGTGGGCATGGTTCGGTTGTCATGTTTATTAGGCACAAGTTATGGGTCAAAAACAAAAAGGGTGCCCACAACCGAACCTATTTTCTTACTAAATTCAAATTTAAGTTTGAATCTTCTATAGCTAAGGAAAGCCGAAGCCTATTTAGCGCTTCCTTTTTTGTTGTCAACTTATTTGTCGAATTTCGAAAAATCGATTCGAAAAATCCCCTATTGATAAGTTTCATGCAAATTTGCTTAATTTTAAATAAAATTGATGGTCATATTGGTTCCAACATTGTGAATTTTACAAATTTTATAATCAAATTTCAGATTCTTAATCAGCGACCCGGAAAAATTTGATAATTGATTTTAAATAGAAGAATAAAAAATTCAAACATTTAAAAATTGTTCCGTATTGAAAAATACTATTTATTTCGAAATTATAATTTTTTTAAAGATAAATTGTATTTATAAAAAGGAATTTATTAAATAATATATAAATAACTTAATAAATTAACAATCAGCAGAAGATATTAAGATAATAGCATGGAAACTTTCTATTAGAAATAAAATCCATCAAATTTTTATCTTTTAAGAATATTTTTTTGGCCATGACGAACTCTGAACAAATACAATTTTATCAGGAATTTAGTACGGTCTTTGTAAACATAAGCAAGAAAAACTAGTATATAAAAAGTCAAATAATTATGTTGGATTTAGTTCAATAGAAAAAATTACAAGCTCCGGTAAAGTTTTCATTAATTTAAGACAAAACGTTATTCAGTACTTTGATATTAACTTATTAGCAAGGCTCAAAAAAGTTTTTAAAGAATTCCTTTGTTTTTGGCTATAGAAAGATTAAAAGTTTATACTTTTAAAAAAGTATTCCTGAAGTATATTTTAATTAAGTGATAAAAAAAAAAAAGAAAAAGCAAATGATAACGCTTCATAAAAATGTTAAAACGTCACAGACGGATTTTTCCAGAATCAGGTGAGTATTTTTTCTATATTATTAATTAGATTAATTTTATAAATAAAATTATAGTACTATAATAAAAAGCCTTTTTTTTAGATTTTTTGATTCCTAATGAAGAAATTTTTTTTTTAATTTTTCATTTATCTTTTCTTTCTTTCTTTTTTTCTCATTACCTTTAAACAATACATTTTAGTAATTTTAGCAAGACATGGTTATTTTTTAACAATCTAATATTTTATATTATTTATTTATTTATACATAGTTTTTGCTTTTCGGCTGAAGACAAAATTCCAATATACATTTCTCCCTAGTTTTTATTAGAAATGTTATTATATTTATACACTTCCATTTAAATGATTATTGTGTAACATTAAATTAAATTAAAATTTTACATATTAACAATTGTTGGTGAATTTATTATTATTTGTCATTTTTCTGAAATAAAAAAAAATATATATACATATATAAATATGATTCGATATTAAAAAAGTGACCTAAGCAACAATATAATAATAATAATAATAAGAATATAATAATAATAATTTTAAATAAATAGTTATTCAAAAATTGAAATTCTATTCAAAATACAAATTATTACAACTGCGCATGCGTATTTGACATATTGAACTGCGCTGCGCATGTGTATTTGTCATATTGATCTAGTGCGCATGCGTTACTATCATGACACAGTGGCGTAACTATTAAGGGGCAAAGTGGGGCAGTGCCCCTGGGCCCTTGAGCTCAGGGGGCCTTAATAAACCCTTAGTTAACCCTAATATACCTTTTTTTCAAAATTTATAAAATTTAAGATTAAAAAAAAATTGCAAGAAATAAATGAAATTAAACAAAATAATTGCTGATTGTTCAAATTAATTGAACCAAGTTAAAATGTCATTAGGAAGGTCTCTCAGACCTGAGTTTGTTTAAATTCTGGCTTAACAATTATTTTTAAAAAATTTTGCAATTTTTCGAAAATTTCCCAAAATTAATTTTGGGACAAAATTTAAACGATCTCGGGTCTGAGAGACGTTCCTAATGACATATTAAGTAATTCTACCAAGTTTCATGACAAAATATTCAAAATTTTAAGGGAAAAGTTACGGACAAATTTTGCATAACCCAGTGACGTCATAATCCATCACATGCCCTTAAATAAAAATAAAATAATTTAAATTTGAGGAAAATATATGAAAATCTTAGAAATCAATTGAAAAAAATGAGCATTACTTAAAATTGCCGAAAATAATTAAGGGGTTACACCACTGTAGACGGCAAAAAAAAGTGTTTTTTTGCGATTTTTTTTTTTTGGTAGAAGGAACAGAAGGAGGATAATTCTTTTTAAGGATATTGTTAGACATCTTTAAAAGTTGAGAAAAAAAAAATTTTTATTTAAAAAAAATACAACATGGCGGCGTAAGAGCAACTTCTGTTAGACGGTTTTTTTAAAAATGGCTCTACTGCAAGCAGTACACAGGGTGTAAAAATTGATCTGTAACAAAATAAAAAATTTTTTCTTAATCTACATTAGAATGGCTACAGAAATACGTAGGGGATTTTAAAAATATTCATTTTTGTTAAATTGGCGAGAATTCAAAGTAAAAGTCAAATTTTTGACCAAAAAAATGAGTACTTAATTGTGTCTAAAAAATCGAAATTATAAAATATTAAAAATCGGCTACGTATTTCTGTGCGGAATGTTGTTTTAAATAAATGATAAAAATTGAGAGTTAAAATAATAAAAATTGTTTGAGTTATACTGCTTGCAGATTTGCAAAAATGTGTTTTGAGAAAAACGCGTTGGCGTCACACCACTGTTGACGACTAAAATTAAGCTCTTTTTTGCGAATTTTTTTTTGTAGAAGGAAAAGTAAGAAAATAATAATATTATAGAATGTATTTAGGTATGTCTTACAGTGAACAAATAAAATATTTTTGATTGAAAAATGTTTTAAAATGGCGTCATTAGGACGTTCTACCGAAGCATGTTTTTCATGAGACGCTTCGTAGCACCAAGCAAAGCTGTTGAAAAATTTAATCTGATGAAAAACAGGCACCAAAGTTTTTTCCCTGTATTCTAGAGGGTTTAAAGCATCTTTTAAACTAATAAAACAAAAATCGATTTTTTGAAAATTCTACAGTGGTGTAACCCCTTAAAGAAAGCATAAAATAAATGAAATTGTGCGATAAATAAAAAAAAAATTGGAAATTTTGAAAACAATTGAAAATAAGTAAAAATTTAAGAAAATATTTTTAGACAATGAGAATAATAATTAACAATCGAGGAAAATAATTAAAAAATAATAAAATTAATTCAAAATTCAAAAAATGATTCAAATATGCTGAAATAATTTGAGATTGAGAAAAATAATTGACATTTATGATGAAAATAATTTAAGGTATTTCTCTTCTGGATGACAGGGTCAAATCGATAGTATTATGAAAACACGTTTTACGTAATAAATATGCAATATTTATTTCTTATGCATATTATTTAGTGTTCTTTAGTGTTTTCTCTAACCAATAAGCTTAATTTTGATTATTATTGTCTGATTTAAGGGGTAAATATAGTACCATTTAACATTCCTTATTTTTTCAAAAACTCTTTTTCTAGGCGATTTTTTAAAAAAACTTTTTTTTTAAACTTTTTTAAATATAAATATTTGTTTACAAAATAATATGTAAAAAAAAGTTCTTTTTTTATAAACAATTATTTATATTTAAAAAACTATAAACTCTTCTGAAAATTTTAAACGGTGAATTTGTAGGAAACCTTTTTCTTAATAAAATAAGCCATTAGTAATTAAAATTGAAACATTTTTAAAAAATCGCCTAGAAAAAGAGTTTTTGACAAAATAAGGAAAGTTAAATGGTACTATATTTACCTCTTAAATCAGACAATAATAATCAAAAGTAAGCTTATTGTTTAGAGAAAACACTAAAGAACACTAAATAATATGCATAAGAAATAAATAATGCATATTTATTACGTAAAACGTGTTTTCATAATAGTATCGATTTGACCGCGTTATCCAGAAGAGAAATACCTTAAATATGAAAGAATGAAAACAGTAAATTAAATTTGAGCAAAATCATTGAAAAAATCATAGAATATATGTTTAAAAGAGGAAAATAATGAATAAAAACAATGAAAAATCGGAGAAAATAATATAAAATTACAGAATTTATTTTAAAGCATAAGGAAATAATTGAAAATTCTATTTAAAAATTGAATATTAGAGTCAATAATTGAAATTTGAGATAATAACTAAAAATTTAGGAAATTAATTGAAAAATAATGAAAATATTAAAAGATGGAGAAAATAATTGCAATATAATAAAAAGAAATGAAAAATGCACAAAAGAATTGAAAATTGAGATATTATATAATTGAAAGTTCAGTAAATTAATTTACAAATTATGAAAATGATTAAAAATTGAAAATTAATTGCTATTAAGTGCTAATTAATTATTATCATTACACAGGCACACAAAAAAAAAAAAGGTCAAATACCAGAGGGCAGACCAACATATTCCTAGGTTTTTGGGGTCGCTGAAACCGAATATGACCATGAAAATATTATCTGCTTGCCCATTTTCCCCCTAGCCCCCCCCCCCTTACACCTCTCGGGGGGTAACATTTCAGTTTTTCCAAAAACGTCGAAAAGGCAGTCTATTCCTATGTTTTTTGGGGCGCTGAATCCGAAAAAGACCACCAAAAGCCAATCCCCCCCTCCTGCACCCCCTAACACCCCCTGGGAGGGGGTTGGAATTTCGAATTTCACGAAAAGTCGAGTTCGGTGGCTATTTCTATGTTTTTTGGGGCGCTGAATCCGAAAAAGACCACCAAAAGCCAATTCCCCCTCTCCTTCACCCCCTATCACCCCCTAGGAGGGGGGTTGGAATTTCGAATTTCACAAAAAATCGAGTTCGGTGTCTATTTCTACGTTTTTTGGGGCGCTGAATCCGAAAAAGACCACCAAAAGCTAATTCCCGCCCGCTTAAGCCCCTAATATCCCCTTGAGTGGGTTGGAATTTCGAATTTTATGAAAAATCGAGTTTAGAGTCTATTCCAATATTTTTTAGGGCCATGAAACTGAAAAAAGGGATCAAAAATAAATTCGTCCCCTCATTCACCCCCTAGCACCCTCTTACCCCCTCCCATGGGATGGGTTTACAATTTCAATTTTCATGAATTACTTCCACATCTACTTTTGCAACTAGGACACCTCCACGCGGTGAAGGCGGATAACGGTTAACCGGCTAAGTTCCTAGGTAAAAAAGATGCCTTCATGGCAAAAGTAGGGAAGAAGATTACGATGCAGGGGAGGGAGACCCCAGTATCGGCGGCTGGTCAGGGTGAGCAAGCGGGCCCGCAGGCGTCGTCATCATGCAACCGCAGCTCTAGGGTGGTGGGCAACTTGGCTACTTTTGAGTTAAATGCTTCAAGAAGAAAAATTAATGGAAATAGAGCTTTGCGTTCAAATCGTGAAAATCTTCAAGGCGCTTCTGATGGTCCTACGGACAATGGTATGGATATTCAAGATAATACCATTCACACCTGTAACAAAGACAGATCCATGTTTTGTTACGTATGTGGTAAGTTTGAAATAGAAAAATATCGGAGAGACTTTTCTAAATATGAGGATAAATACAATTCTCTTTTTTCATTGCAGATTGAAAATGGTCGGGGAAATTCATGGGTACCGAGCAGTATCTGTAACAAATGCAGGGGTACATTACAGCGCGGGTCATCCAATTCAAGCGGCAAGAATTTTTTGAAGTTTCCTGCTATGTGGAAAGAGCCCAAAACTCAAGTGGAATGTTACATTTGCTCCATCAAATTTAAAGGTATGATGTCTCCTAATCACGCTATATATCCAAGTATTCCATCTTTCACCCCTCCAATTTATAATGACGATGATGATGTTTCAGATGATGATGTCAAGATGGATGTCACTGCTGATACAGTGGAAGTTGAAAGTCAAATGGACCTTAATGAGCCAACTGTGGATTCCAACAGTACTTATTCCGGAAGTGAAGTTGACTCGAATTCTGACAGTGATGAAGGAGATGTTCGCTTCAAACGAGATCGACCTATAAAACTATGGGATCAAAAAAAGCTCAATAATGTGGTAAGAAATTTGGGTTTAGCCAAAGATGCAGCTGAGTACCTTGCGTCGAGTCTCAAGGAGGACGGTCATTTGGCTAAAGGTACTAAGGTTTCTTCTTTCCGAAATCGGGAAAAAGAATTTCTTCCCTTTTTCAAAAAAGAAGAAAGTCTTGTCTACTGCACAAATATTCGGGAGCTTATAAATTCTTTGAAACCAAACATTTACAAGAGTGAAGAATGGAGGCTTTTCATCGACTCTTCCACCCGCAGTCTAAAAGCAGTACTCTTGCACAACACCAATGAATTAGCCTCGATCCCAATAGCGCATTCCGTTAATATGTCAGAAGACTATAATTCTTTGAAGCTGGTACTCGAAAAAAATAAAGTACACGGAACATAACTGGCAAATTTGCGGGGATCTGAAAATAATAACAATTCTTTTGGGTCAACAAAGTGGGTTCACAAGTCATCCGTGCTTCTTATGCCTTTGGAATAGTCGAGATCGAAAGAACCATTATAATAACTTCCAATGGCCTGCTAGAACCTCTTTTGTTCCTGGCTTGGCAAATGTCCTCAAAAATCCTCTTGTATCACCGGAAAAGGTTCTTCTTCCTCCATTGCATATAAAGCTTGGTTGATGAAGCAATTTGTAAAAGCCTAAACAAAGAGGGAAAAGCTTTTTTATACCTCCAGGAGAAATTCCGAAAAAGTCGGAACAGAAACTCAAAGAAGGGATTTTTGATGGGCAGAGATTCGGAAGTTGTTGCGCGACGCTGAGTTTAAAAAATCAATGACAGTTGTGGAAAGAAATGCTTGGTTAGCTTTGTAAATGTAGCAGAAAATTTTTTTGGCAATAAGAAAAGTCCAAATTACAAAAAGGAAATAAAAAAGCTGCTGCAGAACTACAAAAAACTTGGATGCTTGATGAATCTGAAACTGCATTTCCTGGAGTCCCATGTAGACTATTTTCCGTCGAATTTAGGGGACTATAGCGAAGAGCAAGGTGAAAAGGTTTCACCAGGATCTAAAAGAAATGGAACGTCGTTACCAAGGGAAGTGGGATGTGAATATGCTGGCCGATTACTGTTGGACACTAGAAAGGGATTCACCAGAAACAAAAAGGGCTCAGAAAAGAAAACCTCTCAGAAGGTCATTCGAATCCAAACGAGTACGGTACCATAGGCAGAAATGAATGCCAAAAAACTAGTGATGCATTTCGAGAATCTGTCCTTTCATAAAAGATAAAAGAGACGAAAACAGTACATTCATTTGTTTCCAATGTAATTTTCACGAGATTCTCATTTTTTCGAGACTTTTTGAGAAGAGATCTCGCTCAAATGCATCACTATAAAAAAACTAAATGAGCGAAATTCGTTCTAAGGAAAAACACATTAAAGCAGCGCCACCAATCGTGAGAGGCAAGGGGACTCACGTTAAAAAAGCACCCCAAAGGGAACAAAAACTACCACGTTCCACGCCGTTGTTCCTGGGTCGCGCTAAGTGTAGTAAAATCAAGATCCATCAAATTGTGCTGGTACATACTTGTGTAATCATCGGTGCCTACCTAGTTATTATTTATTCAAATGCGTAAAAAAAACATTGCTTATTCTTCTTAATTACACATAAAAGAGAACATATCAACCCCCCTCCCAGTGTTAGTAACTAGATGCTAAGAGGTGAATAACGGAACGAATTTACCTTTGGTGTCCTTTTCCAATTTCACCGCCCCCAAAAACATAGGAAATGGACACCGAACTCGACTTTTCGTGAAATTCGAATTCCAACCCCCCTCCTAGGGGGGTGATAGGGGGTGAAGGAGAGGGGGGAATGGCTTTTGGTGGTCTTTTCGGATTCAGCGCCCCAAAAAACGTAGAAATAGATACCGAACTCGACTTTTCGTGAAATTCGAAATTCCAACCCCCTCCCAGGGGGTGATAGGGGGTGAAGGAGAGGGCGAATTTTCTTTTCGTGGTCTTTTTCGGATTCAGCGCCCCAAAAAACATAGAAATAGACACCGAACTCGACTTTTCGTGAAATTCGAAATTCCAACCCCCTCCCAGGGGGTGTTAGGGGGTGCAGGAGGGGGGGATTGGCTTTTGGTGGTCTTTTTCGGATTCAGCGCCCCAAAAAACATAGGAATAGACTGCCTTTTTGACGTTTTTGGAAAAACTGAAATGTCACCCCCCCGAGGGGTGTAAGGGGGGGGCTAGGGGGAAAATGGGCAAGCAGATAATATTTTCATGGCCATATTCGGTTTCAGCGACCCCAAAAACCTAGGAATATGTTGGTCTGCCCTCTGGTATTTGACCTTTTTTTTTTTGTGTGCCTGTGTTATCATTTAATGGGTTATGATACCCCTATACTGTTTATTAAATTAAATTAAATAAATTGAAATAATGTGGGGTTATGGATATATTTATATTGTGAAGTTAACATTTAATATTGTGTTGTGTGAATTTAATCTATTGTTTTATATATTTAAATTAACCGCGTAATCGCATAGACGATTTCGCGACAACGAAATGGGGATCGTAGATGATAGGAATAGTTGGAACGGGTTCCGGCGTCAGTCTGTGCTTGAGAACCGTGACGAACACAGGTAGTTTTTTGTGCACTTTTAATATCATATTGAGCTTGAGAATCATCGAGAAGAAAAGCGCTATGAGGTTCGCTCTCAGTTACAAAGACGTAGAAGAATCGATCCGTCCATTCACCGGAGAAGATGACTATCCTATCGAACGATGGATTTGTGATTTTGAAGAAGTTGTTATTCTTTTTGAGTGGGACGATTTGCGAATGCTGATTTTCGCCAAAAAGTCTCTGAGAGGCATCGCAAAAACTTTTATTCAAGGTGAAAGAGGAATAAAGACGTGGACGAAACTAAGGAACTCCTTGAAAGAAGAGTTTTCGTCGAAACTGAACAATGCCGATCTTCATCGATTACAGACGGAACGAAAAATGCAGAGAGGTGAAGGAGTTCGCGAATACGCTCTGGCGATGAAAGAATTAGCTTCTAGAGGTGTCCTAGAAGAAGACGCCTTAATTGAATATACAATTAATGGAATCCTTGATGAACCAGCGAACAAGATGATCTTGTATGGAACTACCAAGTACACCGAATTCAAGGAACGACGGAAGGCGTATGAGAAGATGAAAAAAGCTACTCCGGAAACGTGGAGATCAAATAGGATCTCTCGGGATGATTTGACGAAAAACAAAGCCAAGAGTAGTGAGACGAAAAGTGACAAGAAAAGTGTACAGTGTTTTTCTTGCGGAGAATTAGGACATCGTTCTGGAGACTGCCCGAATAAGGAACGGGGCGTGAAGTGTTTTAAGTGCAACGAGTTTGGTCACATCGCGGCAAAATGCACTAAAAGATGTCAAAAGTGCAGAGCCGAACAAGTCGTGCAGTTTCGTTAATTGTGTGCCAGGCAAAAACGAAAAAATAGTGTCAATCAATGAATCTAAGATCATCACTTTGATTGATTCTGGCAGTGATCTGACCTTGATTCGAAAAGAAAAATACAAAAAGTTAGGTTCATCAGTTCTTACGGGGCAACGATCTCGTTTTTGCGGTGTTGGTCAATTTCAAAGTTAGCAGATTTAGAGGAAAGCGTACCGGAGGTTCTCAAAATCGACGTGATAGAGTGCGGTGAGATATATTTGTCTCATTTAGAAGATGAGCACGCTTAACAGAAAGTGATTGAGATGTTAACAATTATAAGCCTGAAAAAGTGAAAGAAGTCGGTGTCGTGATGTGCATAGTGTTGTCGGCTGGTGCGCCGGTGTATCAACGCGCTAGAAGGGTGGCAGAAGTTGAGAAAAAGGAAGTGGAATCTCAAATTCGTGAGTGGCTTGAAACTGACGTTATTCGACCTTCAAACTCGGAATATTCTAGTCCGTTGGTGATCGTGCGTAAAAAAGACGGAACTGTGCGGCCTTGTGTAGATTACCGACTCATCAATAGAAAGGCTAAGAAAGTGCGTTATCCTCAGCCAGTGATCGAGGAACAAGTGGACCATTTGCAGGGAGCGCGAGCGCTAGACCTGAGGAACAGCTTCTTCCATGTGCCTATAGAGGAAGAGAGCAGGAAATATACGGCATTCAGTACACCTAGCGGACACTACGAGTTTAACAGAGCTCCGTTCGGGTAATGCAATTCGTTGGCGTATTTTGTCAAGTACATTCACGCGATTTTCCGCGATTTGATAAATAGAAAAATCCTTGTGATTTACATAGACGACATGATTATTCCTGGAGAGAATATTGAAAACTGTTTACGGAAGCTACGGATAGTGCTTGAGGTGGCGAGTGAGTACGGCTTGTCATTTAACTGGCGTAAGTGTCAGTTCCTGCAAGAAAAAGTGACCTACCTGGGGCATGTGATAGAAGGTGGAAAGGTGCTACCCAGTGAGGACAAAACGAGCTCTGTCCAAAGATTCCCTAAACCAACTAATGCTAAGACTGTGCAAAGCTTCCTCGAATTGACGGGATACTTCCGCAAGTTTATACCCCAGTATGCGACAATTGCTCGTCCCTTATCGGACTTGCTGCGGAAGGAGTTATACCGAGTTCCGTTTTGGTGAGGGGGAGGAGAAGGCATTCCTGGAGTTGAAGAGATTGTTGAGTGCGAAACCCATTCTATATCTGTACAGATCTACGGCGGAAACGGAGCTGCATACTGATGTGTCAGCTCAAGGGTTCGAAGCAATCTTCCTACAGGGCAGCGAAGAGGATAATCAGATGCACCCGGTTTATTTCGCCAGTGGAAAGACGTCTCCAGCTGAGGCCAAATATGATAGCTACAATCTCGAGGTGCTAGCGGTTATCAAGGCGGTAAAAAAGTTTCGCACATATCTGCTCGGAATTCCATTTACAATAGTGACTGATTGAAAGGCCTTCACGCTGACGTTAAAGAAGAAGGACGTGTGTGCGCAAGTAGCGAGATGGGCATTGACGCTGGAAGAGTTCCACTACACGAAAGTGCATCGACCAGGAAGCAGCATGTGTCATGTTGACGCTTTAAGCAGGTTTCCTCTTCCTGAAGTGATGATGATAACACAACATGAATCCAGTCTGATGGAAAAGCTACGTCTGAGCCAGGAAGAAGATGAAGGGCTCAAGGCATTGCGCGACGAAGTAAATGGTGGTAAGACTGATGGTTATCAGCTTTCGAATGGTTTGCTGAGGAAAATTGTTCACGGACTGCATTGCTTGTATCCTGGCGGAAAAAGGATCAAGCAGAAAGGAAGGATTTTTGCACCCCATTGAGAAAGAAATTCCGTTGGATACTTACCACGTGGATCATTTAGGTCCAATACCTTCGACGAAGAAGAGCTATCGCCACATATTAGTGGTTATCGACGCATTTTCGAAGTTTGTGTGGTTGTATCCAACAAGAAGCACGACGACTGCAGAAGTGGGTGGACCGTCTCAGAAAGCAGGCTTTCGTATTCGGAAATCCACGAAGAGTGATATCAGACAGAGGAACTGCTTTAACTTCTAACGAATTTGCAGAGTATTGCAGATCGGAGAACATCGAGCATCACCTAATCGTCACAGGGATACCCAAGGGTAATGGGCAGGTTGAGAGGGTCAACCGAACGCTTATTCCTATGTTCAATACAAGTTCACATTAACTGAAATTTCAAGAAATTAAAATTGCTATAAATTTAAAATTTGGTAACATTTTAAAAAGGTGAAATATGATTAAAAATTTTACTAGGAAAAAATATCTAGTGACAAATATCAGGTGTGGACAGAATGAATGAATTAAACTTGTAAATTAGTGTATACAGTTCACTGCAAAAACAGGTGTCTTAAAATGTTCAAAAATGTCTTAAATTACGACATTTCTCGTGTCTTAGATACCAAAAGTATCTTAATTTAAAACATTCTTGTCCAATTTAAGACACCATGTTTTTGCAGTGTTTGGTCCCTGTTTTCCATTTTGCCCCAGGGCCCTTGCACCCCCAATTACGCCACTGTCATGACACGCTAATTCCCGAAAAATTTTACGAATTCACTGAAAAATTTGCCTATAAAGAAAGTTTGTGAACTTACTGGTAGGGAAATGATGACAAGAATGACTCAGATTAAAGTCTTAATTAAAGTCATGTTATTATTTTTAGGCGCTTAGGGGAAGGGGTGTAAAACATCCATTATGTTTTTAATTATTAAATTTTCAGGATTGTTTTTGCTTTGGCGATATTCGTTCAAGCATTATTACGAGTTTCAAGTGAAGGACACATTCAGTCTAGATTTGAAAGGATTATTAAATCGCCAAATGATCAAAGGGACTACAGGGGCTTGATTTTAGAAAATGGTATGAAAGTCCTTCTAATAAGTGATCCAACAACAACAGAAAGTGCTGCAGCTCTAGATGTCAATGTTGGTTAGTTTAGTAATTAGTTTTCTATTTTTTCAACATCATTTTTTTCTCTATGTGAAATAATATACAGTACATTTGATGCAAAGATTTTTGTCTATAAAACATTATTAATTCCTAAAGGCAGCATGAGTGATCCACCAGAATTACCAGGATTAGCCTATTTGTGTGAACATATGTTGTTCATGGGCTCAAAGAAGTATCCTAAAGAAAATGATTTTCGCAAGTACATTACTAAAAACGGGGGCACTTTAAACGCAAAAACTGAAAATGATCACACAATTTACTATTTTAATATCAATAGTAAAAACCTAGAGGGAGGTTTGGACCGTTTAGCCCAAAATTTTCTTGATCCTCTATTCAATGAATCCAGCATCCAACGTGACATAAAAGCAGTCAGTTCAGAATTTGAGATGAGTCTGAAGGAAGATACTTATCGTTTATTGGCATTAGACAAATTCTCTGCAAATCCGAAACATCCGTATTCTCATTTTAATATTGGCAATATTCAAACATTGGAAACAATACCTAATGAAAAGAATATTAGCGTTCGACAAGAACTGATCAAATTTTACAACAATTGGTATTCTGCGAATATTATGGCTTTAACTGTTCTTGGCAATGGTAACTAAAAAATACGTAATTAATGCAAAAAATTCAATTAATTTTTTAATAATTCGTGTATGTTTTCAGAAAGTTTGAATGACCTTGAGAAAATGGTTGTAGACAAATTTTTTAACGTAACAAACAAACATATAAAACCTCCAGAGTGGACCAAACAACCCTTTAATGAAACACATTTTAAAAATAAATGGTACATTGTACCACTAGCAGATATTACAGCGCTAATTATAACCTTTCCTTTACTGAATTTAAACGAATATTTTCGAACAGCGGTAAGTTTATTTAATTTAAACTTATAAAAATTGTTGAAGTGGAAATTAATTATCGGTGAAATTAATCTATAAAAATGTGACTATATTTTATCATAATTATTCGGCAAAATTGATCAAATTAACCATCATCAAGTAGCAATCGACAGAAGCAAATTTTTTTACAAATCGAATAATTAGGCGAATCTGAAATAATGTCTAACCTAAAAAGTTACTTTTGTGAGTTTTTGTAACTTCGTAATTCATTTCAGAAAGTTAATTAAGTTTATTTTTCTTCAGCCGGATAAGTACGTGTCTTATTTATTAAGTCACAAAGGAGAAGGTTCATTATTCACAGTTTTAAAAAAGAAAAGTTGGATTGAGGAGTTAATATGCAATGAAGAAAAAATTGCAAGGGGTGATAATTTTTTGAAGATTACTTTTTCTCTTACTGATGAAGGTCTTGATCATACAGACGAGATTGTAACCTTACTTTTTCAATATTTCAGCATGCTTAAAGAAGGACCTTCCGAATGGATATTCAATGTATTTATGTACCCCAACCTATTAATAATTTTGAAGCCTAGTTATACCAAATTTAATATTAATACACTTTACTGTTAACTTTATATTATTTTTTTTAAACAGGAATATCAGAGCATCCAAAGCATAAATTTTCGTTTCTTAGAGAAATCTGAATCCATTGATTACGTACAGACTATAGCACAAAATTTACAAAAATATCTAATGGAAGATGTACTTAGAGGCCCAAATCTTCGTGCTGAATGGAATCCTGATCATTTTAAAATGATTATTGGTTACTTAACTTCTCAAAATATTCGAGTTCAAGTTGTAGCTCAAATTTTCAAAAATATCACCACCGAAACAGAACCTTGGTTTCAGACAAAGTTCAAAAAAGAAAAAATACCTGCAAGTACTATTGAAAAATGGAATAATGCTGGGTTAAATTCGGATTTTAAATTTCCTGCAAAGAATGCATTTATTCCTGAAAAGTTCGATTTGAAAGTAAACAATTCCGAAGTAAGTAAGCTTTTGATTTATTTTCTGTAAACGTTGGTAAATTACAAAATGTAATTTTTTGAGTGAGGTAAGACACTCAATATTTCTCTCTCCTAAATAATTTATAGTTATTTTGTAATATATCTTAGGGATCTTGGAATAAACTTTTAAAAGAATTTATAAAAATTAAATTAATACGAATAACCTTAATGTTCAGTTTTATTTTCAGATCCAAAAGTTTCCTGTAGTTATTAAAAAAAATCCATTAATGACAGTTTGGTTCAAACAAGACGATAAATTCCACTTGCCGCAGGCAGCTTTAATTTTCTATTTTATTAGGTAATGTATTCTAGTGGTCGAAAAATTGTAAATAAACAGCACGAAAAAAAGGCTATAAGCCTGTTAACGCAAATAACTGTTACGCAGTTTAAAACTGTTTGTCCGTTATGGGAGATAGACAAAAACAGTAGCAGTGGCGTAACTATTAAGGGTCCAATTAGGGCAGTGCCCCGGGGCCCTTGAGCTTAGGGGGCCCTCAGTTAACCCTAATAAAACTTTTTTTAGGACAAAATTTATAAAATTTTAGAATTAAAAAAAATTGCAAGAAATAATTAAAGTTAAACAAAATAATTGCTGATTTTTCAAATTAATTGAAAAAAAAAATAAAATTAATTAAAAATTGGGGAAAAAAATTTTAAAACTCATGGAAATGTTTTAAAAACAAAGAAAATAATTAGAAATTTAGAAACTTACTTAAAAACCATAAAATCAAATTTTAAAAAATTGAATAATGAAAAATTAGGAAAAATAATTGAAAATTGAGATAAATAATATAAAATTAAAAAATATATTTCAAATTTGAAAAAATAATTGACAAAATTACATTATATATTTTAAATAAAGAAAAGTTAATGAAAATTTTAGAAAAATACTTAAAACTTTCAGAAGTTCATTGAAAAAAAAAGAAAATAATTAAAAATTAGAGAAAATAACAGAAACAAGATAAACATAATTTAAAATTGAAGAGAATAATTTTTAATTAAACAGAAATAATTAACAACTTTTTGAAAATTACGAAAATGAACGAAAGTAACTGAAAATTGAAGAAAATAATATAAAAAATTATATAAATAATTTTAAAATTGAATGAAATAATTGAAATCTCAGATAAATCGTTTTAAAATTTTAAATTTTAAAAGAAATGGCAAAAATTGAAAATTAAAGGATAAAAATTTTATAAAATAATTGAAAAATGGTTAAAGGAAATATGGGAGGAGATAGGGAAAATTCGGGAGAAGTTGGATAAATGGGATGAGAGATGGAAAGAAGAGCAAGATAAGGTGAAGGAAAGGTGTGATAAGTTGGAAAAGAAGGGAGAGGAGGAGGAAAGAGAGAGAAAGGAGATAAGGAAAAGAATAGAAGGGTTGGAAGGGAGGGAGTAATGATGAAGGAAAGGCGGTAGGAGGGGATATGGAAGAAAAGGTGAGGGTGTTGGAGAGGAGATTGGAGCTTATAGAAAAGGATAGAAGAAAAGCTAATGTAATAATAAGAGGCTTGGAAGTAGAGAAAGGAAAAGAAATGGTAGAAGTAGAAAACGTATTAAGGGAAATATAGTAGAGGCAAAGGTGACAGTGAGGAGAGTAATAGGAGTCGGGGGGAGGGACAGTCAGAGACCAAAGGTATGCGTTGTTGAGCTAGGGAGTGAAAAGGAAAAGTGGCAGGTGATGGAGAAGAAGGCGTTGAGAGGTAGGAAAGAGAAAATAGAGGAGGATTTAACGCAGAAGGAGAGGAGGGTAAATTGGTGGATCAACCAGAAAGCCTGGGAGGAGAGAGGAAAGGATAAGAGTGTAAGGGTGGGAAGAGGGGGTATATGGGTGGATGGAGAGAGATTAAGGGTGGTTAAGAGAGAAGGGGGGATGGAGTTTAGGAGAGAGGGTAACGAAAGGGAAAAAGCGGAGAAGAAAGAGCAGGGGTTCCAGAAAAAGGAGGGAAGGGAGACGAAGGGATTAGGGAGAACCGAAGTATCACAGTTGCATTCTGGAATGTAGCGAGGTTAGAGAAAAAATATGATGGCTTTTAGACTTGGGTGGATGAGGGAGATTGGAAAAAGTTAAAATAGGAGGCTCCTAAGGGTTGTGTGTGGGAGGTGCAAGCAGGAGTTAAAGAAAAGAAGGCAGGTAGAAAGTCTGGTGGAATGTTGGTAGGAGTGAGAAAGAGCATAAAGTTGTCGAGGAAAAAGAAGGGAAAGAGGGGGGCGAAGGGGTGTATGGAGAGGAGAATAAAGATTGGGAAAGAGGAAATGTGCCTGGTAAGGATGTACAGAAGGAGAGGAAACGAGGAAGGGTGGGATAGGCTAAAGGAGTGGATGGAAGAAGGTAAAGATAAAATAGTGATAATAGTCAATGTTTGGACAGGAGAAAGGGGAGGGGGTTGTTGAGATGAAGAAAAACAGGAGTTTTGTAGGAATTCAAAGCATAAGGAAGTGGATAAGGAGGGGAGGAAATTGTTATGGATGTTAGGAGAGAGAGGGTGGTCGATATTAAATGAGAATACAAGTGAGGATGAGGAGGAAGAATTTACGTTTCAGGGTAAGGGTAATTCGGTGATTGACTATATATTGGCGAAGGAGACTGAGAGAAAGATAGTGAAGAAGTTAGAAGTGGGAAGTGAGGTGGGGTTGGATCACTTTCCAGCGGTGATAGAGTTAAAAGGAAAGACTAAAAATAAGATAATAAAGAAAGGAGAAAGGAAGGTAAAGAGGATGGGAAAATGGAAGAAAGACAGTCTAAGAAAGTATCAGGATAGAATGGAAGATTGGGATAAGGAGGAGTTAGATTAAGTGAAGGTGGAGGACAGATTGTCAATTTTAAAAGAGAGAATAGGTAAGATGAAGGAAAAGGTAGGAATGGAGTTAGAGGAAGAAGACGGGGGGTACGGAGGTTGGTGGGATGAGGAGTGCAAAAAGAGCAAATAATTGCAATATTATAAAAAGAAATGAAAATTGAGCAAAAGAATTGAAAATTGAGATATATATTTGAAAGTTGAGTAAATTAATTCAGAAATTATGAAAATGATTAAAAATTGAAAATAATAATTGCAAAATGACAAAAATAATGGTGAATTAAAAAAATTAATTCAAATATGCGATGAATAATACAAAATTATAGAATAAATAATTAAATAGATTTAATGGCAAGGCAAAAATAATTAACATTGAAAAAGTGTTTGAGAAAACTGAACAAAATAATTAAAATTGAAGGAAGGTATATTTAAGATTTAGGGAATCAATTTAAAAACAATTAAAATAATTAACGATTGTAGAAAATAGTTGGAAAATTAAAATTCACTTTAAATTTAGTGTTTTTGAACGGTGTATTAATTGAACTTTTAATCAATGCAAGTTCACATTAACTGAAATTTCAAGAAATTAAATTTACTAAAAACTTAAAATTTGGTAATATTTTAAAAAGGTAAAATATGATTTACAATTTTAAAAGAAAAAAATATCTAGTGACAAATATCAGGCGTAGACAGAATGAATGAGTGAATTAATTAAGCTTGTAAATTATTATATACAATTGGGGCCCCATTTTTCTTTCTGCCCCTGGGCCCTTGCACCCCCAGTTACGCCACTGGACAGTAGGTAGCTTAAGATAAAGAAAGATAACTAAGATAATCTGCTTCAAGGCAAATTGAAAAACGAAGATATAAATTAGCTATTAAAAAACTAGAATAAAATAGGTATTGAGAAATCAGACAATTAGCATATAAAATTTGGAAATTGGTTATTGGAACATTTGGGAAATTGGCAAATTATAAAAACAATTTATTGGAAAATTAGTTATTTGAAAATTGATCAGTTGGTTATTGGAACATTAAATCTTGTATTAAAATTGATTATTTTTATAAACACTTTTAAACTAACGAAGATGTAAACAGAAGTTTGAAGTAAAAAAATTTAAGCTTAATTTTCACAACTTTACGAACTTTTTTCTGATTTCTGATAAAGAATTAGGTAATTTCATCCTATATAAGAAGTCAGTCAGCTTTAGGCAATAAATTGGAGTTTTGGTTATTGGAAAATTAGAAAATTGGAAAAGTGGTTATTGTAAAATTGGAGAAACTGAAAATTGACAAATTGGAATATTACCAAATTAGAAAATTGTTTAAACTGGTAAATTGTGGAACTGAAAATTTGGTTTTTGGGAAAGTGGAAAAATTCAAAATTAGTAAATTGGAAAATCTGAAAATAAGAAAATTTTTTCAACTGATAAATTCAGATATTGGTGGGAATTAATTGTAGAAAGGGCCCGAAACTCAATAACAGTATCGAAATAATATTGTAATATATATAATTATATATAATTAAAATAATTGTTAAATTAGTTTAACTTTATGTTCATTTACTATATTTCTAGTTCGATCGTTTATAATTCCATGCTTTTTATCGATTCAAAAAATTACAATAATCTTGCAATGTTCATCAATTTATTGAAGGATAGTTTAACTGAATCTTTATACATTGCTGGTTTGGCTGGTTTAAAATGTAACTTCCAAGCTACTGATTACGGTATGAAAGTAAGTCAAGAATAATAAATAGAAAAATCAATCAGTTATTAAATAAAATTACCAAAAAAGAAGTTCATTAAATGCAATTGTTTATTTTTCAGCTCGATATTAGAGGATATGACGACAAACAACTCATACTTTTGAAAACAATCATGGATAAAATGATGAATTTTAAACTCGATGAAAAAAGATTTGTAATTTTGAAAGAAAGCGTGAGTACTGTCTTTGCTATATTTCGAAATCATCTTTAAAGTGATAATTTGAATAAACGATTAAAAAAAAATGTTTTTTTACAAAAAGTTAGTATAAAATGTTTAGTCTAACTTAAAGCTATGTTAATTTATAAAAAAAGCTTCATGTTTACATTATTTATTTAATATCCTCTCTTAAATTGTTTAGTTTCTTTCTTTTTGCTGATAATAATTATTTTATTTTTCATTGATTCATTATCTTCTTTCTTATTTACTCAATATTTATTTTCTATTTATTGATTTTCATATGACCATTTTTAAATTTTCGAAAAATATTATAACTATTCAAAAAACTTGTACCTTCAATCTTTTATCATAATTTCATGTCATTTCCACTTCATTATCATTTTTAACTTTACTTAATATCATTTTATCATTTTTATAATCATTTAGAAATTTAGATCATTTAATACATCATTTTTCACATTTCATTTCATCATTTCTGTCCTTAAAAAGATTTTTATTTACCATTACCATAATAAGGTAACGTAACAAAAATTTCATTCTAGGTAAAAGCAAAGTCAAAAAAGAAGAGGAGAGTATCCATAGCCCAGTGGCGTAACTGTAAGGGCAAGGGCCCTAAGGCAAAAAAGAAAATATGGCCCCAATATAATAATTTACAATTTTAATCTATTCATTCTGTTCTCACCTGACATTTGTCACTAGATGTTTTTTTCTTTTAAAATTTTGAATCATATTTTACCTTTTAAAAATGATCTCAAATTTTAAAAATATTCTAAATTTGAAGTAGATTTAAAAATTTCTTCAATTTTGAATAATTTTTTTCTTTTAATATTTCAATTACTTAAACTGCAATTTAGTACTATTTTTATCATTTTTTTAATTATTTTATGCATTTTTTAATAATTTCTAAATTGTTTCTCTAAATCTTAAATTTACCTTCAGCTAATATCAATTATTTTATGTAGTTTTTTCAATCACTCTTTCAATTGTAATTATTTTTGTTTTGACATTAAATCAATTAAATTATTTATTGCTAAATATTATATTATTCATCAGTAATTTAAATTAATTTTTTAATTCACCATCATTTTTGTCATTTTGCAATCATTATTTTCAATTTCTATATTTCTAATCATTTTCATAATTTCTGAATTAATTTACTGAACTTTCAAATATATCTGTATTTTCAATTCTTTTGTCCAATTTTCATTTCTCTTTATTTTTTTGCAACTATTTTCTCTATCTTTTAATATTTTCATTATTTTCTAATTAAATTCCTAAATTTTTAAGTATTATCTCAAAAAATTATTATCTTTAATTTCCAATTTTTTAAAAGATTTTTCCATTATTTCCTTTTGCTTGAAACTAAATTCTGTAATTTTATATTATTTTCATTTTTCTGACTGAATTTTCAAAAATTTCAATTGTTTATCTGAAATTTTATTTATTTTTTTTATCAGTTTTCAATTATTACTGCGATTTTTTAACTATTCTCTTCAATTAAAATTTTAAAGTAATTTTGTAATTATTTTTCTTTTTTAACACATAGATTCTATGATTTTTTCAATTATTTTGCTTAAATTTTATTTACTGTTTTCATTCTTTCATATTTAAGTTATTTTTCTCAATCTTGAATTATTTTCAGCATATTTAAATTATTTTTTGAATTAATTTTTTTATTTTTCAATTATTTTTCTCGATTGTTAATTACTATTCTCATTGTCTAAAATTATTTTTTAGAATTTTTAAGTATTTTTCTAAAATTGTTATTATTTTCTTCATTTTTTAATAAATTTTATTTGTTTTCTTAATTTCCAAATCTTTTTATTAATTATTGTAAATTTCATTTATTTTTAGCTTTCTTCAATTATTTTTTCCAGTTTTAAGTTATTCTCATTTTTTTCAAACGATTTCTAAGATCTTCATGTATTTTTCTCAAATTTCAATTATTTTTTTTTTAATTAAAAAAAATTCTGTAATTTTTTCAATCATTTCACTCAAATTTGATTTATTTCTTACAACTTATCATTGTTTGTATTATATTTCAATTTTTGCATCAAGTTTCAAATTGTTAAATCATTTTTCAATTATTTTCCAAAATTTATATCCTTCAATTTTCAATTTTGTTCATTTCGTTTATAACTTCAAAAATTGTAAACTATTTATCTGACATTTTAATAATTTCATTCAATTTTCAATTATTTATATAATCTTTTATATTATTTTCTTCAATTTTCAGTTACTTTCGTTCTTTTTCGTAATTTCCAAAAAGTTGTTTATGATTTCTATTTAATTAATAATTATTCTCTTCAATTTTAAATTATGATTATCTTGTTTCATTTACATAATATACTTATATGAATAAATATAAATCTTATTTTTCAATTTTTTTTAAACTATTCGTTTTAATTGTATTATAAAGTCATTTTTCGAATTTTGTTTACAACTGTGAACTTTTTTCGTCATTTTTCAGATATATTCTTAAATTTCGTAATTTTCATTATTTAAATTTGTAAAAAAACTTCAGTTGTCTATTAATCTAGCTATTTTTTTTTTCATAATGTTTTCAATTGTCAATTATTTTCGTCATTTTGTAATTTTTTTTTCAATTATTAATTTTTTTTTAAATTTTAATTTAATTATTAAAATTTTAATTTATTTATTGTTTTGTAATTATTTTCTCCATCTTTTAATATTTTTATTATATTATTTTTCAATTAATTTCCTAAATTTTCAGTTATTATCTCAAATTTAGATTATTGTCATCAATTTTTCATAATATAACGATTTTTAATTATTTTCTTTTGCTATAAAAATAAATTCTGCAATTTTTCTTTTATTTTCTTCAATTTATAGGTATTTTCATTATTTTGGAATTATTTAAAAAAAATTCAATTGTTTATCCGAAATTGTAATTATTTTTTTCTCAATTTTCGTTATTTCTGAGAAGTTTTAATTAATCTCTATTGAAAAATTTTTAAGTAATTTTGTCATTATTTTTTTTGTAAACATATATTCTATGATTTTTTTTCAATTATTTATCTCATATTTTATTTACCGTTTTCATTTTTTTCTCAATCTTAAATTATTGTCAGAATATTTCAATTATTTCCTTCAATTATGAACTTTTTATATTATTTTCTTTAATTTTCAATTACTTTCGTTCTTTTTCATAATTTCCAAAAAGTTTTTATTTCCTTTTCTTTAATTAAAACTTGTTCTCTTCAATTTTAAATTATGTTTTTTTTTTTCATTTATTTTCTCTAATTTTTAATTATTTTCTTTTATTTCAATGAACTTCTGAAAGTTTAAACTAGTTTTCTGTAATTTTCTTAAACTTTCCGTTATTTAAAATATCTTATGTAACTGTTTCAAATATTTTCTAAAATTTTAATTATTTTTTCAATTTTATTTTATTTATCTCAATTTTCAATGATTTTTTTTTTCAATTTCCAATTATTTTCTCTAATTTTTTATTATTTAATTGTTTTCCATTTACTTTTAAGATTTTCAAGTATTTTCTCAAATTTAAATTATTTTCTTTATGTTTAAAACATTTCTATGATTATGTAAATTACTTTCACCAATTTTTAATTGACTTCATTTTTTTTCAATTAATTTGCAAAATTGGCTATTTTGTTGTTTAATTTTAATTATTTTTTGCAATGCTTTTCAATTCTAAAATATTATAAATTTTGTTCTAAATAAATATTTGTTTTATTTATATAAAACGATTTTCAAATACTATATTTACAATATTTATAATTGACGATAACACAAGATGTAGAAACTATAAATTATTACAATTAGTAAGGTTTTTGGCACTTTTTTTTAAATAAGTCTATTAGGGTTTACTAAGGGCCCACTTTGCCCCTTAACAGTTACGCCACTGCCATAGCCGTCACTTCTTGTCTCTCTCAAACTCCTAAACTTAAAGTCACCATTTATTTTGTATAATTATGTCTCTCTCGCCCTGCCAACCATCACTACTCTCTCTCTCGCACTAACAGTCACTACTTTGTCTCTTTTAATCTTTAAGCTTGTCTTTTTCTCCTTAACAAGGTTCTACAGAAATAGCTAACTATCTCTTTTAATTTTTAAGCTACCTAATGCATTTGTCTCTTTTGCGTTACCAGGGTATACAGAAAATATCTAACTATTTTTTTTATAAAGGATTACTCTAAAATTTTTATCACATTATAGAAAATGATAATAAGTTAAAAAAAAGTATTCTTACTGTTCTTCTATACATAAGTGACAATGTAATAAAAACTTAATATCAAATATATTTGTATTTTAGTACATTAAACAATTGAAAAATATTCATATTGGAAATCTGTCCGATCTTGCACAGGAACATCTAGATGTTCAAATATTTAAAAAAAAATGGTTTAACTCTTCTTTAGTAACAGCAAGTTCTGGTAAGTTTATCACAAAATACAATGGTTTCTATATATATTTTGTTTTAAAATGTGCAGTTTTTAAATTCTGAATTTAACTGACTGTTTTCAGACTTAACTGCTGAAAGAGTGCGAGATTTTGTACCACATTTATTTAAAAATATGAGTATTAAATGTTTGATTTATGGAAACGTAAGAAATGACGAAGCTTTGGAATTGGCATCACTTGTTGAATCAAAATTAACCAGTAAATATAAACATGTCAACCCTGGAAATGATTCTTTACGTGAATTTCTTTATGAAACAAATAATTTAAGACCAAGTAAGATTCACAAAAATGGTTTCAAACGCAGAATATTGCAAGTAGAAAAATGAAAGCTATTTGAAATTACTGATATGACAAACGTTAAATTAAATAGTTTTTAAATTCCAACAAATAGGTCATAAATATATGTTCGAATACTTGAGTCCAGATAACAATATTACCCTTGTTTACTTCGACTTTCGTTCTAACTCAACAAAAAACAGAATTCTTCTCAAGTTATTTGCACAAATGATAAAAGAGCCAATTTTTACTGTTTTGAGAACTAATGAACAGTTGAGTTACGCTATTGGACGCAATACCTGGAAAACTGATGAATTCCTAGGATTGAACATTTTAATCCAAGGAAAGGAACAACCTGAATTTGCCGAGAGAAGAATCAATGATTTTATGAAATTGATGAAGGTATGAATAGAAGAAATAGAATTTAAGAAAAAAATTTCCGATATTATTTTATGAAATTAAAATTTTTACGGGTCCAACCATTTTATTTCAACCGAAGTGGTCACAGACCAATTTTTAAAAAAACATATAGTTTCAAAAATCACTGGGTGATATTTTTTAAGTATAAAATAATAACGAATACAAATAAATCTATTAACATTTCTAAAGATGATTCTTGGTTTTTTTCGCAATTTCTACTAGCTGAAAAAATGACAGTTTTCCATGGCAACTGTGCTATAAACACAAAATTTAAAAAATATGATAATAATTTTCAAATACTTCCTTGTATTTTATACTTAAAAAATATCATCGAATAATTTCTAAAAAAATACATTTTTTTTAAAATTGGTGCGCGACAACTTTGGTTATCTATGGTTATTTTATTTTAATATCTTCACTGAGAGAAAACTTTTCTTGTACCAATGCAAAAATGCATTAGATCAAGTATGAATTATGCTTTTAATCGGTCCTAGTATCAAATATTATAGACTCAAGAATTTGAGGTTACGTTAAACAGTTTTGCGCATGACAGAAGCAGACGAAAGTTTACGCCAAATATCTTATTCTTGGAACAAGTATAAAAACCATTTCTTTCAATGCAATCAATGTAAACATAATTTTATTCTTGTCAAAAGAAATCTTTTTTCTCAGTGTTCAATATTATGTTTTATTTTAAACGATTTTAATTAAAAGAAATAAAAATGGTTCAATTCATTTTACATTAAATTAGAATTTTAACTTAGAAATTTATTTCATACTTAATTTTGAATAGATTAAATTGTAATTGTAAATTGGTTATTTATTTTTATGATTATAGCACAAAATTGCAAATATGTCAGATGACGAATTTAACAATTACAAAAAGTCGATTGCTGGAGAGATAAATAAAAAATCAAATACAATGTTCGGATTAATTGATGATTTTTGGGATAAAATTGAATCTCAAGCCTATGATTTTAACAAAACAGAAACTGAACCAGTGCATTTGCGGAATACTACAAAAGACGACATTCTTCAGTTTTGTAATGTAATTATTATTTAAGTGTTTATATTTCTTTTAACGTCAACTTTAGTTTATTAATATTTATAATGTTTTACAAAATATTAATTTTACTCTTGATTGAAAAGAAGGCAATATTTTATATACTTTTACAGAACTTTATAAAAGCTGATTCAAGTTTAGGGGATGATCCATCTGTTAACGTAAGTTCAACAACAGCTAAATATGTTGAGTTTAGCAAAGAATATAATACTACCAAGCCAAATGAAGGAGAACAACTACGTATAACCCTTTCCGTCACAATGTTCAGTCTATTGACCACCTTTTTTGGCTATTTTTATGCATATAACATTTTTGAATTTTAAGATTGAAATGTGGGATATAATTCTTATTTCAATCCAGTGTATTTCAGTCTCAAAACTTTCAATATCAGACTAAAAATTAATTTTAGTTTTTGAGATAAAAATGTTAAAAATTAAAAAATTTCGTTTTTTTAAAAGTGTCGTTTTTTGTTCTGTTTAATCGTGTAACATGTGAAATGAACAAAAAACTGTTATTTTGATTTGAAAGCAACCACTGGCGTAACTATTAAGGGGCAAATTGGTGCAGTGCCCCGGGGCCCTTAAACTCAGGGGGCCCTCAGTCAACCTTAATAAACCTTTTCTTTTTTAGGACAAAATTTATAAAATTTTAGAATTAACAAAAATTGCAAAAAATAATTCAAATTAAACAAAATAATTACAAATTTTGCCAATTAATTGAAAAAAAAATGAAATCAATTAAAACTTGAGGCAGGTAGTCTAAAAAATCATAGAAATGTTTTAAAACTAACGAAAATAATTTAAATTTGACAAAAATACTTAAAAATCATAAAAATAAATTGAAAAAAATTGAATAATGAAAAATTAAAGAAAATAATTGAAAATTGAAAGAAAAATATGATTAAAAATTAAGATGAATAATATAAAATTGAAAAAAAAAACATTAACATTGGAGAAAATAATAAAAAAATTTACATAATATTTATATTTTAAATAAAAGAAAGGTTTAGGAAAAATTCAAAAAAATAATTAAAATCTACAGAAGTTCATTGAAAAAAAAGAAAATAATTATAAATTACAGAAAATAAATTAAACAAGATAAATATAATTTAAAATTGAAAAGATGAAATTTTTAATTGGACAGAAATAATTAATAATGTTTTGGAAATTACGAAGAAGAACGAAAGTAATTGAAAATTAAGAAACATAATTTAAATATTATATGGATAATTGAAAACTGAAGAAAAGAATTAAAGAAAGCTAAAACTAATTAAAATTTACGATAATTAATAAATTTTTTTGGAAATTATGAAAACAAATGAAAATAATTAAAAATTGAAGAAAATAATTTTAAAAATGAGAATAATAATTAAAAATCGAGGAAAATAATTGAAAAATGATAAAATTAATTCAAAATTAAAAAAAAATAATTGAAGTATTTTGGAAATAATTTAAGATTAAGAAAAATAATTGAACTTTATGTTGAAAATAATTTAAATATGAAAGATTGAAGAACGTAAATAAAATATGAGATAAGTAATTGAAAAAATCATAGAATATATGTGTAAAAAAAGAAAATAATTACAAAGTTACTTTAAAATTTTAATTAAAGAGAATAATTAACAAATCGCAGAAATAATCGAAAATTAATAAAAATAAAAATTGAAATTTTAGATAAATAATTGAAATTATTGAAAATTATGCCAAAAGAGTGATAATAATTCAAAATTGCAGAAAATAATATAAAATTACTGAACTTAATATAAAATTACAGAATTTGTTTTTAAGCAAAAGAAAATAATTGAAAAATCGTTTAAAAAATTGAAAATTGAAGACAATAATCTAAATTTGAGAATTAACTGAAACTTTAGGAAATTAATTGAAAAACAATGAAAATATTAAAAAATGGAGAAAATAATTGCAAAATAATAAAAAGAAATGAAAATTGAAAAAAATAATTTAAAATTGAGATATATATTTGAAAGTTGAGTAAATTAATTCAGAAATTATGAAAATTATTAAAAATTGAAAATAATAATTGGAAAATGACGAAAATAATAGTAAAATAAAAAAAATAAATTTAAATATGCGATGAATAATATAAAACGAAGGAATAAATAATTTAATTGATTTAATGTCAAGGCAAAAATAATTATAATTGAAAAAATGTTTGAGAAAACTAAACAAAGTAATTGGATTTTGAGGAAGGTTAATTTAAGATTTAATGAAACAATTTAAAATCAATTAAAATAATGAAGAATTGTAGAAAACATTTGAAAAATAATAAAAATGTTACAAAATTGTATTTTGAGTAATAGAAATCATAATAGAAAAGAATTATTAAAAATTGAAGAATTTTTTAAATCACTTCAAATTTAGTATTTTTGAAACGTGGAATAATTGAACTTTAAATCAATGCAAGTTCACATTAACTGGTATTTGATATTTGAAGAAATAAAATTGCTATAAATTTAAAATTTAAGTACATTTTAAAAAGTTGAAATCTAAAAAAAAAATTTAAAAAACATCTAGTGACAAGTCTCAGGCGTGGACAGAATGAATAAATGAATTAATTAAACTTGTAAATTATGATATATAATTGGGGACCCATTTTCATTTTTGCCCCAGGGCCCTTGCTTTCCCAGTTACGCCACTGAAAGCAACTATTTAGACTTTTATGTTATCTAAAAAATAACTGAAAAGTGAGTAAATAACTAGATTTAAAGATAAAAAACTAGAAATTGCCGAAAAAGCTATAGAAATAAAAATAGTTTGAAGCTGGTGGAAAATAACTAAAAATTCTTATTTTTTATTCTTAAATTAATAAAAGTTCCCACTGTTTATTTAAACAATTTGCCTAAAGCCAAAATGTAATTGACCCTCAGTTTTGATGAATATATGATTTAATTTCACATTTAATAATTCATTATACAGTAACCCTGTATCAGATAATGGTACATAATTATAAAAAATGTTATAAGTATAGTTGAAAAATAAAACCTGAAATTATCCTTCCTACTGCTTAATTAATAAATTTTAGTCTAGTTTTATTATCCTAATTATTTCACTAAGCGAGACATAAAATATTTTTCTTACTTCGCACAAAGTCCGTGATAAAGGAAATCTGTATCCTTGTTCGACTTTGTGCATTGACTGCTTCTTTCATTGAGAGTAATTACGAGTCATTAAAAATCAGGAATTAACCATTTTTCGCATTATTAAAGAAATATATATTGTCATTATTGTTTTAATATAATTTTATTACGTTTCAAATCCATAAATTTTACCAAACTAAATCCATTATTTCATAAATTGAATTTAATGTAAAACAAAATATTACATTATTATTATTATTTATTATTATCATATTATATTATATTATTTGCAATAATTTACTTAAAAATAGGATTTAAAATGTCAAAAAGCATATAAATTTTCGATAAAAAAGGGTTAGGAATGTAGCAACTATATTGACATGTTCACAACATTTATAATTTATGATTGGACGATAATATGTAGCGCACGAGATTTTAATCATTTTAGTCGTTAAATATTTTGTTGGATAATGTCAAGTTAATTTATAGTCAGGCAATATAAGAGCAACGTTCTTTAAATTGTTTATAACAAGTAATTACATTTTAATAATTAAATTTTGTTTATTAAATAAACAAATAAATGCAAAAATGAACATTTATTTTTATATTTTAAATTCAGTTTTCGTAAATTCTTTCTTCAGTTTTGTTTCAATTTCTGAAACAAGAAATATTACTTTCAACACATCTGATTTATTCAATACAACTATCGAGAAATCTCGTGCCTTTAATAATTTTCAATAAATCTTTTTGTGTTTAATAATTTTCAATAAACGGAATTCGTTGGGTAATCTTCAATAAGTCTTGTTTAATTAATTTGAAGAAAAAAAAACGGAATTTATTCCGTAACTTTCAATAAAGTAACTTAATTATAAACATTCCGTTTTGTAAGATTGTTGAAACACGTTTAAAAAAAAAAGTTTTACTCTCATGTTTATTTTTGATAATAACAAAATAATATCGATTTGTTAATTGAAACACGTATTTGATAACTTTATCAATTTTTTAATTGTATTTCTTTCTTTCATAAGATTAAACAAGGTTCGAAAAATATTTTCTAACTCTAGCTTCTTTCTATACAATGAAGAGTCGTTATTTCCAAACAATGAATAATTTTACATAAATAATTATTTGCTCTTATTTTGTAAAAAGTCCCTACAGCAATTAACTGACAAATAAGGAAACTGCATTCTTTTAACTTAGACTATAAATAAATGACGTCAGGTTATCTAAAAATAATTTCCTCTTTGAAAAATATCCTCGGAAAGTGTACTTTTACAAAAATATAGCATTTTTAATGCAAATTATTAACTTTGTCGAATAATTATTTTTATTTAACAATTAACCTAATTTTTTTTTAATTTTGAAACAAATGTTACATAACCAAAAGAGTGGATTTGTGACATATAATAATACGAAAATGAATGAATAAAAAAAAATGAAGATGTTTTTTTTTATAAGGGAAGGAAATCGTGACTCTTGTGCTATAAAAGCATTTTAGTATCCTAATTTGCATTCAATCGGGAGCATTTATCTAGCATTCTTTGCTTCACTCGTTGGATTACAGGCCACTTGCAAACACAGTGAATCACAAATCCGATCCACTTAAATCGCTTGCAAAAAAAGTCATTGCATACCTCCAAATGACAGTAATGATTGTTGCATTGCTCCTAATGTCCTACGCTTATTCAATTCTAATCGTCAAGTTGCAAATTTTGCAATCTTCACGTCTTCATTTCGTATCCAATTATCGAGACCAGGAGTGGCTGAAAATTTTATTTTTTTTTAGTGTCACACCTTTATTAGTTCGATACCTTTTGTTTCGTTGATTTTTCAACATCAAACAACTTGTTGCTTTATAATACTTTATGTGATTGTTTATAACGAGAACATTTATATAATAGGGTATGGGTGTACAAAATAAAAAGATTGAAGTAAATAATTAAACATTTTTTTAAATAATTCAACAATAACGCGAATAATAATTTGAAACTAAGGAAATCGTTAAAAATAATATGGAAGAAGTTAAAACATCGTTCAAATTATAGGAAAATAGTTAAAAATTGAAGGAAAAAATTAAAACTTAAAGAGAATGTATTTGAAATATGTAGTACAAAATAATAGAATATGGAAAAAATTAATGAAAATGTTGAAAAGTAGATACAATTGACACTTGAGGAAGAAAATTTAAATTTAATAAAATAATTAAAACTATAAAATAACGAAGATTAATAAATAATAAAAGATTTTAAAAAATGTAATTGAAATTTGGAGAAAACGAGTTAAAATAAGGGAAATGAATTTAAGAAAGAAGAAATGTATAACGGTGTTTTAATTAAGGGAAAATAATTTAAAATTGAAAAAATTAGGTGGAGAAGGACGGAAATGATATTTAAAAATTATGAATTTGGAAAAGTAGTGTGATAATAACTATGCGGTAAAAAAGTGAATTGAAAAATTGAAGAATGTTGTTTTAATTTCAAGGTTATAGTTGAAAATTTAGGCACAAAATTTAAAAAATTAAAAAATATAATTAGCATTTAAGAAATTAATTAAAAATTGAAAAATGTAATTAAACACTGACAAAAATACTTGAAACAATATTGAAAATTGAAGAAACTAACTGAAAATTAAAAAAATAAATGAAAATTGATATAATATAAATTTTAAAATTTTAAAAATAGAAGAAATCCAAAAAAATGATAATTTTAAAAATTGAAATATGAAAAAATTGTATGTAGATGTCCATAATTAAAGATACTGAAATACTTAAAATTTGCGTTAACAATTTTAAATTAAAAAATTAATTCTTTAAGAAATTAAAAAAAGATGTAATTTAAAGAAAATAATTTAAAATTTATCAGAATTATTGAAAATTATCGAAAAAGATTCAAAATAAAAGAAAATATTTAAAGACAAACGAGAATAATAAAAACAAAATCAAAAAAATAGTTAAAAAAATTAGAGAATTTATCATTCATTTATTTTTTATTTTATTTATTTATCATACAAATAATAAATCAGAAAATTAATTAAAAAATAATTGAAATAATTAAAAATTGAAGAAAATAATTTTAAAAATTGAAGATGATATTTTAAAAATAGAAATATAAAAAAATTGTATGTATAGATGTCCATAATTAAAAGTATTAAAATTATTAAAATTTGCGTTAATAATTTTAAATCGGAAATTAATTCTTTAAGAAATTGAAAAAAGATGTAATTTAATGAAAATAATTTTAAATTTATATCAGAATTATTTAAAATTATTTATTTATTTATTTTGTATTTTATTTATTTATCATACAAATAATAATTCAGAAAATTAATTGAAAAATAATTGAAAAGAATTGAAAATTGAAGAAAATAATTTTAAAAATTAAAGATGATATTTATTTATTTTTTATTTATTTGAAAATACATACGGGTAGATAAAATCTACGGGTAGATATATCAGAATTATTTAAAATTATCGAAAAACATTCAAAATGAAAGAAAATAATTAAAAACAAACGAGAATAATAAAAACAAAATCAAAAAAATATTTGAAAAAATTAGAGAATTTATCATTTATTTATTTTGTATTTTATTTATTTATCATACAAATAATAATTCAGAAAATTAATTAAAAAATAATTGAAATAATTAAAAATTGAAGAAAATAATTTTAAAAATTGAAAATGATATTTGAAACAGAAGAAAGTATTTAAAAGTCGTAGAAAATAATTTAAAAAATTGCAAAATGCAATTGACATTTTAAGGAAATAAATAAAAATTTAATAAAGTGATGGAAAAAAAGAAAATATAATTTGGAAAATTGAAAAAAAAATTGAAATACAATGTTTATGATGAGGAAATAAATTAAAGCTTATTAAAATAATTGAAGTAATTTCTATGGAAAGAAATAATTAAAAATTTTAAAAAATACTTGAAAATTTTTGAAATTAATTTTAAGAAGTAAAAATAATTCAAAATTGGCGCAAATAATAATTAAAGAAATGATTAAAATGTTAAAAAATTACATAAAATAATCGAAGTTAGAGAAAAATAATCACAAAAATTACAGAATATATAAAATAAAAGAAGATTACAAAATAATAATAACAATGATAAATTAAGAAAAAAATTTAAATAATTAAAAATTGGGGAAAATGATTGAAAAAATAATAGTAAATTAAAAGAAAAGAATTGGAATTAGATATACATATATAATTAAAAACTTAGAAAATTAATTGGAAAAAGATGGGATATAATTATAAATTGGAGAAAAAAATTGAAAAAGGATAAAAATAATTGAAAATTGAAGAGAATTGAATTATGAGTGAGAGAGGATTGAAAAACATTACAGAATATACTTGAAATAAAAGAAAATAATTGAAGAATTATATAAAAATTATAAGTTTAAAGACAATAATCTAAAATTTGATATGATTGAAAAATTAGGAAATTAATTAACAATAATTAAAGTAATTAAAAAGGGCGAATGTATTTACAAAATAATAGTAAGTAATGTAAATACAAAAAAAAATGTACAATTTTAGGAAATTAATTGAGAAAAAATGAAAGGGATTAAAAATTGAAAAAAAATAATAATTAAAAAATGATAATAATAATCCCACGCTGAAAAAAATAATTGAAATTTGCGATCAATTATTGAAAATTTAGAAATTTAATCGAAAAAAATGAAACTGATAAAAAATAGGGCGAATGATTAAAAAATGGTAAAAATAATTGAAAATTGAAGAACATCATTCAAATAATTAAAAAATACATCAATTATTAGTGAAATTGATTTAATGTTGAAAAAAATAATTATACGTGAAAAAGTAATTGATAAAATAAATGAAACTATTCAAAGTGGAAAGCAAGTTCATTATTTATGTAAAAAGTTGAAAGGATTTTAAAAATATTTAAAAACTGAGGAAAATAATTAAAAAATAAAAAAAATAATTTAAAATTGTAGTAAATAATTGAAATAATAATAATAGAAAAGAATTCTTTAAAATTCAAGTAATTTCAAATTTATTTTTAATTTAATATACTTGAAGCGTGGATTAATTAAACTTTTATTCTATTCAAGTTCAAATTACTTGAAATTTGAAGAAATTCAAATTTTTATAAATTTAAAACTTGATAAAATTTTAAAAAGATAAAAAAATCTCTAAGGGGAGACAACTCTTTTATTTTCACCCCCTTAAATTTTAATGTCCTAAAAGAAACTATATTTTTTTAAATATGACTTGAGTTATAAAAACATACAGGTTACTCAAAAATAAAATATTCTAATTTTTGACAATTGTAGAATTTTTATTTTTTACAAAAAAAAAAATTTTAGATTTTCTATTTTGAGGTTATGTTAAACTATTTTGCGCGTGAAAGAAGCAGACTAAAGTTTACGCCAAACATCTTTTCCTTCTCATAAACTTGAAATATTCTTGGAACAAGCATAAGTATGATTTCTTTCAAGGCAATCAATGTAAACATATTTTTATCCTTGACGAAAAAAAATTTTTCTCTCAGAGATCGATGTAATAGCATATAAGAAATTGGTAATAAAAAATAGTAAAATAAAAATAAAATTTTTTATGAAAATTATACTGTGTCATCAAAAACTAAAAGAAAAATTATTTGTGAATTTAAAACTTGTTTTATTTTTTGAAAATCAAAATTTTCTCTAAATTTGAATTAGGTAAAAATAACTAATTATTAGTAAAAAGGTAATTAAGATTTGACTAATTAGTCAAGCAAGTAGAATTACTGAACAGAATTTTACTAAAATATTAGTTATTTTGACATAACCTAAAAATGAATTCGACTAATAATTATATAGTTGTATTTTACGAAAAGATTAGTAAAAATATAACTATTATTTGAATTAGTAACTGAGTTTTTGATTTTAAATTAGTTATTTTTAAACGATTCAAATTTAGATAGAATTGGATTAATTAGTAATTAAAGATTATAATAACACTAATAGTAATGGGGATAATAATAAATATTATAAATTTACATAGTAACACTAATAATAAAAATAAAAAAAAGATTCGTCATACTTTTGACCCCCAAAGGAAAATGCCAAACAATAAATATTTTTTCTAAAAACTAAGTCTTGATTTTAAACACTTCCTCTTTGCATGTTTTACCAAGATGCTAATGAATTCCGGGTCATTATACGAGATGTGACTAGACAAAGATTTTTTTTTTTTTTTTTTCAAGGACATTGTCATAAAATTCAGGATCTTAAAGAAGGGCAATTTATGGTCATTGAAATGCATAAAAATCCTGGAATATTTCTTGCGAAATCAACAAAGTTAGAAAGAAGAATGTCACTTTTGTCATTATAAATTGTAAATTATTCTAAGCAGATTCGAAATTGGACATTTTGTAGATTTAAATCTCGCGCAGAATTAAGTGCGGCATTGTTTAAACGGAAGTCCTTTAAAGGAGATTGAACGTGAAATAATCTGCATAATCGTATCAGCTTTATGACTATCGTTTCATGAAATAATATAAAAATTGAGGAAAAATATCAACTCTTTGGCGTGTGGATTATAAAACTAGTTTTTACCGTTTATGGATTGTATGCAATGAAGCAATTGACAGTAATTGTTATCACGCAATTAATTGTGTAATAAGCCTAATTGAGTAAATCGCTCTTGTTCGTCAGAAGATCCGCTTCAGAATTTCATTTATACTGCTAATCAGTCAGGAAGTTATTAAAAATGAAAAAAATTAATTAATCGATTGTTTTTTGAAATGAAAGATTCAAATATAATTTCACAAAAAAGAGTGAAGTTACAATTTCTCGATTTTTACAACATTAATAGAATTTGGTCGTGACCTTGATTGGAAAGAAAGAATATTTAAATTCATGGCTTTTCAAAAGTAGCTCTCACCATCTATAAAGAAGGCTAAAGCGTGAATGATTGATTAGCCTTAATTTCCTAAATTCAGCTAATTCTCCGAGGTCGACATGAGTCACTCGATACACGTTAGATTGTGAAATGTAAATTGATTATTAAAAATCAATTTTCATTTTCCTAATTCTGTTTTTTAGGTTAATTTCCGAAAAATGGGATTTTTTTCCTTTGAACATTAATTGTTAAAATTACTCTTTTTTTTTTATTCTAATGTTTCGAATAAAAAGAATTTTGCAGAATTTTGAATTTTTTAAATTAAAGATAGAAATTTATTCCTTCTTCAAATACGAGATTTCATGTTAATTAGTGTTAAAGTCAAGAAATTCTAGTTAAACTGACAAGATAATGATGATTCGTTTAATTTGTCATTAAGCAATGTAATTGATTAACTAACTACTTTCTTACAAATTCAGTTAATTGGTAATAGAGTCATTTTATGTGTTTCGTATCCTGAAGAAGGAAAAATGATTTTTTTATCTTAAAAAGAAAATTGAAATTTTATTTTTTTTCCTTTTCTAACCGTAATGTACATTTTAAATGACAGAATAAAAAACAATTGATCAATTCTGATCATAATTGGCTTAATTATCATTCGAGAAGATTTCATTTCCTGATTATATTTTGCTTCATATAACAATTTAACAACACACGTGTCAAATTAATTGTAATTGATTTTCCAGAGAAATACATTTTTTTTTTATTTTTCGAAATAAAAACAAGTTTGAAGCCAATCAAAAATTGTATCTACTGTAACATTAATATAAAATTTAAATTGACCAAAAAAAAAAAAACTTATTGTATTGTCAATAAATTAAGATTTGTATTTTTGTCAATTTCAAAAATGCGGAATTTAAATCAAATTCTAATTACCTAGAATGCTTCTGATCCTATTACTTTTAATCGGTCAAATTATACTAATTTAAACCACGAGTCATGTGCTTGCTACTGATCATAATCAAGTTTCCCATATCCATTACGTGATCTCGGCAACTCCACAGTTTCAAGTTTCTAACAAGATAAAGAGATAATAACACTTTCAACCTTAAGGTATTATCCTGACAAGAAATCGTTCAATCTGTAATAAAATCCTGCTATCGATCACAATCAGATTTTTATCATCGACTTTTATGCGCCAATATTTCAGATCTTGTTCATTTTCACTATTTGTAATAATTATTTACTATCACGCAAAGAAAATTAATTACTAATTTTATTAAAATGCTTTGTAATTTAGGGAAAAAGTGCCAGAGAATTTTAAGCTTTAGAAAAACCATTCGAATCATTGCTAAGTTATTTTAAATTTTAATATAGTCTGTAGCAAATTAAATATAATTTTTTTTTTAAAGTTTCAAATTATCAATCTGAAATTTTCTCTTTTTGATCCTTTTTCCCTTATTTGTAAAATACTTTTATAAAATTTGCAGGCATCACAGACAGTCACCTTTTTTCAATTTTGTCACCTTTTTCAACTTATTTGATGATTTGTTACCTTTTTCACCTTTTTTGATGACTTGTCACCTTTCACATCTTTTTTTACCTTTTTTGGGATCAAAAATATATAATTTTTTATAAATATTTCGAAGTACCTTTAAAAAAAAAGAATAGAGTCAAATAAACAGTTAACTAATCTTTTGTATGTTCCTGCTATTTATGTAAATAGAATTAACATTACCATAAAATACCATTTTCATCATTTTATCATTCTTCTTTCAAATCTCAATTATTTTATTTATATTTCTATTTAATTCTTAAATTTTTTATTTATTTCCTCCATTTTTAATTATTTTCTTCAATTCTCAATTATTTTCTTCAATTTTCAATTATTTTATTCCATGTTCAATAATCCTCGTCTTTTTTCAATTGTCAATTATTTTTTTCAACTTTCAACATAATTCTTTAATTCTTTCTTCTTCTTCTTCTTCAATTTTCAATTGATTTCATAAAATTTCATTTATTTCCTCAAATCTTTACTATAAATTTGTTCAGTTTTCAATTGACAACTTAACATTCTTCTTCAATTTTGTACCTAATTATTCTTAAAATTTTTTTAAATTAATTTGTTCTGTTGTCGATTATTCTCGACAGCTTTCAATTTTTTTTTTTTTTTTGAATTTTTAAGTATTTTTCTTAGTATTTAATTAATTAATTAATTTTTCATTTAATTATCAATTCTTTTCTTACAAATTTAATTTAATTCTTCAATCTTCAATTTATTTCTTTAATTTTTGATATTTTCTGCAATTATAATTCTCGTCATTTTTCAATTATTAATTATTTCCTACAATTTATTCAATTATTCTCTTAAAATTTTATAATTATTCTTTTTTTTCAATTTTTTTTTTTGTTTTACTGTCTATGAATCTAGCCATTTTTCGAATTTTGTTTTAATAAATTCTCTATTATTTTCGTCATATTTCAGATATTCTTCAATTTTTCAATTATTCTCATCATTTTTCAATTATTTCTTTCAATTATTAATTTTTTTCTCAATTTTCAATTAATTTCTACAAATTTTTCAATTTACAATTATTCTTGAAGTTTATAATTATTCTTTAATATTTTGTTCTGTTGACAATTATTCTCGACAGTTTTCTAATTTTTTCTCAATTGTCAATTACTTTCTTCAATTTTTAATTATTTTATTCAATGTTCAATAATCTTCGTCTTTTTTCAATTGTCAATTATTTTTTTGAACTTTCAAGATAATTCTTCAATTATCTTCTTCAATTTCCAATTGATTTCATAAATTTTCATTTATTACCTAAAATTTTTAGTATGATTTTTTTCAGTTTTTAATTGACAACTTAATATTCTTCTTCAATTTTGTACCTAATTATCCTTTAATTTTTTTTTAATTATTTTGTTCTTTTGTCGATTATTCCCGACAGATTTTGAATTCTTTTTACTTTTTTTCCAATTTTCAAGTATTTTTCTTAATATTTAATTAATTTAGAAATTTTTTTTTTAATTATCAATTCTTTTCTTACAAATTTAATTTAATTCTTCTATCTTCAATTTATTTCTTCAATTTCTAATATTTTCTCCAATTATAATTTTCGTCATTTTTCAAATATTTCTCTCAATTATTCTCTTAAAATTTTATAATTATTCTTTTTCTTTAATTTTTTTTTGTTTTGCTGTCTATTAATCTAGCCATTTTTCGAATTTTGTTTCTAATAAATTGTCTATTATTTATGTCATATTTCAGATATTTTCATCAATTTTCCAATTATTTATTTCAATTATTAACTTTTTCCGCAATTTTCAATTATTTTCTACAAATTTTTCAATTTACAATTATTCTTGAAGTTTATAATTATTCTTTAATATTTTGTTCTGTTGACAATTATTCTAGACAGTTTTCTAATTTTTTCTTAATTGTCAATTACTTTCTTAAAGTTTTAATTTAATTCCTTAATCTTTAATTTATTTTTCCAATTCTTAACTATTTTCTTTTCTTAAATATTATTTTTAATTTTAAATTGCAGTCTTCAATTTTCAATTATTTTATTCAATATTCAGTAATTCTTACAATTCTTCAATTATCAATTATTTTTTTCAAATTTGAATTTAATTCTTAAATTTTCAATTTATTTCTTAATTTTTTTTATTTTCTTCAAATTTTAATTTTTTACTTTTCAATTATTTTCTTTTATGTTCTACAATTTTTAGCTTTTTTAATTACTTTTTTCCAATTTTTAAATAGATTCTTTAAATTTAAATTGCATTTTTCATTTTTTTTTTCGATTTTAAATCCATACTTTTAAACAGTTTTTAATTGACGATTTATTATTCACCTTTAATTTTATGATTATTTATTAATTTAAATTTTTTTGTTATTCTCACCTTTTTTCGAACTTTTTTTTTCAATCGTTAATTATTTTTTCTAATAATTAAATATTGTCTTCAATATTTAATTATTGTTTTCGTCATATTGTAATTTTTCTTTTAAGGGCATGTGATGGAGTATGACGTCACTTGTATAGGCAAAATTTGTCCGTAACTTTTCTCTTAAAATATTGAATATTTTGTCATGAAACTTGGTAGAATTACTTAAAATGTTATTAAGAAGGTCTCTCAGACCCGAGTTTGTTTAAATATTAGCTCAAAATTGATTTTTAAAAAATATTGCAATTTTTCGAAAAGTTCCCAAAATTAATTTTGGGCCAAAATTCAAACAAACTTGGGTCTGAGAGACCTTTCTAATGTCATTTTAAGTAATTCTGCCAAGTTTCCTGAAAAAATATTTAATATTTTAAGAGAAAAGTTACGGACAAATTTTGCCTATACCAGTGACGTCATACTCCATCACATGCCCTTAATTATCAATTATTTTCTTAAAATTTCTTTTTAATTCTTTAATTTCCAATTTATTTCTTCAAATTTTAATTATTTCCTATAATTCTCAAATGTTTTCTGTAATTTTCAATTTTTTATCGATTTTCAATTAATTCCTTAATATTCAGTAATTCTCGGCTTTTTCAATTCTTTTTTTTCAATTTTTAAGTGTATTCTTTAAATTTCAATTCCATTCTCCAATTTTTAATTAGTTTCTTCAATTTTCAATTATTTTTCCCAATTTTAATAATTTTTTTTATTTTCAATCCAGTTGTTAAATGTGCAATTATTTCCAACAATTTTCTTAATTTTTCAATATGCAAATATTTTCTTTAAATTTAATATTTCTTGTTTAGTTTTTACAATTATTTCTTTTAGTTGTCTATTAATCTAATCATTTTTCGAGTTTTATTTTTAATTGTCAATTTTTCAATTATTTTCGTCATTTTTCTATTATTTCATACAATTATTTATTTTCTTCAATTTTCAATTCTTTTCCGAAATTTTTCAATTATTTCCTGCAATTTTTTCATTTTTCAGTTATTTTCTTAAAATTGTATTATTATTCTTGGATTTTTTCAATTTTTTTTGTTCGGCTGTGTATTAGTCTATCCATTTTTTGAATTTTGTTTTCAATTGTTCATTATTTTCGCCATTTTTCAGATATTTTCTTTAATTTTGTAATGATTCTCGTAATTTTCATTATTTATTGCATTTTCAAAAGTTATATTTTTAAAAGACTAAGAACAATGCAAAGTTTATGTTAATATTGTGTTAATTTAATATTGCTATTTATTTTATATTTGGCCATGGAATTTGATGAAAAATGGTCTGGATAACCTGGAAGTCATTGAATATTGAAATTTTGAAAACGTAGCAACCCTGTTTTAAACACATTCCGGTTTATTGTTTATTTTTTGTCACCTTTCTGTCATCTTTTGCAGGGAAAAAATTCACCTTTTTTGAAGATAAAAGGTACTGTGATGCCTGAATTTGTAATTAGTTTTCTTTCCGTAATATTTGATACTGTGTATTTGCGATTATAATAATAATTGTGTTTTTTATCAGCATCGATTGGCTGGAATATGTAGAATTAAGTGTAGTTATTTCTAGTATACTTATTTCTTGTGAATCGACAATAGAAAAAGAGTAGAAAACGGTCTAATGAACGATATGAAGGTAAAGACGCAGGATCAGAAAAGGTGAATTCGTATATACTGCTAATTACAACTTCCAATGAATAACACCTTCTTCCGTAATAAAATAGCAATTAAGCTGATGCGTCACGCATTAATGTCCGTGAACTGAATTTTTCTCAAACGGAAGCTAAAAAACTGTCCACTTCCTGCGATCTCTGTCTTCACTCGATGATGCAAGTTTCTCATCTTCTTTAGTGAAATTAATGCAATTTTATTGTCATTTTATACTCGTCTTATTAGAATGAAATTGCATATTGTACATTATTTAAAACTAGATAGTATTATATTATAAACAAATAAACGATTATAAATATTTTAAATATAATACATAAAAATAAATAAAATAAAATTTATTTATGTAGAAACAAAATCTTAAAAAAAACTTTAGAATTAAGAAAAAAAAATACACAAAATAATTCAAGCTAAAAAAAATAATTGTAAATTTTGATAATGAATTCAGGATGGCTGCTATAGATTCAGTTTATCAATTTCCCTGATATTTTACTAACTTTACAAAGAAATTCCCTGACAACAATTTTTTTGTTCAGAGCAAAGGCAAAAATCTGACAACTCAAAAATGAACTAATTTTAATGTTATTTTTTTTTAAACTCATAAATGTATGTACTCTAAAGCCTAAGTACTAAAAAATCTTGATTTTTATTAATAACTAAAAAAAATGTTAATAACTTTTAAAAATGTAGAAAATTATTTTCAGAGAAAGTGATTTCAAAGTATTTCTTGTGTAAAATTAATTGATTATTATTGGCGCACAGTTACATAGTAGTTCTGAATACTTATCAAATATATTTAAATAGTTTAAACAATTTTAGTTAACAAATAAATAACTTCAAAAGATTTCATAATTATCAGTAATTAATTAATTAATTAAACAATTTCAAAAAAGAAAGAAAATCTAAGAAAGGAAAGTTTGTAACAATTGGTTTATCTAGGGATCATCTTTTTTATAATAATAAGACCTGAGAAAGAATCTGAGGAAAGGTAAGTAAGCGTAAAGTCAGTTTAAATTAATTGACATTTATTTTGAGTAATTTTCTGCCGTTCATACAAGTTGAACACATTATAGCGTGGCGCAGTATTCCGGTTGGAACACTCTCACAGAAGGCTGGTAAAAATCAAACTAACTTTCTTCTATTTTTTACAACAATTAAAAAATAATAATAATTTTTTTTTTAGGTTGCGGTTCATCGGTGGAAACACGTTCGTAAGTATCAAACTGAACTTCTTTTATTTTTTACAACAATCAAAAATAATAATCTTTTTCCTTTGGGTTGCGGTTCATCGGAGGAAACACGCTCGTAAGTATCAAACTAAAATTCTTCTATTTTTTATAACAATCAAAAAATAATAATACTTTTTCCTTTAGGTTGCGGTTGGTCGGTGGAAACACGCTCAACGGGTAAGTACAAAAATAAACTAAGTTCACGATATTGAATTCAAATTAAATTAAAGTCTCTTTTAATTTTAAATATTACCATAATCGTTACTTTAAACTACTATAAATACTATAAATATTACTATAAACATTACTATAAATATTATCATTAATCACTATTACCATTGCCATTATTATGACTATTATAAAATTATTATTATTCTTACCATGATTAATATAATTAGAACTGTTAATATTTACTACTGCTGGCATTACTTCTGCTATTACTATTAATACTATTATCATTGTTATCGACTTTTTATTAAAATTTTTCATCGAAAAAAGGTTCAAGGTCGGTCGATGACTGAAACTAATTTTAAGACACTCTTAAGAAGAAAACGTGCTTGGTTTCGATTTGTCAAGCTCCATTTGCTTCAAGCTATTATATGCTTTCGAGCAACCTGTGCCAAACTCACAACGATTATATAAATTTACATCAGTTAATAAACTGGCAGGGCTGTCGGTCCACCGTGACAACCTAATTTTCAAGACAATCAAACTTTTTTAAAATGTCCATTCCTCTTAACAAGCTTCTCTCAAATGCCAATTGAGGCATTAAATCTTGCGGAAAAAAAAGTAAAAAATTACTATTAGAGAAGAAATATATGTTTAAATTACTTTTGGTTAATTAATTTACATGAATAATTTATAATTAATTGAATTACCCAAGTAGATATCGCCACAGTTTTGCCCTACTTACAAACGTGGGCCATACATGGCGGCCATCGATGGGCCATCCGAGTTTTGTGACATTGCGCCGCAGTTTTGCCCGACATTCCTAATTTTAAAGAGATTGCACATCCTGGTAGTTTCTAACGTTCATAGTCCATCCTGCGTTGTCCAGGTACTGAGAAAAGCACCTTTTACATAAATATAGAAAACCCTAATCAGGGTACTATGCACTAGGTACTAAAACAACATCTTCTTCTGGTATTTCCTGTTAAAAATCAAAGAAAAAAAAACATCCATTGGGTACCAGATGATGCCATCATCCTAACAAGTATTTCAGGTGATCTAGGTATCAAATTAACATCTTCTTCAAGAATTTTTTTAGGAAGTTGGAATTTTTTATCCTTCCTAATGTATTTAAGAAGATGCCGTCATCCTAATACATATTTATACAGTGCTCTAGGTGTGAAACCAACATCTTCTTCAAGGAATTTTTAAGAAGACAAAAATTTTACATCCGATTTTGCATTTTTGACAGGACGTCGTCATCCTGACAAACTATTTTGTTAAACTAGGTAATAAGAAAGTAATTTCTTCTGGGAATTCTTGATGAAAATTAAAAAAGATATATCATTTATCATATACAAAAGGTTCTCCCTATCCTAACAAATCAGTCAAGTAATCTAGGTGTAAAGTCAAAATCTTTTTCCAGGAATTTTTTGGGAATAAAAATTATTCCTGTTTAAGATAAATCTATAATTAATCCTTAAAATATATAATTAAACATCACATCAAAGAAGCATAATTTGAAATAGTAATCTTTATAGAAATAGATTTGTAAACATTGAGTTGTCAAATAGAGGGTTATGTTCTAGGGTTATGTTAATTTTATTTTTTTATTTTTAAGTTTTATTATAAATTTTTATAAAAATACAGTTAAAAAACTATTATTTATTTTGTAGTGCATCAATTTCAACAATTATTTTTTAGATGTCGGCGCCGGTTAATAAAAATCCACGATTTTTTTGTAAAAAGTGTTTCTGTCTTGTCGTAACATCACTACAACGAGTACAATGATAATATTTTTTAGGTTTTCATGGAGAATATAATTATTTCATGTTTAGATCTTAAGAATAAACTCTGAGGATTACCTTTTTACAATAGTGGATCGTTTATAAATGAAAATGTTTTACAGGAATTCCCGGAAGATATTACTTTTTCTTTATTATTTTATTCCTTGGACGTATATAAATCTAAAAAAACTATCAATATCGATGGAAAAATAAAACAAATTACCGTATTTTGACATTATTGTTTTCAAAAATGGTTGTACAAGCTAGAAAAGAGAAAATATAAATTAACAATTAACATAACCCTTCAACATAACCCTCTATTTGACAACTCAATGTTTACAAATCTATTTCTATAAAGATTACTATTTCAAATTATGCTTCTTTGATGTGATGTTTAATTATATATTTTAAGGATTAATTATAGATTTATCTTAAACAGGAATAATTTTTATTCCCAAAAAATTCCTGGAAAAAGATTTTGACTTTACACCTAGATTACTTGACTGATTTGTTAGGATAGGGAGAACCTTTTGTATATGATAAATGATATATCTTTTTTAATTTTCATCAAGAATTCCCAGAAGAAATTACTTTCTTATTACCTAGTTTAACAAAATAGTTTGTCAGGATGACAACGTCCTGTCAAAAATGCAAAATCGGATGTAAAATTTTTGTCTTCTTAAAAATTCCTTGAAGAAGATGTTGGTTTCACACCTAGAGCACTGTATAAATATGTATTAGGATGACGGCATCTTCTTAAATACATTAGGAAGGATAAAAAATTCCAACTTCCTAAAAAAATTCTTGAAGAAGATGTTAATTTGATACCTAGATCACCTGAAATACTTGTTAGGATGATGGCATCATCTGGTACCCAATGGATGTTTTTTTTTCTTTGATTTTTAACAGGAAATACCAGAAGAAGATGTTGTTTTAGTACCTAGTGCATAGTACCCTGATTAGGGTTTTCTATATTTATGTAAAAGGTGCTTTTCTCAGTACCTGGACAACGCAGGATGGACTATGAACGTTAGAAACTACCAGGATGTGCAATCTCTTTAAAATTAGGAATGTCGGGCAAAACTGCGGCGCAATGTCACAAAACTCGGATGGCCCATCGTTGGCCGCCATGTATGGGCCACACATGGAACATGGCTTCCATTCATGGGCCATGGATGGATTCTGGTTTCATTTCTACTTGGGTATATATTGAAATAATGTATATTGAAATATATAAATGAATAGGGGGGACTGTCCAAAAGTAGATAGTGAAAAATTCTAACACGTTAAATTACTTTAGACTGAAGTACCTAATAATAATATTAATTTATTAAGAGTCAGTTTTTTCTGCATTTGTGTATATTAAATAAAAAACAAGTTTTAGACCATTTATTCCACATTTCTTTTAAATTTACAATATTTTATAAAAACAACGTTTCGGCAGCTACCGCTACCGTTATCAAATTTATTATTGTGGGAATAAGGATTAATGATTATTTTAAATGAATCTTTTCAAAATTTCCGCGTATATCTATTAGTATTTAAATATGTAGCGATGCCAGCGCCAAGAAACCTGCGCGCGATGACTTGGCGGTGAGCAAGAAAAGTAACCAGTTTATAATTGTATTTTTTCACGAAATAATCCGTTTTCCCAATAAATTACTTATTTTATCTAAGAAGTGGAATTTATTTATTTAAAATCCTACAAATTGGGGGCTCAACCGGGATCGGAATCGGAAAACGGATTAAGTTTTGCCAAAATGTTGTTTTTATAAGTGTAAAAGACGAAGAAAACGAAAGGACGCCAAAAGAGGTTAAGACGAAATGACGACTTTGGCTTCAAGAAGATGTAAAGAGAGAAAGACGAATAAAGGATAACGATGTTATAGACGAAAAGACAAGTAATCTATTAAGACGTTAAAGAAGAAAGACGAATAAGACGTAAAAGTGTAAAAGACGTAAGACGAAGAAAATACGAGAAAGACGAAAAGAATCGAGTAAAAAAAGGAGGTACGTTTTAACTTTAGTTTTGTTGAAAATAGATGAGAATTGGAATAAAAGACGGAAAAATTAGATAAAGCATAATCAATATAGTCGTTTTGAAGCAGTGAATAGTCTGAAAACGAAGTTAAAAGTTTGTGGAAAAAAACGAGGTGGCTTTTTGCCGGCGTGAAGCGTCAAACAGTGGGGAAGGCAGCCATTTTCTAGCGCTGCGCAGAAATCGACGCAAGAGCAGTGTAGTTTCTCTCTCTATTCATTGTGTGCTTTATTTTTGTAGTGAGATAGACAAAGAGGACAGTGTTTCAAAACAAGCAAATGTGCGCGTGTGCGCGATCTTGACGAATTCTGTAATTTTTACGCCGTGACGGTTCAAATAAAGTTTGAATATTTACGTAAGTTTTACTGAAAATAAGGTGAAGTCTGGTAGTGACTTAAATTTGTGAAAATGGAAAACTTGGCTCAAATTCCTGGTATTAAAGAAAAGTTGAAAGTAGCTCCTCGCTCTTCGATTCAGGCTCTTTATAAGCTGATTTTTGAACAAGAGGGTGATCGAAACAGCAGGCAACAGCTTCGAGAATTTGCAGGATTTACATTTGAGGTTGATTCGGAGGAATATCGAGATAAATTGGAATATTGTGTAAGATGTACGATTGGGGACTTGATATCGATTTGCAATATCATTGGGATCAATCACAATGGGACGAAAGAGCAACTTCGACATAATATCATTAAATCGCTTATTGATATTAACACATTAATACCGCAGGAAGATGATGATGACGATGGCGATGGAGAAGTTGCAGGAGGAAACGGTGATGCTGGAGACCAAGGTGACGGTGGTGAAAATCAAGATGATGATCGTGAATCTATTTTAAGTGACAGAGCTGCATCGACACGAGAAGCGACTCACCATTCCGTAAAATTCTCTTTCGGATTCAAAGATGTAGAGGATTTTATTCGACCATTCAGTGGGGATGATAATTACTCTATAGAAAGATGGATTGCAGATTTTTGTGATGCTGCCACAATGTTTGAGTGGAGTGAATTACAAACTTTTATTTTTGCTAAAAGATCTTTAAGTGGTATTGCTAAGCTTTTCGTTCAAAGTGAAGCGGGAATAAACAGTTGGAAGAAGTTGCAAACGTGTCTCAGAAGTGAATTTGCATCAAAGTTAAGCAGTGCTGATTTACATAAACAATTAATGTCTAAAAAAATGAAGAAAGGTGAAAGTGTCTTTGAATATTTCAATGCTATGAAAGAATTAGCTTCACGAGGGACAATTGAACCTGAATCTGTCATACAGTATATAATCGAGGGGATAGCTGACGATGTAAACTCCAAAGCGGTGCTGTATGATGCGAAGAAATTCAAAGATTTCAAGGATCGTCTACGTGTCTGCGAGCAAATATACAAAGCCAATCGTGATAAAAAATCAGTGCCGATCAAAGAAGAACCAACGAGAAATAGACGAGAATCTTCATCCAGAAACGAGACGTCGTATAAGAGTTTTAAGTGTTTCAATTGTGGTGAAAGTGGCCACCGAGCAAATAATTGTATAAATAAAGCTCTTGGCAAAAAGTGTTTTAAGTGTAACAGATTTGGTCACGAAGCAAATAATTGTAATACAGAGGTAAAACCGTCGAATAATAATAGCGATAAGGCTCAAATGTCGATCAATTTTGTAAGTATCCCTTGCACCAATAATATGTTTAAAAAAATAAAAATTGATAACTTAAATATTGAGCCTTTAATTGATACAGATAGCGATGTCTGCCTGATTAGAGAAGATGTTTTTATTAAATTAAATTCTAAAGAATTAGTTAATTCAATATCACATTTAAAAGGTTTTGGAAGAGGTAAAATGCAATCAAAGGGATATTTTCAAACAATGTTCGAAGTCGATAACGAAGAATTTTTGTTAAAATTGCATGTTGTACCAATTAAAGCAATGGATATGAGTGTTGTAATTGGTCGTGATTTTCTTAATCAAGTTGAAATAAAAATTAATCGGAATGGTGTTAAGATTAAGAAAGATAACAGCGAGGTTAACAACAAGGTTAACAGCGTGGTTAACGACAAGGTTTTCTTTGCGCATTTAGATGTTACTGACAGTAATAAAAAAGAGTTTAATTTTGATGTTTTGAGTGATAAATATGTTCGCGAAACAGTTAAAGAATTGATAGAAAATTACGAACCGAAAAAAACAAAAGAGAATGATATCGAATTAAAAATTATTGTAAAAAATGATATACTGATTTTTCAAAGACCGCGAAGATTACCTTTACCGGAAAAAAAAGTTGTAGACGAACAAATTGAACAGTGGCTTGAAGAGGGGATAATTGAGCCGTGTTCATCGGAATACGCAAGTCCCGTAGTAGTTGTCAAAAAAAAGGATGGCACTCCGCGTATATGCGTAGACTTTAGAAAATTAAACCAGATTGTTATAAAAGATAGGCATCCTTTGCCTGTATTAGAGGATCTTATTGATGGTTTGAAAGATGTTAAAGTTTTTAGTACTCTTGATTTGAGAAATGGGTTTTTTCACGTCCCTGTCGCGAAAGAAAGCCGTAAATATACGTCATTTATTGTTCATAACGGTCAATATCAATTTTTAAAGGCACCTTTTGGTTTATGTCTTTCACTGGCCGTATTCCAAAGGTATGTAAACCATGTTTTTCGAGAATTGATAATTGCAGGTTACGTATTGATTTATCTTGACGATGTAATAATTTTAGCTAAATCAGTAGAGGAAGCCATGGAACGCCTAGAGATTGTTTTAAACTTAGCTAGTTCCTATGGATTGGAAATTAACTTTAAAAAGTGTCAATTTATACAAACAAAGATAGAATTTTTAGGTCACATTGTTCACGACGGAAACGTGTATCCTTCTAATGAAAAAATTACAGCGGTTATGCAATTTCCGGAACCTCAAAAATTAAAAGATGTACAGTGCTTTCTTGGGCTTTCGGGATACTTCAGAAAATTTATAGCCAATTACGCGCAAATCGCTAAGCCGTTGAGCGATTTATTAAAAAAAGATCGACCTTTTAAGTTTGGAAATGTAGAAAAAATCGCGTTTGATAATTTAAAGCAGATTTTATCGAATGACCCAGTATTAAAATTGTATTCACCAGATAAAGAAACAGAGTTGCACACGGATGCAAGTCAGGATGGTTAGACGACAAATTTCATCCTGTTTATTATATGAGTAGAAAAACAAACGATACCGAACGAAATTACCCAAGTTACGAGTTAGAAGTTTTAGCGATTATTAATGCATTGAAAAAATTTCGTGTGTATTTACTAGGACTGTCGTTTAAAATTATAACAGACTGCGCTGCTTTTAAGCAAACAATGTCAAAACAAGATGTGACTCCGAAAATTGCGAGATAGGCGTTAATACTGCAAGAATTTAAGTGCTCGGTTGAACATCGCTCAGGAACCGCTATGAACCATGTCGATGCTCTTAGCCGTTACTCGATAATGACAATTTACGAAGATGACATGATTTTAAGAATTAAAGAATCCCAGCTGAAGGATGACCAACTTGGATTGGTTTTCGAAATTTTAAAGGATCGACCGTTTGAAGATTTTTGCGTGCGAAGAGGTGTTTTATACAAGTTTAAAGATGGATTAGAATTGTTAGCTGTGCCAAAAGTAATGCAAAATGAAATAATCGAAACTGTGCACAAGAAAGGACATTTTAGTGCTAAAAAAACGGAAGATATTTTGAAGAACGATTATTATATACCAAAATTAAAGGAGAAAATAGAAATGGTTGTGTCTCATTGCATTCCATGCATCCTAGCTAATCGAAAGGAAGGTAAGCAAGAGGGATATCTTCATCCCATTCCAAAAAGTGATCTTCCTTTGCACACACTACACATTGATCACTTAGGACCAATGGAGTCAACCCATAAAAACTATAATCATATTCTAGCGGTGGTAGATAGTTTTTCCAAATTCGTGTGGTTATATCCAACGAAGTCTACTACTTCTTGGGAGGTGATTTCTAAGTTGGAGCTGCAAAAGAGTGTATTTGGAAGCCCAGTCAGGATAATTTCCGATAGAGGAACCGCCTTTACCTCAAACGAGTTTGAGCAATATTGTAAAGAAGAAAATATTTCTCACGTCATGATCACAACCGGACTACCTCGCGCCAACGGCCAGGTTGAACGTCTGAACCGAACAATCATCTCAGTACTCTCAAAATTAGCGATTGAAAATCCTAATAAGTGGTATCTATTTGTGAATGAACTTCAACAAACACTGAACTCTTCGTTTAACAGAAGTATCGGTAAAAGTCCTTTTGAATTGATGATTGGTGTTCGAATGCGTCATAAGGATGATATGGTACTCAAGGATCTTGTGGATAACGAGATACAAGCAATATTCGAGGAGGAGCGAGATGAATCTAGAAGATCAGCAAAGCAACAAATTTTTAAGGTTCAAGAAGAAAATCGCAAAAGGTACGATTTGCGTCGACGAGAGCCTCTACAATATAAGCAAGGAGATCTCGTTGCCATCAAAAGGACGCAATTAGGCCCAGGCAAGAAATGGAAAGGGAAATTTCTTGGTCCATACCGAACTAAAACTGTAAAACTAAATGATACTTACGACGTCGAAAAAGTAGGTTCAAACGATGGGCCTATTAAAACTAGTACATGCGTTGAGTACATGAAACCATGGGTTTCCACTCGTAAATCATTCGGGACGAATGTATGATTAGGATGGCCGAATGTGGGAATAAGGATTTATGATTATTTTAAATGAATCTTTTCAAAATTTCCGCGTATATCTATTAGTATTTAAATATGTAGCGATGCTAGCGCCAAGAAACCTGCGCGCGACGACTTGGCGGTGAGCAAGAAAAGTCACCAGTTTATAATTGTATCTTTTCACGAAATGATCCGTTTTCCCAATAAATTACTTATTTTATCTAAGAAGTGGAATTTATTTATTTAAAATCCTACATTATTTTTTTTCTTCTTTTCATAAAATGATTTTGAATGTATAAAAATCTTTTAATTGATTTATTTTATGATTTTTAAAATTAAAAAAATGAAAGATAAGAATCTTTTTAATATAATAGCTTTAATCATTTTCAAAATCATTTCGTGAATGGAAGAAAAAAAAATAATAATAAACTTGATAAGGGTAGCGGTAGCTGCCGAAACGGCGTTTTTATAAAATATTGTAACTTTAAAAGAAATGTGGAATAAATGGCCTAAAACTTGTTTTTTATTTAAAAAAACAAATATTTGTTTAGAACAAAATTTATAATATTTTAAAATTAAAAAGCATTGCAAAAAATAATTGAAATTAAAAAAAATAATAGCCAATTTTGCAAATTAATTGAAAAAAAAATCATGAAATTGATTAAAAATTGGGGAAAGTAATTGAGGCAGTTGGTGCAGAAACCGCACAAGTCCACTTTTTTTTCGAAAATCACTTTTTTATGGAAAATTTATCTTTAAATGAAGCTCTACGATCTAGTAAAAAATTACATATATTACTAAACTCTAAACCCTTTAAAATAAATAAACAAATTTTCGTTTCGTGCAGAAACAGCACAAGTCCATGATTCCAAGCTGCGCACAAAGATGCGCAATGGATGAAATAATATTTATTTGTGATATTTTTAAAGTGTTTTAGACGTTGTTAAATAATTTATGTAAAACAGTCTATATTATAAATAAAATGCACTGAAAGCGAGGCAAAAAACAATAATAGTGAATTATGTGATAATTGTTAAGAAAATGTTGGAGAGTGATTTTTAAAAAATGTTTATTATTTATAAAATGCTAATAAAAACTATCCAAATTAAAAATTTTTAATAAATGTTACTAAAAATTTACTAAAACTGTGATACTTTTTTTCATTCAATACATTTTCTGTGTTTTCCATTTCATTTTGTGTAGAAACCGCACAAGTCCAAAAGTTAATTTATTTTTTATGCCCTATATTCATTAAAATATAAATCAATCATATTGAATTTTTAAACTTATAGGTTAGTAGAAAATAATACAAAACGCAGAATTAAAAAAAATTCTCACATTTACAAGAAAAACAGTTTTCATTGATTCCTGAACAATTACGATTTGTGGACTTGTGCGGTTTCTGCACCAACTGCCTCAATTTAAACAATCATAGAAATGTTTTAAACATAAAGAAAAGAATTTAGGTTTGAGAAAAATACTTGAAAATCTTAAAAGTAAATGGAAAACAATTGAATAATAAAAAATTAGAGAAAATAATTGAAAATTAAAAAAAAACTGATTGAAAATTGTGATAAATAAAATAAAATTGAAAAAAATAATTAAAATTTGAGAAAATATTAGAAAAAGTTACATAAAATATTTTAAATAACGGAAAGTTTGAGAAATTTTCAGAAAACTACTTAAAACTTTCAGAAGTTCATGGAAATAAAAGAAAATAATTAAAAACTACAGAAAATAAATGAAAAAAGATAAACATAATTTAAAACTAGGTGAGAATTATGCCCATTTCATGGACATTTCGCTTCCAAGTAAGCAAAATAATTTGCTTCCTCATAGAGGAAGGAAGCAATTATTAATATATAAATTAATTGGGGAAGTTGTAAAAAAAATTTTTTTAATGCAAAAAAATGTAAAAATATGAATTTTTTTTACGAATTCTTGATCAATTATAAAAGTTATATAGATTAATCGATTCGTTTTGAGATAAGGAATATGATTTTTGTCTTCTTAAGTTGTATTTTTAGCATGAAAAAATTTTTTGGCGAAAAACGATTTTTTTCGATGAAAAAAGGTGCTCAAAAAATTTTGGTTGGGTATTTTCAAAAATCCCTGTGTCCAAATTTAGATATTCATGAGCTTAATAAGTCATCTAAATTTTACAAGTTCTAATTAAAGAAAAAAAAATAAAAACTTTTTGGAAATTATGAAAAAAACGAAAGTAATTGAAAATCGAAGAAAATGATATAACAAATAATATAAAAAATTCATAATTGAATGAAATAATTGAAATGTAAGATAAATAGTTTAACATTTTGAACATTGAATATATATATATTATGTTAAAAAAATAATAACTACAAAACTATTTAAAAAATTTTCATTAAATAGAATAATTAAAAAATCTCAGAAATAACGAAAATTGATTAAAATAATTGAAATTTCGGATAAATTATTCAATTTTTTTTCAAATAATTCCAAAATAATGATAATAATTATAAATTGAAGAAAATAATAGAAAAATGGCAGAATTTATTTTTAAGCAAAAGAAAATAATTGAAAAATCGTTATATTATGAGAAATTGATGACAATAATCTAAATTTGAGATAATAACTGAAAATTTAGGAAATTAATTAAAAAATAATAAAAATATTAAAAGATGGAGAAAATAATTACATAATAATAAAAAGAAATAAAAAGTTAACAAAATTAATTGAAAATTGAGATATATATTTGAAAGTTCAGGAAATTAATCAAAACCTTATGAACTAGGTGAGAATTATTTCCATTTCATGGCCATTTCGCTTTCAAGTAAGCAAAATAATTTGCTTCCTCATACAGGAAGCAAGAAATTAATAATATATAAGTTAATTGGGGAAGTTTTTTAAAAATGAAGAATTTTAAATGCAAAAAAATGTAAAAATATGAATTATTTTACGAATTTTTGATCAATTATGAAAGTTATATAAGTCAATCGATTCGTTTTGAGATAAGAAATATGAGTTTTGTATTCATTAAGTTGTATTTATAGCGTAAAAAAATTTTTTGTCTAAAAACGATTTTTTTCGATGAAAAAAGGTGCTCAAAAAAATTTGGATGGGTATTTTCAAAAATCCTTGTGTCCAAATTTAGATATATCTATATTCATGAGCTTAATAAGTCATCCAAATTTTATTGGAATCCGTTTAAGCGTTCTCAAGATATCTTGTACACAAAAACGCTATACACACACACACACATACATCTGGACATTTGCTTAGGAATGAAAATTTTTGCTTTTTAGATGAAAATGAGTCGATTTAGACTATTTTTGGAAAATCGAAAATTTTAACGATCACAAAGCTTCCTCTATGAGGAAGCAAAATGATTAAAAATTGACAATAGTAATTGCAAAATTACAAAAATAATGGTAAATTGGAAAAATTAATTTAAATTGCTGATGAATAATATGAAATTTAGGAATAAGTAATTAAATTGATGTCAAAGGAAAAATAATTAAGATTGAAAAAGTGATTGAATAAACTTCATAAAATAATTGATATTAGATAAAGGTAAATTTGAGATTTAGGGAAACAATTTAGAAATTATTAAAAAGTGACTAAATTATTAAAAAATGATAATAATAGTACAAAATTGCAGTTTAAGTAATTGAAATATTAATGGAAAAGAATTTTTAAAAATTGAAGAAATTTTTAAATCCACTTCAAATTTAGAATATTTTTAAAATTTGAGATCATTTTTAAAATGTGAAATATGATTTAAAATTTTAAAAGTAAAAAGCATTTAGTGACAAATGTCAGGTGTGAACAAAATGAATGAATTAAAATTGTAAATTGTTATATTGGGGCCCCCCCATTTCTTTTTTGCCCCAGGGCCCTTGCTTTTCCAGTTACGCCACTGCATTGAAAGCGTCCTTTTAACAGTATATAATTCCTTTCAATTAAAGATATATAATAGTTGTAAAACAAGTATTTATTGACCGTAATCACATTGTTCACAAGTATTTTTGCAAATATAATCGATTCGTAAAAAAACGCACTGTAATCTATAATTTTAAAACAAAATATTATTCGTGTTGAGGTTCATTTGACATATTTTGTCAAAAATGAGAACAAGAGATTAGCATTCTATGATTTGTGAGCACGACCTATAGAGGCGCTACAATCGCGAACATGTGTTCGGGTCACGTGGTCTAAAAGATGTTACTGATAAATATTTACCACAGTGAAAACATAGTATTGGTTAAATATTTTTCACTTTTAATGCAATATTTTAAGCTTCTTGCGATAAATCAATATATAAATTTACGATACTTAAAAATATTACAAACTCTGACATATGTATATATGGTATATATTTAAAAATAGTGGATTAACTGTTAAATTTATTTTTAGGTTATGAAAAATTAACATACATAAAATTTAAGAATAAAATACGTATGGTTTAAAAATAAATTACAAATTGATAATAGCTATAAAAAATGTTGGTAATTATGTTCAATACAATTATATTTAACGTAAAGATACTGTAATTTTTATTAACGAATTATTACTTGAATTTTTTTTTAAATATATAAGTTCTGAATGTTGAATGGAATTTTTATTTTATATTTTATTAATTTCAGATTTGGTGTCAAATATTGTTTTTCAAATACCAAATAATCTATTTAAATGTTGAATCTAATAAATAACTTTCATTTTTTGTTATAATCGTCAGATATAAAAATATTTAAACGGAAATCAAAATCTTTGTTCAAATTATTATTTTAGAACTTCAGGAACATATTTAAAAGGTAAAAAAATATGAATTTATAAAATAATAAATTACTAGTATAAAAAAATGTTAATAATAAATAGAATTAGAGTTTGACAACGATGACAATATGAGTCTCAAATAACCTATAAAACTAATTTGTACATAAACTTTTTCTCTTTTTTCCGTTAATGTAATTATAAAAATCTTGACTATTATCAAAATTTAACATCAACACTAAATTATCGGCAGAAATGAGTAAAAAATATTTTTTATTTTTAAAAAATGTTAAAAAATAAGATGCACATGTTACAGAAACTAACAGAGACTTTTTTCAAAGCTTCATTAAACAGCCGCTGCGTTTCGCATGTTTCGTGCTCTTCGCGAATACCTAACCTAACTTTTGAATTTAAAAGAGCGTGAAATTTGAAACCTAGATATAATTGAAAACGTTCCAAAGTCATTTAAAAAACCATAAGAAATTTTAATTCTTTATGAAACCCATGGATATATATAAGGCCATTTTTTTCGATACCGTAATTCAGATTTTCTTTTATTTTTAAATGTTATTACGAGTATTCTGCCAATAAAACGTGTTCAGGGTTACTTTTAGAATAATCCTAAAAACTAGTAATAATAGTCAGAAAAAAAATGTCAATTACTTTTCAAAAAATTAAAATTGTCTACTGTTGGGTGATCTCCCCTATACATTTTCCAATCTACAAAACAGGATATTTCTACAAGATCCTTTCTAATTGAAATGTAGCTTCTGGGAAACTTGAAATGAAAATACCTTAATTTGTTAAATAAATGGTGATGAATGTGGTTGAGTTTGAATATGATTACAACGCAGTTGGAGTTTTTCGTGGTATTCGCTTCTAGTTTTCATTAGACTTAATCCAATGACATAATCGCGATGCCCTCCGTTTACTTGCATTCTGACAGTATCGTTGCATCAGAAAGTCGTTTGTGTCCGTTAAATAGCCGCTGGTAATTCTTCACTGATTTTATCAGATCCAAGTTCTGCGCATTGGATGTCACGTTCAGAATCACACAATTCCACCGACTTCTATAAGGGCGATCCTATTATATTATATATCTTGAGATCTCATTATAAATCTTTAACAATAGGCACAAAAACCTCACCCTTTACTCTAGAAAAGGTTCAGAGTCTCGAGGATTGAATAACAAGAATAGATTCCACGATTATTTTCAGATTGTTGTAAAATCTGAAAATAATTTACTGCTCATTTTTAATTGACTATTGCAACAGTTAAAAATCTAAAAATCTGATAGTGGATTTAAATTATTATTGTTTGTGATAGGTATTATAATAGCTATTTATTATTGATTATTATTTATTATTCTAATGCGTAAAAAATAATTTTTTCTGGGGGAGGGGGAGTTCTATATAGTATATATAAGTATATATTATAATATAAATATATAATATATATTTTATATTTATATACTGCTATATTTTTTACAAAAATATATAAATAAATATAATATTCCTACAACTTTTAGTTTTTTTATTTATGAGTCATCTTCTTTGGATTATAATTATCTTCTTATTTTTATTTTATTTCATAGTAATTTTTCTTTTATTAATTTACTTTTAATCAACTTCTACTCTCTAAATCTGAATTAGTTAAAAATAACTATTTTGAGAGCAAAAACTCAGCAACTGATTCAAATAGTTATTGTTTTAATAATCATTAAATAAAAAATAACCTCTTATTAGTTGAATTCATTTTTAGGTTATGTCAAAATAAATTATATCTTATTAAAATACTATTTACTAATTCAATTAGTCAAATATTAACTATTACTTGTAGTCATTTTTTACATTCTCATCCTAAATGAGAAGGTATTCAATTTGTGCGATTTTGGACTTTTGCTAAAACCAACATTTCTCGACGTTTTGAGATCTCCTGATGACAAAAAAATGGGTTTTACGCAAATGTCTGTATGTCTGTCTGTCTGTCTGTCTGTCTGTCTGTATACGCAAAATTTCGGGATCGGATAACTTGAGTAAAAACTGTCGTATCAACTTCAACTTTGGTATACTTTTTTTTGGTACAAAAATACAGGCCGAGTTCGTTAGCCAGCAATTTTCGTCCAAAATTATCAAAAATAGAATATTTGCAAAATTCAAAAAAAAAAAAAAATTTCTCTAATTTTTTTCTTAAAGTACAAGTAAAATCGAACAAATTTTGTTTATAAAAGTTTCCGATATAATGCAACCCCACAAAGATATGATTTTTTTAAGTTTACACGTGCAAAAAGGGGAACTGAAAGTGAATAAATCCTATACAAAAACTCTATTATTTAAAATAAAAAAAGGAAAAAACTCCCGGTTTTTTTTTCCTATTTACTTCCATTGATCACAACTAATAAAACTGCATCAAAAAATATTGACTTTTCTAAAAAATTTTGGAAATTTTGAATAAATTCATTTTTACATTCTCATTCTAAATGAGAAGGTCTTAAATTTGTGCGATTTTGAACTTTTGCTAAAACCCACATTTCTCGACGTTTTGAGACCTCCTGATTCCGAAAAAATGGGTTTTACGAAAGCGTCTGTCTGTATGTCTGTCTGTCTGTCTGTCTGTCTGTCTGTCTGTGTAAAAAATTTTGAAATCCATTAACTTGAGTAAAAATTCATCTATCAATTTGAAATTTGGTATGCGTTTTAAGTAACCAAAAAAACTCAGCGACGATTTTACTATTAATTAGTTATTTCCAACTAATTCAGATTTAGAGAGTAGATATTATTTTACTTTAGAGTAATTTCGTTGTACTTTATAGTTCTTTTTTACTTTCTTCCTCTTTTAGATATTTTTGATCAACTTCTAGTCGCTCTAGTTATTATTTTATTTTCTAGTAATTTTGCCCTATTTTCTAGACAGCTATACTTTTATCAAAATTTTTTTTACTTTTATTATTTTTTTCATATTTCTAGTAGATTTTCTTTAATTTAGTTATTCTTACACTAACTCGTGATTTTTTTATCATTTTCTAGTTATTTTTAAGAAATACAGGTTATTTTTATGAATCTATCAATAATTGAATTTGTCTTCATCTATTAGTTAAATAGATTCTAGCAATATCTAGTAATTTCTATTAATTGTTATTCCCTTTCAAGTTACTTTTAATTTAAATCTAGATATTTTTTTTCAGGAAATTTTTTTTCTATACCAATTTTTCAAAAACTACTAGTTATTTTTTTCAACTTCTAATTATATTCTTCTTATTTTTTAGTGCTTCTTAAAAAAATCTAGTTATTTTCTAGAAATATTTGTTCCTTTTTCGCATAATTTTTTTTATATTTCTAATTAATTATTCACTTCTCAAAAATATTTTCCAATATCAGTAACTTATCTTTATTTTTTATTTATTTTTCAATATATTTTAAAGAATTTTAATTTGTGGTAAAAATCTTCACTTTCCGATATTACACTTTTTATTATTTTCATTATTTGTTCTATTTTTCATATTTCTGAGTTTTGTATTTATTTTATTTCTTTAATTTCAGATGTTTCTTTTTTTTTATATTATTTTTCTTCCTATTCTAGTCACTTTTATTAAACGTCTAGTAATATACTTAATCAATTAAATTACTTTTACTTTCTAGTAAAATTGATTTATACAAAAGTAATTTCTAAACCTGAATAACTTAAAATTGTATAAAGTATAATTTACTCATTGAATATAAACTAATAGTGGTAATTTAATAAGTTTTTTAAAAATAATAATCGAGGATAATAAATAATAATTAATTACAATCAGTTTAAAAAAATAATTTTAATGAGACATTGAAACTAATTATTGTAAAAAATCATTTTAAAAGGATGTAGAAGTGTTTGATATTCAATTAATCTAACATAAATTGCTCAATAATTATATTAGCAATTTTGAAATTCGCAAAGTGTGATAAAATTAAGTGAAATATGGATATTAGAAATTGACGCTTTCGTTTTGCATAAAGCTGACTGGTGATTCATTATCTTCATCAACAAAGTTGATAATATGATGAAAGTAAAATGAAAGTAAAACATAATAGATTGTTCGAACTTTCCACTTCATTGCAATTATCGTTAGAACTAGTAATTATAATAAGTCGAAGAGCAAACGAGGCTGGTCAAGAAATCATCATCTTCCATCAATGACTGATTAAATATTGTTTAATAAGATGGAAAATTATTAGATACCTGAAAGATCTTACTTTCAGATATATTTCAGATATTTGTGTTACTAAAGTGAAAAAAAAGACGTTTTCAACACAATTTAATAGTAAGGAAAATTATAAAAATTTAAAGTACAAAAACTTTATATAATTTAAAAAATTTGTTTATTTTAAAAAGTTCTGTTTAATTATTTCTAATTTAATTTTTTGAATCGTACGGAATTTTCGGATCAATAAGTACATTAGTTTAACAATTTTTACCCTGACATCTAGTTTTCTTGGATAGAAACTCCTGAACTCTAACTATAGCAGTGGATAAAGAATGTACTAGCAGTGGATAAGAACATCAAGTTACCTTCCACTACTCTAGTAGAATTATAGAAAATGTTTTTCACTTTCACTACTTGAGGCAGCACTTAAATTTTATCTTCTTAAACAAATCAAACCTATTTTATTCTTACTTATAACTGCTTCTTTATTCAAATAAAATTTGTAAATTGATACTATAAACTCTTGAAAAAATTTAAACAGTATGCACTTGTTTAGCTAATAATAATAAAGCTGCTATTTCAAGTAATTTTGTTTCGTGTGAAAATCTCAAATACAATTTCACTAGTTGTACAGAAATTTAAAAATAATTATGCCAATTATCTTGACGAGGAGGCGTCCTTTTTTGCGACACCATGAGAATATTGGGATAAAAATAAATTTAACCAACTTGTAAAATCTACTAACAGATACGTGATTATTTTGTCAAAATATGAGAAATAATCCAAGTAAATAATTTTCGAAAATTAAAAATTAGTAAATATTTTTCGAAGTATATTGCAAATAAAAAAGGTTCTTGATTTATTTCTTGGATTATTCTAAAAAAAAAAAAAAATAAAATAAAAGCAAAAAAGGACAAGAGAATAAAATAAAATTATTTAATTTAAATAAACCGACCAAAAACGATTGGAATCTCAATCTGTGAAGCAAACTGGATTTCCGACCCAAAAAAGAAATTGGAAGCTCAATCCCACAAGGAGAAAAGAAAATTAAGTAAATTAAGAATAAAAACGAAACAGAATCTACTATAATTACCTTGGCTAGCTAGTCCTAAATCTAGATAATAGTAGAGATGGTGGATCAATTTTAAATTAATTTAAATTCAAAATCAATTTCCAAAGAATAAGTTAAATTTTGCAAAACAAGCTAAACTTTGTAAAGTTAAATTAAATTTTTGTTTTAAAATAAACCAAATTTGATAAAATAAACTAAATTCTGATGAAATAAATTAAATTTTGAAGATAATAAATTAATTCCACTAAATAAATCAATTTTTGTGAAAACGAACTAAATCCTGCTAAATAAGATTAATTTCTTGAAACCAAACAAAATTTTCATAAATAAGACCAGTTTAGATAAATTACGACAAATCAAAACGAATTAAGATACATTAATTAAATAACAATGTTTATTAATTAACTATTATCAACATAGAAATTATTAACAGAGATCTCAAAGAAAATTATAATTTTTAGGTTAAATAAGTCTTTGACAATTTGACAAACCTAAAACCAAATTAATGACCAAAAATCAAAAATTTCAGATAGATTTATAAAAAGGACACAAACATTTAAATTAATTATCAATATTAACATAAACAATTTTAAATGATAGAATAAACTATTTTGTCTAGGAAATTCACGTTTATAAATAATTTAGTTTTAAAATAAATTTAAGAAAAAGTTTATATTTGAGGTTAGAATTCTTAAATCAATGATCTTTCAATATTCCAAGACTTGACCAATTAATAAAAGAAAATATGATATTAATATTAATTTAATATTGATAGCGATTGGTTAATTTGGCGAATATCTCATGTGGCTAAAAAATTGAAAGAATATGCAGACCAAACGTTAAAATCAAATCAAATTTTAAGTTACTCTAAGTTGAATCTATAAAAAAAATCAAATTAATTACAAAAAAAAAAACCCAGTCAGGAACCAATTTTAATCATTTTCGTCATTATTCGTACATTTTCTAGTGATTTTTTAATCATTTTCTAGTTATTTTTAATAAATTCTGGTAATATTAATCAATACTCAATTTTTCGTTGCAGTCTTTCCCGTATCTAGTTATATTCTTTTCATATCCAAATACTTTTTACCTTAGTTTATTTTTACCATTCTAAAATTATTTATTCAAAACATCCAGTTTGTTTTGTGATTTTTTATAATTATTTTTTCATTTACGGATTATTTTTTATTAAATTTCCAATTACTTGATTATTTACAGGAAACTCTATTTGCGTTCTCGTAATTTTTCTCTAATTTCTAGTTTTTTTTTACTTTTATTTTTTACCTCTATTATTATACTTTTTTTATTTCTAGGTGCTTCAAATAGTAATTTAATCAAAATATCCAATTTGTTTTGTGATCTTCTATTTATTTTTTTTTTTACAATTCTGGTTATTTTTAATTAGGTTTCCAATTACTTATTCATTTATAAGAAATTTTATTGCATTGTAGTAACTTTCCTCCTAGTTACTTTTTGACTTCTATTTTTCGCCTCAATTAATTTAATTATTTTCCTTATTTCAAGTTGTTTTAACAGAAATTTATATATTCTTATACTTCCTAGTGATTTTTAAAGTTCTAGTTATTTTCCAGTCTTTTACATTAATTTATTGTAAATCCCTTCATTTCCTACCTATTTGTAAATTAACAGTAAATTATTTTCAATTTTTAAATAATTTGACTCATTTTTATATTTTAAAAAAATTCTCATGTTTCTTTTCTTTCATAGTTATTTTTCTTCATTTTCTATAGTTACTTTTAATCAATTTTCAGTTGTTATTTTACCTCTCCTTAATTTTTCTACACCTTTTAGTAATGTTTAAATGCATTCTAGTAACTTTAATAACTCTTAAGTTATTTTTAAACATCCTAATACTTGATCTTTGTTTTCTAATTATTTTTCTTCAATTTCTAGATATTTTTACCAGTTTATTATTTCGTCTATTTTTTCTTATTATTTTTCCTCAAATTGTCATTTTTTGTAAATTTGTTTTTTTTTATTTTATAGTTATTTTTCAATAAATTCCAGTAACTTTTAACACTTTTCAGTTCTTTCGTAATACTTTATTACTATATTTTTAACTTATGTTTATTTCTCTTTGATTTCTAGATATTTTAAACAGGTTAGTATTATCTTTTTATTTTCAAATTTTTTTTCAATTTGTCACTCCTTTTCAATTTACTATAATTTTTTTTAAATTTCTGTTTATTTTTTATCAACTTGCAATTAATATTTTTATTTGGAAATTTCCCTCTAATTTCTTATCTTTGCCATTGCCTGAACATTTTTTCGTTTCTATTTCCTCAATAACTACTTGTTTTTCTTTAATTTAATTATTTTTACATTTTTTAGGGAATTCTTAGTTACCTTGATATTTTTATTTTCCAGTGTTTTTCTCTATTACTTTTCAATAAATTTGAGTATTTACATTTAACGTATATCTATATTTTTGTCATTTTCTAACTTTCTAGTCCTTTTTTCACTGTTTACCAATTTGTCTCCATTTTTAAGTTTTTCTTTTCTCTCGGCTTAATTAATTAATTAAATTTTCTACGCATTGAGCGTTCATTGACACTGCCGGATAAATATAAATTCAACCTCGCACTCAATTATTGATAAATCACAATATGTTTCACACAATAATATACTTTTCGAAGTTTTTTCTAAAAATCCACGTCTATTAAATAAATATAATGAAAATAATCTAATGATAAAAAAAGTCCAGAACAAAAACTGCTTTTACAAAACACAAAATGAACAGGTTGATTCATTTCTTTAATTAGAAAAGAGTAAAAAACAGTATCGATGTACCTTTCGCGATTTTTTCTAATGGAGATTAAAAGCAGTGCGAGTAAAAAACAATTGTTAGCCTTTCATTCATTGTATTTCGTTTGTTATTTAAAAATAGACCAAATAAAGAGAGAAAAAAAAAGTTGGATTGTTTTCGCTTTTTGTTCGTGGCAGCGCCCTTGTGTGCGTTAATCACTTAAAGCAAATCGAAACTATGCGAGGGACATTGTTCATTCGTGCGTATTAGTGTGTGTCGAGTTATGGCATAACCATCAGAATGATCAATATCGTTCGAAATGCAATTGAAAATCCATTTGTTCGAAAAAGCACTGAAACAATCACAAATTCATAACTGTTGAGTTTTTCATAAAATCGCCTTCTTTTTCTCTCTGTTTGCAAAAAAGAAAAAAAAAATTCTTTAGCTTATTACCAAAATGTCAGTTTGTTTGATAATTTTAATAAAAATCTTTGCAATTGACATAACCTTGGCGAAAGTCAGTTTACTTACTCATAAAGAGAACGTTGCTCGTGAACTTATAGAAGTATTAAATGACGAGTACAGTGTCATCAAACATCAGGAGGCGCTTCTCACTTATTATTACAATCTCGATGTTAATGAAGAGAATCTTGAGCAAATGGTAAATCAATTTTGTTTTCGACAAACTCAATTGTAAAGTCTTAATTGTATTTAATTACAAAATTGAAGAATATATCATGAAAAATGACGAAAATAATTGACTGTTGAAAACAAAATTCGAAAAATGGCTAGGGGAGAGTGGCTATCAATGTACCGGGTTTTTTTTCAAGGTCATAGTACTTATTGAATTTCACCAATTTCAAGCACTTCTTTGCATCAATATAAAACTAGAACACTTATCTACGTAATGCACACATATTATACACGATTTATTTTGATTAAATAATAAAATTTATGATTTTTCTAAAGTAACAAGCTATATTCATTTTTAACAACCTGGGTACACAATGAACCACCTCTATAAAAATACTAAAAATATTCAACAATAATAATATTGCAATTTTCACTTTGTAAAAAAACTTATTTTCTATCAAATACTATAAAAATTTGTTACTTAACACTTTTTAATTGATAATGTATAACATAAATATACCTCAAATTTAAGTTAACTAGCTAAAATGGCATTTTAGTTTTGCTATGTTGAGAAAAGTACTGATAACAATCGCTGTAACATGCTGTACGCATGCCTAGTTTTATAATCAAGCATATCACTTTGGAAATCGAAAATACACTGAAATTCCAGGTGGTTCATTGTTCCCCGGTACATTGAATCAACATGACATTTGCAACAAAAATGGTTTTTTATAACTTAATCCAATATTTCAAAATCTTTATCTCATTAGAATATTGTAGTTAAGGCCCAAAACAAAATAAATCGTAAGTACATTTATTTTTAAATGGCCTTATTTTAATTAAAAAACGTGTTTGTATTTTAGGTAAATTTTTTCTTCAGTACATCACAAACAGTTTTTTCCAGTTTTCTCTGTAAAAAATAAATCCACACGTCTCAAATTTATGTACCTAGTGTGTTTACGCAAACTTCATTTATATTTAAAATTAGGAGAATTTTTATTTAATTGTTTCTGAGAAAATTGAAATGGTTCATTGAAAAAACTGGTACATTGATGGCCACTCTCCCCTATACATAATTACAGAATTATTGAAAAGAATAGTTTAAAGAAAAAGAAACAATAAATATAATAGATTTAAACAAAATAGTTGAAAAATTATAGGAATAACAGTTGCAAATAATTGCAAATTAAACAACTTCTCTATAAATCTGAATTAGTTAAAAATAACTAATAATTAGTAAAATCGTGTCTGAGTTTTTATTTCAGCAATTAGTTAAAAATAACTAATTATTAGTAAAAACATGACTAATTGTTAGTAAAAACATAACTAAAAAATAGTTAAAATTCGACTAATTGAATCAAAAAACAGAATTTTACTAAAATATTAGTTATTTTGACATAACCTAAAAATGAATTTGACTAATAATTAGTTATTTTTCACTAAGTGATTAGTAGAAATATAACTATTTGAATTAAGGAATTAAGGAAATAAAATAAAAATTTAAGAATTAAATTAAAATTTGAAAAAAAAAATACAAAATGACGAAAATAATTGACAATTGAAAACAAAATTCAAAAAATGCCTAGATTAATACACAACCGAACAAAATAATTTAAAAAATCAAAGAATAATTATACAATTTTAAGATAATAATTAGAAATTGAAAAAATTGTAGGAAATAATGGAAAATTGCGGAAAATAATTATTAATTGAAGGAAATAGTTGAAAAATTGAAAAATCTGTGAAAAATTACGAAAAAAATTGTCAATTGAAAACAAATTTCAAAATATGACTGGATTAATAGACAACTGAAAAAAATAATTGTAAAAATTAATCAAAAAATATTAAGCTTAAAGAAAATAATTGCAAATTTAAAAATTAAGAAAATTATAGGAATAATTGTTGGGAATAATTGCACATTGAACAACTGGATTGAAAATCGAAAAAAATAATTGAAATTGAAAAAAAATAATTAAAAATTGAATAAAGCAATAAAAAATTGAAAAATTGAATTGAAATTTATGGAATACACTTAAAAATTGAAAAAAAACTAATTAAAAAAATCCGAGAATTAATGAATATAGAAGAAAACAATTGAAAACTGAGAAATGGAAATAAAAATTTAACAATAAAATTAAAAATTAAAGAAAATAATTGAACAATTGTATTTAAAATTTAAGATACTTAATTATAATAAAAAAAAAGTAATAGAAAAAAGGCGATAATTTTTTAATATTAAAAAAATAATTGAAAATTTAAAAGTGAAATTTAAATTTGAAGAAAATAACTGATAATTGAATAGAATAGTTTTAGAATTGAAAAATTGAATTGAAATTTTAAAACAATTTTCATGAGTAAAAAAAATAATTGAAAAAATAAGAGAATTATTGAATATTAAGGAATTAATTGGAAATCGATAAAAAAAAGTAAAGATTAAAGAAAATTGAAGATAATAATTAAAAATTGACGATATAAATTGGAAGTTAAAGGATTAAATTAAAATTTCAAAAAAAGAATTGCCAATTTAAAGAAGAATTACAATATGACGAAAATAATTAAATATTTACGAAAATAAT